>OU612073.1:2400000-3600000 GCA_914767715.1 Membranipora membranacea
CTGGAATTATTTCGACAGTAAGTCGATAAAAATTGATTTATGAGTAAATGGGTAAATGAGTTCCGTAGATAGATATTCTGTACCCTTAAATGGTCTAATAATTACATGAGATTACATGGTCTTTCATCATAAAAGAATGGTGTGTGGTTGCTAGCGAGAATTCAAGTAGAGATAAAACTACCATATGAAAAATAACGTGCCAAACCACAGGACCTGCCATGCCAAAAGGCAGAGAAGCCACCTTCCATCTCAATAGGTACCTGTTGTATAGTTCTATACCACTACACAATAAGGACCTCGCACCCCTAAATTGTTGTTGGTTTTAATTGGATTCAGTTTAGTTGACCGCATATGATAACTGTGCGATTTTGAGAATTGTTCTAGTATTTCAGGGCTATCAGTTTTTTAAAATAATTTTAATTTGAATCATTGCATGATATTACTGCACAGATTAAGGGTGTGAAGGTTCCCTGGCTCTTGGAGCATAAACTGAGCCTGAATTTAACCAACATGTCTTCTCCAAATCTTTGGTCTGTCTTCTGCAATACTTAATTGGCCCTCCCCTCCCTCTTTTATCTTTTGTTTCAAACAAGATAAGGGGAGTGAGTTTGCATATATGTCAGGCGTCAGCGTTACCGCATATTCATCTCTGTTGCAAAATGCTACCTGGGCGAGCGTAGGTAGACTGAGGATAATATTGTCTACATTTTTTTCTACTATCTAAGGGTACTAAATTGAGGTACATGTTATATTATCCATCATGGGGCAAACAGTATGACTGATAAAGAAGAGATAACAACGTTACAACCTTCTTTATAGCACTCCTAAACATAGACAAACTTACTAAGGACTAATATCTCACCGTCTAGAATTACTCTAGAATCAATGTCACCTATAAATGATTTTCAGACACAAATAGACCACTACACAGAGCAAGAG
The DNA here is from genome assembly GCA_914767715.1 of Membranipora membranacea. Classification (NCBI taxonomy): domain Eukaryota; kingdom Metazoa; phylum Bryozoa; class Gymnolaemata; order Cheilostomatida; family Membraniporidae; genus Membranipora; species Membranipora membranacea. The sequence goes on from OU612073.1 coordinate 2,400,940, forward strand.
TTTAAATAGCTAAATTAAGGGTATAACATAAAGTAACCCAAATCGAGCTGAACTAAAATCTAAATGTTATTTCATCATCTAGGTAGGGTAATTGATGTAAGTGTTCTAATGGCCTGTTACCACTAGAACGTAGCCGTTAGACCTCCATGTAGCGACCAGTTTTGTTCAGTGAATTTTTGACCTGTTGTCTCCTGACCACTGCTACAGTTTTATGCCCGGTTGGCTATGTCACATCCAGACATGATTGTATCAGTCATTTACTTGCTCAAACTTACTTATTGGTATCAGTTCGCGACATCAATATGGCTTTGATATAGATATACATGCTGTTTCAATCCTGGCTGATTGGATTTGTCACAAATATGATGAGTGGTTTGAATTGAACCCATCCACTTCTATGTTGCAAATCACCCTAAGACAGTTAATTCTAGCTAGAGCTCTAATATGCTATATAGTTTGAAGGTGACTTAATATTAGCTAGCACCAGTTTTCTGTAGCAAAGGTTGGTGTTCATATTATGTAAAGTATCGGGCGAATGGAAGTTGGCCATAACTTTCACTTTTTGATTCTGCGTATAAAGCCAGACTTTTCCTCCTGCAAAAACTTAACTTTGCTATGGTAGGCAACCACTGATTGCCCATTTAATAACTGGATCCCTATGTGGCAGGCAGCACAACCAGCCCTTAAAAGCGTTCGGGATGGCGATCGCGGCCGTAGGCGGTCGTTAAGGGGTGGATGGGAAGCTAGGAAACTCCGTTTTTTGCAATTTATTACTTTTTTAACTTTAGCACCTGTTAACAGCACTTTTGCCTCATCTCACAGAGTTCTAACCCAAGATCTGTGCATTGCTAGCCGAAGCTCAGAAGAAAGGATTGCTCCAAGTGAATACTCAGGGCATATAAGGTAATTTTGTGAACCCGAGTTATCTCCACATCTCGAAAAGGCCAAAATTCATATAAATTATAAAGCGAAAAACTTCTTTTGTGGCTGGCATAAAAAGTTATCAAGCTACAGACCTCAAATTTTCAGGACACACTCACAAACTGTGTATTTCTTTGCCCCCCATGAAAGTGGAATAATTGCATACATAAGCCGGCAGCAGGGCAGCAATTTATATCATTTTTTAACCGTTTTCCGTAAAGCTTTCGATATGTTGGTAGATATTTTCCTTGTTTACTAAAGAAAATAACCACTATGTTCCTCAGAAGATGAGCAATCCAATGATATAAAAATTTGTGGTGTCAGACCATTTGAAGCCATGCTGCTGCTCAAAAGAAAATGTGCTTCTACATTATTTTATTGATTTGCGATGATTTAGCTGTGCACAAATATGCTGATTGTGTGTGTATTCATCATCAGTAATGTAATGTAATTATTGTAATACAGAATTCATGCTCCACTAAATTTAAGGCAGACACTCTTATTTTGATACAACATGTCTGTGTAGCTCAGTGGATAATTCTCTATTTCGTCAACGCATAGCTCTGGGTTCGAGTTGGTGCCAAATTTTTTATACTCTCAATATGGCTATAAATGATAATGATTGTAAAGAGGAAGCCTTTTTTGTTGCAAACAAAATAAGTTGTCGAGCTACAGACCTCAGATTTTCAGATCATACTCAAAAAATGCCCGCCATGAAAATGGAGTAGTTGCATACATATGCTGGCAGCAGGGCAGCAATTTTATTATTTTCAAACTGTTTTCACTAAAGCTCTCGAAATGTTGGAAGATGTTTACCTTTTTTACTAAAAAAATTAACACTATGTTCCTCGGGAGATGAGCAATCCAATGATATAAAAATTTGTGCTGTCAGACCTTTAGAAGTTATGCTGCTGCTCAAAAGATAATTTGGCTACACATTGTTTTACTGATTTGTGATGCTTTAGAAAAAGCTTCTTTTGTAGCTGGCATAAGAAAATATTGAGCTACAGACCTCAGATTTTCAGGACACACTCACAAACTGTGTATTTCTTTGCCCCCCATGAAAGTGGAATAATTTTATACATAAGCCGGCAGCAGGGCAGCAATTAATATAATTTTTTAACTGTTTTCCATAAAGCTTTCGATATGTTAATAGATATTTTCCTTGTTTACTAAAGAAAGTAACCACTGTGTTCCTCAGAAGATGAGCAATCCAATGATTGTGGTGTCAGACCATTCGAAGCCATGCTGCTGCTAAAAAGAAAATGTGCCTACACATTATTTTACTGATTTGTGATGCTTTAGAGAAAGCTTCTTTTGTAGCTGGCATAATAAGCAATTATTGAGCTAAAGACCTCGGATTTTCATCAGGTCATACACTGAGTTTCATGCCCCATATATCATTACCCAACCAGCAACATTATTGTATAATTAACCCTGCCTGCCAAATAAACTACATTCATTATTGCTATTGTATTGTTATAGTATAATCCTTTACAGTTCTAGCCCAGTTCTAGTCAATATTATATAATTGGATTGACATCGTATTCAATGAGTTTGTATCTATCTGACCAGGCAAGTTAGCTGCTACAATGAAAGCATTCCATTCGAATTGTCCTCCTCACAAATTTTTGTAAGCACAACTCTTAGTATTGAGTATGATGAGCCCACAAAATACCTATGTTCAACTCTTCTGTGTTGTACTGTAGGCCTACCCTAAGCTATATCTTGTGCAATCTGAGAATGTAGGCAGCAACTGCATAAATAGAATACATCAGCTAAATTATGCTAGCAGAATGATCACAAAACTTTGCTACTAATAAAAAAGTACAACATCGCTCACCAGTTGAGAGAGGATCTACTTTGTATTAATCGCCCTACATGCCTAAGTGGAGAAAAGTGATATGCGAATGAGGCCATATTCTCCACAGAACTACCGAAAATATGCTGACTGATGCTAGAAACAGTGGTGTATATTAGCACTCATATTAGCTCAGTGTGTAGAGCGTCTGCCTAATAATCACTGTTAATAAGATTGTTGTGGGTTCGAATCCCTTCGGGGTCAGTTTTTTTTCAAATGGGTGCTTTATAACTGGAGCATTTTTACCGTAATCTTCTACTGCTATTGAGTTGTTTTCTGAAAGTACCCAACAGCTCAGTGAGCTATTGAAATACCTCTCTGCTTGCACTATTTTGCTACCGATATGCAAAAATTTCCGTGGTGGGAGGGCGATTAAGCGCCCCTCCCACACCCTCCCCGCCACGCCTACGCCGTGTGGATCGGGCTATGCCCGATCATTATGCTCATCTCTAAAAAGTCAGTGAGTGAAATTTTTAGAATATACGCCCCTGGCTAGAAAACATACTTGGTGTCAAAGCATGCAGTATTAATACTGATTATTGGCATAGTCTTAATCTACGCTCCTTGGGATTTTTGAGATTGAATGGCTCTGAGCAAGGGTTTAGCTCTGAATGCTATGGTATGTGGGTAAAATGAGGCAAAGGTAAATCTATTGTAAACCTGGTATACATTCATTACCTGTCTACAAAGGAGCTCTTGATGTTAAACTTTATCATTCCCAGCCATCTCAGTTATATGGTGTACAGGGGGTAGGTACGAAAAACCGAACCACGAACTCACGAACTACGAACCCTCTAAAAACCGAACTCAGGATTATCCTCTCCTGCTTAAATCAATTTGCTCAAAGTTTAAATTGTCAGTGGCCAATGAAATGTCATGTTTTTGATAAGTGACCAATAATATAACAGATATCAAACTCTGACTTTTAATAGAGTTCATTGCATCCTAACTAGGTGCACAAGCTCAAGGTCACTTGATGAAAAATTGTGGAGAGCAAGATGGCACAGTTTGGTACACACCAAGTAGATGTCAAATTAGTCATGATGAATCAAAATGAACTTTTGCATTGGAGAGAGGATTGGGTTGACTATATATTCCTACAAGTTTGAAAATGATGGAAGTATGTGGAGCTACTACAGAAGGCTGTAATGGAGGACACACCTCACTTATTTATTAGAAATGGTCACAGTTTAGTAAATTGGAGCCCCTTTGACTCGTCACAGGAGGAGCAGAAGGCTGCCTTCTGAATCATCACATCTCAACAGAGTTAACAAGTATGTACTATGGGTGTTGGCCTATCTTGAAATATTGTTTGAAAGTTCATGGCTGTTCTTTGGTTTCAAACAAAGCATGATGAGGGGGAAAGTAGGACCTCTAATATACATTATATAAAAAATTGAGCTCATTTACTATATAACTATAACTGTTAGGTCTTACATACAGCATTTCATGCTACTCTAAGAGATATCAGATCAGTGTTGCCTCTCTGAAATTTACATTAGCTTGATCATCTATGAAATGATTCTATGAAAGTGGTTAGGCAAATACTATATTAACTGCATATTGCAATGAATAACTAACATAAGAAATCTTGTGTTTGTAGATAAGATATCCATGTGGGCACTTACTCATTACAACTTCAGCTATTGATTTCTCAGACTCGTACCACAGAATACCAAAAAATGCCTGTTTTTCTTATTTTTATCCGATGGTCAGACTAACATGCTGTACTATAGCTGTGTAACGAAGTCGGGTTCAAGCTCTGGTGGCCCAGACTAAACTGATAATGATAACATCCTAGTCTTCTGCAACAGCCTCGTGTAAAACAACTACATTGCAAGATGGGTCAGGTATGTACCAAAATTAATTGGTTTATTATTCATTTTAACCCAGCCGAGCATGATTGATAGATGTAATGCGGTGTGAGCTTCACCAGTCACCATCTAGCCATAAAAAAGCAAATAAAATTAACCGGCAATGACGAAACGGGGAGCTTGCCTCATGCTGCCCTAAAGCTATGAGTAGAGCGCAGTGAGCAAAAAGTGAGTTATAAATTTTAACTGATAATAACATGACATATAATATCAAACACTTCTCTTTGAATTTGAATGTGATATTTTCTGGTTTTTTTAGTTACGCAGTACCAGAAGACACAGCACAATCCTCGTGATAGCTGGTCTGCAACAGTTATGGCTTGATAGTTAGCTTACTGTCATTAACAACATACATTGCCACTGGATAGGAACTGCTTTATGTCCCCAATGGTCTACCATCACATGTGTATTCATAGCCATGAATGCTCACACTTCAGTATTAGTCCGCCTGAGCCATTACTATTCTCTCAGGCCTTTTGTCTGCCTCTCATTTTGCTGCTATTTCAGGCACCATAATATACAAATAAGTTCATTGAATACACGTATAACACCATCAACAGTCTCTTCTCTGAACCATTACCTTTATTTGAATGCGCATATAATATGTTATCTGCTTGGATCACCTTATCACTCAAACAGTGCAATGATCACATAAACAGAGTATTTGCAAGCATCATTTAGTAAGTAAAAGGATCACTGCGTGCATTTGTGCGTAATCACTCAGTTTTCCAGGATCAGTCGCACCACCATGGTAATAATCACTAAGTTTGAACTTGGTGGCTCCCAGCTCTCCGGAACCTCTGTCTCAATCTGGAAATCGTTCAAGCCATGATCTAGCCTGGCGTCTTTTCTAGAACAAAATCCCCTTCTTTGTTCAGTCGGGGACAAACTCCCTGCTCCCCTCCCTATTCCCTTCCCACTCTCCCTGCTCCTATGTCCCAAACTCTCTGCTGGGATTGGAGTTGTCCTCTATCATTTGCCAAAGTGCAAGAGAGGATAACTGTTCATCAAAGTGTTGACATTTTGTTACGAAGATCATCATTGGATGAAATTATGTTATCAGACACATTGAAGGTTCGGTTTTTTAAAGGTTCGTAGTTCGTGAGTTCGTGGTTCGGTTTTTCGTACCTACCGGGTGTACAGGAGGCAATTGTGGCATTTTTCTCTCTCACTCTTGGATGGTAGTTCCCTAGCAGGTGTTGGCACTAGTACAGATAGTATTTAAATGTTAGGCTAGTGACAAGACAACAACGTTTACAGTAATACATTTTAAGCTGTCAGCTTGTGTGCCACAAGCAGGGAGGTTAGCCTTTAACAGGCATAATGACTTAATTACCTCAATATTCCTTGTCAAAACTTTTAATTATCGAATTAATTGTCGCTGGTAGTTAATCCTACACACACATTCCATTGCACTTGTAACAAGTCATCATGACACACTTGTGGAATTAGAGAGACAGGATGTCATCGTAAGCTGACCTAACTTCCTGTCTTTTGCCGCTGATAATGAATGCGGTGAGTTTTTAATTTTGCGAATGTACATGTTTACAATGATGGTTGTTTTGGTGAAAGTACAATCATGATCATTCTTTGACAGAAGAGTGAGGGGGCGGGAAGTTTTAACCTTTTATGAAAAATACTAGATGGTTGACCAAATTCCATTTGTATATTTTCATCAAATTATTTCACCAAACTCTGCTTCCAAGCTCATCATAGTACAGAGTAACTATGCCAAAAATGAGATTGCTTGGCAAAAAAATCTCTTGCGCCCTTATTATCCGGTGTTTCATTGATTTTCCTCTGCTACTTGGTCAACTACAAGAGCTGAGCTCGATACAACAGTGGTTGTATCTGGCTCAGCTCTTAATAATCTGCTGCTAGCTCATTACGATAATCTGTGTGTTTACCCAAAGGGTTAACCATTTTTAAATCTACTGGTACCTTTTAAGTTCTGTGCAGGTTGCCTATGAATGCCAATGTCAACAAAATTAACATTCTGACTGGCTTATCTTAATTATGACTTCATGGGTAAACAACTTGGATAACAACAATACATCCAATTATGCTTGAACTCAGCTGCTTGGCTAAGATGTTGATGTCAAGTAAAAGGTAAACAATTGGCAAATAGACACTGAGAATCTTGTTCAATTCAATAAGCTAATCCCATTGAAAGTGATCAGGCAGATTAAAATTACTTTGTAGCCATTGAATGCATGCATTGAAAAGTTTGGTATGTTGAAAGTTCTTTCAACCTAAAGGTTTATCAATGAATATCAAGACTGATTTCACCAACCTACTCCAGATTAATACAAATTTCAACTTAAAAGGTTTAATTTTTTTAGCAATTAATTTTAAATCAATTGCATGTAATTGAGTGAAACAACATCGATGCATCAGTTCCATGTGGTCTACCAAATACATTTCCTAGAAGTTTCGACCATTACGACAGGATTTCCACAATGCAGCTATAGTCTGGAGTTCCAATCAAGGAGTACTTTTACTCCTTGTTCCAATCATTTCAACAAATTCCTGCCAAAAGAATACCCACACTGATATTTATTCTGTTATATATGAGACCGGTAGCTTAGACAGGCGGCTGGGTTGCCAGATTAGGGGCTTGTAGGGCCATTACATCAGTTAAGATTTAGAGCGATAAATAATTGCCTGGACAGTCTTGTAGCAGATAATCTTTCAAAGCTATCAGCTTAATATTATCGCCTGCATTGATATATTTAGAATTTACAGTGACCATCAGACATTCCGTACAAACGAGTTCTATTGTGTCATTGAACTATAGGTCTGTTTGATCAAGAAGTAACAGGGGAAGCTGTTACTCCTTGGTTTGATTTACCCTTGCTTCTCTCTACCCACATTCCATAAAATTCAGAGCTTGCGCTCCATGCCCAGAACATCTTCATCCAACAAACAGCTAATGAAAGCCATCCACGCTAAAAAATCCCAAGGAGCGTAGATTAACCCTTAGTGTGTCATCTATATAATCCCTCTGGTTAGCTATTCTTGTTGAAATTCATAAAAATGATAAGGGGTTGTAAAAATTGATATATCTTAAAATCTAGAGGGTGTAGAAGGAAAGTTTAAATAAACTTCTTCTAAACAAGATTCCTGATCTATCTATATAACTTTTAACCACCCAGCAATAACTGAAATGATTGATGAGGTGTTGAAACACACAAAAAAGTGTACAACTAGACTTATTTTGTATATATCTGAACACAAATACTCTCACACCGGTCTTACAGAATCATAATTTGTACCACTGGACAGGGAATTTTGTTTAGATGAGAAATAAAAAAATAACTTACTCTTTACGAGCAATGATACTACCATGGTGATGATTATAGCAAGGAGGGTTCAATATTAGCAAAGTTTATGCAAGCAGTGCCATCGTACTATAATCCTCTATCAATTGGTAAGCTGCTTTGTACTAATTTCTAAAAATTATTAAACTGCCTTGTACTAACTACTAACCAGGATAGTAGTCTTGGACCTCACTAAGTAAAAAATGTGTACTAGCAGCACCGATTCCCACCTAACTGCAACCCTCTATGAGCCATAAGAAGCTTAACACAGGGATAAACCGACTTGTAAATTTGCCTGCCATTGCTAAACACAATGCCTGAGAAACCATTCTGTGATCAATGAAGAGGGAGTTCATTGCTGTGATCAAACCTCAATATGTATGTGTGCGCTATACAAATGACACTTCTTGTTTCGGACATACAGAGGTAGACCGACCCTCTCACCAACCTCAACCGGACTCACCCACACAGTTCAGTGACAACTGACAACCAAATGTATCATGTAATGATATATGACAAGATGTAAGATCAGTGCATCAACATGAACCTAGTGCTCAGCCTATTTGTCGAGTGATGAACCTTTTGATCATGTTTTGGAAATGAATTGAAAGCTGTTTATTTTAAAAAACAAGTCGTACTCATTGTACTCTTAAATATAACTGATATACATGTTAATCCACAGTAGGAATACCTGCATTGAACTAAAGTTCACTGATACCTGAATAGGATGCAAAGCATTGGAATGAAAAATTATGAATAATCGACGAGGTGAGAACAATAAACTGTCCAAAAAAAAAATTGAATCAGTAGAAAATACTAAAAAGTTTAGATGTTATGCTTGCATATGTTAACCCACAAAACATTGGCATTCACAATCAACAACCCTAGAAGGCCTCCTGCGATTGTCAACAGGATTATAAAATACCATTAGGCGCAAGAAATGCCCTAAAGTCAATTGATATATCAATACAAATGTGAACACTGAACAGCTTGAAACTTTGATAAAATGAGAGCATGTGCCCATCCCTATCAATTATCATATGGGGAAAGTTTATGTGGCACTACTTTTTGATCTATCGATTCAACAGTGTGCAGTGACAACATAGTGCTGCGCAGATATAAGAGTGTGACTTTTGTGACAGTTCACTATCGGAGGAGGTGCTTATGGTGCATATTTGATGTGTCATGACTGGTGTCCGCTCTATACCACCATGAGTCTCAATTATAGTCTGAAAAGAAGAAAAATGTATATCAATCACCGTGTCATACTTTCAGAGCGATTGTGGCTAAATTAGGGGGAGGGTGTCAACGTGTCGCTGGCTAAAGTATCCTCAATTTGATATATTTGGTATATTCGATATTTACCGCAACCCATCACCAAAAAAAACTATATATAATACGCGTCTAAGTGATGTAGCAACAATCATGAATCAGAGGATTACATTGTTTGACATAATAATTTTGCTGGTGACTCCCAAAATATTGATAGATAAGCATTGGTGATCATTCAAGCCCATACATACCTTGGGTGGGGGGGGGGGGGGGGGGTATTTGTCCCTGGTGTCTTCACAACTTCAGTTCCAAGTGTAACAAAGAGAGCATCAGCAGAGTGTGCTTCTTTGAAGCTGGAGTTATTGGTGGTGGGTGACAAGGTGTGAGAAAACTGCTGAGTATGATGCTCTGTCGTATATCTTCTGAGTCACTGTCCCCATTCTACGTTCACTCCTCCAAATAGTAAAACTGTAAAAAATAATCTTGTATGTAGAAATTTCATGATGTGAAGTCAGAAAAACGGTAAGATTGTTGTAGAAAAAAATTATGTGCGGAGTTTGGGACACCATATATGAGTATATCTGTGAGAAATGACCTCCTGACAGCTATCTATTGTATGCCGTCTATAGAATATGATGAAGCTATGACTGTCCACTAAACTCCGAATTGAGATGTATGTAGGCCCACGCGGCCACATCAAAACAGCACTTTTTGAAGTACCATACTATCACAAAAGACAAAAGTATGCAAAGCGAAAGCAGATATAATATATATAAGCTCAGTGTCAGGCCCAAGGTGAAACAACATTAGCAAATGCTCACTCCGATGGTTTGTTCAAAAGCTTCAGGTGTCATACAATAACCCCCCCCCCCCCCCTAATTCCCTTCTAACAGAGGCACTGTTGAAGTTTAGATCAGAGTACACAATATGACGCAAAAATCATGGCTCAGAATAATTCATTTTAGCAATCAGGAGTGGGGAAACTTTTCAATATGGAGTAGCGTTGGTTGGGTGGTTGGCGATCAATAATGATAAGTTGGTTGGATGAAGACATATTTCTTCTTTCTTTGATCCAGAACCATTACAAGTTCTGTGATAAATGCCTACATTTCAAGTTCCTCCAATTTTACTGGTGACACCAGAAGCGAATCCAAATGCAGAAAAATTGGATAAAACGATAGGGATAATGACATAACATACACTGTGACATTGCATTGACTAGATTGGAAAGCAAGCACTATGTGCTCGACATCTACTTGACTCTTTGTTAGGTTATTTACTGAGCATGGTGACAAAAAGTAAAACATTCTCTACCTCAAGAAAAATTTTAATCTAATTTGCATATATTTGGAGCTGCTCCCCCTCCCGCCATCAACACAAGACAACATCGTTTTACTTGGATTTTACTAGGATTGGAGCAACCGGAAATGCAGGGGTGAAAATATTTTAATTGACATACAACTTATATTATAATCATGTGGGAATTTGCCAACAGCATTTACAGCCATGCTTTTTTTATTGTTATTCAGCAGACTGTTAGTACTGCAATGGTTGTCTGCACTTAGTTTTTGTAATAGAGGTGAACTCCGAAGGCACTTGGGTGCCTTTCTCAAGAATTGGATGTGACAACCCTGTCACAACCATCCAATGAGCTCTTTAAAACCCAAGTATCTTAAAACGTTGAACGTGAGGTCACCCACTGGAAGTTAATGTCAAGTGACGGAGTTGAGAAAATGTTGGCTAGCCATAATTTTATTACTTCAAGCCATTTTCTCGAAATGCAAACTTTTCCTATTGAACTAACATTACTCCACTAGAGTAATCCCATCATTGAAAGTGGGGTCCAATGGTATTGAAGTAACTCACGGTTTAATCTTCTGGCAATTTCTGGCGGGAAGCCATGGTTTATTAGCTACTGAATACCACCAAATCATCTTCTGATCTAAAACCACATATTATATATATATACGGGTGTGAATATTGAGTTCTTTGAGATATTCATATATCACTCTAAATACAATAGGACGATAAACTTGATCTTACATAATATTCAGGATAGTTGTCTAAAGATGATTTGCAGTAAATTACTCCTCTAGCGGAGTAGGGAGTCTATATGAAGAAATGAGAGCAAATGTTAGCTTACTTTAAATGTAGCTATTTGTGAATTTTCCCTGCTGCAAATACTTAACTCTCTTAGGGTATACACAATGTTACATTGACTGCCAGCAACTCACATTTCGGCACATATTATATAACATATTGACTATGGACCAATTGTTTCCCCTGAAACAGCTGAGGTCGGCTCAACAAATATGAATGGCTGAGGATGAATTTTTTTCGCAATTCTTAGTTTTGGATTTTTTTACCAGATGTATTATTACTGATGAAAACCGTGTAAGCCCTCTTTCTTTCACCCTATCTAGATATGAAGTTAGGGCACTGAGATCATTGCATTTGGAGCCGGATTCTAACATTTTAACAAATTACAAATAACACAACACTTAAAATCCAAAATCACAATCTGATCGCTCACCAGGTGAGTGAGCAATACCTGCTAGGGGTCTCACTTTCAAATCGTTCAGTCAATGATTGAACTATATACATTCTGAGCGAGCGATTTGGGAGTGATTTTGTCTAATTGAAAGACCAAGTGGGCAATAATTTCGAGTGATGCGATAGTGATAAATTGCTTTAGTAAAGTATCGCTCTTTCTAATTGAAAGACACCCCTGATTGGCAAACTACTGAAGGCTACTAGTAGTGATAATAACTAACAGTTACTAGCTAGACTTCTTAGTTAGTCTACTCATTCTTCACGACTGAGTAGTAGAGTACTACTCTACTACTCAGTCGTGAAGAATGAGTAGACTTACAGAGTAGTGTGAGAGTAGCTTACCACTTTATCTGATGAATACTTGTTCTTCCTACACTAACTGCCTTCAAGTTGTTTGACGCGGTAGTCAAATGTCAATAGGTGCCAACATCCTGCTAATCCAATGCCTCAGGTACGTTCTAAAATGTAAGGTACAGTAATCAAAATCAAGCAGATATAATGTTCATAAAAAGTTCCATAGAGGAGTAAAGTATTCATAGGAGGAAATTTTTCTTCATTTTGCGCAGGCTTGAAAAAGCTAACTTCAAGAGTAGCAAACATACGCCCACCCTTTTTTTCTTTTTATGGACTTCAACCTTCACTAGCCAAAATTTAATGCTAGCTTACATTAAGTCATCTCAAGAATAGCTAAACTAAACTTTAGCTAATACTTACTCCCAAGGCTATACGTTTAGTTGACTATAAATTAGAAACAAGTTTTATGCTGTTTAATTTTTTTTAGGGCCTGTGACCTAGAATTACCCACACACCAACATATGTTGGGAAGTTAAATGCCCCATGATAACCACAATCGAACAATTGACAATACTTTAAGAGACAGATTTCATTATCATTTCATTCACCCCCCCCCCTTCATTCACCTGCAATCTACCTTATCAAACCAATTAGTTAACCACTAATTAGGTTGATAAGGTAGATAGCAGGTGAAGGGAGGGAGGGAGGGGGGTCTTTCAATGAGTATGAGATATGGTTACCAATAAGGCTACCGATGGTATCCTTGATTTGGACAATCAAATACAAATGATCACTGCGTCAGGGTAGCGAAGAGTATATCATGACCCATCATGAATCATAATAATGTAACTATTTGACACTCAGACACTCACTCGGTACATCAAGATTTCTCAGGACAGAATTCAAACCACCAAAGGTTCTGATGCGTAACTCTGCCATTATCATGCCATACTGAATCAGTCTTTCTCCTGTATTCTCTGCAACAAATATTTAGTTGATGATGTGATAAAGTATGAATATAATACATTCCAATGTCCTAAGTACATTATTTGCATTCAAATTATTTGCAGTCTTATAACAAGGCTTTGCTGCTACAAGGTTCATCCCTGGACCCTTCAATTTTCTCTGCATTGAGAGCCTGATTCTAGCATGTTGCCAAATTACAAATAACACAACACTTAAAGACCTGGTTAAATCTACAATCCCTATGATGGAAACAGATTTGCCAGCCGTTGGTGAAGAAGTTTGTGAAATTTTATATCTGGTGTCTTGGAATGGAATCACTCGATCTATAGGTTTGATCAGCACATAACGCCAGCAAATTTGTAACTTAAATGATCATTCAAGATAATGAGCTGTGGCAAGGAGGGTGGAATATAGGGAAGAGGTGACTTGATATTGCGAGATGGAATGAGTTGTTCCCTCCATGAAAAAAAGAGCACAACTCTGATAGTCACTGAACTCCTAATTACACTAACTGGCTGGCTTCAATGAAAAATTCTTGCTGAGGCCTGCCAGTTTTCAAGCAGTTTTTACCAAATTTATGCCATGATACTTCAACGATTACACCGACGCAATTATCATCAGTTAGCCTACACATATCACCTGACATTTATATCATTATATTACTAACGATGCTCGATGCAAGTGTAACAGTGGAGATATCGATGCTTATAACCCCAGCCATCTCAAGCCTTTCTGGGTCAGTTCCCTGCTGCAACTTAATCAAATTTTACAACCGAAATTGAAAATTTGATTGTCTGCTTACCTGTTTGAATTGAGTAAGCTGAACGACTATTGATACTACGAGTTGTATCACATCTGCTATAAACCACCCAAACACTCTCTTCTTCATTGTACTGTTCTCAGTACTATTCTGCGGTCTGTGTTGCTTTACAATGTAGACTAAAATACAAAAAAATCTGCAATCAAAAGGAGTCATTTCTTGTATCTAGGCCTATCTACTTTTTTCCCAAATTAACAAGACGAATAATTAAACCAGAGTTATACTCTAGAGAGCTAGTACCGCTACAACACTTGAATACACCATTCTATTGATGAAGATTTACATTTGAGAAACTTTTGCAATTGTGTGGAAGCTGGCAATGGTCTAGTTTCTCTCAGTAACCAATTTCTCTACTCTCCAACTACAGACCACTATAACCAATGGTTGTCAGTGGTTGACCTTGAATTAAGGCGAAGTACATGCTTGCAACTCAAAGAGCCCACACATGTAATATTATATGCAATCCGCCCCCCTCCCCGATCACTGCTTATTATAATGAAATGACCACTGTGACGCAGTTGAGACTCTGTACAGCCAACAAATCATTTGAATTCAATACCATTGGCAAAAGGCAAGGTCTGCACTGGTTTCCTTCCTCTGGTGATCGGGGTTGGTATATTCCTTATTACATTATAGACCAGGGAATATTTCAATTAGCATGAGCTGTGCTTTGTAAACCAAAAGATCATTACAACTTAAATGCTCAATATCCTCGCTCCTTAGATAAATTTGTTCGCAAATAGCTCACACAAGAGTGAGCATAGTTCAATTGATTAGTGGCCAATTCTCGAACGAAGCTAAAAGCAGGTCTCGCCTACTAAGCTAGATGATGATGTACCACTTGGTCTTATATGCGCATGCTTGATCAGTAAATAAAGTGTATACTAATATGTATATAGTTTTGCTGTTTGTATTTAAGGGTGACCCCACCAGTCTCAGACAGTTGGGAATGGTTGACATAAAGCAATAATGATCCGTCAGTTGCGCCGAGGCAAAGCCTATGCACACACTTTATACAAATACAAGACCCAGCCTACATAGGCTGTAGTGTAGTTGTAGTAAAGAGAGGGGGCATTTCCATACAATGTAAAGTATGTAGGCCTACATGTAGCCATAGTAGATTAGCAATAACAGTTCTAGACAATTAGTTGCACGAGAGTTGCCCACCTAAACATGCCACCACCAACAAACAACATGTATGAGTCTTCCCCCCCCCTCTTACAACTCTTAGGAGTCCTTCTCCTTGCTTGATATTACACTGCACATGTACATTGGACTGGTACCATTGGTAAACTACAGAAAGCTACTAGTAGTGATAGTAACTAACAGTTACTAGCTAGACTTCTTAGTTAGTCTACTCATTTTTCACTCACAACTGAGTAGTAGAATAGTAGTGTACCAAATATAAATAACATTTATTTACCTGACTGAGAGCTACAACAAATTGATTCAATCAAGTCCATTCACAGCTGTTCTAATTTCATTCTTCTTCTTCTTGTGAAGCTGAGTTGGCTCATCATCTCTTCATCGTGGTCTTATGTGTCTGTGAAGTAACTGATTGGTGCCACTGAGTCTGACTGCTGTTCAGAAAGTTGACTACTAGCAATATCGATAGCTAACTCAGTGTTCCCCAACACAGATGTTGTAATCAGTATGAAGTTATTGAACAGGCCAATAAGAAAAAAGTAAGATGTAATGGGCCAATCATATCAAAGCCTGTGAAAATTCGAAGAGAGAGGGCAACTCTTCATTTTGGAAGGGTTTAACGTGAGAGGGCAACTCCGAACCAGTTACCTTATTACCCTGGAGTATTATTGTCTTTTCTCAACAATTTTGCTAATTTTTCTGATTTGCCGCTGCATGTTACTCCTTGCTAATAACTCTCTGCTGCACCTCTCCTTACATTCTGACCATGAGTGATTCTCTCCAACACGAGGTAAATATAACTCCAATTGCTTCTGGGAAATTGAGGTTTTAATTTAGAAATCAAACTAATTAACTTGGATTGGACTGCGCAGACATTACTTACTTACTTACTTACTTCAATCAATCAATGACAGCAGGGAGAATGACAGTGACAGCTAGTGACAATCAAAACAAATGGTCTGCTCTGCTGGTGTTGACAGTATATATTAATAAATTGTAATGACAAATGACAATATTTCCATGCCCTCTCTGTTTGACATATTAAGTGTACATACATACATACATACATACATACATACATACATACATACATACATACATACATACATACATACATACATACATACATACATACATACATACATACATACATACATACATACATACATACATACATACATACATACATACATACATACATACATACATACATACATACATACATACATACATACATACATACATACATACATACATACATACATACATACTTGACATGTTGTTTGTCTACTTTTTTTTCTAATCTGCATTGAATGTACATGGCCTGATAGTTTAGGTCTATGTGATTATGATGATCAGAATGGTTGGTGACTGATTTGTCTCGGCAACCTGAGCTACCATTTCAATAGAAGACACAGCATGGAGGATCCATAGTGCTCAAATATTATTCATTAGAGAAATGGTATGTAACTACTTTATCAAGATACATATAAATTTGATGTCAGTTGCTAGAATGACAATCTATTGACCCGGGATAAAGTGAAGATGTCAGACATTCTATGGATGCATGTGAGCCAAGTCACGCATATACAGTCCAGCTAGTTAGTTTAGGCCTGTTAGCCTGAGCTGAGGGTTCCTTTTTAATTTGGTTCTAGTTTGAACAGTTGTATATTGAGCCAGCCATTAAAACATCAACATTTTATAAGGCAATTTTAATGATTGGGGAACCAACAATAGTTTATTAGTAGGTTTATAGCTTCTTCACATTTTGTCAAGATAATGGCAGATTTTTTCTCACCTGTTAGGCTTTTGTGGCAGGTGTATAGAATATCATTTTATTAGATTACATGCTCCATGCAAGCAAAATAATTTTATATTACTATAATTTAAAAAAAATTGGCAATGCTCAAAACAGAGAACATATCTACACAGTGCCCAGCCGGCAAGGTTTAGCCAGCAACCTTCTGTAGAGGTTGCCAATGGGCAGCTTTATTGTGGGCCAATATCCTCTGACATCACCTGTCTTTGATAGGTATGCCAGAGGGAGCCAGATATCCCAATTTCCCAGCAACAGATATAATTGGTTGTAGATGTTTCTGCTTTTATACTCTATTTTCTTGCCATTTGCGGTTGCAGAAATAACCTTTCTGGACTGACAACACATAGCCAACACTCAAATATTAATGTATTTACCATCTATTAGTATGGCTCCAGCATGAGAACAGTTTACTCCCCATTGTTTTCGACAGGGCTCTCAACCACTCAGGTTTAGCCCGAGTTACTCAGATTTTTGGTTTAACTCAGGCTACTCAGGGGATTTGAGAATGTAAGCTAAAAACTCAGATTTTGCTCGTTGGCAGAGATGAATAATATATAAATAATGCTAAATGTTGCCTTACAATAATTTATGCCTTATTATTAATGAATGATCAGGTATTAGATTCTAGTTGTGATAAGCTATGTAAATAATACTGCACTGCCTAAACTAATAATACCAAAGATTATAAATACTCTCACTGCGCTGCCTATTCAAGTCATTTATGTGAAATCGATATGGCTAAATTCCAATTTGCATTTGAGAATGCTTTTAAAATTTAGCTTGTAACGAACTTGACATGATTGAATGAATCTAGTCTCTAATTTGAATACACTAATAATAATAAATTCTATTTATGAAACGCTTAATAAAATTGTTTAAAAACAATGGTTTCTAAGCGTTATAGAATATCGACACTTTACACCCAGACCCCCACTGAGATGAATAATAAAGATAACATCAAACTTTTGCATGAGAATAATGTGTGGTATTTGTTGTAGGTATTTCATTTCATTTGTGATAAGCTATGGTCTTATTGAACTGCCAATCCCAGTGATTTGCGAAATAGATTATTATGTCTAAATAGAAGTTTAGACATGCTAAAAAAGTGATTTTGCAGGTGAACCGGATAAATCCAGGCAATGATTTCAATAGCATCAAATTACATTGATTATGGCTTTCTACCCTGGCGCCTCGACTCGTCAGCCTTTAAATCAATATTTCTACAACCATCATATTTTAACATCATGGGGATACATTTTCGCCTGTGGCGACGGCCTTGGTTAGTCCATATGAATTGGTTCATCTGGATCAAATCTAAAATTGTTTACGATTTTATGTTTACAAGTAATGCTCTAGGTTTTTATTGATTTACTTGCTATCACAAACATGAAATGTTGCGAGAAAAGGAAGCATATACTTTGTCAATAAAGGAGCTTGTTGCTAGAGTATGGAACTTGCATTTGAGGGCATCGCTCTAAAAAAATTGTGTTCGATGTGATGCTCATCAGCAAAACAGCACAATAATATCAAGGTCGCCTACGTCAAGCCTCAAATTCTTGGCAACATTAAAAACTTTCCTTAGTAATTTCTTGTCTATGGTACATATGCTCATATGCAAAACAGGCAGACAGTACATCAAGAGGGAAACCTTTGAACATCATGAAAGCTAATGGCTTTGAACTTAGATGCAACATAATTTTAACAACATACATTCTTTGACTTGCTTTGCCAGCTATTCTTTGCACATAATCTTCAAATATCAGGGAATATTGTGCCATCTCAGGCGTACCCTCAGCTGTTTATGCTCAGGGTGTTTTACACCTTTAAAATACCACTATATGACATGCTAATATCAAAACTCAGGATTCGAATCATCCCAGGTTGAGAGCCCTGGGTTTCGATGGTACAAATTTACTGCAGTACCAATCCTAGAGGTCTAGGCTGAGTGTAAAAATGGTTGTCACGGTTAGGTCGATGTAATTTGCTGACCAATGTAGCATTTGTCTCCCCTAGCGAAGTGCTTGTTTTTGAGAATGCTTTACATCCAGACACCAAGTAATCAAATAAGACATGAGCATCCTCAATTAATTCCTGTAAACCAGTATCACATCCAAGAAATTTGAAATAGGCAAATAATACAATATGTCACATACCATTGTATGTGACATATTGTTGGTTATTTGTTAGGTCATCTCTATGATTATATAACTTAATTTACCTCAAGCCCCCCTCAAGCGTTTAAACCTCGATAGATACCTGAAGGTCTGATGCACTAATCACCCTCCGCTGTATCAGCTGACTGATTGATCTTCATTGCTACTCTAGTTCTGTTTTAAGCTTCCTCACATTTCCAACTGAACTCCACTATATTGAATGCTGCCATAAAGATCGAAAGATTTGACTGGTTTGCCTCACATATAATGCTGCTATAGCGCTGACAACATCCAGGTAAGCTATCTATTTTTTATAGAAGTTGTGAGCTTGACTGAGTCTGCTTGATGTGGGCTGTGTCTCTCCTTTGTCAGCAGAGAACGGTAATTTAATCTACATGATGCATTACAGCACAAAAACTCACTGCTTTACTGAAACTAACTTATACAAGACAAACGATAGAGTAACAAACTAGAAAAGATGCATATAAAGCCAGTATTATAGTAGTGCTTTGCTTACACGAAGGGAATATGATGCCTCGTTCAAGTGTTTAACTATAGAGCTTTCAGCTCTTAGCTCTTACTCTGCTCAGAGCCCTTCAATACACCATATATACAGGACTACTTCCTTCATGATGACCTACTTTTGAGTTATTTTACCATGGCAGACATGTTATTGCTATAGGTGTGCGTTGTTGAAGAAAAATTAGATTTTGCTTGCATGACACGTCCGTTTATTTGATCGGAGGTGGAACAAATCATGAACAGGCAATCTAAAAGAAAATAAGAGGATACAGAATAATTAGAATCATGATAACCCGCTTGTTGAATATTTTTTACACAAAAAATAAATATTACAACAAAGAGGCCATAAAGGACGGACATCAGTACCAGTGAAAAGGCCTTGTATCAGACATCAAATATGATGTGAGCAGGTTGAGATATCAAACCTACTTTTATTGGTCAATCAAAGATACACAGACACAAGTGAGTACTGCCTAAATTTTGTGATCCAGTATGGCTTGTGCTGCAGGTAGGGTGGGAGCGATGCACCACCCACACTCTTTTGTTTTATCAAAATCACCTGCTGATAATAAATGCTAGGCTCTGCTTATTACTTTATGTTGGTTAAAAAATCAGTTCAGTCACTAATCACATTCCGTTGAAGAATAGGCGGTGAAATAGTGGGTGCCTTTAGGGCGAGGCGGTGATTTCTGCACAGATTTGCTTTCAGTTTGTAGGCAGGTCGGAGCACACCTGGGGTCCAAAAAGTTTCAGTAGTCGGTGGACTGCATGTGAAATTCAAGACTTCCATGCTGAAGACCGGCGCTTTAACAACTGTGCTAAATCTTCTTCCGCCTTCAGTTTACTGTAAAGTTAAAAAGACCGAAAAGATTAAAACTTGTATTGTTGCAGACACTTGGAGAGCCCACCTTTACTAGGGTTGACTCGGGTAGTTTAAAGAACTTGTGTCTCACTAAACGATACCGGTATTATACCCTACATGTCAAATATTCAGTCAAATGTCGTTGCTTTTAACTATTTGTTATTTGTACACTTTTTAGAAGATTTCATCATATGCCGGGAGCCAGGTATTCTGAGTCAGGCCTGAGAACCAAGACACGTATTAAGCAATATTATCTACCTGTGTACAAGATGGATTATAGGGGAGGGTAACTCCAAATTGTAATCATTTAAGAAGTGAAGTGAGGAAGAGCAGCCTCATAACCCTGGCTAGTACTAGTAGTAGTAACTATGGGGAGTAACGCCTGGCTAGTGACAAATATTATCAGTGTGATGTAACGATGAGTTAGAGACTGAAGGTGAAAGACAAGGCTGCATACATAGAGGACTCTATCATCACAATCAAAATCCAGTATTCAGTCACTAGAGGGTTTGTCACTGAATTCTGAAGGGGACACTGAGTCATAAACAAATTTGTAAAACTGTCACTCAGAGAAATAAGCATAATTTTTTTCACACACAAGTCAATGGTTTACACCAAATGCCACTACAAATGCACTTAAAAACTGTGCATTAATATGAAAACATTGATCAATAGACGCTTTAATAAAATTGAAGCTTATCATTAGAGAAATACAGTGACTCAGACTGCAACGTTATCAAGCATTCAATTTGTTCACTCCTGATTGATAGTGTAATGCCACAAATTTGCTCACTATTTGTCACTCACTTTGAATATTGTGTGAGATCAGAGTCTGCTCGATGGATTCGATTTGATCACCTCATTGATATTGCTGGATAAGAGGACTGCTATAATATTGAGTACATTAGGAGCACATCGTAGAGGTTTTACAGTACAGCTCCTGTAATATAAAACACATCTAGGCATACACAAATAGCTGAGTGCTCCTTTATTAGAATATCATGACAAAGTTTGATGGACTATGTTGGTTAAACAAGATGGGTTATGGTGACACTTTCATATGAAAACTTAATTCCCTTGGAGCAGCCCTTGAGAAATACAACAGATTGATTATATAGATAATGAGCTATCACATATTCCACTTTTGATCGTAACATATATCTGAAGTGTTACGGTCAGCGCACAAGAAACTTTTGTGGCTATTTTAGGTCTGCATCATTTAAGGCAGGATAGCAAGAATTCTTGGAACTCAAATGGATTGCACTGCCTTTTGTCAAATTCTATCCAGCAGTTTTTTTATAGACAAGGCACCAAAATAGAAAGAGCACAGTTTCATCCCATATTGTCGCCGGGGGAGCGGTAACTCAGAGGTTTGGTAAAGTAAAATTTGGAGTAATCAGCTCTCTGATCAGAGAGGTGATAACTCCTAAGTATAGTTGGTACTGAGACATTAAAATCTCATCTCTGTTACCAAAATATTTTGAGCAAGAAAGGGATAAGAAATCTGCTGTTAACTCAAACACTCTTTATACAAACCTCTAATCAGTGATGGTCTGCAGTAGTATATTATAGTAGAGTCATGGTCAATCAAAGATACACAGACACATATCAGTACTGCCTGAGTCATGTAATCCAGTAAGGCTGGTGCTGCAGGTAGGATGGGGGGGGGAGAGAACCACCCACAGTCTTAGCTTCTGTCCGCATCACTTGCTGATAATGAAGCTGATGAGAATTAGAAGATATCACCATTAATTGTAATATTAACCTCTAACCTGAGTGTGTTATACTGTGAGAAGATCGAGTTAAGGGAAGGTACAGTCTCTGTCTCGTCATATACAGAATTAGATAGACTTGGTTGCAGTTAATCATATCTGTATAATCTGATATCAATGGCTCCACCAGCTACACAGTCTACTGACATGGAGAGAGAGAATGTAAAATAGTAATTCTCTAGAAACATGATATTATAATGTCTCTGTTACTATCATTTTTGGTTGGTGTAAGTGAAGTGTAGTGAAATAGGCATATAATTATTAATTAAGACTGATAGTAAAAGAGAAAGACAAGTCTGCATGCATAGAGTACACTCTGGTCACAATCAAACAGTAACTAGTGGGTGTTTTTCCGGATTATGAAGGAGACACTGAGTTAAAAACAAATTTGTCAAATTGCCGGAGAAACATGAGTCAATGGTGACATACCAAATGACGCTGTAAATGCCCTTATAGTGATCGGTTAGTATGAAGACATGGATCAATAAACGCTTTAATACCAATTGTAGCTTATCATAAGAAGCACAATCAGTTATACTTTGGGTCAGTTTTTATCTGATTTTAGATTTGGCGCTGGCTGACGGCTGACAGACTTAAAACTCAGGTAAGTTATCATAGAAATATTAAAATTGGATGTCATACACTATAATTGAAATGATGAACAAAGTAAAAAGGACCACCAGGAATAAGTCTTAGCGCTCAGACGGCTGTATAAACATAATAACTAAACATTTTATATTGTAGTCATTCTCTGAGTAAAGTAATTCCTGAGGCTAAGGGCTTTTGATCGGAGGTGTTTTCTTGAGCTTTATTTTAGCTGATACAATATATAAATGTTAGTCTAACTTCTCAGACGGCTTCATTATCAAGCATTCAATACGTTCCTTCCTAATTGCTTACTATTTGTTACCCACTTTGAATATTGTGTGAGATCAGAGAGCGCTCAATGAATTTGATTTGATCACCTCACAGATCAAGTTGGATGAGGACTGCTTTAACGTTGATTTCATCAAGAGCACAGGATAGAGGTACTACAGTACAACTCCTGTAATATAAAACACTTCTGGTCATGCATGGATAGCTGAGTGCTCTGTATTAGAATGTCATAGGCAAGTTTGCTGGGTTATGTTAGCTAACCAAGCAAGATGTGTTATCATGTGTTATAGTAACATGAAAACATAACCCCCCCCCCCACGGGGAGCAGCCATTGAGAAAAAAGAACAGTGAGCTTATATAGATTATGAGCTATCACACATTTAACTTCTAATCCTGACATACATTCGAAGTGTTACTGCCTGCATGCAAGAAACTGTTGTGGCTATTTGTTTCTGCGTCATTTAGAGTAGGATAGCAAGAATTTCTTGGGACTCAAATGTTTCACATTGGCTTTTGTCAAATTCAGCAAATATTTTACATCAAGATAAAAGTTTCATTCTCATTCTGTGGTCGGGGGATTCAGTAATTCAGTTGTTTGGAAAAAATAATTTGGGGTAATCAGCTCTCTGATCAGGGAGCTAATAACTCCTAAGTATAGTTCATTCTGTGACAGTTAAATCTCATCTATGTTTCCAAAACATTTTTATCATAAAAGGACAAAAAATATGCTGATAACTCAAACACTGTTTACACAAACCACTCATCTGTGATGGTCTGGTTGTATATATTAGTTAAGATACATCGTGTTGTTTCTGAGCAAAGTTAACGGCATAATCTATAGTTAATGGCAGAGCATCAGTCATGCTTGGATCTCATTTCATACCCTCTCTCACAGTGTGTACTATCTATGCTTCACCTTATTATGATTATGATTATTATTATGATCAGAGTTTACGACATACATGAGTGTACAGTGTACTGTAAACAGACTACACTAACACAAAGGTACAAGGATAAAAAGATATAGAGAGATCATTTATATCGGCATACTGATTGTTGTTATATCGCTGATTCATTTATTGTCAGGGCTGAAGAGGGAATATGAGGTTTAAGGGATGCCTGTATTCTTTTTTTTGGTATTTCCTATATTTGTTACTAGCTGCTTTCGAACTATCTATCATATCTAAAAGTTCACTTACCAAACAGGCAAGAGAGCAAGGCGAGGCCGTCCTAGTGTCCGACTAAATCAGCTGAAGCTATAATAAGTCTGCGGTATCTCAGTCAATCTTTCATCTCAAGCTTGATGATGGCATCAGTCTCTGGTATAACTGTATCTGGTTTTCAGCACTCAGCACTCACCTGACTTTAATAAGTGGATAAAACTATAAAACAATCATCACCTACTTCATCTTAGAAGAAACGGAACAGAAGCGCTTGCCTGACTGACATAGTATCAAATATATTATGTGTCTAGTAAGCAGTCCTGTTCTACTGCATGACTATGGAGTCGACTGAAGTTAGGCTATCTTAGGTATTTGTCGATAATTAAAGAGCGGACAATTCATAAATAACAATTAATTATTGCCATAATCAGATTGACAACCATTTGAATCTCACTTCAGTGATGGCATGTGATAATAATCAGCTGACTGTTGTTCTGACATACTATGAGCTTACCTGAGTGGATGGTTGGTTAGTAGACGGGCATCTGATGAGAACGTCTGATTAGTAGAGTCAGCAACTGGGGATATTATTTTTCTCACCATCTCATAATTAGTAGCTAAACATCTCTTTATGTCTGCGTAACACCTGTGGGTATTAGCAGCAGTCTTCATTTGAGGGTTCTGTTCTGTTAAAATAAAACAAAGCATGCCTTAACAACCATAAACAAGAGTACGAACCGTATGAATATAGACAGGACATTCTCATTTGTAGATTGGGATAAGGATATCGGGGACTGTATTTAGTGGAACAAAACAGGTCTGAGAAAAACAACTACTGATATTTTCCCATCATCCACTGTTAAAGTACTTCATGGCTGCCACTGATGATAAGAGACATCATATGCCTTTCAAATGTTGATCAAAAGCTTCAGAGAGTGTGCAAGTTTAAAAAGGATAATTACCATGTACCACTGAATACTGCATACTTACTAACTTGCTACTTGTAGATATATCACCATCTTCTTTGTACAAGCTATCAGCACTATGACAAAACCGTCTCTCCATTTAACATTCCAGTTCGTCAACACTGGGTCATTGGTTAGTACCAGCCGCCATCTTAGCCAGCCACTGCGGGTCCTACCAGGTGGTAGGTTGTACCTTAGCTTAGCTGATGATGGAGCTATTTTGATAAAACTAAGTCCTGCAATGAGGAATCAAGAGATGCCCATAGTTGGTCTGTGGGGAGTCAAGTAGTTGCTGATGTCAGTCGCGA
Organism: Membranipora membranacea; assembly: GCA_914767715.1. Taxonomy (NCBI): domain Eukaryota; kingdom Metazoa; phylum Bryozoa; class Gymnolaemata; order Cheilostomatida; family Membraniporidae; genus Membranipora; species Membranipora membranacea. The sequence continues at coordinate 2,426,407 of OU612073.1, forward strand.
CTTCTCCATAGTGCATGGTTCGGAATATGCCGAGTCTGCGAAACTCTCGCATTGTGGGTAGGTAATGTTTTCAACAATAATATCATGTATTCTCAGAAGATTGGCATAGTTTGAGATACAATATCAGACACCCTCAAAATGTACATTGTAATATGTTATGCCCAGATCAGGGTATGCTATAATAAAAGTACTTGCCTATACATAATATATGTGCAGCCTGTTAATGAGTTGCTCATCAGGGGATACCACCTTCTACACAAACAATAAAACTTGTCATTCAATGCAGGGAGATTGAAGAGGAGAATTGGGCTTTTTATAACATATCTATAATATGAGTAGAATCACTTTGATGTATTATGCACCAATAGTCCCTCTTCTGCATGTTTTTCATAAGGTACCAACTGCCCATACAGTTTTCAGTAAATGCATGAAGCCTACATCATTGATTGTCTCAAATAACACTCTCACTTCCCAGAGAATTTCATGGGATTGCATGACAAACAATGACAGTTATGTAACAGCTGGCTGACCAATTAGTCATAATAGCTATATATTATGTTTGATTACTCGTTGCTTGGGCTGGGACTGGAAATAAATTTATTCTGTGATCTTGGAATTTGCCAAAAACCAATTAGTCTTTGGAATTGTGTATTGCAATGAGCTTTTGTTGGTTCCCACTTCCACCTACAATCAAGCTACTAAATCTCACCAAGGTAAACTCTTTAATTGTAGTTATACTAGCATTTTTTTAAATTTATTACTTGCTTCTTGTGCAATAAATTATTCAAACAGGAAATGACATTAAATGAACATACTTGAACCACCCTTTTTCATTAGAAGAATCTCATTGGCCAATTCAGTCATTTCAAGCACATGATTGGCTTTATACCGGTTTCCGGTTAGCCACTGTTGAGAATCCCAATTAACCAAAATATCTTGAAGCTGAATACAGTGAATTTCTCAACAGAACTCATCATCCATCAGAAGTAGCATAGGGCAGGCTCCCTGTCGAAACAATATCCTCCTTTTAAAGTGTTTAACTAAGGAATAAGATACTTTTTGTTAATTTTACTCTTTGGTGTAACTCATTGTCTTCACTCCTTGGTTAATTCAAGGAGTAAAACTCTTATACTCCTATATTATATTAGGTGTTTTGATACACAAGTTGCTGTGTTTTGCTGCAGACACAGAGTATGGAGACTGTATTACAAAGTTTTAATTTACAGTTTGTTAACTTGTAGACACTAACACGACAGCCTTCTGACCTGGAGCAGAAGCTTGTTGAGATGACTGATATATACACAGATGAAATCAAGAAACTTTCCTCAGGTAAAATCAAGCTGGCACTTTCAAATGATATTCAAGTTTATGCTCTCTCAGGGTGACTTTTTATCAACTTTATCAACAACTTAGTAAGATATGACAGCATGAAAGGTTGCTCTAAACTCTTGCTCTAACTGATCGATATAGAACTCAGACGATTGACAAAATATTGGTGAGAACTACAATCTGTTTGGTGTGTATACCCGAGAGGAGTCAATGTTAGCAAGAGTTAAGTTTAGCTAGGGGATGACTTAAGAGTTAAGTTTAGCTAGGGGATGACTTAAGAGTTAAGTTTAGCTAGGGGATGACTTAGGAGTTAAGTTTAGCTAGGGGATGACTTAATTGTAAGCTAGCACTGAATGTTGGCTGCTGAGGTGGGAGTCTATATAAAGTAAAGATTGTGAGTTAAGCTGTTTCAAGTATGCGCAAGATGGCAAAAGTTTCCTCCTACCAATAAATTTACTCCTATAATATATATTTATAACCCTTTTACGAGTTGTACCCTCATGAGGAAAAAGAAAGCAAGACAGTTAAATATAGTATATGATTTTGAAATATGTATATGAAAGGAAGTTTTTTTCTGATTTACAATGATCCTTGTCTAAAGAAATTTTACAAATGCGTTGTTAACGCCTGGCAGAGGACATTTGTGTTGTGTGTCAGGACACACCTTGCGAAACATCAAATATTAATTGAGATTTAGCTTTTTTGGATCAAGCTTCAATCTGGATTTATGTGTTTCAGAAAACTCACACTTGAAAGCTGATAAACAGGAAATACATGAGAAGAGGCAGTTTCTGGAGATAGAGTTACAAAAAGCTAAACTGGCTCTTGAAGAATCTCATAAGAACCAATAAAGAGAGAAAAAATAAAATTCTAGTGGGCTCAGGAAGGCAAGCAATATGTTGTATGTTAATCCAGAACTTCATTACTTCATCACATTATTATTATTAGCTTTTCATGGCCTCAGATTTCCCATTGCCACTGAATAATCCTTAGTGGTCACTGAGAGAGACAGATAATTTGATGGGAAGGTGTCTCTTTTTATCCTCGTCTTTGTTGTCACTAAAGTGGTCACTGTTATCAGACTCCCGTATCAGGTGATGATAATGATAATATACCTACATTATGAATGATCCTTGATTAGTTTATGCGCTAAGAGGATAAACGTCTAATAGTTCTAGTATATGTTTATGACCAGGATCGAGTCATTGTAGTTCTGTTTGTGAAGCTGGTTGAGAAAATTAAATTTGTGTTTTTAGGGTGAGAAGCAAGAAATCATTTCAGCAGAAAAGAGTCGGGGAGACAACCTTCTGAAGAAAGTAGCTCACTTAGATCGCCAGCTGATAGAGGAAAAGCAACTTAGGTACACTTGATTGGTCTTAGTCTGCTGCTTGTTATGTCATAGTCACTGGATACAAATTTATCAGAAACCATTGCGTCCTCTCATCCTCTGCATGATGATGTCACAGTGAACAGGATGTGCACTACAAGAAACAAACACTTCCTGTTCACTGTGACATCACAATGCAGAGAATGAGAGTTACCTTCCCTTATTGGAGGCACTCTTTCCAACATCAATAATTCATGCTAAGTAGAGCATTGAATTTTTCTGTCATGTAAATCTGATACAACTTTATCATAAGTAACTGCCGGACTATGCATTCATCTTTGGGTAGCCTTTAAGTATGTATGAATGCATATACTAACAATAGATGTCTCTCTGTTCTAGATTTGCTTTGGATAGAGCTAGTGGAGAACTTGGGCAGAGATTTGATGAGATGGAGACCTTACTCAAACAAGAACCCTTAGAGGTAACCTTGGGGTCACTTAGTCTGTTAGAGATATAGGAAGATGTCTATTTGCTCTAATAAACAACACACGTCTCACGTCTTTTTATAGTCTCGATACCCTGTGATACCGTGTGAGAAACCTTGATGTTGCTTGAGTTTTAGTTTCTGGTAGCAGTACGGTCTACGCATTGTATACTAATAGTAGATCTCTTATTATTCAAAGAGTTGGCAATTAATCCATATTTTATGCCCACTGCTTTATTATGGTGTGGATTTTTAGATCTCGTCTCAATAAGCGTCTTATGATTCATTTATTGGGGAAGGAGACCATCAAATGATGCCCCTACCTAATTGTTCCCTCTTGATTTAATAATAAAAGTTGCAAAAAATATGGTCTTTTTCAGAGACAAGGGTGCAGAATTTAAGCAATCCACTAGTCGGTTAATTTGGCAATGTCCATAAATGTCACAAAACTCTCCGATCTTGTGAATTTTATCTACGATTATCAATGATTACCGGTATTAAAAATAATATTATCAGTTTTTATTCTTCAATTCAGACACAAAACTTCACCACAGACTTTGTAAGAATGAAGAAAGATTTGAGTAAGAAATGTGAGGAGGTGAAATGAGAGAAGGACAGACACCGATCTATCGAACAGGAAATGGTCACCGTCTGTCAGGAGCTCGGTGGGTTAAGCCTCATTTGATGTGTCATAGGCTTGGACATTATCGGTGTGTGTATGATAGTTTGATATTATTGATTAACTACATATCTCAGTCGGCCTAGTGTAAGGAAAGCCTAACAAACGCAGACAAACTGTGTCAGCGAATTGATTGAGGGTAAAATAACTATATAAAGGGGAGGTATGGAAAAATTTGATGCAAATTATCAATGTTGTGCGGATTGGCTGTGTGGCTGTCCATGGAACAGGAGAAGGTGGCTGGCCTGATCATCATAAAACCATCCGAACTCTATTTTGTATGTCTCATAAGTTAATTGATTCAAATCAAGCATCGGTCTATGTAACAAATGCTCTTGTCCACATCTAAACTGAGTGTAAGAGGACTGAGGCGTAGAAACCTCACAATAATTCAGGACATCTCTGAAAGCAGTACTAAGTTGTCCATATATATGCATACAAACATACTCTATTGTAACTTGTCTTTGACAAAGTTTACCAATCAAAGTTATCTTATCTTATATTACTTTTGCTACTAGTTATGCTTATTCAAGTTACCCTATATTATCACAGAGACAAAGATTGGTGAGATGGAGAATATGAGACATGAGAAAGAGAAGATAACTGATGACATGTCTGTAGTACACAATCAGTATAAACAGCTCAACACACAGCTAGAGGCTATGCAGAACTTGTTCAACGAGTATCAGGTTAGCTTCTAAAACAGTAAAGTTTGAGCTTAGGTTGCAAAATGTGGTACCCGTCAGGTCAGGTCCCAGGCAGTTTAATTTTGGGACTAGCCTCATTTTGGAATATCCTTTTCGTATCGGTAAACTCCTATCCTTCTCGAAGCTGGCAAACGAGAAACGCCCCACAAGCAATATGCTGCAAGTTTGGGGCGGTTCTGGTATGTCAGGTTTACTTGTAGCTTATTGTAGATTATCTGCCTGCTGTTGCTTAAGGCTGGGAGGACTAGGCTATTAAAAAAGCGAAAAACAAAATTATTGTTAATCTCTACCAAGTAATTGACCTACTTATACTGGTTCACAGAAAGTGAAATCACTTATAGAGGACGAGTTTACTAAGCTAAACACTCGTATTGAGGAGCTTACTGGTGAGAACTCCAAACTTTCTCAGGAGCTGATCAGATCTCAGGCTAATGATGAGTCTGCCAGACTAATGGATACAAGACAACAACTGAGACAGACCAGCAAACAGCGAGATCAGCTCCTCACTGACAAGTTAGTCACTCATTACTCACTAATTTTGTCCTTCATCAAAGTTCACAGTAGTATACAGTTAGCCCAGTTACACTGCCCTCTTTTTCAACAAAAAACCTAACCAGTTGCGTTTGGTTCGTACAGATGCTTCTTGCAGGTGCTCGATTAAAGTATCATATAGTTGTATACTATTTTAATTTCCCACTTTGTCCATGGTTCCACCACTAGAAGGTATATCTCTGATCATACCAGTCAATTTAGACAATCACCTACCATGTGCCTAATACTCATCTTAGATCCTGACATCTCTTTTTGAATATTGAATTGAGTTTATTTTGGTGTTAAAAACACATCACGGTTTAGGTATGATCCGTATCTCTCAATTATTAAGAAGACGAATATCAAAAGGCACAAAGCTGGACAAAATTCTTGAGGTTCTAGTTTTTGGCATGGTAAAATATCGACTATTAGTTTTATAACAATTGCGTAAAATGTGACTATCATCAACGATAGAATGTTGAGCTAAATTAAAATACTCATGTCAACAAAACAGTCAACCTGATAAGTTATTGTGGCTCTGTGAGTAACACAGTAGAGATGATTAGGGAGTTCAAAAGAATTTCAGAGAGCTTAATGAAATCAAGCGATACAGGGTGCTGGCAGCAACATTATCTAAGATTTGTGTCTCTTATCTTCTCAGTCAAAGCTCCATCTCGTATCTCAAACATTAATAACAAAAAATGTAGCTAACAAGGAAATAGCAGGGCAGGTGAACGATGTCATGCACAGATATAAAAGTTATATTTTGTACACCTTACTACTACTATGAGCCTGTAATCCTCGCATTGAGAAGATTATGATCCAGGACACTTGTACTAAATGGACACAGTTTTCTTTTCCTAGAATGACACAAGAAAAGTTGAAGTTGTATCTGGATTTCGGTCTCATTCAATAATGAAGAGTGTTTTTTCACCCTTACAGATAAATTGATAAAATTTCATAAGAACAACTTCCAGATCTGTTTTTAATATCTCATACAGGTGGACGGTGCCGTAGATGCTATGGACGGTGAGAGAACTGAACTCCAATCTCAGATAGAATCATACAAAGCACAGCTCTCTGCTGCCATGGAACTTATAGAGGAGGAGAAGATTATCACACAGGAGTTAGAACAGAAACTTCTGTCTCTCGGAGCTACAGTAAGAATATAATTATTGATGTTAAATAATATTTTACCTATTTGAAGTTGCTACCCCTCTATCGAACAGTAGACTAGTAGATCAGTAGAGGGAGAGCAACTTCAAATTAGATCAAACCCAATCTTTGTTGAAGGATCACTTTAAATTGTGGTAAGGCATTATCCTGTCAACGACCAATGAGTCCATGAGTTTTGTCAGATTTATTGACGAAATGTATTGCCCATCAAGGCTAGAGGATGACTGAGTTGTGAGTATATTGAGAAAGCCTGACAATTGTACAATAAGTGAGCAGAGCAACTTAATTTATCAAATAAACTTAAGTGTATTTAGATTGATCAAAAATAGATAGGCCACGTTATAGTCAGGTCAGTATGAAGTCTTTCTCAATTTTTGTAGCCAGATTTTGCTCACTTTGATCGCCGTCTGGCAGAGCTGAGCGAGAAGAAAAATAACTTATCCTATGAGAACGGAAAACTAAACGCACAGGTTGATCAGCTTAGAGAACAATAAGACTCCCACAAACAAGAGCAGGACAAATATGACAAGACAAACAAGAGGCTTCTTCAGGCTGAGAATAAAGTCAAAATGGTACTCAGTCTCCATCATCAGCATCATCATCTGTTGTGTTGTTCGTCATGTCTGTGAGGCCCATCAAGTGATTTTCTGTGGCTTGGTCTCGGGTGACTCTTTGTAAGACTCTCACATGAATATGACATGCAGTCCTTACAGCATTATTTGGTCAGATCACAACCAAGAAAATGCATGAACTGAGATTGGTGTATTTTAACTGTGAATTATCCTCAGCCTAAATCAAAGCTATTGATTACCCTAGAGCAGTAAATGTTACCGAGAATTGAGTTAGCCAGTTTGGAGTGACTCAAAGTTAGCTTGCACTATATTTTGGCTTACTGAACTCTATATGAAGAGGAGGTGGTGCATAAAAGTTAGCTAGCTATTTAAAGCAAGTGTAAAATGGCAAACCTTAATTCCTACAAATACTTAACTCCTTGAGGATAATTTGATTCCAGTTGAAGCATGAGTTGGATAATTGTAAGCACGCTTTAGCTCAGTCAGAGACGACCTCACAGCAGTTACGGACTACATCAGAGCACAGAGAGACAGATTACAACTCAGCAGTGAGAGTCCGAGATGAGGCACTCAGAGACGCTAAAACACTCACTGCCAGAGTCGACAGCCTAGAGGAGGTCATCAAACAGCAGGTAGGAGGAGGATGTGTTTGTTATCATTGTTGTGGGATTTCTTACTTGTGGTTTCAAGATTTGAACCTGTCCAAATTATATAAAACCAATCGTACTCAAAAGAAAGAGAAGTTCATAGTGATTACACCTCACATGATCAGCTTGGTTGTGGTTTCTGGGCTTTTTGTATTTTATTGCCGGTTTTTTATTACTATTCATCACGAATGATCCTAGTCAACTCAAAAAATTTATGCATCTCTTTAATTTTTCGGCCAAGAACATTTTTTTAAGATCCACACTACTCCCTTCCCCTGTGGGTAACCATGACTGTTCTGTCCTTTTACATTTATACAGGAAGAAATGAAATCTGATATCGAAGAGAAATTAAGGGATGACAATTCTAAAGTAGCCGAGTCTCTAGAGAACATGATGGCCTTACACACAGAGCTCCAGTGTAAATACGAGTCACTCCAGATAGAGCTGGGCGAGAAAGATACACAACTCAGTCAACACAAGAAAGACAAGTACAGAAAATTGATAAGAATAATTATTGTTAACAGGAGGAGGGTAAAGTAATAGTGACAATATGATCCTTATTTGACAGCAAATGACACATGAACGGCAAAATTAAGTTTTGATTTTCAAAAGCAGTATATAATGTTCATTTGATGTGAATGGGCATATCCTTTCCCTTCCCATCTAATCTGACAGAAATGTGAAAGCCTGCACCATCACAACTGCAACACAATTAATACAAAGCCGATGGTGATTCATATAACATAATCCGTTCAGTGCGCTATTGGTCCAGTGGGGGGAACAAACTGGGCTGATGTAGGAGGGTTTCTCTCATTCTTTTGTGCAGCAAACATTTTATACTTTTATAATTTGTTCCATTTAACAGGAAGGCTGCAGAGAGTAAAATAGAGAGAGCAGAAAGGCAGCTTGACTCCACATCCCGAAAATTATCGGACATACTACAGTTGTATTGCAATACAAACATTTACACTTATGGCTGTTGCTCACCCATTTTACATGGTCGGATAAAGGAACAGATGTTCGAATTTAAGTCAATTCACACTGTACCCGCTTAGTTAGTATTATACTTCTCATATATCTTCATATTGGCTTGAAGATGCCCTGTCTCTAAATGAGATGCTGTCCGGAAAATATAACAACTACTTGTCTTTGGCATCAAGGGCAATTTATCACTAATCATTCTTCTTTAATCATTCAGACTAAGAACATTGAACGGGAACTGAAGTCTGTTAAGAATGACAACTCCAAATTAGTAAAAACCCTACAAGAGACTCTAGAGCTCAATGAGCAGCTGAGAGCTCAAGTATCAATACTAGAAGAGACTGTGTGTAAACAGCAGACTGACTGCGAAAAGGCTATTACTAAGAGGTGAGAATAATGAATAATAATAATGTGCTCGGTAAAAACTTATATATAATCACTTATCTAAAAAATATCTATATATATTTTTCTTTTTTTTGTTTGTCTTTTGTTTATGAGGTCAAAAATTTGTTATTTTAATTTGTTTATAACATACTTATTAATATGAAAACCTCAATTAAAACACATAATAAATAATAATAACGAGATACATATCACATCCATCCCTCCCTAAGTAAGTTATATATTCCGGATAGATCTTGATTGTTTCATTGCCAACATGTTGACCTCATTTTGAACATTTCAGTCTTTCTCAAAGTCAGGTCATGTAAGTTGGCTGAGTTTTTAAGTGCAGGAGAGTGTGATTATCAAACCCGCATTCAACATAAATTATGGATGTGTTTCTATTCTGTTGTATTAAAATAAAGAATAATATGGCGAACCCAACTAAAAGGGAACATTTTCAGACAACCAATTTCCATTCTCTAATATTCCAGGAAAGATCTTGAGAATCGATTATCACAGCAGGAGTCGGCGTCCAGCTCAAGAATAGCAGAGTTAGAAACACAAATAAGCAGAGAGAGGGACAAAGCTTATCAGAAAATGGAGGATCAGCTTAAAACAGTGAGTGTCTGTCATTAGGAAAAACCTTATATTGAACTCTGCAAAAATCATAATCTGATAGTTTGTGTTGCTGAGATGACAGAGACTTGCTAGAGGTCTCAAACGCAATTGACTTACTGTTCGATGAAACTAAAATCTTCTGCCTGAAAAATTCGGACAAGAAAACAAATTTGCCTAGTTCAAAATCAATAGTTTTCAGATCAAGTAATACCAGGGATTTGGCTTAATATCCTTGCACATTCTCATTGGAGGACCACCCTTGGTCTTGCATCACCTAATAACCTACCTTTTCAGTTTAACCTCATCTTTGCAAGCTCTATATCACCAGTAGCAATTATTTCTTTGAGATGTAATCGAGTCTGTTGTTGTTTCTTTACTTGTTTCTCATCTGATAACTGCAGCTGGTGTTCAATGAGAAGAAGCATCTGATTAGAAGGAGTGTCCCTGCGGTCTTCTGACTTTACGTTGAAATGATCAGACATGGAAAAGCGCTCTCCTACTTATTTGAACAAACCGTTAAGGTCGAGTATTATCTTGATCAGCTTGATTTGGTGAGAAGTCCTTGTTTAACATGAATATAAAAACTGTTCACAATTATCATACTGCAGGTTCTAAAAGAGACAGAATATTTTGGAACGTAACAGTGACCTCTTACATCAGAACTCATCACTCAAATCAGAATTCTCGGAGCTCAATGCCTCAGTTGAGAATCTAAAGAACAAGTTATCCGATGCCAGGGATGAGATATCTCGTGTGAAGGATAATCTAAACACAAGAGCAAGCAATCCTCGAAACTGAAGGTAGCTTCTTAATAATAAATCATTCTCTTACTGCTTTTTAGAGCCACTTTTCAGTGAAGTGTGATCAATTTTCCCTAGATTCAGAGTTTCTCCCCCTCTCCTTATCAGCAGAAGTAGAGCTATGTTAAATGAAGACAAAAATGATCACAGCCTGGTTAGTAAAAATGTCAATAAGTAGCAGTCACTTTATTTGTTGGTCACACTCTCATGTGAAATGCAATCACAATATCTTGAGATTATACAGCCAGCTTCATATTTTTTTTATATGATTAAGGTTGATTGAAATCCGATGTCTTATCACTCGCTCAACCCGAGGCATAGGCGGCGGCGGCGGATGTTGTTACATGATTTTTGTTTTCGCTCATAATCATCATTTTATATTATTTACATAAATTAATATCACTTTTTCCGTATGTCACAGGACATTGAGCATAATACGAGACGACTCCAAGATGAAAATGAGTAGTTGTTCTCTAAAACCAAATCAAAGCAGAAAACTATCGACAAATTTGCGTCACAGTTTAAGGAAGTTCAGCAGGAGATGAAACAGCTGGTAACTCTACACACAGAGCAAACTGAGGTGAGATTGTATACTTATACCATAGTCTTAAAAAGTGTCAGTCCTACTAGGCCATGGTTCTCAGGCTTCAAAGTCATTAGAACGTATGAAAAATAACAGTCTGTGAACTTAATTGCAGTAAAACTGCTGCAAAGTCTGAAAATTGGGATTATAGTGGATCATAGTGACTTATTGTCTCCATCAGTCCACTATGATCCTCTCTAATATGTATTTTTAAAAGGCTATTTTTTGACAATTTAAACATTTTTATTATTTTTATTTGCCCTGTGAAGACACAATAGTTGACTTACTGGGGTAATATATCCATTTTTCTAACAAGACTGACCCTTTAATATATTAAGTCTATGACTTAAACTGTCATAGATCTGACTACCATCTATAGCTATACTCTCAGCTATGCTGGGACATGTAACTCCAAATACACATAAATATGTGCAGAGACTGATTGATAAGTTTTTACTGGTCTAAATAACACTCTCTGCTGTGATGAAAATCATTGCTTTTACATTGGGGAACCTTGCATGTCTCAAAGAGATGGGTAAACACATTTACATCCAATGCAGTATCCGTGTGCCCACGGAAGATAGAAAAAGAATCACGAAGACAAAACCGACCATTGCTTTGGATATAGTATGTAAATGATCTAGATATTGCAACATACCATTTGTTGTTACCCTTGACCTGATTTCAGAGAGAAAACAGCTGCTAACTCTACTGGTCCTTGATTTAATCCTAAATTATTATCTTCTTAGCTAATCTAATTTTGGGATTTGATGTGAGATGGTGCCAAAGACTTTTCAAATTGAGGACAATTTATTTACTTTCAATTCCTTGTAGTAGCGATTTTCACATTGTAAGCAGAAGTATTTTTCGATAGGCAGCGTTGTGTTGAAAGCCATATATGTGTTCTCATTTCAGCTACTGGGTGAGAAAGAAAGGTTGCTACATGCTGAAGAAATGAAAACTGCAGAACTTAGGAAAAAATATCACGATTGCCGAAAACAGGTACCGAGGATTTTTTGCCCATTGACTGGTTGACACAAATATTCAGGTTCCAGAAATCCACATAGCAGTCAGTGCCTACTGAGGGCCATAAATCAGCATTGATAACTGTTATATAGTTGTATGGAAAGTTATTGTTGTATAGAGTTTTGTTATCTTTTCTCTTGTGGAGACAACTCCCAAGTCCAAGGCACATGTATTGTCAGCCATCTCGTTTGGTCTATCGATGAGTACAAGAATATACAGAACATTCAGAACACAATATACAGACTTGTAGGAATATAGTGGAGCGTGCCCTGCACCAGACTAGTGTTGGTAGTGTAGAAGGTGTTGGGAACCTTGCTACGTAGGTTGAGAAAAACACACGACCCCCTTCTGGAGGCTTTGGACATCACATCCTGGTTGTTTATGCAATGTATAACACTCTTATCCAGCTTTCTGGATATCCTTGAGCACCTGTTGTTAGTGGTTAGTGGAAATTTCCTGAGTCAACCCCGTCATAATTAATCTCAACTTGAATCAAACGGGAATACTTTAATGTAATTAACTAGTATCAGGTCAGTTGGGGTAATTTACTAGCGGACAGGATTGTTACTGTCTTGTACCTGACTACAATCTAATACTTACCATGTTATACATTTTGTAGATCGCCACACAGCAAGCCATGCAAAAAGCAACAGAGACAAGGCTTATGGAGGGAAATAATGACACTCTTATTGTAAGTCGCAGTGATCTATACCAGTTCTACTTATGCATCATACTGTAGAGGAGTACATATAGCTGACGCTTAGGGCTGCTTCTTTTGGAAATCTATTTGTAAGTTAGCACTAAATATTACTAGCTGAGGTTCGAATCTATGATAAATAATGAATTGAAGTGAGTGACTACATGTAAGCGTACCTTAAACTTAGCTTAACTAAGCATATAGGGTAAGTTATAATATGTGTGCTGTAGGTAACTAAGCATATGGTTATAACAATTAAATCATGCGATGATCTTTTATATCTCGTGACTTGTTACTGGCAGGCCACAGAAACACTAGAAGATACCAATCGTTATTTAAGGATAGATTTTCTGCTCTCACCTCGGAGTTAAGCTCAGCTAAGAGGCATCATCTCGATCTGGAGTGGAAAAATCTAGATAAAAATCAACAGCTGACTCTGGAGAGAAAGAAGATGGACAATACAACGGCTAAAGCTAGAAATATTATCAGGGTAAGTGAGAGCTGTAAGTAATATGACTTACAATGAGAATCTTCACAGGTAACTGTGTAAGTTCTAATACAAAGATCCTCTGCATATTCTTATAACTCTGAGCTCCCTTTGAAGGGCTAATCACGGCCCCCCCCCCCTCCCCCCCCCCCCGAGGTGCAAAGTTAGCCTTTCCACACATTACGTTTTATGTCAGCTAGCCCAGCCTAGTGCTTGCTATAAAAAATCACCTGAAGCTAAACTCAGGTAGCGTTTACTTCTCTAGGATAGTCAATGATTTCCCCAGTGATAATCGTGAGGTATGACGTGTGCCTCTGTTAAATTCAGCCATTCAGCTTGTATGATAATCGGAGTCGCTTGATTAATATGGGATCAATTAGTTCATTAGGTCAATCTTTGATTTAAATATATTTACAGCTATGCTAATTTAAACTTTGATGGAAGTACACTGCTGTATTCTTTCAGATGACAACTGATTGGTCAATTCTGAGCTGGCCCAGTAGCGCTACCATATATATAGTATATTATTTCTCTATGGCTTGTCCATAGCCTTCGTGCCTATATATAATATAAATATATATATATAAATATATATTTATACATATATATATATATATAGATAAAGGGACAGTGGCAGAAGCTCAGGCCTATCATTACAAACTAAGACTTTTATTTACTCTGTTTACAGGCTAGTCGACACCAGCTGACTAATATAGCTGATAAGACAGAGTTTGATGCCTCACTTAGAGAAACATCCAAAGAGAGGCTCAGATTGACCTCCTCACCTATCAGGTATGTTCTAACATTCCTTGTCATCTTGTTACTACCAAATAGCAATGATCAGCATTAAGACTTACCTCAGTAGACAAGTTTAATCTTTATATGAAATTTTGTATTGTGGACTTACCTGAATAGATTAGCTCAATATTTATGAATCGCTATTGCTGACACAATGTGTGCCTGTCATGTCTCATGTATCTATATTTGTTTGCTGACTGCTGTCCACTTTAGCTATAACAGCAGGCCACCGTGCAGCGAAAACTTAAGCTTATCTTGACAGGCCTTTTTATGGAACAGGAGTAAGCAACTGTAAGAACATGGTTACAATTTTCTGTCTTGACAAGATTGGTTAGTGGGCGGCGGGTGGGCTGGTGGGGCGTGGTTGCCTCACCGCCAACAAAACTTGTCAAGACAGGCTAAGTTACAATTATCTGTCTTGTATTCTCCTGTGAAATGAGTGTAACTTCTCTAATAGAATGATCCATAGTTGTCCTCTCTCTGATGTTAAGTAGGTAACTCCAGATTGTCTTGCTTGATTGGTCAAATATTCCACAAAGTTATAAGCCCATTTTTATATTACATAGGTCTCCGAGACAGCAAACTATCCATGATATAACATTAGATGATATACTGAGTGTATCCCAACAACCACAAACTCCGTCCACTTCATACAAACACAACCAAAAAAGAGCTGATAAAATAGACTCTGATCATCTTATATCAGCGTCACCGGTATGTAACATGAACATCAGATAATCATTTACTTTAAAAAAACCACCATTCAAAGTTTAGTCATAATGTGTTTTCTGTTTGTAGCGCTATGTTATGAATAATGCAAGTCAGCCATAATAATAGCGTTATGTCCTTTTGTAGTAACAGGTCTTTTTGTGAGTGACAGGAAAGTTTATCTCAAGAGGGAGATCATCTACTGTTCACACTATAGTAGTCAAAACATGATGATGTCCCTTGTTAGTATAAAAAAATTAATGTTGATTTAATGTTGTTATTGTAGTTTACATCCAGCAGTCAGAAATTAGATGCTATAATTAATGAAATGGAGAAAAGACGGCTGATTTCCTGAAAATTGACGAGACGGTGTCTCCATTTTAGTCACAGCTCTGAGATTTCTACCTGCCACATACCAACTGGCAATGATAAATTATGTTTATTGTTTCTTGTGTTATTTCTGTGGAGTTTTTGTTTGGTTATTAGTGACTGATTCACTTGTAGGCTTGTGATATTCTAGTGTTTTAGTTGGTCAATTGTTTATGACTTTATAACCTAGCCGTCATTTTGGTCAGATAATTTATGGCAGTTTTTGCTACTAATCATCAGAAATATCTGCTTACAATAATGTTTTAGATTTTTATGATGACTATAAAATTATTGTGGGGTGTACACTATGACTATCCAAACAGTGGGAGAACACCAAGCATGATCATATTTCACATTCTTTGGTATAGCGTCCAACACTTTAGCATCAGAATTGAGTGACCTCATCGTACACATGGACAGTAAATCACATCATCATAATAGTGCTGTAAGAACATGATCATAGTTGAACAATGTGATAAGCAAAAATATCATGTTTTATATCATTAAAACCAAGCCGGTAACTGCTACTTTGATTATGGCAAGTGATTTTGTTGGTATTTTTTACATTTTTCTGTAAAAGCAAAGTGACCTGTTAAGTTGCAGTTATTTTTGGACACTTTTTAGTAGTCAAACGATGTAGATTACTTCAACTTATCTGAGCAGATAAATAAGACTGATGTAACTTTTATTTACAAGTCATTAGAAGTTATCTTTTCATCATTCATGAGAAGACAAGTACTACTTTCTATAACAAATCGTCAATGTATCTGTAAATGTGTATTGTGAACCTTGGTTATAACTATAACTGTGAAACGATGAATAATAAAGAAAAAGAATTGACTTTTTACATGTGCTGTAGAGTTATACTGTTAAATAACCGAGAGCTGGTCTCCCATTATCTGCTTATATGATATCAGACTATACAAAAATGTTTGCTATAAGCCAACTGAGATAGACTCTTGAGGTTGCACTGTCTCCTTAATTCTAGGGATAAGGTGACCCTGTGTCATAGGACAGGCTAGCGTAGATCTGAACTTTACCGCAGTCATCCAAAAAGTGACAATAGTGTTTTTAGTAAAATCGAGGCTGTATAATAAAATATGCCAGCTGTTATAATAATACTGAAAAATAAAATCAACTGCTAAGAATGTAAACATTTTGTTAGAGAGAACAGCATCATATAACTTCTGGCTACAAAACTGATGTGTCATATTCTCTGTGAAACTAAAATAATAATACAGAAATGCTGAGTTATGTAGCCTCAGAGAGCACCACATCACAAATGTCCTTTTGTACTCTAGGACATAATGTATCCTAAGATGTGACATCAGCTTCAGGTCTTGACTGTGCCACTTTCCACTTCAAAAACAACCGAGAGCTTTCCTTTTCTCCTTCAGTGATCTCTTCTAGTTCGCCTGGATAAACAAATAAAGTACATATGTTGAGGAAAGAAGATTGAACAACCACTGGGTTTTGAAAAGTCATGATTGAAATTAACATTTGTGTTACTTCTTCTTGTGGGTCAGAAGGAAAAGGAAATTCCAAAACTGCTGGCAGATTTCAATCAAATAAATTAAGCACAAGCAGGAGCACGGGCTAAGAATCTTGGAATCCTGAAGAGCCAGTGCATCAGAGTAAGGGTGCAGACCCCTGAGGAACGCCAGCCGAACAAAAACTCACAACTTATTCAAGGTTAAATCTCAAGATTGATTTGAGACCAGTGTTAGCATTCTACCCTAGAGTTCCTCTCCTGGGATCTGGAGCTATAATTGGCACAACAAGGTTCAAGTAAATGGCTAGTTCCAGAATGCACTGCACATTGGGACAACAGTGAAAAACCTTCTAATGAGATAATCATGTTAAACTCAGACATACCAGGAAGCCAGGAGAGATAAGTCAGTCTTGGATTTCTGAGATCAGTAGTGAGACTATCTGGATGTTCTCCTAGTTTTCTCATATCTATTCCAGGCTGTAAGAAGAGCATCCTGGTTCCCATATTACAAGTTATCCTCGGCATCTGAGCTACGTATGCCTCTTCTTTTCTCTCAGGAGGGAGAGATGTCTTTAGCTGGATAGTAGCCTTTACAGTTAACTTATTCACTGCTTCCTGCATCTGTTAAACAACATGTCCGAATGCCTTATCAAACGATCTAGTTGAAAATTTGAAAGTGTGATCTACGTTTCAGAGTTTCAATGATGTTAAATGCAACAGTTTTAACTTACACATACCATCCATTTGTCTCAATTTTCAAATAAGTATCAAAATTTGGCAATGACATTGAAAAATGAAATTCATATGGAATCTGTCAAGATGGTTTAGTTCTAAAGGTAGAAACTTATGCACAAAAAATTACTTTAAACAATGTCATGTACTTACTATGTTTCCCAGCATCTGAAGGTGATATCGATGAGCATACTTGTAGAAAGTGATAATTAAACCTCTTATGAAGGGCGATCCATTCTGATCTCGAGGAGCAACAAAACCTGAAACACACCAATCAATATAAAGATATGAATAGTTTATCGCTGCTTATCAAGCTGGTAGTGAACAGGGAATTTTTTTGGTTTTAATTAGATAGTCTCTGTAGGGTTATTAATGTGAAGCTACTTCTACACACCGTCAAAGCTAGACTGTATGATGAAGAGATCAGCTACTATGCCATCTTCTGGTTTGTTATCCATATAGTATGTCCTTATACGTGAGTTGTCTCCTGATGCTTGACCTAATTCTGTACTGACTTCTGTGTGCACCGCTGGGTCAGGTGCTACGACATCATCGAGCATTATATCCCTGTTACCTATAAATATGACAACAGTAACATTTTAGTTCACTTCAATTGATAACTGAAGGAGTACCTCTAAGTTTGATCCAGAGACATATTTTGCTATCAGAGTAAAATGCAGTTCATATATAAATCCATATATCCATTATATAATCAATGACCTATCCTATCTATCATACAATTATTGCATCAATGAGAGGCAGTTCATTTATTGCATCAAGTAAGGTAAACATGATTTCGATCACAACAAAATAATTATGGTTTTTGCTGATGAATGGATGTCCCAATAGAAATATACATACATTACAGTCGTCCTTACTTTGTGAATTAGATCAAGTATGATCCAATTTGCCTGTTTTTGTGCCGCCAGCAGTTGAATGGAAACAGCCACAATGTGGTCAAATAGGATCAAACCTGATCTAATTGGGGATGGTAAGACTTAGATATGAATATGCTGTGCTCTGATGGTAGTGGTCATTTGTATTTAGTAGTAAAATTTACTAACCTCCAGCGCAGGCTTGTATAATGATGAGTTTTGGTTTTCCTTTCATAGCCGGGAAATTTCTGGCTGAGATTAACTGATAGATTTCAGTCAGCCTGATGTGTTCGTCATCTGACCCTTGGACACTCCCTTCAGCACCATGACTAGTTATAACCAGTACAAACATTCCTAGATCTTTGTATACTGAGCAGCCTGTCTGGTCTACCAGCTGAGTTTCTCTGTGAATATCTGTCACTATATCCTTTAGAAAATCAAATGTTCATTGTCACTGGGCAGCGATGGAGACTGGCCTCCCTAACAGAACGCTGTCAGGGACATTAATATAAACTAACTCACTGATGATTGAATAAATCACAAAAGGAGGCTGCTACCTAGGCTAAATAGACAATGGAAAAATGTTTACCTTTGCCCTGTAGTTTTTATACTCTCCATTCACAACAAACCCAAAGTTCTCCAGCATATTCTTCATATTATCATGATCAATGTCAGCACCCTTTCTCCAGACTTGTTGACCTTGTTGATTAGTGTACTCATACTTATTAGATAGTATGAGGGCGCGACCTCTTGTCTTAGTCATCTTATATCTCATCTAAAATAGGGTAGGGCAGGCATATTTTAGGCTCTACACTTCATCTGTCTTGAGATTAGTCGTAAACACAAATCAAAACCGCTAGAACTCAATATTTCAACCCTATTTCAACTTATAGGAATTTTGTTTGGTTCGTTTATTCAGATTTGTAGTAAGAAAAGATATCATATTCAAAAGATATTCCTTGAGTCGTCTGCTTTTTCAGCGAGCAACCACAACTTCTAAACATAACTCTTGTTTATATTTATATCTTCTGTGTAAAGCTCTGAGTCGGATAAATATTTCTGAGCAGTTACTTTTTATTCGTTAGCAAGTAAAATGCAGATAAAGTCTCACTTAGGCTGTCGGGTGTCTATAGTTGAATAAGGAGAACTTACCGTTTCCCGTGAGATAGTTGACTGTGAGTCACTGAGGACCAGCGGTAGGTCGATTATTGGAGGTTGTGATGTCATCAGCTCTATGATCTCATCCACAGCTTCCTCATTATTCTGTGTATCATTTCTGACATTCTCTCCACCAGCTGCTACTGCTCTGTGTGTCTCTTCAGGTTGTATAGCTGTGAGGAGACAATTTAAATGAATTGTGAGTGAATCTGGCCAATTAAACAGAGAATAAAGAAGTCTGAGAAACAATTTATAGATATATAACTCAAGAAGTCAATGATGATATTTAGGATAATAATGATATTACAATCTTGTTATTGAAGGATAATTTAGGTTGGCTGTACAGACCCAGACGAGCTGTTGAGTCCGGTGGCTGGAGAGTGGAGATATAAGCGCTGACTTTATCTTTATCTGGTTCTGTCAGCGATAAACCTGTCGGAGAGGAGAATAAATAATGGGAGGAAGTTAGTTATGTTACATTAATACACACTCAAGTACCATGAAAAAAATTGATCAAAATATTTTAATTGAATGGCTGAAAGTATTCGGAAATAAATTTACTGAAAGAAAGGACATGTACAAGAAATAAGATTTGTGTGGGATCTGCTCACACTTACACGGAAATCTTAGAGGCCTCGGTACTTTGAGTTGTCCAAGATTAGTTTGGTCGTTACAGCAGCTCACAGGGTCAGCGTTAGAAAGGAGTGTGCTCAGCTGATGAGAAAGAGGTAGATATTTGTTAGTGTGTCTCAGAGGAGAATACCAATCTGGATCTTCTTCTGTCTCAGGCTCAGACTCAGACTCGTGTAGATACAGACAGTGAGCACAGTAGAACTCACAGATAGGTCGAGC
This sequence comes from Membranipora membranacea, assembly GCA_914767715.1. Taxonomy (NCBI): domain Eukaryota; kingdom Metazoa; phylum Bryozoa; class Gymnolaemata; order Cheilostomatida; family Membraniporidae; genus Membranipora; species Membranipora membranacea. The sequence goes on from OU612073.1 coordinate 2,446,419, forward strand.
TGCAACCCAGATAGACAGCAGGTGCTTTATGAGCGAGTCTGTGATGCCAATCAGTTGCTTCCATGAGGAATCTAATTCCTCCACAGGTGTATCTACCTGTATAGTGACTCTGCGATCAGCACTGCTGTGTACTACACGGCTTACAGTGTTACCATGGTGTACCATAGCACCGTTACGAGCTGTTCTGATACGGAGACCGGGGTCAGTGAAGGGGGTCAGATATACACATGTTAGCAGGTAGTATGCGTATGAGGGAGGTGATAGGCCAAGAAAGTTTATATCCACTCTAAGTTGTAGAAGCTTATTGTCAGTAGGAATAAGGTCCAGGGCGTCAGTGGAGAAGTAGGGGATGATGAATGTATTCCTTGGTGATTTATGAACTGGACCACATAAGAGATGGAAAGCCTTAAGCAGTGGCAAAGCCACCTCATATGGAAAGTTTGGTTGATAGAACAAGTTCAATAGAACAGCCTCATCAACGACTCCACTCTGCAACAGACGATCAACAAGTTTTGTGTATCTCTTTTTTGAGATCATCTCATTTCCTATAGCTATAATCCTGGGTTGGGCTGCCAGTCTAGACTTCCACCGATCTCTAAATCTGTGGTGAAACAGGAGAGCGATTGCGTCGGTGACGGCAGTAAGTCTATGGAAAACATATCCCCTCAGACTATCCTCATGTTCAAACCACAGAACTCGACCAACATTGTGCATATAACGGAGCACAGTGAGATTTGCATCTCCTGGAAACTTTTTTGTGACTTCAGTGAGAAGAATGAAGGGCACATCACTCATCTGATCAAAGAAGAGAAGAAGCAACTCCCAAAGTTTTGGGATTATTGTGAAGAATGGTTCAGCTCTGATCTGTAGGGTCTGCAGTATCTGGAGGATAACCTCCTTACTGTTAACACTGCTGTCTAACACAAATATATTCTGCGGAGGAAAGATTTCTGATGATGATGAGAAGAGGGTAATACTACAGAACTCAGAGGGACCTTTAGTAAATCTCTTCTCTTCCTCTATCATATCCCTGATTAGAGAAGTCAGAGTACCTAGCAGCTCAGTCCTTCTGGTGTTAAAGCTAGACACAGAGAATTTGTCTTTATGGGTGAGGACAAGAAGAGGAGGGCCTAGACGAGGACATGACACATATAAATGTGACATGTAGTCCAGGACCAGTATCCTCACCGCTTCTTTCGGGCCACCTGATGACAACAACTCCTCAAATTGCTCCATATTGACAACAACGACTGGAATATAATTACTTCGTATTACCATATGATAGGAAATATGGTAAATACGGTCACCTCCAAAATCAAATACTTTCAACTGTGACTCTCCAACTGTGATCTCATCCATTTTGAAAACCTCAGTAGTGTCATCCTCAATCCCTTCTCTGTTACGATATGTGAGACTTCTTTCCTTTGTTTTCAAACTATTAATAAGACTAGTTTTACCTGCCATTCTGTTACCGATCACTGCTGCAGATACTATAGGGAGCTTTACACCACCGTGCTGTTTGAGATCTGTGTAGTATTTTCTTAGAGCCTGCAGGCCCTGCTCACAGACTGCGTAGGGAGGAGATGTCAGAGCTACACAGTCACCACAGTCCAGGTTCTCTAGAGCAGGTAGAAGAAGAAGACGAGAGTCTAATGATTTGAGTTTTCTGTTACCGTAGATGTTCAATGCCTTGAGCTTCTTCAGTTGTATAATAACTGGTGGGAGAGATGTGAAGATATTACCTCCTATATTTATGGTCTCCAGGTTCGAGAGATTTGACAACCTGAAATAATAATTGTATGAGATATAAGAATTTAGATAAATACAGACGACTATTCTCAATATCGGTCTACAGCTCTTTTGGCACCATTGCCTGAAATAATTGTATAGCATCAAAGGGCAGATGATAGTGTTGCTCAAGTATCACAAATATAGACATGACATAAATTTAATTCAACACTGTGTTAATTGCATCATGCATCATTGGGTGATTATATCTGGTAGGTCGTAACTTGTCTCCCTCCGCTCAATATCTCACCCCATCCCAACAACTCCTCACCAATGAGTGAATTTATGATTAATTTGTATTTATAATGGCTATGTGCAGCTTCAGTACGTTTGTGTACAAATCCCAAAATAATCATTCATGGCCGACATCAATGATTTTTTTTTTAAAGTTGGTGTAATCGCACATAGGCAACTTAAAGTAGACTGCCCTGTTCATATTTTATTATTTTATTATGTGTGATAGTTTGGCAACTTTTTGAATAGGCAAAAATTGACATCTTAGGTCAGATTCGCAGCCTCTTTGTGTTTTTGGGAAATTCTCACAATTCCTCGAAAGAGGTTTGTCTGAAGAGAATCATATTGTCTTTGAAAGGGTGAAAGAAAACCTCGTGGCCAACATAGTCTCGCTTCTCAAGTCTTATATGGGCTCATTTAATGAGACAGCAAGATGGCGCTGATGGCTACTACCTCCACTACTATCGACATCCTCAACATGGAAGCTCTACACCTAATTTTATCATCCTACCAAAAGCTTCATAGGCGTACCAGGGCAAAAGGTTCTTTTACAGATGCGATTTCCACCATGTTGAAAATGATCAGATGTTAATCAGCTGTTCTCAGCTCATCTCTACATTTTGGGTATGCAGTTGACTGTGCAGGCATATTCTATCTACTTTGCTTGTTGACAGTTGAGGGACTTCAAATGAAATTGAACCGAAACATTTTTTATTATGGGAACTCAACTCTTTAGGAATAAAATCTGAATTAAATCTCATGTAAGAGCAAGATGGCTCTGAATTTCGCCAACCAATGCTTTGAAAATATACAGCGAAGAGGCAAAAAATTGGTTTCAGAAAAAAGACTTCCACATTTTCCAAAAAGACGGATTTGATGACGACAATTAAAAAACTATGGTAAACACGTCAAACATCACTACTGTATCATATGTATATTTTGGGTCTACAATATTTGAAAATGTAACTTGTAGTATAGACAAATCGGAAAATAATTTTTCACTTAATATTTGCTCCTGAAACGTACAAAATATATTTAAAGACATCGAGAATTCGTCTTCATCGTGTGAAATCCTAAAATTTTGGAAAACAGAAATTTGCGTTACGTGTGTACTGTGTACTGAAGTGGAAAATTTTCTCGAAAAAGCGAATTTTTTAGAGGGAAAATAATTATTAGTTGTCTTCTTCTTGTACAGGAAAAACCAATCTTTAAACTTACTTATATCATAATTATTCTTAATGGACAACTGTCGAATTCCTATTGGCTGAGGGATGGGAGCTTTCACCATTCCAGTCAGTTGCATGTTTATGCACTGATCTTTCTGAATTTGGGTAACTTGAAATTTGAGGATGGCGTTTAAAAGACTAACGGAAACATACATACTTATATCAGTCATTTATAAAGAATACACACACATACCTGGTACTTATATCAGTCATATATAGAATATACACATATACCTGGTACTTATGTATATCGAATATCTATATAATTAATAAATATGATGGTGGTCTTTAAAAAACCTGTTGGAAATATATATATATAATATAGATAAAATGATATATATATATATATATATTTCTATCAGTCATAATATACAGAACACACACACATACCTGGTACTTATCTCAGTGAGCCCACAGTCAGACAGATCCAGCTCAGTCAGCTCAGTCAGCTCATACAGACCATCAGGTACAGATCTGAGTGCTGGGTTCTCACTGAGGTCCAGGTACTGTAACTTAGTCAGCTGTGATATCCTGTATTATATATAATATGAGTCAGATATAATTACTTGTGCTGGAGGATTAATATTATACAGCAAGATATTTCTCAAACAATATATTAAATTTTCTTCATTTCGCATGAATATGATCAAAGTATATCATAATATCTCATATTAAATCTGAATATCTATATAATTAATAAATATAGAATTATTCTCCTGCTACATGAGTGCAAAGATGAACTTACGCTACTGATATCAGTCACATAAGGAATACACACACATACCTGGTTCTTATCTCAGTGAGCCCACAACTAGACAGATACAGCCCAGTCAGCTCAGTCAGCTCATACAGACAATCAGGTACAGATCTGAGTGCTGGGTTACTACTGAGGACCAGGTACTGTAACTTAGTCAGCTGTGATATCCTGTATTATATATAATATGAGTCAGATATAATTACTTGTGCTGGAGGATTAATATTATACAGCAAGATATTTCTCATACAATATATTAAATTTTCTTCATTTCGCATGAATATGATCAAAGTATATCATAATATGTCATATTAAATCCGAATATCTATACAATTAATAAATATAGAATTATTCTCTGGCTACATGAGAACAAAGATGAATTTACGATACTGATATCAGTCACATACAGAACACACATACCTGGTACTTATCTCAGTGAGCCCACAGTTATACAGATTCAGCTTAGTCAGCTCAGTCAGCTCACACAGACCATCAGGTACAGAGCTGAGTGCTGAGTTATCATTGAGGTTCAGGGTCTCTAGCTTAGTCAGCTGTGATATCCTGTATTATAAATAATATGAGTCAGATATAATTACTTGTGCTGGAGGATTAATATTATACAGCAAGCTATTTCTCAAACAATATATTAAATTTTCTTCATTTCGCATGAATATGATCAAAGTATATCATAATATCTCATATTAAATCTGAATATCTATATAATTAATAAATATAGAATTATTCTCTGGCTACATGAGAACAAAGATGAATTTACGATACTGATATCAGTCATAATATACAGAACACACACACATACCTGGTACTTATCTCAGTGAGCCCACAGTTATACAGATCCAGCTCAGTCAGCTCAGTCAGCTCACACAGACCATCAGGTACAGATCTGAGTGCTCGGTTATTACTGAGGTCCAGGGTCTGTAACTTAGTCAGCTGTGATATCCTGTATTATATATAATATGAGTCAGATATAATTACTTGTGCTGGAGGAGTTATGTTATCATACATTCTTAAATGATAAATCAAATTTACTTCATTCCGCATGAATATGATCAAAGTATATCATAATATGTCATATTAAATCCGAATATCTATATAATTAATAAATATAGAATTATTCTCTGGCTACATGAGAACAAAGATGAATTTACGATACTGATATCAGTCACATACAGAACACACATACCTGGTACTTATCTCAGTGAGCCCACAGTTATACAGATTCAGCTTAGTCAGCTCAGTCAGCTCACACAGACCATCAGGTACAGATCTGAGTGCTCGGTTATTACTGAGGTCCAGGGTCTGTAACTTAGTCAGCTGTGATATCCTGTATTATATATAATATGAGTCAGATATAATTACTTGTGCTGGAGGAGTTATGTTATCATACATTCTTAAATGATAAATCAAATTTACTTCATTCCGCATGAATATGATCAAAGTATATCATAATATGTCATATTAAATCCGAATATCTATATAATTAATAAATATAGAATTATTCTCTGGCTACATGAGAACAAAGATGAATTTACGATACTGATATCAGTCACATACAGAACACACATACCTGGTACTTATCTCAGTGAGCCCACAGTTATACAGATTCAGCTTAGTCAGCTCAGTCAGCTCACACAGACCATCAGGTACAGAGCTGAGTGCTGAGTTATCACTGAGGTTCAGGGTCTCTAGCTTAGTCAGCTGTGATATCCTGTATTATAAATAATATGAGTCAGATATAATTACTTGTGCTGGAGGATTAATATTATACAGCAAGCTATTTCTCAAACAATATATTAAATTTTCTTCATTTCGCATGAATATGATCAAAGTATATCATAATATCTCATATTAAATCTGAATATCTATATAATTAATAAATATAGAATTATTCTCTGGCTACATGAGAACAAAGATGAATTTACGATACTGATATCAGTCATAATATACAGAACACACACACATACCTGGTACTTATCTCAGTGAGCCCACAACTAGACAGATACAGCACAGGCAGCTCAGTCAGCTCACACAGACCATCAGGTACAGATCTGAGTGAGTTATTACTGAGGTCCAGGATCTGTAGCTTAGTCAGCTGTGATATCCTGTATTATATAAAATATGAGTCAGAAACAGTATCTTGTGCTGGAGGATTTATGTTATCATACATTTTTAAATGATAAATCCAATTTTCCTCATTCCACATAAACATCATCAAACTATATCATAAATCTCATATTAAATCCGAATATCTATATAATTAATAAATAGAGAATTATTCTCTGGCTACATGAGTGCAAAGATGAGATTGTACAGCACACGTTGTTTAAAATTTTATATATAAGTACACATAGAACATGGCCAAGTTCAATACACAAGTTTAAATACTTTAATTACTAAATTCCTTGATGGTATGCAGTAAAGTTTTTTGTTAAGTTCCAATATTAAATCTAATCATATATTTTTAATTTGCCTATGTATGTTATTTGTGGTGTATACTGGCCACCAATAATAAAAATGGGCGATGCAAGAGTAGCCGGTGTCACATAGAAGGCTGCGGATAGATTGTTTCATGTAAGGTTTTCTCATTTTTAATTCCGATCAAAAGAATGGAACAAAACGACATCAAATAAGACTTAATTCAAGCTTGCTGTTGGATAAGAATATTTTGCTAATGCTTTAGTAAGTGTGAGTAAGCGGGCTGTGAGACAAGGATAGAGTTAATAGGAGCCTCGCCCGGGTCATATCACTGATAAATAACTCAGAAATATAGCATAATGGTATTATGTGTACTCTACTTACTTCTGCCATTCAAATGTGCCCTGCCTGAGAGAGTCTTCATCAATAGCGTTCAGTCTGAGCTGTAGGAGATGAGGAGCTATAACTGGTAACCAGGAGGGGAAACTCTTCAGAAAACAGATACGGAGATGAGTGATAGAGTTATCTCCCTTATCAAACTCTATCTCCTCCCATGTCATGTCTCTGTAGTCTGTGTACCGTAAGTCAGGTATCCTCTCTATCTCCTCCTCTCCTGAGTGTCTGTACCAGACTGTGTACTTCTCTATAATGTGATTATATTAGAGATAAATATAATAAGGCATTAAAGATCATAAATATTAGAATTATATTGATCTTTGTGTACTCATAATACTTATATGGAAATGTTAGTTAACAGTTAGATAAATTGTTGTCAACAATACTATAGAATTTAGAATGAAATACAGGTGCAGATTGGTCGGTGTGGTTTTAGTTGTCTGATCTTAGGTGCAGAATATGTTACATTTGAGGCGCAGTCGAGTTGATAAAACACACCAAACAACCTGTGAGAATAGGAATGCAACAACATTATGAGTTGTCTGACCTTACAAGCCTATGTCTATTACTTATAAAAACCGTCAGTAGGGAGAAATATCCTTGCTTTTAGCTATTGCAACAATTTCTGTTTCCTAACATTAGGAAAAGTTCCCATCAGCTGCTGAATTTATGCATCACAAATCATGAGTGTAATATTACAGTTATTTTTAGTTTGACAAGGTTAATCAACTCCGCCCCCCCCCCCCCCGTGGGTTTCATCATAGACAATGATATTGAAGAAATTTTACGATTGATATGAGTTTCGGCAAGTTTTTAGCTGAAAAATATGTCCTGTAAATAGTGATCAACCACGCATCTATGTATAAAGGCAAACTGCTAATGGAAATACCCATCCGGGGCCAACTGGCCATCCTTTTCACCTTGTATCAATTTCAGCATGTCACTATAACAAAGCCATCTGGTTGCAAATATTGTAGCCGGATGGCCTAGCAGCAATTTGTATTACAAACCCATCCGCATGGCTGTTTGGCAACCATTGGTGGCCCAATACCAACTAGAAAGGGCATTCATCAGCCTACTGATGCCGTATACCCATCCGTATCTGTTTTTATCCCAGTAAACTATTCTGGATGGTTTCCCCCTATAAAAACCCATCTGGTAACTGCTGGTTGCCAAGTTGTCATCATGCAGCTGACAAATTAACCGGTTGGTACTTTGGAAACCACTTGAGTTCCAATATAGCTTAAGAAACTTTCACTCAGCAATTTCCAAGGCTAATTGGTGCAAAATAACCTACTGAAATGGCATAAGATAAATTAGATTGTCAAACAATTTCATCCTTACCGTCAGAAACTGACTGTCCATCACCTTTAGCTGAGGGAGGAGGATTATTTCTCTTTGAAGAAGGCTCAGCTTTTCTGATACATGATAGGTAACTTCCCATACCTGTTTCCTATAATAGAATAAGTGAAAACTTCTGCATCCAAATGTCGTCAGACAGCTTACGTATACAATAGGGACCCTGATATGTTTTAATCAATCTGACAGAAAAGTCATTGAATTCTATAACTCCACTGACCGTAAAAAGTAAAATGTTTTTGTCATCTTGTTTTGCTTCCTGACCAATTTTGGTACATGGTTGAGTGTTCTTAATTCAGTTTAAGAGTAACTGAGAGATGGAACAAAATATATATAACATTGTTTAAAGCCCTATGAGACAGGATGCAAACCATGCGTTCTACTATCTAAGGGTACTAAATTGAGGTACATGTTATATTATCCACTATCTGAGTTATAAGACTGCAACCTCAGTGTTCGGAGAGAAAGAAACCTGAGCTCAGTCTCACTCATAGATGTAATGGACCGAGAGTTTTGTTGCCAAGGATAGATTTTAAGAGGCGGGACTTTAGGTGGCAGTGCAAAAAGTTTTATTGACTTTAAGTAACAGAGTGATGACATTTTGGAATTTACTAAGAAAAAACGAAGTCAAGCCAGCTGTTAAATTATGTCATCAGCGTTTATAGTTGTGTTTGTCACTGGAATCTCTATTACCTCCTACTTTACCCATCTCCTGATTCACTTAACTCAAATATGATGATAATATAATAGGAGAGTGATCAGCGAACCGAACGCCTTCACAGTAAAATTTATCTTGATCATCAAAGTCCTCCACTACTCTGATATTTGCATGAGGGTGTACAGGCTGTAAATAAATCTAAGAAGTTCCTTGTTTGGAATGAAAACTTTTCTAATTCTATCAGAATGAAACAGTTGCAGCGTCAGACCCTACCCTGGCCTAAAAACACAAGCTGTACCCTAAAACAATCGGATTGAAATTGTTGATTAATCTGGAATTATTTCGACAGTAAGTCGATAAAAATTGATTTGTGAGTAAATGGGTAAATGAGTTCCTTAGATAGATATTCTGAACCCTTAAATGGTCTAATAATTACATGAGATTACATGGTCTTTCATCATAAAAGAATGGTGTGTGGTTGCTAGCGAGAATTGAAGTAGAGATAAAACTACCATATGAATAATAACATGCCAAACCACAGGACCTGCCATGCCAAAAGGCAGAGAAGCCACCTTCCATCTCAATAGGTACCTGTTGTATAGTTCTATACCACTACACAATAAGGACCTCGCACCCCTAATTTGTTGTTGGTTTTAATTGGATTCAGTTTAGTCGACCGCATATGATAACTGTGTGAGTTTGAGAATTGTTCTAGTATTTCAGGGCTATCAGTCTTTTTAAATAATTTTAATTTGAATAATTGCATGATATTACTGCACAGATTAAGGGTGTGAAGGTTCCCTGGCTCTTGGAGCATAAACTGAGCCTGAATTTAACCAACATGTCTTCTCCAATTCTTTGGTCTGTCTTTTGCAATACTTAATTGGCCCTCCCCTCCCTCTTTTATCTCTTGTTTCAAACAAGATAAGGGGAGTTAGTTTGCATATATGTCAGGCGTCAGTGTTACCGCATATTCATCTCTGTTGCAAAAGGCTACCTGGGCGAGCGTAGGTAGACTGAGGATAATATTGTCTACATTTTTTTCTACTATCTAAGGGTACTAAATTGAGGTACATATTATATTATCCATCATCTGAGTTTTAAAACTGAAATCTCAGTGTCCGGAGAGAAGGACATGTGAGCTCAGTCTTACTCGTTGATGTAATGGCTGAGAGTTTTGTTGCCAAGGTTATAAAGGTTTTAAGAGGTTGGAATTTAGTTGGCAGTGCAATAAATGTTTATTGATTATAAGTAACAATATGTTTACCCTCTCGATTAATAAACCGAATATAGTAACCAAGACTTTGGTTTTTATCAATGTAAACAGCCAAAGCTGCCAGATTTTTGAGCACGACGCAATAGCTGACGCAAATTATTCAGTTATGGAATCATTCACGAATAACCTTACTATTCACAGCAGTAATTTATACCGCTCCAGTTTTTGTCTCAGATAAGCCTTATTTCTATAACAGCCAATGAGTAACTCTTGGCCTATCTTTATGGCTTGCCTTCGTGGGTTGCAACCATGTTTTCTGTTATCACCATGTTTAAACTGGTTTAATAATAATTGCATAGGGCAAACAGTATGACTGATAAAGAAGAGATAACAACGTTACAACCTTCTTTATAGCACTCCTAAACATAGACAAACTTACTAAGGACTAATATCTCACCGTCTAGAATTACTCTAGAATCAATGTCACATATAAATGATTTTCAGACACAAATAGACCACTACACAGAGCAAGAGTTTAAATAGCTAAATTAAGGGTATAACATAAAGTGACCCAAATCGAGCTGAACTAAAATCTAAGTGTTATTTCATCATCTAGGTAGGGTAATTGATGTAAGTGTTCTAATGGCCTGTTACCACTAGAACGTAGCCGTTAGACCTCCATGTAGCGACCAGTTTTGTTCAGTGAATTTTTGACCTGTTGTCTCCTGACCACTGCTACAGTTTTATGCCCGGTTGGCTATGTCACATCCAGACATGATTGTATCAGTCATTTACTTGCTCAAACTTACCTATTGGTATCAGTTCGCGACATCAATATGGCTTTGATATAGATATACATGCTGTTTCAATCCTGGCTGAATGGATTTGTCACAAATATGATGAGTGGTTTGAATTGAACCCATCCACTTCTATGTTGCAAATCACCCTAAGACAGTTAATTCTAGCTAGAGCTCTAATATGCTATATAGTTTGAAGGTGACTTAATATTAGCTAGCACCAGTTTTCTGTAGCAAAGGTTGGTGTTCATATTATGTAAAGTATTGGGCGAATGGAAGTTGGCCATAACTTTCACTTTTTGATTCTGCGTGTAAAGCCAGACTTTTCCTCCTGCAAAAACTTAACTTAACTTTGCTATGGTAGGCAACCACCGATTGCCCATTTAATAACTGGATCCCTATGTGGCAGGCAGCACAACCAGCCCTTAAAAGCGTTCGGGATGGCGATCGCGGCTGTAGGCGGTTGTTAAGGGGTGGATGGGAAGCTAGGAAACTCCGTTTTTTGCAATTTATTACTTTTTTAACTTTAACACCTGTTAACAGCACTTTTGCCTCATCTCACAGAGTTCTAATCCAAGATCTGTGCATTACTAGCCTAAGCTCAGAAGAAAGGATTGCTCCAAGTCAATATTATTGTCTTTACTCAACAATTTTGCTAATTTTTCTGATTTACCGCTGCATGTTACTCCTTGCTAATAACTCTCTGCTGCACCTCTCCTTACATTCTGACCATGAGTGATTCTCTCCAACACGAGGTAAATATAACTCCAATTGCTTCTGGGAAATTGAGGTTTTAATTTAGAAATCAAACTAATCAACTTGGATTGGACTGCGCAGACATTACTTACTTACTTACTTCAATCAATCAACGACAGCAGGGAGAATGACAGTGACAGCTAGTGACAATCAAAACAAATGGTCTGCTCTGCTGGTGTTGACAGTATATATTAATAAATTGTAATGACAAATGACAATATTTCCATGCCCTCTCTGTTTGACATATTAAGTGTGAAGACTTTGCACATCAACCATACGTACATACATACATACATACATACATACATACATACATACATACATACATACATACATACATACATACATACATACATACATACATACATACATACATACATACATACATACATACATACATACATACATACATACATACATACATACATACATACATTACATACATACATACATACATACATACATACATACATACATACATACATACATACATACATACATACTTGACATGTTGTTTGTCTACTTTTTTTTCTAATCTGCATTGAATGTACATGGCCTGATAGTTTAGGTCTATGTGATTATGATGATCAGAATGGTTAAGTGACTGATTTGTCTCGGCAACCTGAGCTACCATTTCAATAGAAGACACAGCATGGAGGATCCATAGTGCTCAAATATTATTCATTAGAGAAATGGTATGTAACTACTTTATCAAGATACATATAAATTTGATGTCAGTTGCTAGAATGACAATCTATTGACCCGGGATAAAGTGAAGATGTCAGACATTCTATGGATGCATGTGAGCCAAGTCACGCATATACAGTCCAGCTAGTTAGTTTAGGCCTGTTAGCCTGAGCTGAGGGTTCCTTTTTAATTTGGTTCTAGTTTGAACAGTTGTATATTGAGCCAGCCATTAAAACATCAACATTAATTTTATAGGGCAATTTTAATGATTGGGGAACCAACAATAGTTTATTAGTAGGTTTATAGCTTCTTCACATTTTGTCAAGATAATGGCAGATTTTTTCTCACCTGTTAGGCTTTTGTGGCAGGTGTATAGAATATCATTTTATTAGATTACATGCTCCATGCAAGCAAAATAATTTTATATTAGTATAATTTTAAAAAAATTGGGAATGCGCAAAACAGAGAACATATCTACACATTGGTATGTGACATATTGTTGGTTATTTGTTAGGTCATCTCTATGATTATATAACTTAATTTACCTCAAGCCCCTCTCAAGCGTTTAAACCTCGATAGATACCTGAAGGTCTGATGCACTAATCACCCTCCGCTGTATCAGCTGACTGATTGATCTTCATTGCTACTCTAGTTCTTTTTTAAGCTTCCTCACATTTCCAACTGAACTCCACTATATTGAATGCTGCCATAAAGATCAAAAGATTTGACTGGTTTGCCTCACATATAATGCTGCTATAGCGCTGACAACATCAAGGTAAGCTATCGATTTTTTATAGAAGTTGTGAGCTTGACTGAGTCTGCTTGATGTGGGCTGTGTCTCTCCTTTGTCAACAGTGAATGGAAATTTAATCTACATGCTGCATTACAGCACAAAAACTCACTGCTTTACTAAAACTAACTTATACAAAGCAAACAATAGAATAACAAACTAGAAAAGATGCATATAAAGCCAGTATTATAGTAGTGCTTTGCTTACACAAATTGAATATGATGCCTCGTTCAAGTGTTTAACTATAGAGCTTTCAGCTCTTAGCTCTTACTCTGCTCAGAGCCCTTCAATACACCATATATACAGGACTACTTCCTTCATGATGACCTACTTTTGAGTTATTTTACCCTGGCAGACATGTTATTGCTATAGGTGTGCGTTGTTGAACAAAAAAATTAGATTTTGCTTGCATGACACGTCCGTTTATTTGATCGGAGGTGGAACAAATCATGAACAGGCAATCTAAAAGAAAATAAGAGGATACAGAATCATTAGAATCATGATAACCCGCTTGTTGAATATTTTTTACACCCAAAAAAAATATTACAACAAAGAGGCCATAAAGGACGGACATCAGTAGCAGTGAAAAGGCCTTGTATCAGACATCAAATATGATGTGAGCAGGTTGAGATATCAAACCTACTTTTATTGGTCAATCAAAGATAACAGACACAAGTCAGTACTGCCTAAATTTTGTGATCCAGTATGGCTTGTGCTGCAGGTAGGGTGGGAGCGATGCACCACCCACACTCTTTTGTTTTATCAAAATCACCTGCTGATAATAAATGCTAGGCTCTGCTTATTACTTTATGTTGGTTAAAAATCAGTTCAGTCACTAATCACATTCCGTTGAAGAATAGGCGGCGAAATAGTGGGTGCCTTTAGGGCGAGGCGGTGATTTCTGCACAGATTTGCTTCCAGTTTGTAGGCAGGTCGGAGCACACCTGGGGTCCAAAAAGTTTCAGTAGTCGGTGGACTGCATGTGAAATTCAAGACTTCCATGCTGAAGACCGGCGCTTTAACAACTGTGCTAAATCTTCTTCCGCCTTCAGTTTACTGTAAAGTTAAAAAAACCGAAAAGATTAAAACTTGTATTGTTGCAGACACTTGGAGAGCCCACCTTTACTAGGGTTGACTCGGGTAGTTTAAAGAACTTGTGTCTCACTAAACGATACCGGTATTATACCCTACATGTCAAATATTCAGTCAAATGTCGTTGCTTTTAACTATTTGTTATTTGTACACTTTTTAGAAGATTTCATCATATGCCGGGAGCCAGGTATTCTGAGTCAGGCCTGAGAACCAAGACACGTATTAAGCAATATTATCTACCTGTGTACAAGATGGATTATAGGGGAGGGTAACTCCAAATTGTAATCATTTAAGAAGTGAAGTGAGGAAGAGCAGCCTCATAACCCTGGCTAGTACTAGTAGTAGTAACTATGGGGAGTAACGCCTGGCTAGTAACAAATATTATCAGTGTGATGTAACGATGAGTTAGAGACTGAAGGTGAAAGACAAGGCTGCATACATAGAGGACTCTCTCATCACAATCAAAATCCAGTATTCAGTCACTAGAGGGTTTGTCACTAAATTCTGAAGGGGATACTGAGTCATAAACAAATTTGTGAAACTGGCACTCAGAGAAATAAGCATCCATCCGATTTAGGACTCAGACTGCAACGTTATCAAGCATTCAATTTGTTCCTTCCTGATTGATAGTGTAATGCCACAAATTTGCTTACTATTTGTCACTCACTTTGATTATTGTGTGAGAGCAGAGTCTGCTCGATGGATTCGATTTGATCACCTCATTGATATTGCTGGATAAGAGGACTGCTATAATATTGAGTACATTAGGAGCACATCGTAGAGGTTATACAGTACAGCTCCTGTAATATAAAACACATCTAGGCATACACAAATAGCTGATTGCTCCTTTATTAGAATATCATGACAAAGTTTGATGGACTATGTTGGTTAAACAAGATGGGTTATGGTGAAACTTTCATATGAAAACTCAATTCCCTTGGAGCAGCCCTTGAGAAATACAACAGATTGATTATATAGATAATGAGCTATCACATATTCCACTTTTGATCATAACATATATCTGAAGTGTTACTGTCAGCGCACAAGAAACTGTTGTGGCTATTGTAGGTCTGCATCATTTAAGGCAGGATAGCAAGAATTTCTTGGAACTCAAATGGATTGCACTGCCTTTTGTCAAATTCTAGCCAGCAGATTTTTTATAGACAAGACACCAAAATAGAAAGAGTACAGTTTCATCCCATATTGTCGCAGGGGGAGCGGTAACTCAGAGGTTTGGTAAAGTAAAATTTGGAGTAATCAGAGAGCTGATCAGAGAGCTGATAACTCCTAAGTATAGTTGGTACTGAGACATTTAAATCTCATCTCTGTTACCAAAATATTTTGAGCAAGAAAGGGATAAGAAATCTTCTGATAATTCAAACACTCTATATACAAACCTCTAATCAGTGATGGTCTGCAGTCGTATATTATAGTATAGTCATGGTCAATCAAAGATACACAGACACAAATCAGTACTGCCTGAGTTATGTAATCCAGTAAGGCTGGTGCTGCAGGTAGGATGGGGAGATGCACCACCCACAGTCTTAGCTTCTATCCGAATCACTTGCTGATAATAAACGTTAGGCTCTGCTTATTTCATTAATTGCTTCAGTTTACTGTAAATTTAAAAAAAGACGGAAAATATTTAGATTTGGATTGTCACAGAGACTTGGATTGTTCTACTAAGGTTTTGTTCGGGTAGACTAAAGAACTAGTGTGCCACTAAATGGCCATTAACCATATCAACAAACTATTGAACATAACATCAAGTGGATTCTACTGCTACCCACCGATATTATACTCTGCATGGCCAATATTCGGTCAAATGTCGGCGCCATCCAAGCATATCATTTATTTAATCTACTGATAAAATAGAATATCTGCATTGCGGATAACTATAGTAATTGTTGTATCAAATATTTCAGTCATTTTCAACAGATTCTACATGACCTGGAGAGACAGGTACTCTGAGTCTGGCCTGAGAACCAAGACACGTATTGAGCATCATAATCTACCCGGCTACAAGATGGATTACAGGGAAGGGTAACTCCAAATTGAGATAATTTAAGAAGTGCAGCGATGAACCCGTAACTCTAGCTAGTAGTAGTAACTATGGGGAGTAAAGCCTGACTAGACTAACATTATCAGGATATATTGGAGGACAAACAGACCCAAAAATCGGTTGAGTTCATATGTACTTATACATGTTGATAGCCCTGAAGATAACTAATGAGTTATACTGATAGTCTGCCTCAGTATCTTTACATGATAATTATCATGAAGCTGATGAGAATTAGAAGATATAACCATTGATTGTAATGTTAACCTCTAACCTGAGTGTGTTATACTGTGAGAAGATCGAGTTAAGGGAAGGCACAGTCTCTGTCTCGTCATATACAGAATTAGATAGACTTGGTTGCAGTTAATCATATCTGTATAATCTGATATCAATGGCTCTACCAGCTACACAGTCTACTGACATGGAGAGAGAGAATGTAAAATCGTAATTCTCTAGAAACATGATATTATAATGTCTCTGTTACTATCATTTTTGGTTGGTGTAAGTGAAGTGTAGTGAAATAGGAATATAATTATTAATAAAGACTGATAGTAAAAGAGAAAGACAAGTCTGCATGCATAGAGGACACTCTGGTCACAATCAAACAGTAACTAGTGGGTGATTTTTCTGGATTATGAAGGAGACACTGAATTAAAAACAAATTTGTTAAATTGCCGGAGAAAATGGTGACATACCAAATGACACTGGAAATGCCCATATAGTGATTGCTTAGTATGAAAACATGGATCAATAAACGCTTTAATACAAATTGTAGCTTATCATAAGAAGCACAATCAGTTATACTTTGGGTCAGTTTTTATCTGATTTTAGATTTGGCGTTGGCTGACAGACCTAAAACTCAGGTAAGTTACCATAGAAATGTTAAAATTGGATGTCATACACTATAATTGAAATGATGAACAAAGTAAAAAGGACCACCAGGAATAAGTCTTAGCGCTCAGACGGCTGTATGAATATAATAACTAAACACGTTATCTTGTAGTCCTTCTCTGAGTAAAGTTCCTGAGGCTAAGGACTTTTGGTCAGAGGTGTTATCTTGAGCTATCTTGAGTTATCTTGACACAATATATAACTGTTAGTCTAACTTCTCAGACGGCTTCATTATCAAGCATTCAATACGTTCCTTCCTAATCGCTTACTATTTGTTACCCACTTTGAATATTGTGTGAGATCAGAGTGCGCTCAATGAATTTGATTTGATCACCTCACAGGTCAAGTTGGATGAGCACTGCTTTAATGTTGATCTCATCAAGAGCACAGGATAGAGGTACTACTCCTGTAATATAAAACACATCTGGTCATGCATGGATAGCTGAGTGCTCTGTATTAGAATGTCATAGGCAAGTTTGCGGGATTATGTTAGCTCACCAAGCAAGATGTGTTATCATGTGTCATAGCAACATGAAAACATAACCCCCCCCCACGGGAAGCAGCCATTGAGAAAAACAACAGTGAGCTTATATAGATTATGAGCTATCACACATTTAACTTCTAATCCTGACATACATTCGAAGTGTTACTGCCTGCATGCAATAAACTGTTGTGGCTATTTGTTTCTGCTTCATTTAAAGTAGTAAAGTAGAATTTCTTGGGACTCAAATGTTTCACATTGGCTTTTGTCAAATTGAGCAAATATTTTACATCAAGATAAAAGTTTCATTCTCATACTGTGGTCGGGGGATTCAGTAATTCAGGTGTTTGGAAAAAATAATTTAGGGTAATCAGCTCTCTGATCAGGGAGCTAATAACTCCTAAGTATAGTTCATTCTGTGACATTTAAATCTCAAAAATGTTTCCAAAACATTTTTATCATATAAGGACAAAAAATATGCTGATAACTCAAACACTGTTTACACAAACCTCTCCTCTGTGATGATCTGGTTGTATATATTAGTGTTGTTTCTGAGCAAAGTTAACGGCATAATCTATAGTTAATGTCAGAGCATCAGTCATGCTTGGATCTCATTTCATTCCCTCTCTCACAGTGTGTACTATCTATGCTTCACCTTATTATGATTATGATTATTATTATGATCAGAGTTTACAACATACATGAGTGTACAGTGTACTGTAAACAGACTACGCTAACACAAAGGTACAAGGATAGATAGATATAGAGAGATCATTTATATCGGCACACTGATTGTTGTTATATCGCTGATTCATTTATTGTCAGGGCTGAAGAGGGAAGATGAGGTTTTAGGGATGCCTGTATTGTTATTTGTTACTAGCTGCTTTCGAACTATCTATCATATCTAAAAGTTCACTTACCAAACAGGCAAGATAGCAAGGCTAGGCCATCCTAGTGTCCGACTAAATCAGCAGAAGTTATAAAAAGTCTGCGGTATCTCAATCAATCTTTCATCTCAAGCTTGATGATGTCATCAGTCTCTGGTATAACTGTATCTGGTTTTCAGCACTCAGCACTCACCTGACTTTAATAAGTAGATAAAACTATAAAACAATCATCACCTACTTCATCTTAGAAGAAACGGAACAGAAGCGCTTGCCTGACTGACATAGTATCAAATATATTATGTGTCTAGTAAGCAGTCCTGTTCTACTGCATGACTATGGAGTCGACTGAAGTTAGGCTATCTTAGGTATTTGTCGATAATTAAAGAGCGGACAATTCATAAATAACAATTAATTATTGCCATAATCAGATTGACAACCATTTGAATCTCACTTCAGTGATGGCATGTGATAATAATCCGCTGACTGTTGTTCTGACATACTATGAGCTTACCTGAGTGGATGGTTGGTTAGTAGACGGGCATCTGATGAGAACGTCTGATTAGTAGAGTCAGCAACTGGTGATATTATTTTTCTCACCATCTCATAATTAGTAGCTGAACATCTCTTTATGTCTGCGTAACACCTGTGGGTATTAGCAGCAGTCTTCATTTGAGGGTTCTGTTCTGTTAAAATAAAACAAAGCATGCCTTAACAACCATAAACAAGAGTACGAACCGTATGAATATAGACAGGACATTCTCATTTGTAGATTGGGATAAGGATATCGGGGACTGTATTTAGTGGAACAAAACAGGTCTGAGAAAAACAACTACTGATATTTTCCCATCATCCACTGTTAAAGTACTTCATGGCTGCCACTGATGATGGGAGACATCATATGCCTTTCAAATGTTGATCAAAAGCTTCAGAGAGTGCGTAAGTTTAAAAAGGATAATTACCATGTACCACTGAATATTACATACTTACTAACTTGCTACGTGTAGATATATCACCATCTTCTTTGTACAAGCTATCAGCACTATGACAAAACCGTCTCTCCATTTAACATTCCAGTACGTCAACACTGGGTCATAGGTCAGTACCAGCCGCCATCTTAGCCAGCCACTGCGGGGTCCTACCAGGTGGTAGGTTGTCCCTTAGCTTAGCTGATGATGGAGCTATTTTGATAGAACTAAGTCCTGCAATGAGGAATCAAGAGATGCCCATAGTTGGTCTGTGGGGAGTCAAGTAGTTGCTGATGTCAGTCGCGACTTCTCCATAGTGCATGGTTCGGAACATGCCGAGTCTGCGGAATTCTCGCATTGTGGGTAGGTAATGTTTTCAACAATAATATCATGTATTCTCAGAAGATTGGCATAGTTTGAGATAGAATAACAGACACCCTCAAAATGTACATTGTAATATGTAATGCCCAGATCAGGGTATGCCTACAATAAAAATACTTGCCTATACATAATATATGTGTAGCCTGTTAATGAGTTGCTCATCAGGGGATACCACCTTCTACACAAACAATAAAACTTGTCATTCAATGCAGGGAGATTGAAGAGGAGAACTGGGCTTTTTAGAACATATCTATAATATGAGTAGAATCACTTTGATGTATTATGCACCAATAGTCCCTCTTCTGCATGTTTTTCATAAGGTACCAACTGCCCATACAGTTTTCAGTAAATAAATGCATGAAGCCTACATCATTGATTGTCTCAAATAACACTCTCACTTCCCAGAGAATTTCATGGGATTGCATGAAAAACAATGACAGTTATGTAACAGCTGGCTGACCAATTGGTCATAATAGCTATATCTTATGTTTGATTACTCATTGCTTGCTTGGGCTGGGACTGGAAATAAATTTATTCTGTGATCTTGGAATTTGCCAAAAACATCAAAAATCAATTAGTCTTTGGAATTGTGTATTGCAATGAGCTGTTGTTGGTTCCCACCTCCACCTACAATCAAGCTACTAAATCTCACCAAGGTAAACTCTGTAATTGTAGTTATACTAGCTTTTTTTTAAATTTATTACTTGCTTCTTGTGCAATAAATTATTCAAACAGGAAATGACATTAAATGCACATACTTGAACCACCCTTTTTCATTAGAAGAATTCCATTGGCCAATTCAGTCATTTCAAGCACATGATTGGCTTTATACCGGTTTCCGGTTAGCCACTGTTGAGAATCCCAATTAACCAAAATATCTTGAAGCTGAATACAGTGAATTTCTCAACAGAACTCATCATCCATCAGAAGTAGCATAGGGCAGGCTCCCTGTCGAAACAATATCCTCCTTTTAAAGTGTTTAACTAAGGAATAAGATACTTTTTGTTAATTTTACTCTTTGGTGTAACTCATTGTCTCCACTCCTTGGTTAATTCAAGGAGTAAAACTCTTATACTCCTATATTATATTAGGTTGCACCCAATGGACGAAGCACCGGGCTGTCGATTGGTAGTGTGTTCCATTCTTTTGCAGTTCTTATGAAGAACAATTGCTGGTAGTGGAGCGTATTAGTGTGCGGAATGTAGTACCGATGTTGGTGCTTTCGTGCTGAGCTTGATGATGTAAGCTGCATATGGCCTGAGCCTTGGGGCACCCCGAAGGTAACAGCTGCTTCAGATGATTCCTCTCCGTCTACGACTATCTTTTGGACACGGTTAGTTAGAAAGTCGTCAATCCATGCTATTATTTGGAATGAGACTCCTAGGTTTGACAGTTTTGTGAGAAGTTTTTGGTGATTTACCTTATCAAAGGCTTTACTGAAATCTAAGACGCATGCCTCAGTTTCATGGCCTTGATCCGGGTTATGTGATATGTCTGCGACCAGTTCTATCAGCTGCTTTTCACAGCTTCTGTTTTTACGGAAGCGGTGTTGGTGTTTGTAGAAGAGGTCTTGAGTTTCTGCGAAGTTCATGAGGCGGCTGGTGATGATGTGCTCCATCACCTTACTGAGAACACATGTGAGGCTGATTGGTCGGTAGTTCCGTGGTAGGTATCTTTCACCCTTTTTGAAAACAGGACACACAATAGCGCTCTTCCAATCCGCAGGTACAGCTCCATTGTCGAGAGAGTTCTGGAACAAGCTGGTTAATGGTCCAGCAAGAACATCTGCAAGCTCGCAATGCCGTCTGGGCCAGCAGCTTTATTAAGTTTGAGGGCCTTCAGCTGATTAAGGACACCGTTCCTACATACACGAATCTCGTCCACCTTTGGTGACAGGGTGGCACTGGTGTAGTCAGCTTTCTCTGTCGGAGTTGAGAATACAGACGTGAACTGGGTATTCAGCAGCTCTGCGCGTTCTTTTGCTTATGATACTAGGTGGTGACCATCTTTGAGTGCTCCGATGCTGGCTGAAGCTGGCGACCTTCTATGTTTAACATAGGTCAAGAAACGCTTGGATAGCTCCTCTTTAGTTTTGTTTTCGTCAGTGGACAAGTTGTGTACGTAGGCTGAGTGTTGCCTGCGGAGTTGGGTCTTCACTAGTTGTTTGTACATAAGATATCTTTGTTCTAGACGTGGTGTGCCTCTCCTTTTACATCTTTTGTACAACCTGTTACTCGTCTTGATCAGTTTGTGTAGATCTCTGTTGATCCAGGGACATGAGTCCTTCTTCCTTGTAGGTCTTCTTGGTATACAGTATTCCATTGCTGTGGTTATCTCATCTTTGATCAGCAGCCAATGGTCATCAGGGGATGGTATGTAAGCCTTCTCGATCAGTCCTAGTCTCGGTTAAAGATAATCGGACATAGCTGTCCAATCAGCTTTGTTGAACAGCCATACATGTTGACGAGGTTGAGTTTTGTTGACTGGGGATATGGCCAGCTCAAGGTAGGCTATGGCGTGGTCACTTATGCAGGGGATCACCTGCTCAGGCATATTGGTGGCTATGAGATCGAGAATGTTTTTGGTGGTTTCTTTGTCTTTTGTGTAGTGGGTTCTTGTTGGTTCAGTGATGTGCTGTGTTAGACCGAAGTCATCCAACAGGTCACTGAATTCGTGGTGGAGGAAGGTATGTTTAGTTCCGCCTTTCAGTGAGATATCAGACCAGCCAAAGCCAGGGAGGTTGAAGTCACCGGCAATGATATAGGAGTTAGGGCGTTTCTTCTTAGATAACCGGGTTAGGGATTCTCTGAGGTTCTCAGTGAATGTTTTGTCTACTATGTTGGGTCTATAACAAGCCGCAATATAGATGTCACGGTGGCGTAAACAATCGACCAGAGTATCTCAGCCTTTGTCTTAATACTCACAGAGGTGCTAGTGATCGATGAGTTGATGGCAACTAGTACCCCTCCTCCACTCTCAGTTGTCCTATCCTTTCTGTATATTGTGTATGAGTCGCTTTCCAGTTCTGAATCAGCTATGGTATTATTGAGCCAGGTCTCAGTGGCTATCACGATGTCAGGTTTTGTGGTCTCGAGTAGGTTGATCCAATTGAGTAGGTTGTGGTCTCGAGTAGGACTTTAACGCTGTCCCAATTGAAACTCCCCGATAACATTGTGGTCGTTATTGTATTTTATGTAGAGTTGTGGGGTCCCTCAGAGTAGTTGGACAACTCCGAAAGGCGATATCTCATTTTCAGCACGGAACCAAACTCTCTGACGGAACAAACTAGTATACAGCTTGTAAAATCACATATAGATTGTGTACATGATTATTTGGCGCCAAATTTGTTTACATTGGATTTATTTCTCATTGGTTATACATGAATGTGATCAGCCAATTGGTCAATTTGTTTACATCACATGCCTGACATGGCGCATAAAACAAATACCTTGGATTTTCAAATCCATTCCCTTGGTTCTTGGTGTCAAGAAAACCTAAAGTTACATCTACTGTGTAAAACTACTAGGTGGCAAAAAACATCATGGAGGGAAGGTCTCCCCGAGGAGTGGTGCCTGTATCAAAGAATGTGGTGCAAATGATGAAAACAAGACTTGAAGATGTTGAGGAATCTGCAAATCAACTCACCCGACCAAGCCCAAGGTAATAACTTGAGAGTCTAAATTACAAAGAGTAGAGTTAGTAGTTGTTCTTGTAACCACAAGAATATATACTTCACTTAATTTCTAAGAGAGTGACAATCTAAAAGGTCTGAGTCAGTCACTTGCTTGCTGGTGGTGAGTTTAGCTTGATTATATTTAAGCAGACTTCATTGAATTGAATGGCTGGTGTGGCAGTTTCTATTTTAAGTTGACTTGGAAGTTGACTTGAAAGCAATGTGCTATTTGGTATCATCAATGACCAGCTGTGACAATGGGTACATGTAGAACTATAAGACTTATGATATTCTCATGCAGAACATTTGGGGTGATTCAATTAGAATATAGAAAAGTCGCAACTAACACATTAGGTTATTCGCTGCCTGTCCACTGTTTATCCAGCCCCAGATTCCGTTTCAATCAAGGAGTAATTTAGGTTGAAGTCCGTTGTCCACTGTTTATCCAGACTACATAGCCTTTCCAGCCCCTACCCATGTTTCAATCACGGAGTAACAGGGATCTTGGATAGCTCAGTGTCAGAAGTGTCTGATTTGGGATCATGAGTAGTACAGTAGGGAATTATCCGGTAGGAAACAAAATGCCCCTGCTTGTTGATTTAATTAACCCTGGATAACTTGCCGGCAAGGTAGCCTAATATTCTCTGTAGAGAAATGACATATTTTAGAAGAATATACATGTCTGTGATTCTTGATGTCTAGGCCTATTGAATGAACTTTTAAATTTAACCAAAATTCCACAATTCCCTAGCCTAGATATAATTTAAAATATGTGGAATAAAGCGTTGAGCTTTCTATGTTTGTATGCACCCTCAGCATAGTGGATAAGGTCTAGACAAAAAGTTTGGGGGTTTTCAAACAAAGATAAGTAGCTGTCCAGGGTTTGTCCACAGGATGATGGAAAGATAGCGAATAAGTCTCTAATTGATACCATTCCCAGATTAACAATCAATGTAGGGTAAATTCAGCCACTACAGATTTTTCCACCGTTTTTGTGATAAACAATCATGAGAGGGTTTGTCTTGGAATGAGACATTCAACTAACATTAGCTCATATCTAAGGCGTCAACCTAAATCAATCTCTCAAATTTTATTTATTCTGTTTGTAGGAAATACTTACTGCCAAGCAGCAAGGAACAACAGACAGGTTCTCTATTTTACTTTCAAAGGTAAGGTTGATAGTATAGAGACAGTGCAGTGCCCCATTCCACCCTCTAAAAGTTTACAATGTGCAATCAACTTATGCATGTGCATTAATGAATACAGGTTTTCCTTTCACAATAGTGCTAGGATTGATTCCAATGCACTTTTTGTTTGCAAACAAAAAAACCGACCTCACCAGCCATTGGAAGAATAAGATTCTAGTAGAAAAATGTAACTATTCAATCCCACTTCAAACATGTTTCAGTATACAGTATGATTTCAATTGAAGCAGTAGCCTATCTTTGTTCAGATGTGTCATATATGTTTATTTGATACAGATACATGTTTATTGAGCGTAGAAGCAGTTTGTCAACACCTCAATCAATCCTAACAGCGCCGCCTTTGGACACTCTGATCTGATTGGTTTAGGTTTTCCACTCTCACCTTTTTTCAATTTCCCACTAATCCAATACAACACTGTGTTTTGATACACAAGTTGCTGTGTTTTGCTGCAGACTCAGAGTATGGAGACTGTATTACAAAGTCTTAATTTACAGTTTGTTAACTTGTAGACACTAACACGACAGCCTTCTGACCTGGAGCAGAAGCTTGTTGAGATGACTGATATATACACAGATGAAATCAAGAAACTTTCCTCAGGTAAAATCAAGCTGGCACTTTCAAATGATATTCAAGTTTATGCTCTCTCAGAGTGACTTTTAATCAACTTTATCAACAACTTTATCAACAACTTAGTAAAATATGACAGCATGAAAGGTTGCTCTAAACTCTTGCTCTAACTGATTGATATAGAACTCAGACGATCGACAAAATATTGGTGAGAACTACAATCTGTTTGGTGTGTATACCCGAGAGGAGTCAATGTTAGCAAGAGTTAAGTTTAGCTAGGGGATGACTTAAGAGTTAAGTTTAGCTAGGGGATGACTTAAGAGTTAAGTTTAGCTAGGGGATGACTTAGGAGTTAAGTTTAGCTAGGGGATGACTTAATTATAAGCTAGCACTGAATGTTGGCTGCTGAGGTGGGAGCCTATATAAAGTAAAGATTGTGAGTTGACAATGTTTTGCCTAAAGTTAAGCTGTTACAAGTATGTGCAAGATGGCAAAAGTTTCCTCCTACCAATAACTTTACTCCTATAATATATATTTATAAACCTTTTACGAGTTGTACCCTCATGAGGAAAAAGAAAGCAAGACAGTTAAATATAGTATATGATTTTGAAATATGTATATGAAAGGAAGTTTTTCTGATTTACAATGATCATTGTCTAAAGAAATTTTACAAATGCGTTGGTAACACCTGGCAGAGGACATTTGTGTTGTGCGTCAGGACACACCTTGCGAAACATCAAATATTACTTGAGTTTTAGCTTTTTTGGATCAAGCTTCAATCTGGATTTATGTGTTACAGAAAACTCACACTTGAAAGCTGATAAACAGGAGGTACATGAGAAGAGGCAGTTTCTGGAGATAGAGTTACAAAAAGCTAAACTGGCTCTTGAAGAATCTCATAAGAACCAAGTAAGAGAGAAAAAATAAATTTCTAGTGGGCTCAGGGAAGGCAAGCAATATGTTGTATGTTAATCCAGAACTTCATTACTTCATCACATTATTATTATTAGCTTTTCATGGCCTCAGATTTCCCATTGCCACTGAATAATCCTTAGTGGTCACTGAGAGAGACAGATTATTTGATGGGAAGGTGTCTCTTTTTATCCTCGTCTTTGTTGTCACTAAAGTGGTCACTGTTATCAGACTGCCGTATCAGGTGATGATAATGATAATATACCTACATTATAAATGATCCTTGATTAGTTTATGCGCTAAGAGACTAAACGTCTAATAGTTCTAGTATATGTTTATGACCAGGATCAGGTCATTGTAGTTCTGTTTGTGAAGCTGGTTGAGAAAATTAAATTATTTCTTTTGTGTTTTTAGGGTGAGAAGCAAGAAATCATTTCAGCAGAAAAGAGTCGGGGAGACAATCTTCTGAAGAAAGTAGCTCACTTAGATCGACAGCTGACAGAGGAAAGACAACTTAGGTACACTTGATTGGTCTTAGTCTGCTGCTTGTTATGTCATAGTCACTGGATACAAATTTATCAGAAACCATTGCGTCCTCTCATCCTCTGCATGATGATGTCACAGTGAACAGGATGTGCAATACAAGAAACAAACACTTCCTGTTCACTGTGACATCACAATGCAGAGAATGAGAGTTACCTTCCCTTATTGGAGGCACTCTTTCCAACATCAATAATTCATGCTAAGTAGAGCATTGAATTTTTCTGTCATGTAAATCTGATACAACTTTATCATAAGTAACTGCCGGACTATGCATTCATCTTTGGGTAGCCTTTACGTATGTATGAATGCATATACTAACAATAGATGTCTCTCTGTTCTAGATTTGCTTTGGATAGAGCTAATGGAGAACTTGGGCAGAGATTTGATGAGATGGAGACCTTACTCAAACAAGAACACTTAGAGGTAACCTTGGGGTCACTTAGTCTGTTAGAGATATAGGAAGATGTCTATTTGCTCTAATAAACAACACACGTCTCACGTCTTGTTATAGTCTCGATACCCTGTGAGAAACCTTGATGTTGCTTGAGTTTTAGTTTCTGGTAGCAGTACGGTCTACGCACTGTATACTAATAGTAGATCTCTTATTATTCAAAGAGTTGGCAATTTATCCATATTTTATGCCCACTGCTTTATTATGGTGTGGATTTTTAGATCTCGTCTCAATAAGCGTCTTATGATTCATTTATTGGGGAAGGAGACCATCAAATGATGCCCCTACCTAATTGTTCACTCTTGATTTGATAATAAAAGTTGCAAACAAATAGTTTGCAAAAAATATGGTCTTTTTCAGAGACAAGGGTGCAGAATTTAAGCAATCCACTAGTCGGTTAATTTGGCAATGTCCATAAATGTCATAAAACTCTCCGATTTTGTGAATTTTATCTACGATTATCAATGATTACCGGTATTAAAAATAATATTATCAGTTTTTATTCTTCAATTCAGACACAAAACTTCACCACAGACTTTGTAAGAATGAAGAAAGATTTGAGTAAGAAATGTGAGGAGGTGAAATGAGAGAAGGACAGACACCGATCTATCGAACAGGAAATGGTCACCGTCTGTCAGGAGCTCGGTGGGTTAAGCCTCATTTGATGTGTCATAGGCTTGGACATTATCGGCGTGTGTATGATAGTTTGATATTATTGGTTCACTACATGTCTCAGTCGGCCTAGTGTAAGGAAATGCTAACAAAGGCAGACAAACTATGTCAGCAAATTGATCGAGGGTAAAATAACTCTATAAAGGCGAGGTATGGAAAAATTTGATGCAAATTATCAATGTTGCGCGGTGTTGAGAAGGTGGCTCGGTGTTGAGAAGGTGGCTAACCTGATCATCATAAAACATTCTGAACTCTATTATGTATGTCTCATAAGTTAATTGATTCAAATCAAGCATCGGTCTATGTAACAAATGCTCTTGTCCACATCTAAACTGAGTGTAAGTGGACTTAGGCGTAGAAACTTCACAATAATTCAGGACATCTCTGAAAGCAGTAATAATTTGTCCATATATATGCATACAAACATACTGTATTGTAACTTGTCTTTGACAAAGTTTACCAATCAAAGTTATCTTATCTTATATTACTTTTGCTACTAGTTATGCTTATTCAAGTTACCCTATATTGTCACAGAGACAAAGATTGGTGAGATGGAGAATATGAGACATGAGAAAGAGAAGATAACTGATGACATGTCTGTAGTACACAATCAGTATAAACAGCTCAACACACAGCTAGAGGCTATGCAGAACTTGTTCAACGAGTATCAGGTTAGCTTCTAAAACAGTAAAGTTTGAGCTTAGGTTGCAAAATGTGGTACCCGTCAGGTCAGGTCCCAGGCAGTTTAATTTTTGGACTAGCCTCATTTTGGAATATTCTTTTCTTATCGGTAAACTCCTACCCTTCTCGAAGCTGGCGAAAGAGAAACGCCCCACAAACAATATGCTGCAAGTTTGGGGCGGTTCTGGTATGTCAGGTTTACTTGTAGCTTATTATAAATTATCTGCCTGCTGTTGCTTAAGTCTGGGAGGACTAGGCTATCAAAAAGGCGAAAAACAAAATTACTGCTTATCTCCCCCCAGTAATTTACCTACTTATACTGGTTCACAAAAATAGAACTCACTTATAGAGGATGAGTATACTAAGCTAAACACTCGTATTGAGGAGCTTACTGGTGAGAACTCCAAACTTTCTCAGGAGCTGATCAGATCTAAGGCTAATGATGAGTCTGCCAGACTAATAGATACAAGACAACAACTGAGACAGACCAGCAAACAGCGAGATCAGCTCCTCACTGACAAGTTAGTCACTCGTTACTCACTAATTTTGTCCTTCATCAAAGTTCACAGTAGCATACAGTTAGCCCAGTTACACTGCCCTCTTTTTCAACAAAAAACCTAACCAGTTGCGTTTGGTTCGTACAGATGCTCCCTGCAGGTGCTCGATTAAAGTATTATACGGTTGTATGCTATTTTAATTTCCCACTTTGTCCATGGTTCCACTACTAGAAGGTATATATCTGATCATACCAGTCAATTTAGACAATCACCCACCATGTGCCCAATACTCATCTTAGATCCTGACATCTCTTTTTGAATATACTTAGGCTACATGAATCAAATCATGCTGTACCTCTCCTGATTACATATAGATGTTATAGTATATAATGTGATCAGTACCATCTATCGATGTCTGATATGTAAACTCAGGCAAAGTGTTATCTTGTGATTTCATTGTGATTTCAGCGAGGAGTTGTCTACCCGAGTTGAGGCACTGTAATCGACGAATCAGGAGTTAGAACAAGAGCTGGATGATTTAAAGGATACTGCTGATAAGGAGGCGGAGACTAAGTATACTATGGTTGGTGAACTACAGGAGAGGCTGGCTACTCTGAAGAGTGAACTTCTCTCACTAGAAGGAGATAAGGCTAATATACTAAGTGAGGTATGTATTGAATTGAGTTTATTTTGGTGTTAAAAACACTTCACGATTTAGGTATGATCCGTACCTCTCAATTATTAAGAAGACGAATTTCAAAAGGCACAAAGCTGGCCAAATTCTTGAGGTTCTAGTTTTTGGCATGGTAAAATATCGACTATTAGTTTAACAACAATTGCGTAAAATGTGACTATCATCAACGATAAAATGTTGAGCTAAATTAAAATACTCATGTCAACAAAACAGCCAACCTGATAAGTTATTGTGGCTCTGTGAGTAACACAGTAGGGATGATTAGGGAGTTCAAAAGAATTTCAGAGAGCTTAATGAAATCGAGCGATACAGGGTGCTGGCAGCTTAAGCCCAAACATTATCTAAGATTTGTGTCTCTTATCTTCTCAGTCAAAGCTCCATCTCGTATCTCAAACATTAATAACAAAACACGTAGCCAAAAAGGAATTAGCAGGGCAGGTGAACGATGTCATGCACAGATATAAAAGTTATATTTTGTACACCTTACTACTACTATGAGCCTGTAATCCTCGCATTGAGAAGATTATGATCCAGGACACTTGTACTAAATGGACACAGTTTTCTTTTCCTAGAATGACACAAGAAAAGTTGAAGTTGTATCTGGATTTCGGTCTCATTCAATAATGAAGAGTGTTTTTTTACCCTTACAGATAAATTGATAAAATTTCATAAGAACAGATCTGTTTTTAATATCTCATACAGGTGGACGGTGCCGTAGATGCTATGGACGGTGAGAGAACTGAACTCCAATCTCAGATAGAATCATACAAAGCACAGCTCTCTGCTGCCATGGAACTTATAGAGGAGGAGAAGATTATCACACAGGAGTTAGAACAGAAACTTCTGTCTCTCGGAACTACAGTAAGAATATAATTATTGATGTTAAATCATATTTTACCTATTTGAAGTTGCTACCCCTCTATCGAACAGTAGACTAGTAGATCAGTAGAGGGTGAGCAACTTCAAATTAGATCAAACCCAATCTTTGTTGAAGGATCACTTTAAATTGTGGTTAGGCATTATCCTGTCAACGACCAATGAGTCCATGAGTTTTGTCAGATTTATTGACGAAATGTATTGCCCATCAAGGCTAAAGGATGACTGAGTTGTGAGTATATTGAGAAACCCTGACAATGGTACAATAAGTGAGCAGAGCAACTTAATTTATCAAATAAACTTAAGTGTATATTTAGATTGATCAAAAAAAGATAGGCCACGTTATAGTCAGGTCTGTATGAAGTCTTTCTCAATTTTTGTAGCCAGACTTTGCTCACTTTGATCGCCGTCTGGCAGAGCTGACAGAGAAGAAAAATAACTTATCCTACGAGAACGGAAAACTGAACGCACAGGTGGATCAGCTTAGAGAAGAATTAGACCCCCACAAACAAGAGCAGGACAAATATGAAAAGACAAACAAGAGGCTTCTTCAGGCTGAGAATAAAGTCAAAAAGGTACTCAGTCTCTAGCATCAGCTGTTGTGTTGTTCGTCATGTCTGTGAGGCCCATCAAGTGATTTTCTGTGGCTTGGTCTCGGGTGGCTCTTCGTAAGACTCTCACGTGGATATGACATGCAGTCCTTACAGCGTTATTTGGTCAGATCACAACCAAGAAAATGCATGAACTGAGATTGGTGTATTTTAACTGTGAATTATCCTCAGCCTAAATCAAAGCTGTTGATTACCCTAGAGCAGTAAATGTTACCGAGAATTGAGTTAGCCAGTTTGGAGTGACTCAAAGTTAGCTAGCATTATATTTTGGCTTACTGAACTCTATATGAAGAGGAGATGGTGCATAAAAGTTAGCTAGCTATTTGAAGCAAGTGTAAAATGGCAAGCCTTAATTCCTACAATTACTTAACTCCTTGAGGATTATTTTATTCTAGTTGAAGCATGAGTTGGATACTTGTAAGCACGCATTAGCTCAGTCAGAGACGACCTCACAGCAGTTACAGACTACATCAGAGCTCAGAGAGACAGATTACAACTCAGCGGTGAGAGTCCAAGATGAGGCACTCAGAGACGCTAAAACACACACTGTCAGAGTGGACAGCTTAGAGGAGCTCAGCAAACAGCAGGTAGGAGGATGTGTTTGTTATCATTGGTGTGTGATTTCTTACTTGTGGTTTCGAGATTTGAACCTGTCCAAATTATATAAAACCAATCGTACTCAAAAGAAAGAGAAGTTCATAGTGATTACACCTCGCATGATAAGCTTGGTTGTGGTTTCTGGGCTATTTTATTGCCGGTTTTTTATTACTATTCATCACGAATGATCCTAGTCAACTCAAAAAATTTATGCATCTCTTTAATTTTTCGGCCAAGAGCATTTTTTTAAGATCCACGCTACTCCCTCCCCCTGTGGGTAACCATGACTGTTCTGTCGTATTATATTTATACAGGAAGAAATGAAATCTGATATCGAAGAGAAATTAAGGGATGACAATTCTAAGGTAGCCAAGTCTTTAGAGAACATGATGGCCTTACACACAGAGCTCCAGTGTAAATACGAGTCACTCCAGATAGAACTTGGCAAGAAAGATACATAACTCAGTCAACACAAGAAAGACAAGTACAGAAAATTGATAAGAATAATTATTGTTAACAGGAGGAGGGTAAAGTAATAGTGACAATATGATCCTTATTTGACAGCAGATGACACATGAACGGCAAAATTACGTTTTGATTTTCAAAAGCAGTATATAATGTTCATTTGATGTGAATGGGCATATCCTTTCCCTTCCCATCTAATCTGACAGAAATGTGAAAGCCTGCACCATCACAACTGCAACACAATTAATACAAAGCCGATGGTGATTCATATAACATAATCCGTTCAGTGCGCTATTGGTCCAGTAGGGGGAACAAACTGGGCTGATGTAGGAGGGTTTCTCTCATTCTTTTGTGCAGCAAACATTCTATACTTTTATAATTTGTTCCATTTAACAGGAAGGCTGCAGAGAGTAAAATAGAGAGAGCAGAAGGGCATGTTGACTCCACATCCCGAGAATTATCGGACCTTCAATCTACACAGACAAGTCAGGTTTGTCTTATATTTTCGCCGCATTGTTGTTTTTTGTAGCACTCAAACATGGAGTAGGCTACCACTAAATCCTATGTGGAGCCTTTTGAGCGCTCAAACTCGGCAACCACGTGAAATCGCCACTATTGCACATAAATTTCTTTATATGTTATTGGTGTAGTGATATGTCCCTCAGTGTGAGGTGGCGTCCTTCTGCGTCATTCAGCTTCTTTGTAAGACGCTTTGCCTTTATTTGACAGGCTTCATGGCTTACTGGTGGTTGCTCTAATGTTATGTCACATATTTTAGGTTTTATCTCAAGATCACTGACACATATGTCTTCCATCGGCTCAGGTTGATTAATAATATCTGGGGTATAAGATGCTGCCTTTTCTTCTTTTCTTGCTGAGGAGGTTGAAGCTGTCGGCATGAGGGTTGAGGTCTCCGGATTATAGGCTGGTCTGATGTCATGTTTTTTCTCTTTGATCGCCCTATTTGCTCGTCGGTATACTGGGAGGACGGAAAATTTATTGCCAGTGTCATAACCTAAGTTTTTGATTGGTAGCGGTCTGTTGTTGGATGGGTAGCCGTGGACGAAGTGCGCACTACATAATCTAGAATGCTGACTAGGCTGCCAGGGTGACTTGTTATCCAGGTCAACTTGTCTGTTCACCAGCAAAACCCACAGCCTTTTCTCCTCTTCATCTTGAGGAAAGGGGAAAAGCTGGTATGGCAAACATCCACATTCACCTATTGAGAAATATAAATACATCAAAAGTGACCAATATTTGTAACGGTAATGTATTTGTATGTATTTGTATGTAATGTATTTGTAAGGTTATGATGAGCACATATTACGCAATAGTATGTTAAGAGCGCCATAAGTTTTATCAGTAACTGATTAATCAAGTTTTCAAAAAAAAATTGCTATCAAAATTTAATTGTCATTTAATAAATAGTGCTCAAAATATTATAGTATGAGGTATATCAATCTTTTAAAGTTGCTTACCTTTTGTCTTTGAGTGCTTATCACACATGGTCTTCTTTATAGCGCTCAGCTTTTTTGAGTGATTAGTACATTTAACAACAGCACAGCTAACTTGCGGCATAATGAAAAAATTCTGGTTCCAGATATTTAGTCAACTTGTTATGTGTGTTTCTAATAATGTAATGTAGCGTTACACATTTCCTTGTTTACACCACATTCCATAGTGAAATAATCGTCCAATCATAGCTCTCATACTGTTTTGTTTGTTTACAATAATGGCTTGCATCTGCAAGGGTGACCACATTACGATGATGCATGCTACTATTCATTGATGCAAAATCAGTTGTCCAAGCTCTGCAGGTATGTTGTAGAGACTGAGGGTTTACATGATTTAGTTATATTGGGTTTGTGGCTTACCCCCCTAGAAAGCTTTGAATTTGCAGTCTGAAGATCTCACCCAATGGTTTTTTATATGAAGTACCACACCCTCAAAACAAGAGGAGACAACTCTAGTTTATTAAAAACAGGTGACAAATAATGCAGGAAACTGGTGTATACAAACATTTACACTTATGGCTGTTGCTCACCCATTTTACATGGTCGGATAAAGGAACAGATGTTCGAATTTTAGTCAAATCACACTGTCCCCGCTTAGTTAGTATTATACTTCTCATATATCTTCATATTGGCTTGAAGATGCCCTGTCTCTAAATGAGATGCTGTCCGGAAAATATAATAACTACTTGTCTTTGCCATCAAGGGCAATTTATCACTAATCATTCTTCTTTAATCATTCAGACTAAGAACATTGAACGAGAACTGAAGTCTGTTAAGAATGACAACTCCAAATTAGTAAAAACCCTACAAGAGACTCTAGAGCTCAATGAGCAGCTGAGAGCTCAAGTATCAATACTAGAAGAGACTGTGTGTAAACAGCAGACTGACTGTGATAAGGCTATTACTAAGAGGTGAGAATAATGAATAGTAATAATGTGCTAGGTAAAAACTTATATATAATCACTTATCTAAAAAATATCTATATATATTTTTCTTTTTATTGTTTGTCTTTTGTTTATGAGGTCAAAAATTTGTTATTTTAATTTGTTTATAACATACTTATTAATATGAAAACCTCAATTAAAACACATAATAATAAATATTAATAACGAGATACATATCACATCCATCCCTCCCTAAGTAAGTTAAATATTCCGGATAGATCTTGATTGTTTCATTGCCAACATGTTGACCTCATTTTGAACATTTCAGTCTTTCTCAAAGTCAGGACCTGAAAGTTGGCTGAGTTTTTAAGTGCAGGAGAGTGTGATTATCAAACCCGCATTCAACATAAATTATGGATGTGTTTCTATTCTGTTGTATTAAAATAAAGAATAATATGGCGAACCCAACTAAAAGGGAACATTTTCAGACAACCAATTTCCATTCTCTAATATTCCAGCAAAGATCTTGAGAATCGATTATCACAGCAGGAGTCGGCGTCCAGCTCAAGAATAGCAGAGTTAGAAACACAAATAAGCAGAGAGAGGGACAAAGCTTATCAGAAAATGGAGGATCAGCTTAAGACAGTGAGTGTCTGTCATTAGGAAAAACCTTATATTGAACTCTGCAAAAATCATAATCTGATAGTTTGTGTTGCTGAGATGACAGAGACTTGCTAGAGGTCTCAAACGCAATTGACTTACTGTTCGATGAAACTAAAATCTTCTGCCTGAAAAATTCGGACAAGAAAACAAATTTGCCTAGTTCAAAATCAATAGTTTTCAGATCAAGTATTACCGAGGATTTGGCTTAATGTCCTTGCACATTCTCATTGGAGGACCACCCTTGGTCTTGCATCACCTAATAACCTACCTTTTCAGTTTAACCTCATCTTTGCAAGCTCTATATCACCAGTAGCAATTATTTCTTTGAGATGTAATCGAGTCTGTTGTTGTTTCTTGACTTGTTTCTCATCTGATAACTGCAGCTGGTGTTCAATGAGAAGAAGCATCTGATTAGAAGGAGTGTCCCTGCGGTCTTCTGACTTTACGTTGAAATGATCAGACATGGAAAAGCGCTCTCCTACTTATTTGAACAAACCGTTAAGGTCGAGTATTATCTTGATCAGCTTGATTTGGTTAGAAGTCCTTGTTTAACATGAATATAAAAACTGTTCACAATTATCACACTGCAGGTTCTAAAAGAGACAGAATATTTTGGAACGTAACAGTGACCTCTTACATCAGAACTCATCACTCAAATCAGAAATCTCGGAGCTCAATGCCTCAGTTGAGAATCTAAAGAACAAGTTATCCGATGCCAGGGATGAGATATCTCGTGTGAAGGATAATCTAAAACACAAGAGCAAGCAATCCTCGAAACTGAAGGTAGCTTCTTAATAATAAATCATTCTCTTACTGCTCTTTAGCGCCACTTTTCAGTGAAGTGTGATCAATTTTCCCTAGATTCAGAGTTTCTCCCCCTCTCCTTATCAGCAGAAGTAGAGCTATGTCAAACGAAGACAAAAGTGATCACAGCCTGGTTAGTAAAAATGTCAATAAGTAGCAGTGACTTTATTTGTTGGTCACACTCTCATGTGAAATGCAATCACAATATCTTGAGATTATACAGCCAGCTTCATATTTTTTTTATATGATTAAGGATGATTGAAATCCGATGTCTTATCACTCGCTCAACCCGAGGCATGGGCGGCGGCGGATATTGTTACATGATTTTTGTTTTCGCTCATAATCATCATTTTATATTATTTACATAAATTAATATCACTTTTACCGCATGTCACAGGACATTGAGCATAATACGAGACAACTCCAAGATGACAATGAGGAGTTGTTCTCTAAAACCAAATCACAGCAGAAAACAATCAACAAATTTGTGTCACAGTTTAAGGAAGTTCAGCAGGAGATGAAACAGCTGGTAACTCTACACACAGAGCAAACTGAGGTGAGATTGTATATTTATACCATAGTCTTAAAAAGTGTCAGTCCTACTAGGCCATGGTTCTCAGGCTTCAAAGTCATTAGGGCGTATGAAATAAAACAGTCTGTGAACTTAATTGCAGTAAAACTGCTGCAAAGTCTGAAAATTGGGATTATAGTTGATCATAGTGACTTATTGTCTCCATCTGTCCACTATGATCCTCGCTAATATATTTTTTAAAAAGGCTATTTTTTGACAATTTAAACATTTTTATTATTTTTATTTGCCCTATGAAGACACAATAGTTGACTTACTGGGGTAATATATCAATTTTTCTAACAGGACTGACCCTTTAATATATTAAGTCTATGACTTATACTGTCATAGATCTGACTACCATCTATAGCTATACTCTCAGCTATGCTGGGACATGTAACTCCAAATACACATAAATATGTGCAGAGACTGATTGATAAGTTTTTACTGGTCTAAATAACACTCTCTGCTGTGATGAAAATCATTGCTTTTACATTGGGGAACCTTGCATGTCTCAAAGAGATGGGTAAACACATTTACATCCAATGCAGTATCCGTGTGCCTACGGAAGATAGAAAAAAATCACAAAGACAAAACCGACCATTGCTTTGGATATAGTATGTAAATGATCTAGATATTGCAACATACCATTTGTTGTTACCCTTGACCTGATTTCAGAGAGAAAACAGCTGCTAACTCTACTGGTCCTTGATTTAATCCTAAATTAATATCTTCTTAGCTAATCTAATTTTGGGATTTGATGTGAGATGGTGCCAAAGACTTTTCAAATTGAGGACAATTTATTTACTTTCAATTCCTTGTAGTAGCAATTTTCACATTGTAAGCAGAAGTATTTTTCGATAGGCAGCGTTGTGTTGAAAGCCATATATGTGTTCTCATTTCAGCTACTGGGTGAGAAAGAAAGGTTGCTACATGCTGAAGAAATGAAAACTGCAGAACTTAGGAAAAAATATCACGATTGCCGAAAACAGGTACCCAGGATTTTTTGCCCATTGACTGGTTGACACAAATATTCAGGTTCGAGAAATCCACATAGCAGTGCCTACTGAGGGCCATAAATCAGCATTGATAACTGTTATATAGTTGTATGGAAAGTTATTGTTGAAAAGAGTTGTGTTATCTTTTCTCTTGTGGAGACAACTCCCAAGTCCAAGGCACATGTATTGTCAGCCGTCTCGTTTGGTCTATCTATGAGTACAAGAATATACAGAACATTCAGAACACAATATACAGACTTGTAGGAATATAGTGGAGCGTGCCCTGCACCAGACTAGTGTTGGTAGTGTAGAAGGTGTTGGGAACCTTGCTACATAGGTTGAGAAAAACACACGACCCCCAACTGGAGGCTTTGGACATCACATCCTGGTTGTTTATGCAGTGTATAACACTCTTATCCAGCTTTCTGGATACCCTTGAGCACCTGTTGTTAGTGGTTAGTGGAACTTTCCTGAGTCATAATTAATCTCAACTTGAATCAAACGGGAATACTTTAATGTAATTAACTTGTATCAGGTCAGTTGGGGTAATTTACTAGCGGACAGGATTGTTATTGTCTTGTACCTGACTACAATCTAATACTTACCATGTTATACATTTTGTAGATCGCCACACTGCAAGCCATGCAAAAAGGAACAGAGACAAGGCTTATGGAGGCAAATAATGACACTCTTATTGTAAGTCGCAGAGATCTATACCAGTTCTACTTATGTATCATACTGTAGAGGAGTACATATAGCTAACGCTTAGGGCTGCTTCTTTTGGAAATCTATTTGTTAGTTAGCACTAAATATTACTAGCTGAGGTTCGAATCTATGATAAATAATGAATTGAAGTGAGTGACTACATGTAAGCGTACCTTAAACTTAGCTTAACTAAGCATATAGGGTAAGTTATAATATGTGTGCTGTAGGTAACTAAGCATATGGTTATAACAATTAAATCATGCGATGATCTCTTATATCTTGTGACTTGTTACTGGCAGGCCACAGAAACACTAGAAGATACCAATCGTTATTTAAGGATAGATTTTCTGCTCTCACCTCGGAGTTAAGCTCAGCTAAGAGGCAGCATCTCGATCTGGAGTGGAAAAATCTAGATAAAAATCATCAGCTGACTCTGGAGAGAAAGAAGATGGACAATACAATGCTAAAGCTAGAAATATTATCAGGGTAAGTGAGAGCTGTAAGTAATATGACTTACAATGAGAATCTTCACAGGTAACTGTGTAAGTTCTAATACAAAGATCCTCTGCATATTCTTATAACTCTGAGCTCCCTTTGAAGGGCTAATCACAGCCCCCCCCCCCCCCCCGAGGTGCAAAGTTAGCCTTTCCACATATTCCATATTATGTCAGCTAGCCCAGCCTAGTGCTCTCTATAAAAAAAATCACCTGAAGCTAAACTCAGGTAGCGTTTACTTCTATAGGATTGTCAATGATTTCCCCAGTAATAATTGTGAGGTATGACGTGTGCCTTTGTTAAATTCAGCCATTCAGCTTGTATGATAATCGGAGTCGCTTGATTAATGTGGGATCAATTAGTTCATTAGGTCAATCTTTGATTTGAATATATTTACAGCTATGCTAATTTAAACTTTGATGGAAGTACACTGCTGTATTCTTTCAGATGACAATTGATTGGTCAATTCTGAGCTGGCCCAGTAGCGTTACCATATATATATAGTATATTATTTCTCTATGGCTTGTCCATAGCCTTCCTGCCTATATATAATATAAATATATATATATATATAAATATATATTTATACATATTTATACATATATATATATATATAGATAAATGGACAGTGGCAGAAGCTCAGGCCTATCATTACAAACTAAGACTTTTATTTACTCTGTTTACAGGCTAGTCGACACCAGCTGACTAATATAGCTGATAAGACAGAGTTTGATGCCTCGCTTAGAGAAACATCCAAAGAGAGGCTCAGATTGAGCTCCTCACCTATCAGGTATGTTCTAACATTCCTTGTCATCTTGTTACAACCAAATAGCAATGATCAGTATTAAGACTTACCTCAGCAGACAAGTTTAATCTTTATATGAAATTTTGTATTGTGGACTTACCTGAGTAGATTAGCTCAATATTTATATGAAACGCTATTGCTGACACAATGTGTGCCTGTCATGTCTCATGTATCTATACTTGTTTGCTGACTGCTGTCCACTTTAGCTATAACAGCAGGCCACCGTGCAGTGAAAACTTAAGCTTATCTTGACAGGCCTTTTTATGGAACAGGAGTAAGCAACTGTAA
Organism: Membranipora membranacea; assembly: GCA_914767715.1. Lineage (NCBI taxonomy): Eukaryota > Metazoa > Bryozoa > Gymnolaemata > Cheilostomatida > Membraniporidae > Membranipora > Membranipora membranacea. Next base: position 2,486,438 of record OU612073.1, read on the forward strand.
GAACGTGGTTGCAATTTTCTGTCTTGACAAGATTGGTTAGTGGGCGGCTGGTGGGGCGTGGTTGCCTCACCGCCATCAAAACTTGTCAAGACAGGCTAAGTTACAATTATCTGTCTTGTATTCTCCTGTGAAATGAGTGTAACTTCTCTAAGAACGATCCGTAGTTGTCCTCTCTCTGTTGTTAAGTAGATAACTCCAGATTGTCTTGCTTGATTCGTCAAATATTCCACAAAGTTATTAGCCATTTTTTATTACATAGGTCTCGGAGACAGCAAACTATCCATGATATAATATTAGATGATATACTGAGTGTATCCCAGCAACCACGAACTCCTCCACTTCATACAAACACAACCAAAGAAGAGCTGATAAAATAGACTCTGATCATCTTATATCAGCGTCACCGGTATGTAACATGAACATCAAATAAGTTATTTACTTTAAAAAAAACCACCATTCAAAGTTTAGTCATAATGTGTTTTCTGTTTGTAGCGCTATGTTATGAATAATGCAAGTCAGCCATAATAATAGCGTTATGTCCTTTTGTAGTAACAGGTCTTTTTGTGAGTGACAGGAAAGTTTATCTCAAGAGGGAGATCATCTACTGTTCACACTATAGAAGTCAAAACATGATGATGTCCCTTGCTAGTATAAACAAATTAATGATGATTTAATGTTGTTATTGTAGTTTACATCCAGCAGTCAGAAATTAGATGCTATAATTAATGAAATCGAGAAAAGACGGCTGATTTCCTGAAAATTGACGAGACGGTGTCTCCATTTTAGTCACAGCTCTGAGATTTCTGCCTGCCACATACCAACTGGCAATGATAAATTATGTTTATTGTGTCTTGTGTTATTTCTGTGGAGTTTTTGTTTGGTTATTAGTGACTGATTCACTTGTAGGCTTGTGATATTCTAGTGTTTTAGTTGGTCAATTTTTTATGACTTATAACCTAGCCGTCATTTTGGTCAGATAATTTATGGCAGTTTTTGCTACTACTCAGCTGAAATATCGGCTTACAATAATGTTTTAGATTTTTATGATGACTATAAAATTATTGTGGGGTGTACCCTCGATCTTCATTGAGTTTGCTATTTGCCTGCCGCAATGATAACATCATATGTTTTGTGGCACAGCAGCATTGAATGATTTTCTTTATCAAATTGTATGAGGCAAATTGTGACTGTCTCGAAAGGTCATTGATGTATCAACGGGCTCCAATAACCCCTCAGAATTATTGGTAATATGTACTATGTATTACATATCATTATTTTTTATTTATTTTGTATCATGTCACATGAAATAAAATCAATTAATAGGTTTGCACCCCTGGTCTTTACAATCTTGGACAGTTTTTACCTTGGATATACATACAAGCTCTCATCTTAAAGTAGTATTTCTGCTAACTAATACCTACTTTCTCACTTTCCCCTACTGTGAGACACCTCTCAGTCTTTTGCACTCTATGACTATCCAAACAGTGGGAGAACACCAAGCATGATTATATTTCACATTCTTTGGTATAGCGTTCAACACTTTAGCATCAGAATTGAGTGACCTCATCGTACACATGGACAGTAAATCACATCATCATAATAGTGTTGTAAGAACATGATCATAGTTGAACAATGTGATATGCAAAAACATCATGTTTTATATCATTAAAACCAAGCCGGTAACTGCTGCTTTGATTATGGCAAGTGATTTTGTTGGTATTTTTTACATTTTCTGTAAAAACAAAGTGACCTGTTAAGTTACAGTTATTTTTGGACCCTGTTTAGTAGTCAAACGATGTAGAGTACTTCAACTTATCTGAGCAGATAAATAAGACTGATGTAACTTTTATTTACAAGTCATTAGAAGTTATCTTTTCATCATTCATGAGAAGACAAGTACTACTTTCTATAACAAATCGTCAATGTATCTGTAAATGCGTATTGTGAACCTTGGTTATAACTATAACTGTGAAGCGATGAATAATAAAGAAAAAGAATTGACTCGATACATGTGCTGTAGAGTTATACTGTTAAATAACCGAGAGCTGGTCTCCCATTATCCCCTTATATGATATCAGACTATACAAAAATGTTTGATATAAGCCAACTGAGATAGACTCTCGAGGTTGCACTGTCTCCTTAATTCTAGGGATAAGGTGACCCTGTGTCATAGGACAGGCTAGCGTAGATCTGAACTTTACCGCAGTCATCCAAAAAGTGACAATAGTGTTTTTGGTAAAATCGAGGCTGTATAATAAAATATGTCAGCTGTTATAATAATACTGAAAAATAAAAACAACTGCTAAGAATGTAAACATTTTGTTAGAGAGAACAGCATCATATAACTTCTGGCTACAAAACTGATGTGTCATATTCTCTGTGAAACTAAAATAATAATACAGAAATGCTGAGTTATGTGGCCTCGGAGAGCACCACATCATAAATGTCCTTTTGTACTCTAGGACATAATGTATCCTAAGATGTGACATCAGCTTCAGGTCTTAACTTTGCCACTTTCCACTTCAAAAACAACCGAGAGCTTTCCTTTTCTCCTTCAGTGATCTCTTCTAGTTCGCCTGGATAAACAAATAAAGTACATATGTTGAGGAAAGAAGATCAAACAACCACTGGGTTTTGAAAAGTCATGATTGAAATTAACATTTGGTTTACTTCTTGTGGGTCAGAAGGAAAAGAAAAATTCCAAAACTGCTGGCAGATTTCAATCAAATAAATTAAGCACAATCAGGACCATGGGCTAAGAATCTTGGAATCCTGAAGGGCCAGTGCATCAGAGTAAGGGTGCAGACCCCTGAGGAACGCCAGCCGAACAAAAACTCACAAATTGATCAAGGTTAAATCTTAAGATTGATTTGAGACCAGGGTTAACACTCTACCCTAGAGTTCCTCTCCTGGGATCTGGAGCTACAATTGGCACAACAAGGTTCAAGTAAATGGCTAGTTCCAGAATGCACTGCACATTGGGACAACAGTGAAAACGTTAAACTCAGACATACCAGGAAGCCAGGAGAGATAAGTCAGTCTTGGATTTCTGAGATCAGTAGTGATACTATCTGGATGTTCTCCTTGTTTTCTCATATCTATTCCAGGCTGTAAGAAGAGCATCCTGGTTCCCATATTACAAGTTATCCTCGGCATCTGAGCTACGTATGCCTCTTCCTTTCTCTCAGGAGGGAGAGATGTCTTTAGCTGGATAGTTGCCTTTACAGTGAACTTATTCACTGCTTCCTGTATCTGTTAAACAACATGTCCAAATGCTTAATCAAACTATCTAGTTGTGAGTTTGAAAGTTTGATCTACGTTTCAGAGTTTCAATGATGTTAAACGCAACAGTTTTAACTTACACATACCATTCATTTGTCTCAATTTTCAAATAAGTATCAAAATTTGGCAATGACATTGAAAAATGAAATTCATATGGAATCTGTCAAGATGGTTTAGTTCTTAAGGTAGAAACTTATGCACAAAAATATTACTTTAAACAATGTCATGTACTTACTATGTTTCCCAGCATCTGAAGGTGATATCGATGAGCATACTTGTAGAAAGTGATAATCAAACCTCTTATGAAGGGCGATCCATTTTGATCTCGAGGAGCAACAAAACCTGAAACACATCAATCAATATAAAAATATGAATAGTTTATCGCTGCTTTTCAAGCTGGTAGTGATCAGGGGATTTTATTTGTTTTAATCAGATAGTCTCTGTAGGGTTATTTATGTGAAGCTACTTTTACTCACCGTCAAAGCTAGACTGTATGATGAAGAGATCAGCTACCAAGCCATCTTCTGGTTTGTTATCCATATAGTATGTCCTTATACGTGAGTTGTCTCCTGATGCTTGACCTAATTCTGTACGGACTTCTGTGTGCACTGCTGGGTCAGGTGCTATGACATCATCGAGCATTATATCCCTGTTACCTATAAATATGACAACAGTAACATTTTAGTTCACTTCAACTGATAACTGAAGGAGTACCTCTAGGTTTGATCCAGAGACATATTTTGCTATCAGAGTAAAATACAGTTCATATATAAATCCATATATATATATATATATATATATGTAAATATATATATATAATTATATATAATTATATATAACCAATGACCTATCAGGCTATCTAACATACAGTTATTGCATCAATGAGAGGGAGTTCATTGATTGCATCAGGTAAGGTAAACATGATTTCAATCGCGAAAAATAATTATGGTTTTTGCTGATGAATGGATGTCCCAATAGAAATATACATACATTACAGTCGTCCTTACTTTGTGAATTAGATCAAGTATGATCCAATTTGCCTGGTTACATGCCGCCAGCAGTTGAATGGAAACAGCCACAATGTGGTCAAATAGGATCAATCCTGATCTATTTGGGCATGGTAAGACTTAGACTTTGATATGAATGTGCTGTGCTCTGATGGCAGTGGTCATTTGTATTTAGTAGTAAAATTTACTAACCTCCAGCGCAGGCTTGTATAATGATGAGTTTTGGTTTTCCTTTCATAGCCGGGAAATTTCTGGCTGAGATTAACTGATAGATTTCAGTCAGCCTGATGTGTTCGTCATCGGACCCTTTGACGCTCCCTTCAGCACCATGACTAGTTAAAACCAGTACAAACATTCCTAGATCTTCGTATACTGAGCGGCCTGTCTGGTCTACCAGCTGAGTTTCTCTGTGAATATCTGTCACTATATCCTTTAGAAAATCAAATGTTCATTGTCACTGGGCAGCGATTGAGACCGGCCTCACTGACAGAACGTAGTCAGGGACATTAATATGAACTAACTCACTGATGATTGAATAGACCACAAAAGGAGGCTGCTGCCTAGGCTAAATAGACAATGGAAAAATGTTTACCTTTGACCTGTAGTTTTTATACTCTCCATTCACAACAAACCCAAAGTTATCCAACATATTCTTCATATTCTCATGATCTTTGTCAGCACCCTTTCTCCAGTCTAACTCTCCCTCTAGGTTTGTGTACTCAAACTTATTAGACAGTATGAGAGCTCTACCTCTTGTCTTAGTCATCTTATATAACATCTAAAATAGGATGATGTAATATGCTATGTTCACATCATGGATGATCGCGAAAAATGAATATTGTCATCTCGAAGAAAATATTTGTACTACAAAACTTGAAGGTTTGTGCGGCAGCAGGGAGGGTGGGAGGCGGCAGGTGACGTAAACGTTACACTGTGTCTTAAAATAAACAATAAATAAATCAATATGCTCTCCCCTATTAAGGAAAATTACCAGTACGTACACATTCATAGTGCTCAGAGCATCATTTGAATCAGTTGTTTGCATCACATTGTGAATCAAATAATGAATAGTCAATGATGGGAGTTGTCCACTCTTTGAACAAGTATACACTACTACTAAATATGGATGCTTGTCGTTACCTCGACCAGTTATGTGTAGGAGTAATATTTCATGCATCTCTAATAGATCTGAGCAAATATGACCAAGAGGGTAGATGAAAAATATGTTCATATAGAGCCACTCAAAATTAGGTATATTGGACTAACTTACCATTTCCTGTGAGATAGTTGACTGTAAGTCACTGATGACCAGCGGTAGGTCGATTATTGGAGGTTGTGATTTCATCAACTCTATGATCTCATCCACAGCTTCCTCATTATTCTGTGTATCATTTCTGACATTCTCTCCACCAGCTGCTACTGCTCTGTGTGTCTCTTCTGGTTGTACAGCTGTGGGGCATTCAAAAGGAAATGTGAGAAAAATTAACAAAATTAACAATGATATATAACTTAGGATAATAATGATATTATACTCTTGTTACAGAAGGTGAATTTAGATTCCCTGTACAGACCCAGACCAGCTGATGTATCTGGTGGCTGGAGAGTGGAGATATAGGTGCTGACTTTATCTTTTTCTGCTTCTGTCAGCGACAAACCTGCCGAAACAAAGAATTGATAATGTTATATACCCAAACAAATGAGTGATTCACATTCTACAACAGAAAATATTTTTATAAAAACAGATGAAAACTTTCTACTTGCATGGCAGAAAGTAGAAGTAAAAGCAAAAACATGTACAAGATACAAGATTTATGCTTGGTCTCCTCACACTTACAAGGAAATCTTAGAGGCCTCGGTACTTGGAGTTGTCCACCGTTAGTTTGGTCGTTACAGCAGGGCACAGGGTCAGCGTTAGAGAGGAGTGTGCTCAGCTGATGAGAGAGAGGTACATCTTTGTTAGTGTGTCTCAGAGGAGAGTACCAATCTGGATCTACTTCTGTCTCAGGCTCACACTCTTGTAGATACAGACAGTGAGCACAGTAGAACTTACAGATAGGTCGAGCTGCAACCCAGATAGACAGCAGGTGGTTGATAAGTGAGTCTGTGATGCTGATCAGCTGCTTCCATGAGGAATCTAACTCCTCCACAGGTGTATCCACCTGAACTGTGACTCTGCGATCAGACCTGCTGTGTCTTACACTGCTAACAGTGTTACCATGATGTACCATAGCTCCACTCCGAGCTGTTCTGATACGAATTCCAGAGTCAGTGAAGGGGGACAGATATACACATGTTAGCAGGTAGTATGCATATGAGGGAGGGGATAGGCCAAGAAACTTGATATCTACTCTAAGTTGTAGAAGTTTGTTGTCTGTAGGAATAAGGTCCAGTGAGTCAGTGGAGAAGTAAGGGATGATGAATGTATTTCTTGGTGTTGTGTGAATTGGACCACATAAGATATGGAATGCCTTGAGTACTGGCAACGCAACCTTATATGGAAAGTTGTGTTGTGAATACAAACTCGAGAGAACAGCCTCATCAACAACACCACTTTGCAACAGCTGACCAACAAGTTTCTCATACTTCACTTTAGGAATCGTCTCATTTCCTACAGCTATGAAGTTTGGTAGGGCTGCCAGTCTAGACTCCCATCGATCTCTCAATCTGTGATGAAACAAAAGGGCGATGGCATCAGTGACGGCAGTAAGTCTATGGAACACATATCCCCTCAGACTATCCTCATGTTCAAACCACAGAACTATACCAACATTGTGCATGTAGCGGAGCACCGTCAGATTTGCGTCACCTGGGAATTTCTTTGTGACTTCAGTGAGAAGAATGAAGGGCACATCACTGTTCTGATCAAAGAAGAGAAGCAGTAACTCCCAAAGTTTTGGGATTATTGTGAAGAACGGTTCAGCTCTGATCTGAAGGGTCTGCAATATCTGAAGAATAATCTCCTTACTGTTATCACTGCTATCTAACTCAAATATATTCTGCGGAGGAAAGATTTCTGATGATGACGAGAAGAGGGCAATACTACAGAACTCAGAGGGACCTTTAGTAAATCTCTTCTCTTCCTCTATCATATCCCTGATTAGAGAAGTCAGAGTACCTAGCAGCTCAATCTTTCTGGTGTCAAAAAGAGAAACATCAGGGAATTTGTCTTTATGGGTGAGGACAAGAAGAGGATGGCCTAGATGAGGACATGACACATATAGATGTGACATGTAGTCCAGGACTAGTATCCTCACCGCTTCTTTTGGGCCACCTGATGACAACAACTCCTCAAACTGCTCCATATTGACAACAATGACTGGAATATAATTACTTCGTATTACCATATGATAGGTAATATGGTAAATACGGTCACCTCCAAAATCAAAAACTTTCAACTGTGACTCTCCAACTGTGATCTCAGCCATTTTGAAAACCTCAGTAGTGTCATCCTCAATCCCTTCTCTGTTACGATATGCGAGACTTCTTTCCTTTGTTTTCAAACTATTAATGAGACTAGTTTTACCTGCCATTCTGTTACCGATCACTGCTGCAGAAACTATAGGGAGCTTTACACCACCGTGCTGTTTGAGATCTGTGTAGTATTTTCTTATAGCCTGCAGGCCCTGCTTACAGACTGCATAGGGAGGAGATGTCAGAGCTTCACAGTAAACACAGTCCAGCTCCTCTAGAGCAGGTAGAAGAAGAAGACGAGAGTCTAATGATTGGAGTTTTCTGTTACCGTAGATGTGCAATTTCTTGAGCTTCTTCAGTTGTATAATAACTGGTGGGAGAGATGTGAAGCTATTATCTCCTATAAATAATCTCTCCAGGTTCGAGAGATTTGACAACCTGAAACAATAATTGTATGAGCTATACGAATTAAGATAAAATACAGACGTCTATTCTCAATATCAGTCTATAGCTCTTTTGGCACCATTGCCTGAAATAATGGTAAAGCATCAAAGGGCAGATGATAGTGTTGCTCAAGTATCACAAATATAGACATGACATAAATTTAATTCAACACTGTGTTAATTGCATCATGCATCATTGGGTGATTATATCTGGTAGGTCGTAACTTGTCTCCCTTCGCTCAATATCTCACCCCATCCCAACAACTCCTCACCAATGAGTGAATTTATGATTAATTTGTATTTATAATGGCTATGTGCGGATTCAGTACCTCTGTGTACAAATCCCAAAATAAGCATTCATGGCCAACATCAGTGACTTTGATTTGTAAGTCGATGATGTAATCGCAACATAGGGAACTTCAAGTAGGCTGCCCTGTTCATATTTTATTATTTTATTATGTGTGATAGTTTGGCAACTTTTTGAAAAGGCAAAAATTGACATCTTAGCTCGGATTCGCAGCCTCTTTGTGTTTTTTGGGAAATTCTCACAATTCCTCAAAGGAGGTTTTTCTGAAGAGAAATATATTGTCTTCGAAGCAGTGAAAGAAAACCTCATGGCCAACATAGTCTCGCTTCTCATGTCTTATATGAGCTCTTATATGAGACAGCAAGATGGCGCTGATGGCTACTACCTCCACTACTATCGACATCCTCAACATGGAAGCTCTACACCTAATTTTATCATCCTACCAAAAGCTTCATAGGCGTACCGGGGCAAAAGGTTCTTTTACAGATGCGATTTCCACCATGTTGAAAATGATCAGATGTTAATCAGCAGTTCTCAGCTCATCTCTACATTTTAGGTATGCAGTTGACTCTGCAGGCATTTTCTATCTACTTTGTTTGTTGACAGTTGACAGTAAGAGCAAGATGGCGCTGAATGTCGCCAACCAATGCTTTGAAAATATACAGCGAAGAGGCAAGATATTGGTTTCAGAGAAAAAACTTCCACATTTTCAAAAAGCCGGATTTGATGACGACAATTAAAAAACTATGGTAAACACGTCAAACATCACTACTGTATCATATGTATATTTTGGGTCTACATTATTTGAAAATATTGCTTGTAGTATAGACAAAACGGAAAATATTTTTTCACTTTATATTTGCTCCTAAAACGTACAAAATATATTTAAAGACATCGAGAATTCGTCTTCATGGTGTGAAATCCTAAAATTTTGGAAAACAGAAAAAGCGAATTTTTTAGAGGGAAAATAATTACTAGTTGTCATCTTCTTGTACAGGAAAAAACCAATCTTTAAACTTAACTATATCATGATCATTCTTAAAGGACAACTGTCGTATTCCTGTATTCCGTATGATCTTTCTGAATTTGGGTAACTTGAAATTTGAGGATGGCTTTAAAAGACCAGCGGAAACATACATACTTATATCAGTATATCGAATATCTATATAATTAATAAATATGATGATGCTGTTTAAAAAACCTGTTGGAAATATATATATATATATATAATATAGATAAAATGATATATATATATATATATATATATATTTCTATCAGTCATAATATACAGAACACACACACATACCTGGTACTGATATCAGTGAGCCCACAGTGAGACAGATACAGCTTAGTCAGCTCAGTCAGCTCACACAGACCATCAGGTACAGATCTGAGTGGGTTATCAGTGAGGGCCAGGTACTGTAACTTAGTCAGCTGTGATATCCTGTATTATATATAATATGAGTCAGATATAATTACTTGTGCTGGAGGATTAATATTATACAGCAAGATATTTCTCAAACAATATATTAAATTTTCTTCATTTCGCATGAATATGATCAAAGTATATCATAATATCTCATATTAAATCTGAATATCTATATAATTAATTAATATAGAATTATTCTCTGGCTACATGAGTGCAAAGATGAATTTACGATACTGATATCAGTCATAATATACAGAACACACACACATACCTGGTACTGATATCAGTGAGCCCACAGCTCCTCAGATCCAGCTCAGTCAGCTCAGTCAGCTCACACAGAGCATCAGGTACAGATCTGAGTGCAGTGTTATTACTGAGGTACAGGCTCTGTAACTTAGTCAGCTGTGATATCCTGTATTATATAAAATATGAGTCAGAAACAGTATCTTGTGCTGGAGGATTTAAGTTATCATACATTTTTAAATGATAAATCCAATTTTCCTCATTGCACATAAACATCATCAAACTATATCATAAATCTCATATCAAATCCGAATATCTATATAATTAATAAATATAGACTTATTCTCTGGCTACATGAGTGCAAAGATGAGATTGTACAGCACATGTTGTTTAAAATTTTATATATTAGTACATATAGAACATGGCCAAGTTCAATACACAAGTTTAAATACTTTAATTACTAATTCCTTGATGGTATGCAGTAAAGTTTTTTGTTAAGTTCCAAGATTAAATCTAATCATATATTTTCAATTTGCCTATGTATGTTATTTGTGGTGTATACTGGCCACCAATAATAAAAATGGGCGATGCAAGAGTAGCCGGTGTCACATAGAAGGCTGAGGATAGATTGTTTCATGTAAGGTTTTCTCATTTTCAATTCCCATCAAAAGAATGGAACAAAACGACATCAAATAAGACTTAATTCAAGCTTGCTGTTGGATAAGAATATTTTGCTAATGCTTTAGTAAGTGTGAGTAAGCGGGCTGTGAGACAAGGATAGAGATAATAGGAGCCTTGCCCGGGTCATATCACTGATAAATAACTCAGAAATTTAGCATAATAGTATCATGTGTACTCTACTTACCTCTGCCATTCAAATGTGCCCTGCCCGAGAGAGCCTTCATCAATATCCTCCAGTCTGAGCTGTAGGAGATGAGGAGCTAAAACTGGTAACCAGGAGGGGATACTCATCAGACCAGAGATACTGAGATGAGTGATAGAGTTATCTCCCTTATCTAACTCTATCTCATCCCATGTCATGTCTCTGTAGTCTGCCTCCGGTCTCATCTCTATCTCCTCCTCTCCTGAGTGTCTGTACCAGACTCTGTACTTATCTATAATGTGATTATATTATAGATAAATATAATAAGGTATTAAAGATCATAACTATTATAATTATATTGATCTTTGTTTGCTCATAATACTTATATGGGAATGTAAGATAACAGTTAGATAAATTGTTGTCAACAACACTATAGGATTTAGAATGAAATACAGGTACAGGTTGGTCGGTGTGGTTTTAGTTGCCTGATCTTAGGTGCAGAATACGTTACATTTGAGGAGCAGTCCATTTGATAAAACACACCAAACAACCTGTGAGAATAGGAATGCAACAAAATTATGAGTTGTCTGACCTTACATGCCAATTTCTATTGCTTATAAAAACCGTCAGCAGGGAGAATTATCCCTGCTTTTAGCTGTTGCAACAGTTTCTGTTTCCTAACATTAGGAAAACGTCCCCTCATTTAAGAGATTGAAATATTGTCATGAAAGCGGAACAGTTCTGAGCTATTTTCAGTTACTGAAGAGGTTCACTGCTAAACAGGTATAATGATGCCCTTTGCTTACAACAATGAGTAAGATAATTCCCTCTGTAAACAGGAAATACAGTCATACCATCATTATCAGTGTTATCCCCTCTCTCACCAGCAGAGTTATCCCCTCTCTCATCATCAGAGTTATTCCCACTCTCACCGAAATTTGATTCGGAGTTATCTACAATCTCAGCTGGTATGTTGACCTCCTCCTGGTATATCTCTTCAGTGATGTCATTTCCACTACAAGTTACACAGTCTCCCTGATCTGATAGAAATACATCTGTGTTAGCTGCTGAATTTATGCATCACAAATCATGAGTGTAATATTACAGTTTGTTTTTAGTTTGACAAGGTTAATCAACTCCGCCTCCCCCGTGGGTTTCATCATAGACAATGATAGTGAAGAAATTTTACGATTGATATGAGTCTCAGCAAGTTTTGCGCTGAAAAATATGTCCTGTAAATAATGATCAACCACGCATCTCTGTATAAAGGCAAACTGTTAATGGAAATACCCATCCGGGGCCAACTGGCCATCCTTTTCACCTTGTATCAATTTCAGCATGTCACCATAACAAAGCCATCTGGTTGCAAATATTGTAGCCGGATGGCCTAGCAGCAATTTGTATTATAAACCCATCCGCATGGCTGTTTGGCAACTGCTGGTTGCCCAATACCAACTAGAAAGGGCATTCATCAGCCTACTGATGCCGTATACCCATCCGTATCTGTCTTTATCCCAGTAAACTATTCTGGATGGTTTCCCCCTATAAAAACCCATCTGGCAACTGCTGGTTGCCAAGTTGTCATCATGCAGCTGACAAATAGACCGGTTGGTACTTTGGAAACCATTTGATTTCCAATATAGCTAAAGAAACTTTCACTCAGCAATTTCCAAGGCTAATTGGTGCAAAATAACCTACTGAAATGGCATAAGATAAATTAGATTGTCAAACAATTTCATCCTTACCATCAGAAACTGACTGTCCATCACCTTTAGCTGAGGGAGGAGGATCATTCCCTTTTGAGGAAGGCTCAGCTTTTCTGAAACATGAAAGATAACTTCCCATACCTGTTTCCTATAATAGAACAAGTGAAAACTTCTGCATCCAAATGTCGTCAGACAGCTTACGTATACAATAGGGACCCTGATATGTTTTAATCAATCTGACAGAAAAGTCATTGAATTCTATAACTCCACTGACCGTAAAAAGTAAAATGTTTTGGTCATCTTGTTTTGCTTCCTGACCAATTTTGGTACATGGTTGAGTGTTCTTAATTCAGTTTAAGAGTAACTGGGAGAGGGAACAAAATATATATAACATTGTTTAAAGCCCTATGAGACAGGATGCAAACCATGCGTTCTACTATCTAAGGGTACTAAATTGAGGTACATGTTATATTATCCACTATCTGAGTTATAAGACTGCAACCTCAGTGTTCGGAGAGAAAGAAACCTGAGCTCAGTCTCACTCATAGATGTAATGGACCGAGAGTTTTGTTGCCAAGGATAGATTTTAAGAGGCGGGACTTTAGGTGGCAGTGCAAAAAGTTTTATTGACTTTAAGTAACAGAGTGATGACATTTTGGAATTTACTAAGAAAAAACGAAGTCAAGCCAGCTGTTAAATTATGTCATCAGCGTTTATAGTTGTGTTTGTCACTGGAATCTCTATTACCTCCTACTTTACCCATCTCCTGATTCACTTAACTCAAATATGATGATAATATAATAGGAGAGTGATCAGCGAACCGAACGCCTTCACAGTAAAATTTATCTTGATCATCAAAGTCCTCCACTACTCTGATATTTGCATGAGGGTGTACAGGCTGTAAATAAATCTAAGAAGTTCCTTGTTTGGAATGAAAACTTTTCTAATTCTATCAGAATGAAACAGTTGCAGCGTCAGACCCTACCCTGGCCTAAAAACACAAGCTGTACCCTAAAACAATTGGATTGAAATTGTTGATTAATCTGGAATTATTTCGACAGTAAGTCGATAAAAATTGATTTGTGAGTAAATGGGTAAATGAGTTCCTTAGATAGATATTCTGAACCCTTAAATGGTCTAATAATTACATGAGATTACATGGTCTTTCATCATAAAAGAATGGTGTGTGGTTGCTAGCGAGAATTGAAGTAGAGATAAAACTACCATATGAATAATAACATGCCAAACCACAGGACCTGCCATGCCAAAAGGCAGAGAAGCCACCTTCCATCTCAACAGGTACCTGTTGTATAGTTCTATACCACTACACAATAAGGACCTCGCACCCCTAAATTGTTGTTGGTTTTAATTGGATTCAGTTTAGTTGACCGCATATGATAACTGTGTGAGTTTGAGAATTGTTCTAGTATTTCAGGGCTATCAGTCTTTTTAAATAATTTTAATTTGAATAATTGCATGATATTACTGCACAGATTAAGGGTGTGAAGGTTCCCTGGCTCTTGGAGCATAAACTGAGCCTGAATTTAACCAACATGTCTTCTCCAATTCTTTGGTCTGTCTTTTGCAATACTTAATTGGCCCTCCCCTCCCTCTTTTATCTCTTGTTTCAAACAAGATAAGGGGAGTTAGTTTGCATATATGTCAGGCGTCAGTGTTACCGCATATTCATCTCTGTTGCAAAAGGCTACCTGGGCGAGCGTAGGTAGACTGAGGATAATATTGTCTACATTTTTTTCTACTATCTAAGGGTACTAAATTGAGGTACATATTATATTATCCATCATCTGAGTTTTAAAACTGAAATCTCAGTGTCCGGAGAGAAGGACATGTGAGCTCAGTCTTACTCGTTGATGTAATGGCTGAGAGTTTTGTTGCCAAGGTTATAAAGGTTTTAAGAGGTTGGAATTTAGTTGGCAGTGCAATAAATGTTTATTGATTATAAGTAACAATATGTTTACCCTCTCGATTAATAAACCGAATATAGTAACCAAGACTTTGGTTTTTATCAATGTAAACAGCCAAAGCTGTCAGATTTTTGAGCAAGACCCAATAGCTGACGCAAATTATTCAGTTATGGAATCATTCACGAATAACCTTACTATTCACAGCAGTAATTTATACCGTTCCAGTTTTTGTCTCAGATAAGCCTAATTTCTATAACAGCCAATGAGTAACTCTTGGCCTATCTTTATGGCTTGCCTTCGTGGGTTGCCACCATGTGTTCTGTTATCACCAGGTTTAAACTGGTTTAATAATAATTGCATGGGGCAAACAGTATGACTGATAAAGAAGAGATAACAACGTTACAACCTTCTTTAAAAGCACTCCTAAACATAGACAAACTTACTAAGGACTAATATCTCACCGTCTAGAATTGCTCTAGAATCAATGTCACCTATAAATAATTTTCAGACACAAATAGACCACTACACAGAGCAAGAGTTTAAATAGCTAAATTAAGGGTATAACATAAAGTGACCCAAATCGAGAGGAACTAAAATCTAAGTGATATTTCATCATCTAGGTAGGGTAATTGATGTAAGTGTTCTAATGGCCTGTTACCACTAGAACGTAGCCGTTAGACCTCCATGTAGCGACCAGTTTTTTTCAGTGAATTTTTGACCTGTTGTCTCCTTACCACCGCTACAGTTTTATGCCCGGTTGGCTATGTCACATCCAGACATGATTGTATCAGTCATTTACTTGCTAAAACTTACCTATTGGTATCAGTTCGCGACATCAATATGGCTTTGATATAGATATACATGCTGTTTCAATCCTGGCTGAATGGATTTGTCACAAATATGATAAGTGGTTTGTATTGAACCCATCCACTTCTATGTTGCAAATCACCCTAAGACAGTTAATCTTAGCTAGAGCTCTAATATGCTATATAGTTTGAAGGTGACTTAATATCAGCTAGCACCAGTTTTCTGTAGCAAAGGTTGGTGTTCATATTATGTAAAGTATTGGGCGAATGGAGTATACAATGTATATTGGTACTTACTTAATAGAACGAGATTAGTAACCTCTTCTGATGCAGATGTCACCGATGCTTTAAAGATTGCCCAATGATACTTGACCCAGTTAGTGACCAAGTTCCACAATTACTAGAGCCTTAAACCTGCAACAGGAAGCGCTGCAAGTAGTGAGTTGTCAGGGCAAAGGTTATTCTGCAGCTAAGCTATTTGGCAGTGTCATAGTTAGAGGGCTGGGTGTATGACATAGGAAAGATAAGGAACAACTCAAGCAAATGTGTGACAGCTGACAGATGTGGAGAATTGTGAGTCAATTTCTCAGAGCTCATGTAAGGAGGACCAGAAATATTACAAACTAATTATATCTGGTTGGATCTCATCAGCGTTTAACATAAAACTGAACAGTATTGTCAGCTTACGGTCAAAGGTTTACCTGAGATAAAAGTAGTTAATGCACTCTTTTACAGTATCTGTATCTGTATCAGTTTCTGACTAATGAATGGAAGCTGATCTCAGTCCTACCTCATCACTCCTGAACACATGAATATGAAAGCTTCACCGACCAAGACAAGAAAGTATAAAGTCAACAGACCTGTAAATATGTACCAATGACGGTTTAAGTAACTTTTACAACAGCTAGATAAGTACCATTGAGTCTTCATCAATAACACAAGCCTTATCTCAACATATAACTATTGCCTACTAGGTATATTTTGAAGGGTTTACATAGAGAATACCAGAAAGCTGTTTACTTGAATGTTGCTAAAATACAGAGAGAGACAAATAGTGTACAGTTAGTAGGGAACCCTTACAGTGTTTGTAAAGAACAAAGGCTCTGATGCAAGTCCTGTTATTGAGTGAAACCCAATGGTCTCGACCACTGGGGGCACTCAACCACAAAACTTGCACAAACAGCAAAAGGCCTAGATGAAGGGATGTATTGTATTAATCAGTATACCAGACTCTTTTGGGCAACTTTAAAAGAACTCGGATGATGGAACAAGGTATTGAAATCGTACAATGGACTTAACCATCCAACACCCTACACCACTGGAAGTCCTATGGTCTAATGGGCCTACTACTCAACATCCACTGTGGACTGAATCACTATGAGTAAATCACCCTCCTAAATGCTAATTGATATTAAATCTAATAAATC
The DNA here is from genome assembly GCA_914767715.1 of Membranipora membranacea. Taxonomy (NCBI): domain Eukaryota; kingdom Metazoa; phylum Bryozoa; class Gymnolaemata; order Cheilostomatida; family Membraniporidae; genus Membranipora; species Membranipora membranacea. The sequence continues at coordinate 2,503,247 of OU612073.1, forward strand.
GCAATTAAAACTAATTACATACTGAGGTAGGAAATATTGCGTATAAATTTGCTGTCAAGAAAACGCATGGTTACTATATATACAAGCCTCTTGTTAGATGTGTAGCAGAGGCAGTTTATATATCGTAACAACATCTACTAAAATGCACCATTCCAACATATAATAGCGTGACAGATTGCCACATTAGGCAGACGTAGTTCAGCCTCTAAGGTAAACATCTTTCCAACATAGTTTAGATACAGTTGTGCCGGCTGGGAATGTAATCAAGGACTTTGCTGAAAAATATGGTGGTTCTTTATTATTAAAGAGTAATATGTCATTAGATCTATAATGACTTAGTACTCTTTTATTACAAAATCTATGATAGTTACTGTATGTTTACCAATGAAATGAATGATGGGGTAATGTATACTTGTCTAACATAGGTTTTGTTGCATAGATCTGTTGTAAGAGAGATCTAAAACACACAACCAACAAATGGAGGCAAGGCACATATATAAGGGTGTTACCTCTTGGTCACTCCACATCTTCAACATCTTCTTAGCCTGGCAGCAACATCTACACTACAGCAATGAATGTATCATGCATAGTACTAGACAGTAAGAACAGTACAACAGTATAAAAGGGGGCGTTTAAACAGGAAATGAAGAAATATAAAAACTGGAATACCTTCAACTTGAATTTTTTTCTCATTGTTGTGAGATTAGATGAGTTGTTCCCTCCCAGAAAGTAAGTGCACAACCCTGATAGATCTTTAAAGTCTTTTCACACTAATTTGCCATCAATAATGACAAACTCTAATTGCTGTGACACGCAGACACGGCGGTTTTCAAGCAGCAGTTTCTCTTGATTTCATACTCGTTATGGCTTTATGTCATGCGACTGACCATACAAACCTATTATTGTCAGTTATACAGTTTAACGATTCCCTATCGTTAGGCTTTCAGTTTAGTGGATAATGTGACTTGGGATTTTTACTGATGGAACTTGGACTTTTGTCGTACAATTTATAACATTTATTGTCGAGCTTTACCGAGATTCACACCGTGAAATCTAAAAAGATTAACACAAACAATGACTACATGACTATGTATAAAAGCATTACACAGTTCTCAAAAATTTAACTTTATACTTTACAACTTTTAAAATAAACTTTTACTTCCAAAACGTAAAATTAATAAGGTGTCAAATGCATCAATCCTGATGCCAAATTAAGTATTTGCACACTTCAAGGTATATTTATAATATAGTTAATCTTTGAATGAGGAATGCAGGTTGCAATAAAATGATAAGGTTAATATTCATACCTTTTGCCTTTTTCCTCTAAACTACTTTTGTATATACTATCTTGATCTAACTGATCTGAGTTCGTAATAACGTGAACTGCCTTCTTTCACATGTAAAATTACACTGAACCAGGATAAGTTCTGCCAGATATACAGGGAACACACCAACACAAAGACCAGGGCGGGCCCAAATCCCCCCAGACCAATCACGGACAGCCAACGCCCCATAAAGATGTTGGGAGGTGGCCAGAAGCTGCAACACATACACTCCTCGACACAATACTGCACCCTGGATCCCCTGTTTGAAGAGTAAATTACTCTATTGTCCCCTGAAATTGGACTGAACCTAATCCTGCAGATGAGAGCAGTGACAATTTATTTGGAGTTGAAACGAGTCTCCAGCTTAAGCTGGTGAGACAAAAGAACTTTTAATTTGAATATATAATACATGGGTTTGTTACATAATGAATTTAAGTTTGTTTTTGTAAAGCTGATGAGTATCTTTACACTCCCATCTTGATTTTTCATAAAAAATTAACAATACAGAGAAAGGTCGATCAGCTCTGCTGACTGTTCCAGACCCGGAAATAAAACTATACTAAGTCTTGACGTAATATACGGGATTAATGGGATAACTATATATGAGGTTTATAACGTATATTAATGAGACATATGGGGCAATGTAGCATCTGGAAAGTTTTCGCCAAGTTAGATCACAGTTTGAGTAAATACTTAATTGAAATAGGAGAAGTCACAGACCAGACATACTTTGGAATTCTTCAAGAGCGAGAATCTGCAAACCCCCTGGAGTCTGGGCTGTTTATTTATACATATGAAACAGGATCCTAACAGAGCCAGTGGCCAGCTGGTTGTATTTACTAATTGATCTAGCAGCAGAATCTTACTTATTCTGTCCTGCCACCTGCTCCAGTGTCAACAGACCTCTCACTGAACACCTTGAGCAGCTAACTTGAGAACTTTGTGACAACCTCTATTTTAAGAGAGCATTACGCTCCCACCGTGAGCTTTATGACTTCGACAATCTATCTACTTCAAGCCTGAGATAATAGTGAGACATTACTCCTGGAACCCTCTCTCGACAACTCTTGCTTTTGAATTGTTACATGGCTCTACGAAGTTTGGAACTAGTACTGTTCTTGTCTGTCTCATTGCAACTTTATTGAATAATTTATGATGCGATCTCACCTGGAAACCCTCAGCTACCATCTGTACACGTGTCAGCCTGACATCGTTGTATGGTTTAGCTGGGGAGTTCCCTGGTGGTAAAGCATCAGTCACACCGAGTTTTCGTATCATATTTGGGGTTTTAGGACGGGTGTGTTTGTTGTCGATCTGCATCACTGGTAATGGCCTGGAAGTCACAGTTTCCCCATCAAGTGATCCAAAGTGCAGCATACCGCTATATATGTATGCATATATGAGAAAATACATGAAGGTAAACAAGAGGACGTGTCTGTTGAGCTCAGTTCTACACCCCTCCCTTTTCGCAATCGGCTTAGGTGTCGGCCATGGTTTAACTTGAGGGCCTTGAGTTGCAGGTTTGAGTGACATGGCTTCTATAGCCAACACAACTCTTTCAGTTGAGAGATCAAAATTTTGATTCAACGAATTCACAGTTTTATCATCGTTCGGTTTATCCAAATGGGATGGATTCATAGGAATTGAGTCTATGACCTGTACAATTGCTACATCTACCTCCACATCATCTTTAATGGAAACTGGAATTGTGAGACTGGATTTGACAGTATTATTTATTGCTTCGCTGTCAATTGCCTTTGAACACATCTCAAATTCTTTCCCCAATACATCCCGGCCTAGTGGTGATTTGGCAGCAAAGAACTGCTCTTGGCTGCCCTTGATTACCTCAACCGGAGTGAGGGCATCAATGCATGCACTATCTAACAGAGTAGCTACAGGAGCATCTAGAGAGGGAGGGAACGGATAGGCTATATCTTCTACAGTTTCCAGAGATTTACTGGTTGGTGTTTCCATGATTATCTCCTCTGTATTAGTTTCAGGGATAAGCTCATTTGTTATGGCGATTGGCGATGTCTGAGGTGGAGAGGGGGGAGCGACAGGGATGATACCTACTTTTTGTCTTTTCCTTGCCTCCCTTTTCACTATGAACTGTTTAAAACGCTCCAAGGACAAAGCTCGTGCTGCCCCTCTAGCCCTATCCTGTTCTAGTTCTGTTACAAGGTCAGCTCTCAGGGAATTTGCTTTCTCCTCAAAGTTCTGTACTATGGGAAGGAGGTTTTCATGCAGATTAAGGCCATGAGTGGAGCACAAATCCTCAAGGTCAGACGCTTGGGCCAATATCTTGGCTAAATCAAAGTCGAGGGCCCTAATAATTTTATCAACAGAGAAACAAGAATTATCAAACATGTTCTGGAAGTCTTCTAAGATAATAGGACAGTTTTCAGATAATTCATTAAATAAATGAACTGCTCGATGCTTGACTGCAGATCTAGTTTGATGCACCAACAAGGGAGCGCCTACTTTGCTCTTGACAGATACATCACTTCTACTGTCGTGGTTACTACTGTCATCAGACATCTCATTTACGTTATCTAACTGAGAATTCTGAGAGCTGATCTGATAATCAGATTGCCCAACCAGTTGATCGCTGGCCGCTTCGGCAGACACTGGGTCAGTCATAACTGAATTGCTTACTTTTTACAAAAAATGTAAATAAGGTTAGTCTTTCAAGAAGTGAACTACAGATTAAATACTATGATGACATACTGCTTGTGGCATGCAGCGTGTAATTCTGATAACAATAGGCCTGTTTGAAATGACAGCTCAACTCCTTAGACTTGTACCTCAAAGGTAACGTTACAACACAACAAGTGTCACTGTCTCATCACAGGCTAAGAACTTTGTTATCTATTTAAAGGGCCACCATAGAGTAAGTCACCGTTCAACAAGAGTTCCCAAATGCGCAGTGCCGAGAAGCATAAAAGCCCGAATCCGCCCCCGCCAACAACCTGGTTAAATCGCTGACCACAATTAAATCACGAGGGGGAAATGGTCCCGACCTGGGCTAAGTGATGGGATAATTCCGGGCAAACCTGGCAGAAAAATATCCTGATTCAGTTTACAACCAAAAATTAAAAAATTAGCTGAAATAAAAAGATAATTCTCCTAAGATCAATTAAAAAATAAAAAACTGACTCTAAGTCAATATTGAATATAATACAACTTATCACTTTCCGCTGCTGCTTCACCGAAAGTCTGTCCTGGTGGTTGAATATCCTAGGGTAGATTGTTAATTGTTACTGAGATGTTTCGCTAGAGGTTTGACCTGTTCGTCGTGAAATGTCTTGTCGGCAGAACTCGCTGCTATCCGCTCGGAGTATCCTTATCTGCTGAGAAGCTATCTGCTCGGAGTATCCTTATCCGCTGAGAAGCTATCTGCTCGGAGTATCCTTATCCGCTGAGGTGCTATCTGCTCAGAGTATACTTATCTGCTGAGAAGCTATCTGCTCGGAGTATCCTTATCCGCTGAGAAGCTCAAGATTTCACTTTAACGATTCCCTATCGTTAGGCTTTCAGTTTAGTGGATAATGTGACTTGGGATTTTTACTGATGGAACTTGGACTTTTGTCGTACAATTTATAACATTTATTGTCGAGCTTTACCGAGATTCACACCGTGAAATCTAAAAAGATTAACACAAACAATGACTACATGACTATGTATAAAAGCATTACACAGTTCTCAAAAATTTAACTTTATACTTTACAACTTTTAAAATAAACTTTTACTTCCAAAACGTAAAATTAATAAGGTGTCAAATGCATCAATCCTGATGCCAAATTAAGTATTTGCACACTTCAAGGTATATTTATAATATAGTTAATCTTTGAATGAGGAATGCAGGTTGCAATAAAATGATAAGGTTAATATTCATACCTTTTGCCTTTTTCCTCTAAACTACTTTTGTATATACTATCTTGATCTAACTGATCTGAGTTCGTAATAACGTGAACTGCCTTCTTTCACATGTAAAATTACACTGAACCAGGATAAGTTCTGCCAGATATACAGGGAACACACCAACACAAAGACCAGGGCGGGCCCAAATCCCCCCAGACCAATCACGGACAGCCAACGCCCCATAAAGATGTTGGGAGGTGGCCAGAAGCTGCAACACATACACTCCTCGACACAATACTGCACCCTGGATCCCCTGTTTGAAGAGTAAATTACTCTATTGTCCCCTGAAATTGGACTGAACCTAATCCTGCAGATGAGAGCAGTGACAATTTATTTGGAGTTGAAACGAGTCTCCAGCTTAAGCTGGTGAGACAAAAGAACTTTTAATTTGAATATATAATACATGGGTTTGTTACATAATGAATTTAAGTTTGTTTTTGTAAAGCTGATGAGTATCTTTACATACAGTATATAGATATATACATGTATACAGTATGCTCATAGTGCAATAAATACATAGTAATATATAGTCAGGCGGTTAGTTTCGCAGTGTTAGAAATTGTCCCAATAGTGTATACGCCTGTTCACAGTATTGAAATGTCGGACTCGAGACTTCTATACCCTATTCTATTCTACACAAATTGGTAATTTACTCAAATTAATACAGAATTTGGTTTAACCAAGTCGCAATTATTCAAATAAGCTATTCTCCGATCAACCTGCAGATGACATGGGACATGTCTGCGAAATGAAAAATGACTAGGAATATCAGCGGCCAAACGGGGATATTGGGAAATATAGTACCGAAATCAGGCGGAAAGTTGCATAATGAATAATAATTTGTGAGAAAGGCTGTAGAAAGTGAGCTTAAAAAATCTGACAGCTTCTCTTGCTGATGTCTTGGCACCATCCAGCAATCAGGATACATCTATTGACCAACAGACTGAAGGGTCAGATCAGGGAGTTTGGGACATTGTTATATCTGAAACTAAGGGTTTTAGGATGATCCTCTCAGTAAAAAGCTGTCTGTGGATTTCCTCTCTACTCGCCGCCAGCTTTTGGGGTGACTCTACAAGTAATATAATCCTCATGTGAGTAATCTAGCTGTCCTCATAAGTTTACATATTCTTTATCTTTATCAGCGTTGATGACAGTTGATTCTGTGATCCTCCGTAGTCATATCCAGTAGAGTGTCAGTAGTAATATCATCAACTGTAAATGATGCTAGCTGGGCTGGACAACGTTTCAATGGTCAGCGGGTGGGTTATTAGTATGAAGAAAAGAAGAATAAAAAAGACATGACAACTACTATGTACATAAATTACCATGATGGATGCTAGCGGGTTGGCTGTGGTCAAACTGCCGCTTCACTCGCCCATCAACCACCCACGACCCACCTCAAACACAGGGAGCGATGACAACCCCCAAGAGTAGCCAGCAGGCCATCAAGGACTCAAGTGGGCTTAGATTCAATAAATTGGGATTATTTATGGGAGGTGAGAAGGTATCAAAATGATTATGCCGTAGATTTTAGGGCTCACATTTGGAAGGAGTGTTTCTTGCCATCAGTGTTGATGTGACACCTAGTAGCTCCGTACCTGGTGTTGTGCTCGGAGTGGTATGGAAGGAACCTGTTCCTGTCGACTGCTGCGTCATCTGTGATGATTCTAGGAAATAGACATCTATCGATATTGTTTAGTATTCGATGTTGCACGGTAAACAGCCATAAGTAGAGTCCCTTTCTCGATCTCGTCTTTTTCTTTATTGTTTTGCTTTTCGTGTTTCTATTTGTAGCGTCCTACAGCCTACTTTTAGTTTTGGTTTCTTAAGGATCCATAATATGGTAGGTTATATATATAAGGTATAACATGATCCCTCAGTATGAAATATGATGGTAGTAGTCTGCACTATCTGTTTGCTGCTATATGCATACTTGCCAACCTGTAACTTAGTGTGTCTGACTGGTTTCTGGCTGAGTCATGTTATTTATGCCTTTGTACTCCAACTTCATCTGAAATGGGAGTTTCCTTAACATTATATGAGGTAGGGCAACTCAAAAGTAACATTGCTGAAAATCAGCAGTGAGCAGTGGAGCAGAGAGGTTGTGTTTTTGATTCACGCTCTCTACTAATTGCTATTTATGGCTAGATAAAAAGAAATTCTACTATCATGGCGCTTGATTTGAATAAATCAGGCAAAAGATTTAAATTTTATGCTGTCATTGCTGGGCATAAAGTTGGACTATATAACGATTGGGATACTGCCAATCTCCAAGTGAACGGCTACAGTGGAAATAAACACAAAGGGTATGAGACGGAGGCAGCTGCTTTAAAATATCTTAAAACAACTGGAGGCATATCAAATCCAATCAAATATTATACCAAAGTATCTACAAAGGATGCTAGTACCGGATTAGGCACAAGCAGCGACAGCAACAAAACATCAACATCCACAGGCCCTTCTACACCGCTTTCCACGATGACAACAGAGAACATGGACACTTATTCACTGCAAGCAGAGTCTGACCTGGACCACTGCCAATCATGCCAGAAAATGCTGAGCATCATCGAAATTATGTCTGACAGACTAGAGCAGATGCATGCTAAGCTAGAAGCATTATCTATACCAAATGAAAACCCCATTGAGAGAGCAGTTCAAGTCATGTCAGAGAAACTAGACATGATGGAGGCCAAACTTGACAAAGTCTCCTCACCCCCAGCTGATTATCGTCAGGCAGTAATGAGAAATATCCAACAACCGATTCCGCCTAAGTCAGCTTTCACTGAACAAAGAAACCAATATCACCAATCTCTCAACCAACGAGAACAACCTCAACAGACACAACAACAGCAGCAACAGCAACAACAGCAACAACAGCAGCAACAACAGCAGCAAAGGCAACAACAGCAGCAACAAGCACAACAACAACGTCAAGATCAGCGCCTTACACAACCACCAAAAAGTCAATATACTGACAAATCTACCCCTGAATTCGACCATGAAAAATGCTTTATAATACACAGTACAAAACAGGACTTCACGTCAATCAGTCAGGATGACGTGAGAAAAGCAATCGGCAAATTAAACGGACCAACGATGATTGACTTTATCAAGCGATACAAATTCAACTCGGCAGACCCGAAATTCATACTACAGATAACAAAACCTGAACAAGTAGATATAATAATAAAAAATGGGAAGCTGAAGCACTTGGAGGCTCATCAGCAAGACGACCCATTCAACCGAGCCAACATGTTGGCATCATCAAAGATGTTCCTATTTACATAATGAATGAAGACCTCCAACAAGAGGTCCAAACAGTATTCAAAGACGCTACAGTGTACCGAATGAGGACCAAAGATGGCACTAACCCTCTACGAACTGTAAAAGTTAACTTCAATGATGAAACACAGCTAGGAAATGCACAGGCAAACGGCAAAACCTTTAACAAGCATCAGCTTTTGTTTCGAGTAGAGAAACCGTACGTCTTCCCTCCCAGGACCTACAATGGCTAATCTAAGCGTAAGAAACCAAGCATCAATAAACTCGTCTAACATTTATGAACAAAGTCTCTGCTACCATAACCGCATATGGAATACTATTAGCTCCCTATCTGAGATGAAGCCTGCATCCAGCAACAATTTGAGACTTCTACATCACAACGTAAGGTCACTATATAAAAAGATGTTTTATTATGAAAGCCTCAATCTTTTTAAGTCAACCGACATTTTTTCTGTTTCTGAAACATGGCTCACTCCTGATATTCCAGATAGTTTTGTTGACTTGCCTGGATTCTCAATAGCTAGATGTGACAGAAAATCTACAACCAAAACCCGGGGAGGCGGTGCTGCGCTCTTTGTAAAATCTTCATATAAATTCTCTATAATAAGTCAATTAAGTGTTAAACTGTCCAAATTTTGTGACTCGGTTTGGATAAAAATACCTTCCACAAACAACCAACACGGCTACATCATCGGATCAATTTATCTTCCCCCTGATGCTAACAAAACCGAATTCATTACAATGATGAGCTCAATTCTTCATCAAAACCAATATGTTGGCCATAAGTTTATACTACTAGGAGATTTTAATATTAATTGGAATTCCTCATCAAACGAAAAAACACATTTAGAGCAGAGCTTCTTGTCTGCAGGGCTATTACAGCAAGTTAATGGGATTTCATACATTAGCCATTTAGGGAAAGAAAGCTTATTAGACCACAACTATGTGAACAGTGACATTAGCATTAATAGTTGCAAGATCCTGACATGCGATAGATCAATTTCTGATCACTATGCCACATACTTAGTAATTAATCAACATCATGCTATAAAACAGCCACGCAAACTAATTAGAACCAGAAATATTCACAGCATTAATCATGAGGAATTTTATAATGACTATTCGAAACTTCCACTACTGCAAACAGCAACTGACATGAACAAATCATTGCATCACCGCATGGAAAATATCGAAAACTTTATCTCTGACCTGATTGACAAGCATGCTCCAGTTAAAACAAAAAGAGTGCGAGGGGCTAAAAACCAGTGGCTTTTCCCTGATATTCAGCATCTCATTAATTTAAGAAACAAATTTCACAAGAGGGTATTCAAGGATATACCTAATCCAGCTACAGCGCAAGTCAAACAGTTCAACAAGTTTCGAAACTTTGTTACAAATAAAATTAGGAATGCTAAGAAAGACTTTATAAATGACTCGTTATCTAAAGATGAAAAAAGTTTTTTCACCTGCCTGAAATCACTGACAGGAAAGAAGAAATCCTCTGATCAAATCGAGAAAATTAGCTATCAAAACTCTACCTACACCTCAAACTCTGACAAGGCAAATGCCCTTAATAGATATTTCACCACGGTCGCTGGACAATCGGTTTTTATTCCTAAGATCGATCCACAACCTGACCTTTTCCATGGTCCAAGTTTCTCTTTCACATATGTTGAGAGCGAAACAATCTACAAACTGATAAAGTCCCTCAAACCAAATAAACGGGGTGGCTTGACCATGTTTCCAGCTTCCCTGTACCAAATTGTTGCAGACCTATTAGCTCTTCCCATAGCCCTGATCATTAACGAATACTACAAGAAATCAATATTCCCTGACTGCCTAAAAACAGCCCTGGTCACCCCACTCTTTAAGAAGGGCGATAAAACAGACCCTTGCAATTACAGACCAATTTCCAGTCTGCCAATCATATCAAAGGTGTTTGAGCTAGATATGAAAAATCAAATTATGACCTTTATCGAAACACATCTTATACTCTCAGATCGACAATTCGGTTTTCGTAAGCACCATTCTAGTGAACAGTTACTACTTTCTCTTTTACAAAATTGGAGAACAACGCTAGACAACCCTCAACCGAATTTCATAGGTGCACTGTCTTTGGACGTACGTAAAGCATTTGACACTATAAATCATGGACAACTCATCCACACTCTAAAGCGACTAAATTTTGCAGAGTCAACAACAAAATTATTTACATCCTATCTTTCACATCGAACCCAAATCATGAAAGTTGATCATGATCAGTCCAGTGCACTACCGATTACATGTGGAGTACCCCAAGGAAGTGTTCTAGGTCCAATCTTATTCAATCTTGCTATCAATGATCTCCTTAACAAGCACAAAACTGCATTCGCTTACGCTGATGACACCGTTATTTACTGCACAGCAACAGATATCCATACCTTAATGGATAAATCTGAGTCATTGATGACAGAAGTATCGAATTGGTATTCAAACAATCTCCTTCAACTCAACTTATCCAAAACTCAATACTGTATTTTCTCAAATAGGAAAGTAGAAGATTTTTACCAAATCCAAATAAACAATTTGAAAATAGAATCCAAGCATTCACTCAATCTTCTTGGAGTTATTCTTGATTCAGAACTTAGTTTAACCCCTCAGGCTAATGCCACCGCCTCTAATGCAAACAAAATGGTCTACTTGTTATCAAAACTAAAAAAATACATGACAGTAGAAAACTCATTGAAGACTTACAAATCACTGATCAGACCTATAGTAGAATACTGCTCATCATTGTACCTTGATGGTTTAGCCAAAAATTCAGAAACATTAGAAAAAGTACAAAATAAAGCAATCAGAATCATAACTTCAGCCCCCAAACAATTTTCTGTCACATCTGGCCGCTTGCTCCTAAATTTACATACTCTCCACAGTAGAAGGAATTTTCTTGTTCACAATTTTGTCAAATCGAGGGTCCATAAAGGCCGTGCATCCAAGCACATACTTCATCTCGTTAGCAAATCAAACAGACATACACGATCACTTCGTAGCAACTGTGCAATAATTAAACCCTCATTTAGATCAAACCTAGGCAAATCAGCCTTTTTAAATATTTTTCATACATTTGTAACTAAATCAACCAAGCCTCATGAATCATTATCATTTAATCCCACCTAATGTTGTTAACTTGTATTTTTGTTTGCCACTCTCTGTTTCTTCTTTTCTTTTTTCATCTTATTCATGCAATTTATGATACCATGCTTTCATTATCCTACACACTATATAGTGTGTAACACCCTACCACTTATATCTTTTTATTCAAGTCATTTTTTGTATCTATGTTAATGTGTTGTTGTTGTTAAATCTTTTATTTCATGTAATATTGAACCTCAAAATTACACGAAGGAACTGTTAATGTGTATGAGGTCAACAAGTTATTTTTAATTTGCTTTAATTATAAACTTTTAGAAAACCTCAATAAATAAATAAATAAATAAATAAATTTGATGTCTAACAGAATCAGTCTAATTATTCAATATAAAAACAACAAACTGTCTGATCTCCTGCAATTTAGTTTTCACAGCTTGGGAGTTGTCCTGACCTATCAAATTCTCAGTCTGCGCATGTGCGAACTGTTGAGGCATACGTTCGTCTCTGCAGCATAGGGCTTGAACTAATTCACCTAGTCTGAGTACCTAAATTGGGAAAACAATGGAAACCCATAATTTGGAAATATTTGGGCCTAAATGGAACACTGGTTTTGATATCTCATAACCTTGAACCCTGGGAGTTGCCTTTCTTGATGGAAGGCAGCGCCACTACTGCTGTGCTGCAGAGATAGACTATGTCACAAGGCTATCCTGCAAGCAGAATGTCAAATTCTTGGAAGTTGTATAAAGGTAGATAACTTGCCCGCTACATTTAGATTAAGCATTCCAATGAGTAGTATTGGAGCTCTGCACCGGTCACCCACCTGAAGGTTCATTTTTACCATGGATCCTCGGCAATGGAAAACAAATCCTCAGAGGAAAAATATTTGTGATAGGCAAAATAATGTTCTAGTTCTTTTCCAAGGACAATACTGATCAAATGAATACTTTTGAACTAAATATCAGTAGCATTGTTCTGGTTTATTTCTTCTATTGGATGGGTTGAGGAAGCTGCCTCTCTTTCTCAAACCAAATCCTTACTCTAGCTAGTCAAGGAGTTAAAGACTTAAACTCCTTGCTCTAGTTTAACTCATTGTTGTAAATGTATTGTAACTGTTCATTCATGCAATGAACTCCATTGATTCGTGTACCACAGGTTCACTACCCACTGTACGACTCTGAGGGTAAAATCAGGATGTCTGTCTCTGTTTGGGCTTTATTTTTTTTTTAATTTATTGGGATATATTGGTGAGTAAGTGCTGAGCAAGGATGGTCACACATTGCAGCCTAGGCGGAAACACTTCAGTTCGTCCCTGTTTCCAGTTCGTCCCTGTTTTTGTTTCGTCCCTTGTTGGTTCGTCCCTTATTCAGTTCGTTCTAGTTTTCAGTTCGTCGTCATGCAGTGTCAAGGTTACATTTTGAGTGAGCCCAAGCCAGAGACATTGATACAAGCTCCCTATTACTATGGCCCAAGCATGGGCCTCTGTAGCCTGTCTTAAAAGCTTGTTAAGACAGGCAGACAGTATCAACCACCCATATGCTGGACATTGGCAAAGTAAAGACAAGAAAGTCCCATGGGCCCAAGTTGTTTGTAGGCTTTAACACGAAGGTTGGTGGACTGTTGTGGCGGTATGGTTCTTTTTATGAAGCCTAGTGTTGTAGAGGTTTTGCTGGTAATGTGCTCAATATGAGAGTTCCATTTCAGATCTTCTTGTACTTTTACTCCTAGGTATTTGATGGTGTCAACCTTGGGGATGACTTCCTGGTGTAGTTGGTAGGAGGGGGGCTCTGTCTTTGTCTACTGAATCGGACAAACTCACATTTGGAGGGGTGGAACTCCATGTTCCAGTTGAGTTCCCATTTCTCCGGCTTGCGCAGATCTTCCTTGAGCTGGTACGTGTGATTTATCAGCCGTGGCATATATGATTGTGTCATCTGCGAAGAGTCTCACGTGGGATGTAACTGAGCTAGGAAGATCGTTTATGTAAAGCAGGAAGAGGGATGGGCCAATGACAGAGCCATGTGGTACACCAGAGGTCACAGCACATAGATCAGATGAGACTCCTTGCAATGTGACAGCTTGGGTTCGGTTTCTGAGGAAGGATGCAGTCCAGTTAGTGATTTGGTCGCTTATACCAGGTGATTTCATCTTCTGGAGGCAGGCATGCATCAACTTCCTTTCCTGCATCAAGATCTTTCTTTGAGGGTGAAGTATTTTGTTGCCTTCTATGTACTTCATTATATGGCTGGTGACGATATGTTCCATCAATTTGCTTGCAATGCATGTATAGCTGATAGGTCGATAGTTCTCTGGTCAGCTCCTGTCTCCCTTCTTGAAGATGGGTGTGACATCCGCATGTCTCCAGTCATCGGGGACAGAGCAGTACTGATGCTGCTTCTTTCAATCCTCTGGCACTTATCCCGTCGGGCCCGGAGGCTTTATTAGGTTTACGCAGATTGTCTCTCTTGATTTTGAAAATCGATGTATGAAAAATAAGGGAGCACAACTCCTATAACTGAGTTCAACCAAATATAGGGACGAACTGAGAAAAGACGAACATGTGCAGGGACGAAACAAAATTGGGGACGAAACAATAGTGGGGACGAAACGAATGGCATTCGCCTAGGCTTGTCAATTCATTTGGCTAAACTAATGATCAAATTCTCCTTTACAATGTTTACAAATCACGATTGTGGTGGTTATGTGCTCTTGAGGCCTACAGTACCCTTGATTTACCTATAATAGTAGTTATCTCATTGATACCTGAGACTTGCAAGCATGTGTTTTGTGCGGCGTGAATGGAGGAGCTGTTTTGAACCACTAGTAGTACAATGTATGTACTAGTAATTGGATGTACCGGCTGGTGAGACTGACTGGGTCCAAGTGAGCGGGTTATAACTGAGATACTTTTACACACAACCTGTAGTAATTAAAATATTATTACACTCAACTAAGGCTTTCTGCATTGATAGCTACTGAGTCATCATCATAATTACTGTATGCTATTCTCAACTGTATTTATTCCAGTCATTATCTCCTCCAACCAGCACAATAGCACACTATTTAAGTTGTAACTTGGAAAAGGTAGGGTCAAAACATTGGCATAGCTCTGGGAACTGGCGCGTTCTGGGCTGTCGCTGACACATAGTCGGAAAACCCTTGCTGGCATTCTGGGATGCCATCGGCTTAGCCGGGAAAACCCATGGCTGGTGGTATTCCACTACATATATCGAGCACACATACAGATGGTCAACTGGCCATTACAACTAACTAGCTCACTTATCTGACCTAACAAGGTTACACACTTATCATACACCATTGGTATCCAATCCATTCATACTCTCACCTGGACATACTGACAGACCCACTCGACAACTATCTCTCTGGTAATTATTATTTACATCTAAACCTTCTTGCATACTGATATAAATCTTAGCTGGGCTAAGTTGAACCACCTTGCGATTAGCATCCAACCACGTATCACAATAACAAAGCTTTACTGATCCGCAGGTTAGGCCTGGGTTCAATCAAGGACATTGAACAGATCTCAGATATTTCTGTAACCAGTATGCACCATTATTAGAAAATTTGACCAGGAACTTGTGTTGAATGATTGGGATCATAGGACTGCTGCAGTTCCTGATTTTGGGCTTGGTGTGGGTGGGGGTGGGAAGGATGGAAGCTCTACTTGCTTTGCAGTTGACAGTTTGGAGTGAACATAACTTTTAACTGCTAATGATGGATCATTTATCATACCCGAAACACTTTCTTATTGGTTAGAACATATTGTTGTGATGTTGCTTTGAAATGTGTCAATATGACCAAACCAATCAGAAAGTGTTTCGGGTATGATAAATGATCCATCTTTGGCAGTTAAAAGTTCTGTTCACTCCAAACAGTCAACTGCAAAGCAAATAGAGCTTCCCACCCCCCATCCACACCAAGCCCAAAATTAGGAACTGCAACAGTCCTATGATTGGGGTCGGAATTACTAGAATAGAAAAAGGCCTACTTTGTCAGTTCAACAGTTGTGATTCTATTTATCCACCTCCACATGACTTATCTGTGTGTACATTCCTGTCTGTAGATGAGATTTAAAAATTCTGGTCCTAAATCAAGCCATTTGTGCATCTTGAGCAAAGTTACAGCGGACAGTGAGAGGGCATACATACTACCGAAAGACCTCAAAAATATAAAGTCTGACAGCTAGGTCTGCAGTAGTTATGCAACATTTTTACACTGAAAAAATTTAGCACTTCTGTGTAAAAAATTATGTATCATTCATTTTACACATTGCCCCCCCCCTTCTAGTCTATGAGGTATCAAAACCTAGTGCTGTACCAACCTTATACGCTACCACGTCTTTCTGTAGATTAGAACAACCATCAGGCCGAGAAAAATTTGTGTGTGTTTATCTATGCAATGAATCAAATGTATCGTCTATTTTCAGCACCTATGCAGAAGCTTTGGTGCAGCTTGATGTGATGGCGATGTTATTGCCGTGCTGTTATTTCCGCTAATATGACGGTAGCTGTTCAAATCTTAGAGAGTGTGTCATTATCGCTGGTCAGAGAGTTTCTGAAACGAAAGGTGAGCCTAAAATCAGTATTAAAATGAGTTTTAACAGCCGCAAAATGAAATACAGGAATATATAACAGGAATTAACATCTTAACATCTGTACAGCGTAAATAACCGACTTGCTGTAATGGACGGATGGGCCGAGACATTTTTGAGGACAGTTGCTGATTCTGATGACCGATAAGTCACTTCTGTGTTTCTCATATCGGGTAACCTTGTTTTACTATCCTGTCTTTCCTTGACTTTGTTGTTATCGCTACGAAATCAACAAAGTCATTCAAAGCGGCCATCAGTATGTCATACCCACGATTGCCATAAGATTCGGTTTTCTAAGATGCATGTTACTTACTTGCTTGCTTACTTACTTTCTTACTTACTTACCCACTCACTCATTTACTTAGCTACTCACTTACTAACTTACCTACCTACCCACTTACTTACTTACCTACTCACTTACCAACCTACCTACTCACTCACCAACCTACCTACCCACTTACTTAGTTACCTACTCACTTACCTACTTACTCACCTACTTACTTACTGACTTGTTGCCAGGGCTTGTCCTCCACATACCATGAGCTGGATAAGGAGTATCCTCGAGATGAGAGAAGCATCACTAACAGAACAGAGCTAGCTCGTATTCTACACATGGAGCGACTGCTCAAGCGTAACAAAGTAAGTCACATTATATCTTACTCAATTGTAAGGTAAGTCACTTGGGCCAAGTTCTACTCATCGCCTAACTTCCCCTAGACGGCTACTGAGCACATCCGAATATTATAAAGTTCATACTCAATTGGAAAGTAACTCACTTGGCTAAGTTCTACACATCACCTAACTTCCCTTAGACCGCCACTGAGCATGAGCATATCCAAAACCAGCTGTATACAATATCTAGGCCCATTCTATCAGCTTCAGGTTAAGTAGGCTAAGGCATCACACATATATCTGTTCTGTTCCAATTATTATAATTGGCTGGGTATTGGAGGGCAGGAATATCTACGTTTTCAATCATGTTTAGCCGCACGGTGAAAACTATAAACCTATCTTCATGTAAGGATGAGTAAGTATTTTAAACATGACTGTCTGTTAATGGCATGAGTTTTTTAAAGTTATTTAAACGGACAGTTTTCTGAGCCCCGATTTGAGCTTATGTTCGGAGTTGTCCTCAACAGTTGGGCACTCTTTAACCCCCACAGCATAGGAAAAACAGTTGAAATTGGTGTATCTTGGAAAGTCTTATAATAGGATAAAATCTATGCAATGTATATATATATATATATATATTGCATTGATTTATATGTATGTATTGCATTGATTTTATATATATATATATATACACACATTTGTGCAATAAAGTGTCATATATTATATATCCCACTATTGTACCCATAAAAACCCTGGACAATGAGTGATTCATATATATATATATGTATATAGTGGCTATCAGTGTGTAGGGCATATCTTTGCATTGGAGTGTCAGGCTATTTTATCTACCATTAATTACTATTGGGTTAAGGATGCCCAACATGATTATTTAAGAGGATTTAAGACTGATTTTTTGTGGGTCATATAGAATGACTCCTTATTTTTGAGTGACACTGAGTTGACACTTAAAAGCACAGATTTGAATCTATATATATATATATATATATATATACATATATATATATATATATACTATATTTAGGAAATGGAGCAGCCTGTCAGGACAATGTTGGAGGTGATAGCTCGTTATTTGATTGACCCGGATGAAGAGCCTGAGTTGCCGGGTCGGAGGGAACAGGAGAAGGATGATGTGTATAGTTATCAGCCCCCTCTAGTCAGACCAAAAAGTCAAAGACGTGTCAGTAATGCGCATAACGGTATGTTCACATTTCTACTCGCGCAGCAACAAAGTCGTGGCTTTTCCCATCTTGAATTAGAAAACCCCTTTCTTGCTCAAAATTTATGCTGGTCCTTCGGAAAACCACTATGATGTAAATACTAAATTATTGAAGTTACTGCTTCTCAGAAGGCTCAATTTAAAGCTAGCTTACATGTATTCAACGCCTTTAGCTCATATAGACTTCAACTAGTCAAAATTTAGTGCTAGTTAGTTTAGTGCTAAATTAATAATAATTCCGCTACGGTATTCAAGTGATGATTGATTGATTCTGTCGCTCTTATGATTGTCTCTTATCGAGCAGATTGGGCAAACTTTGTTGACCTTTCGATAATTTGCTGTCGACTCTTGATCCAACACGGGCCTTCTGCCAATCAAATTAATCTCCCTGATCGTCCAAGCCCACCCTGAACAGGACATTAACTCATGTCTGCAGCACAACTCTGGTCTATACTACTGTTTGGAAGTTCACTGCTATAGGAGGT
This sequence comes from Membranipora membranacea, assembly GCA_914767715.1. Taxonomy (NCBI): domain Eukaryota; kingdom Metazoa; phylum Bryozoa; class Gymnolaemata; order Cheilostomatida; family Membraniporidae; genus Membranipora; species Membranipora membranacea. The sequence goes on from OU612073.1 coordinate 2,521,853, forward strand.
AACTCCGAACGCTTGGTTTTGAGATTTATACAGTCAATAAGGACTGGCTATCGCGTATGTTTTGGCGTTATTATAATTATCAATGTTTACTTGTACATTTAGAGCCTCTAGACAGAGACCTGGGTCTGATGATAACAGAGGATGACCTTGACACTGAACTCATCGCTGGTAGAGGTATGCAGGACGTGTATCAGTCTGATATACCACAACCTTCACCGGAGGAGATAACTCAAACACAACAACATCACAGGACAAATAAGCACAGAAAGTCTCGGAAACAAAGCAATCAAAATTCACATCAGAAGGTAATTAAACACCATGGTCTCTACTATATGCTCTCTTGGTAAGACCTGAGCTCTGGTCCAATCCTTTAATATTTTCTGGGTAAGACCTGACCTGTTAAAAGGTGTTTTAAATAAAGGAATAAGACTTGATATAAGGTGTGCCCATATGAATGATTTTGTGTAATAAACTCCCACCCTCTATTTGTTAGTTTACTGCTTTCACTTTGAACAGTGTGCCCATAACCTTCTCCAACATTCTGGTTTGTCTAATTTTTGTTTCATATTTTAGCCGGACCAACAGGAAGCAAACAACCTTCAAACCAAACATTCAGGTCACCTCACTGCTGGTTTTGGTGAGGGAAAACAGGTTCCGAACCTGACACAACAGAGCAGCACATTCATATCAGAAACTGATCAAAATGGGGACACAACTTCAGACACACCAACAGGAAGTGATGAAAGTGAGACCACGCCCTCCAGTCTCTCAAATCAAGACAGCGGCAAAGGTAATAGCAAATACGCAACAAGCAAGTTATCCAGAAAATTTATTTGCATTTTCTTCAACAATTCTGGTAGTTACAGGTACAGGCATTTAGATCCTTGATACAAATCACATCACAGGTCAGATTCCTCAGTTGTCTTTATGAGTGACAAGCAAGTCTAGGGTGACAAGTCACCATACTTTATGCCAAGGAAGAGTCAAGCCACAACTTGTAACTTATGACCGCAGGACTTCTTATGTCTATCTTGATCCGTACCTGATACATGTTAGCGAAGTGTTATTGTTAATTTGGTTGCAGACATTTCACCCGCTCCGACAAATACAACTGTTGAATGTCCAGAAGAACCACCACCAGCTCCTCCTCCACAGGACATGGATACAAAGGAAACACCCGAGGTCACTGCCGAGGTCAAACTCAAACCTAAACCCCCTCCGAAAATGCCTGATTATCTCAACTCAACAATGAAGAATAATCTGGAGAAGTCAATGGAGTTACTGAGACAGAGAAGAATGAGTCAACTGAAGCTGGACTCTGTCATCGGTGCTACTAATCAGGAGGTGAGATGATAGATGTTAGATGTTCTTAACGGCAACCAGGGTTTCTCAGCAATGCATAAATGGGTAGTGAATACTGTGCTAAGCAGCATCAGCTTTGCGAATGACGCCATACAAAGTCAAAGTAGTTGCTGACTCTTAGCTGAGTTACACTTCAGTTTAGGGGAGGTTCAAAGACATTGCTGTAATAATGATAGAACGCAAAAAAAGTATACCTTTCCATATAAACCAATCATACACAATGGTGTTAAAAATAGAGTTGTGGAAGGATTAAAAGATTTGTCAAGATGCTTCCGTTAAATTGATAATTGGGCAAAGGTCAATTCTCATAATGCGGCAAAAATTATCTGAATCGCTTAGTAATAGTTGCCTCTCAATGAAGTATGACTTCAATAACCTGTAATGCATAACACTCGCAATAACATTTTTGTCACCAAACCCGCTAACCCGCTTAAATAACAGGAGCACTGTAATTGTGAGGACAGTTCTTTGTAAATAAAAAGCTGATTTTTGTTATACCGGATAACAAAACATATGCCACCTTAAATTTGTTAATTCACTAAGTCACTAATTTATATACAGAGTTGTGTAGACGAGGATCACAACGAAGCAGACAGGGGAGATAAAGCCAAAAATGAGCGTCTGACTGAAACAGACACAAACGATGACAGTAATACAGAGCTAGAAGATGACAGCTATAGTCCTAGGATAATCAGGTGGGTTATTTAATGGGAGAGGTATGGGTTGATGGCGCTAATTAGCAGGACCGCTTTTCACTGCTCTCGTCCCATAGCTCATCCCACTACACCATTGCCACCCTATGCAACACAGCGTACATGTTAGGGCTGTTTGCCTTAGGGCCTGCTACACAGGCCGATGTTTGGCATCTATTAGCATCGACATAGGCTACGATGGGATCAACCTGTGCTCAACGATGTGCATTGTATGCATCTATAGGCAACACCGGTCTGTTGGTGTTTCAGTCGACTTAGTCGGTCGATCCTCTCTTTTCATTGGCTGATGGGTTTATAGCAGTAACGCTCAAAAAGTATATGGACTATTATTGTCTGTGATTGGTTAATAATGAGTCATGATTGTTAAATGGCCATACTGGGATATATAATCAGTCGACCACAACGTTGGCTGCATCTGCACGTGTAGCACATGTTACGATATTAGCATCGAGCACAGGTTGTTTGTAAGATGCAAAACATCGGCCCATGTAGCATGGCCATTACATGGCCCATTGCTGGGACCCCCTGAAGCGAGTTTTTAGCTGTCCTTCCATGCTGTCACATGTCTTTCCGTGAGTCAGTCAGAAGAGGTATACACCCGAGGGGGCTGGAACAATCAACCTTGAAAGCTCCCCCAATGGGATTCAAACCCACAACTCTCGCGGCACTAATCGCCTATTTAATGAGGGCGTTATGGCAGCAACTTGTTTCAATTGTGAGAAAGGGACTCCTCCCATTATATTTTAATATTAATTCATATCCACCCAAAGAGAGTGCCATAGTGAAATTTAAAAAAAGTTCTACTCCCAGTGTGGCAAAAAAACAAGGAAATTCCCGTTACACAACACAAGCCCTGTTTGGAGCATCTACCATTGGACAGATAAAAAGAGGTGCTTTGGGAACAGGCAGTTTTAAATGACAACCAAATTTAGTCTTAATTTTGATTCTATGTGCGATTAGTACCTTTTCATTATGTGACACCAATTTTCACTGCGGAAATGATTGTGAATCAAGTTACTTGCAAGAATTTTGCAATAATTTAAGGCATGAGACAACCAAACTGCACCACATAAAATTTCCATCCGTTCAAAAAGCACAAGTAGGCATACATATGCAGCATCAATTTGATTCTACATTTTTCAATTGCAGCTCACCGCTCATAGACAAACCTTACTCTGACTCTCCTGAACCCGAAGTCGATGATGATGATAACACCAAACCAGGTGGAGATAAACCAGAAACAATTATTACCCGCCAACCAGTACAGTTTATGGCTGTTAAATCTGTTATATCTACAGCTAAATCCATAGACGTTAAGACTGCTACGGTACGGTTATCAATAATAATTGTCATGTCTATTAGTTGTTTATCATTATGATACCAATTATTTTGCCTTGCCATGGCAATGAGCTATAGTAGTGTTTTTCATCCTCAAGCATATTATTTTCCAAACCGTCAGAGATGACCTGAAATTTCTGGCTGCATGTGAACACATTTATAATAATGACATAATGATATACACTTTATTTGCTATGGAGTGTCCCTTTTGGGGCGTATTAGAATATGCTTACATAAGACATGAGACAACTCATCTATTTAGCGCACCCTTGTACAAGGTTTGCATTATTTATCTTGTAGGAGCTGAAGAGGCTGGTACTGGGTTCAGCGTCTGTACTGTTTTATGATAACTGGTTATGTCAGGGTATAAGTTTCTGTGATATCCCTTCTCTCATGTTCGGTATGATCCAGCAACGACAGGGCACCTGCGGGCTACTGTCTGTAGTGCAGGCATACTTCATCATAGAACTGCTTTTCTGTGACTCCAAGACAAAAGAGCTGCCAGCCCAAAAGTAAGAGTCAAGTATTAAATCTTAATGACTGAATTTGCAGAGAAACTGCATTAGATATTTTTTCTCATGGAGTCGCTCTCCTTCAGCTGAGCTAAGCTGCTGTGAAGAGTAGTCACATTCAGATAAAAGGTAGTTTCCAATGATCACATCTGCTTACTGTTTGGCAGCAGTTTCTGAAGCGACCCTACCTCAATGCAGGCAAGTTTTAATCGCTGCATACACATCTCCTCAACCTACATATAATATAATACATATATGATATATTAACAGGAAGTTATCGCTGAGCCCTGATGTACGATCTCGTATATTAGCCCGAGCTATCAGTAAGATGTTATGGAGGTGTGGTGAAGAGAAGAGAGCCGTACTAGCTTTACCGAGTGACACAACGATAATCACCGGAGGGGGACGATATAAACCTGATCATATCACGGAAACTGTGAGTCATATGTGTGAGAAAAAATGTGGTGATTGGAAGATCAATATACCATCATATATACAACCATAAGTATACATACCATCATAATATAAAAAAATATACCATCACATATGAAAAATAAATATACCATCACATATGAAAAATAAATATACCATCATATATAAAAAATAAATATACCATCATATAAAAAAAAATATACCATCATATCTATAAAAAAATAAATATACCATCACATATAAATAAATATACCATCATATGTAAAAAAAAAGAAAAAACTATCATACATGAATACATAAATATCTGTGCATATAATGTGTCCGACCACATGAGCAATTCATGGATGAAACTTGTAGTTGGTATACCCTATAGGAGTTTAGTTTTCGCGGCATTTAGGATTCGCTTTTCGCATTGTTGCCTCGGTTGCGAAATTTAGTGTAACTTAAATTAAACTCACTCACCATAGTTTCATAAACAATGTACTATTATACAGGAATACACCTCACTTCGGGAAGCTAGCGTGGCGCAGTGGTCTAAGTGTCTGCCTCTCAATCAGATGGGGATTTTATGACCTGGGTTCAAATCCCAGCTTGGACATTGTTTTTTAATTTTCACTAGTGAGCCTACTAGCGAATTTAGAACTAGTGAAATTTAGTACAAGGTCCAGATAGCGAAATTAAACTCTAGCTAAATTAAACTCCTATAGGGTAGGACCATGATCCCTTTCTCATTCGGGCCCTGCTGTAAAATATTGCAACCAAGCGGTGTTAATTAATGTCATACTTTTCATATATGAAATCCGATAGCAAAGGATATATCCTTTGCCATCGGTTTTGGCTCGATTTAGAGACAGCGATTGTTCACCAGATATAAGATTTCGAAAGTATCATGAGGACACTATTTGAAATCACGATGTACTGTAAGATTCCAACTTGAATTGGGCTCCAGAAGCAATTGTAGAAGAAGCCTCACAGCGTTTAAAGAAATGAAAGTCCAGTTGTCATAGACATTTAACTCGATATCTATTAGTTTACCTACATTGCCTCATCGCATCAGACTATACCTGTTTAATTTATATTCCTACAGCTGATGATAAATATGATCGACAATTATGAAGATGTGCTCAAATATACGACCAAGTTTCTACCTTACGTAAGTCAATTTACCCTTCAAACAAAAAAGTAATCTTATCTACACAGTCAGCATGTTTAAGGATAAATTTTCAAAGGACCTTTCAACACGAGCAAGTTTTTTTTAATCATAGGAAATATCGAAAAGAAGTTTGAACTTTGTGAGCAAAAGACACATCTGAGGGAGCATGGGTTGTATCCGCCTATAAACACTCCCCCAATGGAGCTCAAACTGGCAACTGTCACTTTATCCATTGCCTGACTGCAGACACAGACCATCTCACACCACAATGTTTTATATTATAATATATATGTCATATTATAATATATATAATATATATTTATTATTTTGTAGTTTGAGGATGATGACTGTAATGGTGCTATATTATTACTTTACTCAGCCGTTCTCTCTCGGGGAATAGAACAGTAAGTTTACAAATACAGTCAAACCTCCACTCAAGGTTTCCAAATACAGTCAAACCTCCACTCAAGGTTTCCAAATACAGTCAAACCTCCACTCAAGGTTTACAAATACAGTCAAACCTCCACTCAAGGTTTCCAAATACAGTCAAACCTCCACTCGAGGTTTCCAAATACAGTCAAACCTCCAGTCAAGGTTTCTACGTAATTATCTCCACGCGTCGTTGAATAGTTTTGATTATTTGGGCTTGTTTGTTATGAAATGTTTATTTAGTCATTTTTGACAATCACTAGAGAAGTCGATATAATCCACAGTTCAGCTTTGTTAGCTTGGGGAAAACTGAATGTTAGCTAGCACAAATGCTCACTAGATATAGGGGGCAGTTTGATGTTAGCTGGTAAAAATTCCACAATTTCAAGCCTGCGAATTAGAAAACTTCTCCTGCAAATACTTAACTCCCCGAGGGGTAATATCAATCCGCTAACTTATATCATTGCTATAACTGATTGTTACTTCACCAAGTCTCTAATATTCAAACAATGACTTTGTGCAATCCTTTATAGGGGAAACTTGGAGTTCTATGGCCAAGCTTCAAGTAATAGCAGTTTACTATATGTTTTATTGTTGTACATATACAATGTATATATTATTTTGTATTAATTTATACTTTTTAATTTTTTTTATTTATCAGAGTGATAGATGATATGGAGTCAGCAGATACTCCGCTGATCAATGATTTTGCCATGTGCAGTCAGGAGCTAGTCAATCTACTTATGTGTGGTAAAGCTGCCAGTCATGTGTTCAATGATAGTATGGAGGTCACTCAGGGAGTAGGGAAAACTATAATACTCAAAGGGATTCCCTGTAGGTCTGATGTCGGCTTCATGTCACTCAAGGAACATCAGAATCGTAAATATCAAGTATGTCATTCAACCATTTGAGTAAAAGATATGCAAGTGGCTAATGTTGTACCTTAGTTAGACGGATTGATTGATTGATTGATTGATTGATTGATTGATTGATTGATTGGTCGATCGCTCGATTGATTGATCGATTGATTGATTGATTGATTGATTGATCGATTGATTGACTGATTGATTGATTGGTCGATCGCTCGATTGATTGATCGATCGATTGATTGATTGATCGATTGATCGATTGATTGATTGATTGATTGATCAATTCATTTATTGTCACACTGTGACCAGGTGAGCTCAAATAGTGTGTAATGTAAAATCAGGCAATAGATAGACACTCTCTACTTAATCTCTAAACAGATTAAGACCATAAGACAATAATTCCTATGTACTCTAAATCTTGATTTTACTGTTTGGCAACCAAGAAATTCTCACTATCTGGAACCAAATTTGGACATGTGATCCCATCGCATTGAAATTCATGAGATGCATTTCATGCTGACATCATAACCAGTTTAACGCATGAAACTATACCTGTCCAACTATATCTTAATAATAACTGTACAACTACAACCATAAAATCATTATATTTAGTTCTACTGCAGTGATTATAACTATATTAGATCAGAGCGGATTACTGTACTATTACTTTACTGTTACGTACTGTTTCTATGCTGTTACTGTACTGTTTCTGTGCTATTACTGTGCTGTAACTGTGCTGTTACTGTACTGTTATTGTATTTTTGCAGGTTGGTACTTTTGTGAAGACACCTAAATACCCTGTATGGATCACATGTATGGACGATCGATACAGTCTCGTATTCTGCCTCAACAAAGACCTCATTAGTGACTGGAAAGCAGAGAAGAGATTTGATCTTATCTATCACGATACTCTGGCTCAGAATGACTCACCAGTACGTCTGACATTAGGTGGGTAGGTCAGCTGGTTACCTGGGTGGTCCCTTTTCATATCATTTTTTGTATCAATAAATGTATGTATATCAAATGGCTTTCATTCCAACAATAAACTCCCGTTGCCTCAGGAAGAACAACGCAGGAGAATTGAAAGGTAATAGGCATTAATTATTTCTTAAAATCAAAAAATGTTAGTGAAATGCTGAGGGAGGGAGTTTTTTTGTTTTGATGCATTCGATGTATTTTGGAGTTGTCCATGCAAGGAAGGAATTTGCAGTCCCATGATGAAAACCTATCAGGATATATATACACCCAAGGTTGCTGGGAGCTGGATAGATGAACTTTGAAACCTCCCTAGTGGGACTTGAACCCATGACTCCTGTGACACAAATCATTTCTCAATGAATAGCAAGCCATCTCACCATCCCCAAGTCTAATAACATGGGTATTAATATAGTCACATACAAAGGCGCCTAGCAGAATTGTAATTCATTGCAAAGCTCTACCAAGGGAATCAAAGACTTCAAAATGATCAATTCTTCTTAACTTTTGTTAGTAATAACACAATAGTTCAGATAATGTGATCAATTAAGTAATAGAATTTGTAAGATTGGTTTGTACTGAAGTATCTTATTACTAACTTTTAACAATTCTTGTTTATTTTCATTCACAGACACGACTAACAGATTTTACACGGCACCAGAGAACGATGATGAGGTACCACCACTCGACCTCGTGCTCAGAACTAAGTGGGTTTCTTTCTCATAATAAGTATTCTCAAATCTTATTTTGGAGTTTTCCGTCAACTATCAAACGATATGAGACAACTCCTTAACTATTATTTTATAATTTTCTGACTATTGCTTAAAAAAATCATTGTTGTGTATGTACATTTTATTATTCATTCACATAGACAAAAATTGCACTGACAGATACATGGCGAATCAGTTACACTTTTAATTTTTCAGGTGGAAAGATGCAAAGATTGACTGGAGTTGAGCGAGAGAGACTTGATATTTATAGTACTTTAGACACAAGACCATCCAACGATTACGACATTACACCAAAGATACAATAACTCCTGAAGTTTTTTATACAAAAATGCGGCCATTTCTCTGCAAGTTGGTGCAAGCTAACTGTGATTATCAAATTTATTACCTCAAAAACTTTCCGTCCATGAGAAAAAACTAATCTGTGATCATGATTTATATGAGTGTATCCTTCCAAGTCTAGCTTGAGTTCTGACCAAATTAGATTGAGCCCTCCTGCTATTCTAACTACATAACTATTGTTCGCCCCTCTTGTTTGCTTTTCTCTATCCGATAGTGCAGCATTGTGTTTCGCTGTGACATAATAAATAGCTTGTAAAACATGAGCATCTAAACTAAATGTTCATGAGTTCATTATAAACACACACACACATTCACAATGGTCCCATGCCTCGAATTTGTGGTTCACTCCAATTTCGCATTATGAATGCTAACCCTTTCCATGATGGAAAAAACATTAAAAGAATCTACCGCGGCCTGGACTTGAACCCCAGCCTCCTGTGATAATGCCCTTAGTAGTCATTGTGTGCAAGAGCGCTAACCATTAAGCCACGCTGCCAATGAAGAATTTTATGATTCAACATGTTATGTGTATTCGCGTCAAAAAAGTCTTTCGGCACGATCGGAAAGTGACATTAATGTCATTTCCATGGATCGATAACTCCCGAATTCCTTACGAAATCGCAACATGGGACCATAGTGTTCATATATATAGATAGGGTTTAGAACTGAAATCGAGTTTTCATGCTAGATTTGTAATATTGCGCCGAGATGTCTTGTTTGTTGTCTCCTCCGTTGCGTATTTGGCTGAGTGTTCATCGAGCTAACAGCTTTCTTCGCAGCAATCACTAGAAGAAAAACAACTATTTGTTTTAATGATGTATTATTATTGTGTGGTTAGAAGAAATGATCACAGATCAAATGTCTGCCTGTCTTGGCATGCTTTGTTCCGTAGGTGGGGGGGGGAGTGTAGACAGGCTAAGATAAAAGATGCAGTGGCAGCATGTCCTGGAGTGTGTTGCATATACACAAGACCAAGGCAGTTTAATGGTGGTGATAAAATGATAATTGGAACGAGAATTTCCTAAAAGCCCCTCGTTGATAGTCAACAAAAACACTGAAAGTAGGGGGTCTATCCCTGTAATTCGGTTCACCTATATTGCTACTTTATTTTGAATGGTTTGCTTAATGAAAAAAAACAATAGCGAGCAATAGCAAGAATTAGACAACAAAAGTTCCCCCTATTATCAATTGTGCTAAAACATCAGTAAGTCACAATGATAAATTTTTACCTTTTTGAGAGACACCTTTGCCAAAGCTATGATAGCCATTTACTGAGCAGCAGAATACTAATATATCTAATAATACTGTCAAGGTCACCATTGCAAGCAGAGTAAAGGTGAAAAAATCTCGAGCGGCTCCGTCAGTTCTGACCTGTAATAAAGATATAGAGAGATAACACCAGGTCCATAGTTCTAGGTGGGGGGGGGGGGGGGGGTGCAAGGTGGCACTGTCTCCCCTAGAAAGCTAACTACAGCAGCCTAAAAACACTGTGATTGGATAATTCATGTCAGAATATGCTCTTCTGGGATTTCCATTTGCTAAGTATGCATCAATTTGCTTGGGGAGGAGCTTACAGCACTTCTACTTGTGATATTTCGAGCTTGCCTCAAATTTTTGCCTCCCCTATATTTTCTTCTCAACTACGATTCTGAACACACTGCTGAGGTCAGGGTCACTCAGTAAATGACAAAAAATCAATATTTCCGTCATATTTTTTTTGATGAATCACAAAAAAGAAAATATGACTTAACACATTCTAGACAACGCTTTTACTCCTTGATCTAGCCATACCCATACCTGTGACATAAAGTAACAGAAAAGTGAAGGCTTCAGACATATAGTAATCCAGCATACAGCAAGCCTGAGTTTGTGTTCATAAAATATCTACAAACATACAAAAAAGCTATATAAATTGTTTATGCATTGAATCAGACAACCTTGGTTAACTTTGTACTGTTTTTCAATGACAGACTACCTAAGTTTTCTCTAAGGGGACCATTCAACCTAAAAATTACCACTCTAGATCTCACACTATCTGGGAGTAGAAAACAACATGGCAATCAGAACCTAGCCAATGTGTTAGTTGGTCAAACAAATCAGAGCCAACTCATCGGCTATCCTGAATTAGGCAGCAGAACCGTTATTTATGCTTATTGGACAACAAATAGCTATTTGTTTAGGCAATAAGATATTGTGTGAACTCGGTGGTTCTGCCTTCATCTAACCATGTAAGTGTATATTATGTATAAATACAACAACCTACGTCCTACAGTTACCTACAATACACCCAGAGCACAAGACAACTCAAACAAAACTTTAATGTTTTAATGATATATTGATTAACTTACTGAAGTCAATAGTACAGAATTCCAGCAGATTATATATATGATAACTCCAAGCACAAGCCCTAAATCTATCAGACATGTAGATGAATGTATATATGACTGTATCAGTAAAGATGAGGTCACTCCTACCTGTGGAATACAATACGAACACAAATTAGAACAACTTGCATATCTCAAGTTTTAAACAAGACAAATTAGGCTTATACAAGGGCTTCTCTCGCCTGGGGGGCCGTCGGACGAGGGGCAAAAGTCTGGGGGGCTCAGACTAATACAAGGGTATCACATAGAGCATTGCTATTTATAGACTGTCTTAACAAGCTTAACAAGCCCCCCCCCCATCGAACAAAGGCTATGCTATTTAATGACTATGGTCTGCTAGAATGTGATGAGATCTGAATGGCAGTTTCAACTAAACACAACATAAATGTATTGACTAAAGAAAGAAAAGAGATGAACGAAGAAAGAAACAGTGTTTACTGCTTTCGAGGTTATGACCCTTTGCCGATTTGAAGATTATGGAGGCGCTATATAAACACAATTTTGAAATAGAGAAGCCTAGCTATATTGAACTGACACAGTCAAGCTTTCCATATGGGGACACGCCAGTGGGCACTATATTAAAAAAACTGTGTGAATTTAAATTGATATTACTTCACTTTTCCTACCATACTTTGCATACCAGATCACACTGCTTCCGTGAGCTTTCTAACGCGACCCTCATCAATCTATTGAGTTTGGTAACAGCTGGCAAAATGAAACAATTTCAGGGCATGATCATGCAAAAAAACTAGAACCAGCTTTGTGCCTTTTAAAATAGTACTCGCCTTCTTAATAACCGTGAGATATGATTCACACGTAAATTGTAATAGGTCTTTAATTCAACTACCAAAATAAACTCAATTCAATCTATATAAACCTAAAGGTTCCTTTTTATTGCTATAAATAATATGTATATGTATATAATGGGTACATAATTCATTGACTTACAGAGAGTTGAAAGTCGATGGTAAGTATAGAAGTGAGCTTGATTATATTATCACAGGCCCTCAGCCTTATCTTACTATCCATACAGAACAATGTGAGCGTCGGGTAGAAGCGCTGAAAGTTGTACAGCTGTACTATAGTGCTGACTAATACTGATATTATCGGTACTCCGAGTAACCCCAACGTTCTCAGCAGTTCCTCCTGGTGAATAGAACAGCACAATTAACAGATATCAAAATACAACGCCATAGATATAGACATAGACACATACAACATAGGCACATACGTGACATAGACATGGACACGGGCACGGGCTCGGGCAAAGGCACGACACGACACAGACACGACACAGAAACGACACAGAAACGACACAGACGTAGAAGCAGACACAGACACAGACACACTGACTTGACATTGATATAGGTATAGACATTGACACAGACATGACATAGACATGCCATGCTGGATGAAATGAAGTATAAATTAATTCTGAACATGCTAGCCTAGCCTTTTCTCAAAGGCCCTTGTTTGTTTGGAGGGGGGGGGGGGGGCTGTCTGATGAGGTTGTACTGGCAGTATTACATCAAGTTATATTTGCAGCCAACCATACGATATAAAGTGAAGATACACAATCTAATCAATCAACAGCCATTCCTCATACTTGTTGGGTTTACTGAAGAATTTTATCGACCTAGGTATCACAAATGAATATATTCGATTCCTTACATTTTCCATAGTTTTCAGGTTGTCTTTGATATGCAGTCCTAGAATCTTCCATCCATCGATTAGTCTCAACTCACCTAACTATGTATCTCTGTGTATACTAACAGCTATGAGTCAGCTTCACTAATTGTCCAACAGTTGGATCATGAGAGAGGTGCCGAAACGTCTTATCAGCTCCAAAAGTGCCCCACCAATATTCACATAATTGTACGATTGTTTGATCGCACGCCAATTATATTACATTGTCTTGTGTGCTCCTAGATAAGACTTCGCAGCTCAGGCATGCAGGCTCGATTGTCTGTCAACAAATGTGTACACCGCAAAGACTCTTATCCGCTTGGTGCACTGAGTCATGTATATATCGTAAAACCTCAAGGCAAAAGCTCCAATGTTGTTATTGAGATATGACTAAGATTTAAGGCTACAGTTTATTGTGACCTGGGGACTGAATCATAGCATTTGAGGTTAACTTCAGATTGATCCATCCTCAACTCATACACTGATTAGGTCACTGCTCTGAACGATCTGAATGCTTGTAAGGTCAACAAAACATAATATCATCATAGAGAGTAACAATCAACTATGCAACATTTATACAAACCACGAAAACAACTCTCTGCCATCTGCCTTGGAACAAAAATTAAGCAGCTGGATTTCTTTGTTGTGATCTGCGATAAACATAAGGTATAAAAAAGATAATCACTAGTTATCAGAAAAATCCTAAACTCTCCTGTTTACATGTACACAGTAATTTGGCTTTGCAAAAAAAGGATAACAAAATATTCACATCGGATTTGTTGAATGCCTACACCATGTAAAACATATGACAAGCTTTATTTCATTGATCAAGGATTAAAACATATGAATATACAGATGATAAAATCTATTTCTGCTCTTCAAAAAACCTAAAATAAATGAGAGTGCTAATATCTGAGTAAAAAGAGGAGAATGTGTAATAAAAGATTGTAGCTTACTCTGCAATCGTCACTTGGTCATTATTATAGAAATGAATAAATTATAAGGGATTTTGATCTTAGCACTGTTCTTGTCTTGACATGGTCATCTATCACACCTACGAATTCAGTACTATCGACAAATCATCCCCCTTTCATACTGAATTTGATTGATCAGAGCCAACATCATCTTTGAGTGAAATTATCATGTCTTTGGCTTTTGACGTGTTTAGAGTCATGCCAATGTTGTTACACCATTTGGTAGTTTCTGCTGCGGCATGAGCGTTTGATTGGTCATCTGATATCTTTTTTTCCGCTATGTATTGTGTGTGCGGATGCCTTGGAAGTCTTGGAAGATATTATTATATCATCAGCGTATTTTACTATACTTTCTGAGCTGCTTAGGGAACTGATGATAATGTTCCGTAGGGAACACACCTGGTGTTTCGTGGTACTCCGACATTACAGATACGCTCCGATGAGATTGTTTGAGATGTTTTGTGCATGATTTGCTGTTTCCTGTTTTTTGAATAGTCAATTCACATATTTGTGATCCTAATATGGGCAAGCATATCTAGGTGCATGTTGTCAAATGCCTGAGAGAAGTCCTCAAATAAGGCATGTACACCGTTTTTTTTTTTTGGTTTCTGCAACAATTTATTGTATTTAAAATCAATGGACTAAAATAGTGAAATAAAATAAGACAGCGTCATGGTCAGATTAGTCCAGGACTAGTGTGGTGACCATCCGATTGTCGGGAACACGAAGGCTACTGTCCCCAGGGCGAGCCCAGACACACAGCCTACTCGCCAAAAAGCAAACCACACCCCCACAGCGAGGACGCCAACCTCCCACGCAAAGCAGAAGGAGGCGCCCCCTCCTCCCCCAGTAGGTGTGAATTCCACAGGTTAACACCCATGGTCAACAGTCAACAGATAGTATCTATCTATCTATCTATCTATCTATCTATCTATCTATCTATCTATCTATCTATCTATCTATCTATCTATCTATCTATCTATCTATCTATCTATCTATCTATCTATCTATCTATCTATCTATCTATCTATCTATCTATCTATCTATCTATCTATCTATCTATCTATCTATCTATCTATCTATCTATCTATCTATCTATCTATCTATCTATCTATCTATCTATCTATCTATCTATCTATCTATCTATCTAACAGTGACCTCTCCCCTCTACAGAGGCAAATTCTTCCTTTGACCTAGTGGCTGTAATGGCAGGGGTTCTGATTTGTAACTCCCCATCAAGGTGAGTATTATTAAAAAGTAACAAATAGCGGTATTAAAAAAACATTTCAATGGGCATAATTTGCTGCTGCGTTGTGCCAGGTCTCAGCGAAATAGAGGATGTCATTTTTCTGTTGCTCTATGAGATCCTGGAGTTCATGATGGTTGGGTATGGTTTTGCAATGCAGATTTGTACAGAATGTACTAGGAAGGGATTTGGAGTTTTCTTTCCCTTGTTTGATAGATGCGTTGTTAATTAGAACATTTATAGATGGTACATAATTCCTATCTTCCTTTAGGACTAGTCGCAGTTCAAATAAGCAGGGTAATTGGTAGCCTGTCTTGACAAGCTTGTCAAGACAGGTTAGGTAATTGGGACCTTTGTTGTTGACAGTTTTCAGTCTAGGTGGTTTATCATACTCACTGACAGAGTTGGTAGTTGGTAGTACTATAGTAGCAGATGTGTGATTAGTTGGCTTTATCAGTTGAGTATTGTCTGACCTGTCTGTCTGTTGTTCTAGCCTGTATATCCTTACCGCGAGTAAGTTCTGTGAGGGCGTGATGAGATCAATGTAGTCCCAGTCTTAAGGCGCTGATACATGTGTCAAATAGGTTGAGTATTAGATGGATGAGATCTTTGGACTATTTGATAGCTGTGCCTGGCATGTTATCAAATTTGCCAGTTTTCCGGGTCGTTCCCATTAACTGGTGAGCCGCCATTGCCAAGGATCATACTATCATACTTGATCTAACATTTAGTTGGCTATCCATACTTTATATCTCAATTTTATCTTGAATAAATAGTAACAAACATGGAAAATCTTTGGATAATATTAGATTGTTTAATGCTACCCCAAAGTCATGATATTATCATATAAAAAGTTTGATTGAAAACCCATACCAAATGTTGGTATCGTGAACCACATAATTGTTTATAACTTACCACACAATTTCACTGATATTTGGCTTATATAAGATAAAAAACAAGGATAACAAAATCTTCATATTGGATTTTGGAAAGGCACTGCAACATCATGTATAACATTTAGGGCATAAAAAAATAAAGGCTATATGAAGCAATATCATGTTCCGTAAGTAAAATCTGAATTTAGTAATAGGTTCTGCATGATCCCCTATTACAGACTGCTCCCTTTTTGCTGAGGACCAAAAAAAAATTGAACCAATCCTTTTCTTTGGCTAGCAAGGTAAGGGCGTTATGTCTGGCAGGTTGGGGTTGCTATGCCTACCACGTTGGGGGGCATTATGTCTTGCAGGTCTTCTATTGTACAGGCTGTTAGGCTGTTGGACTTGATATAATATTTAAGTCATGTGGAGATGATCAGATTAGACCATTGTGTTGGTGAGTCGATAGCTCAACATTTCAGATTTGTTCACATAGCCGCAATGTTTATTTTCTCTCGATATCCTCCTAATCTCTCATCGATTCCAGCTCACAAAGTCTGTAATCCGTCATCCTGAGTTAAGGGTGACAGGGAAATATTTAAAACTTTGTCACTGTGCTTCATGTGAAAGAGGTATCTGTGGTCATAGATTTCAGCGCTTGGGATGCTTCCATATCCTCGATGTGGCCTGCGTGCCCGTTCATACTCGGTAGTTTTACGGGCTTCTCAGACGGCCCCCAGCACTTCATTGCAAATCTGCACTCTTCAGTAATCTCTGAGCAAAGGGTTTGCTGTAACAAAAAAACAATAAAAGAATATGAGTAGTTGTTAATTTTCTGACACAAATCTCAACTTGAACCACAAGTTGAGCAAATCTTATCTATTCTCGTTACAACTGTCCTGGTTTTTTTGGATAACCTCAGTCAGCTAAGCTTGTCAAATAGATACTTCACGCTTCTATTCGGCAGCACCTTCATGTTTGTTAAACCCATAGAGTATAATGACTCTATGATTAAACAACCCATCAGGTAAAAGGAGTCGTCTGTCTTCGTTGAAAGTTAAAATCCATCTGCAATACCACTGTGCTGTGACAAATCACGCTAGATAGGGATAAGACCAAAAGCAGCCCCTGGGCCAGAACTTTAAGTTGGGAGTGCAGTCTGTTCCTGATCTCAATATTGCTGGGTCTGACATACGATGACCGCTCTTTCTATCCCAAAAAAACAGGCACTGTGCTTCATGATACACTCTCTCGTCATTCTTACCTTGTCAGTTTTACTATTGACGAAAGCGTTGACAAGGAATTCTATCAGAGCTATGAGTAATGCTAAAGCTAATCCGCCGATTAGAAATACGAAAACACCTCCCAGGTTGTTCATGCCTAGCTGAGAGGCGTTGGAAGATGACTTGGACTCGTCCGTGGTGTCACAAGTCGTCTGATCAACCTGGAAAACAAACACAAGAAAATCAATGAGATATCTTGAGTACATTTACTCAACATCTTAGGTACAGAGAGGGTGTTTGACATTATCTTTTACTGAATATTAGATTTCCTCTGTGTAGTAACGCGCTGTAAGTCATGTTTACAAGAATGCCGTCTACTGTGGCTGTTTGGTGAGAAGTAAGTACAGAGAAAGAAAGGTGTTTATTTATTGTGGTGGATTATCTTAGTCTCCATAGATGGCATGTCAACAGGCGGCTTTGACAACTTCTCTGACATTGAACAAAACCAGTTCTGATAAAGTTCCCAAACCACAATAGACAACAAATTATTCTATAAAAAAATGTTGCAAAGTTAAGCGGACAATCTATGAACAGAAGACACTATATTAAGCTTTGAATTGCTCTGCTGCTGCTGTAGCAGGCAAACAAACAGCTATCCTAATTTACTTATTTATTGAGGTTTTCTAAAAGTTTTAAATTAAATAATATCAACTCGGATCGAGTTTTATCCAGTATCTTCTCCGTATCCAGGCCCATTAGCAGGGTGAAACCCTGTCATAAAATGAACCGGTCACTTCAGGTTCTTGGTTTAATTAGAGCAACCAAAAATCTTTCTGAGATGATTTCCGGGAGATCTATAACTCATATCTAAACCTTATTTCATTCTATAGTCCAAATATTCAAAGTTCAGCTTTTCAACACGGTCACATCATTGCCCATCTTATCTGTTTCATCCCAGGAGAAAGATAGTTGTAGGAGACATAACATGTAGAACAAAGATCTAACAAATCTGAAAACTGCAAAGCAGTCAAAAGCATCCACTTCTTATAAATGTAAAAAACACACTAATAACATGATATATTAATGCATGTATATCTCTGATCGATAGACCCATGATCTGATTGACAATGTCAGAAGGAATTTGGTGTGACGACCCGAGGTCAGATTGAAGAATAAGGGGTTGTTACAGTTAGGTACTTAGACTAAATAGACTCAGAGTCAATTTAGTCTAAGTACCTAACTGTAACAACCCCTTATTCTATAATCTGACCTCGGGTCATCACACCAAATTCCTTTTGAGATCGTCAATTAGATCAGAGATGCACATGATAGATAATATTGTGATCTCGATGTCAGTGTGAGCATATAGTTCAGCAGGTAATACTAAAATATATATGTCTATTTGACATTAAGCCATTATCTATAAGTCTTACATCACAGCAACGGTTGTGTCCCTGTAGTTGTGGAGGAAAGATGAACACAGTGAGATAAATAAAACTGGATGGAAATCACACGTCTATAAAACGATCATACATAAGGGTGCTTTTGCTCACCGACAGTTTCGAGTATACTTTCTGAAGATCGATATTAAAGTTTGAAGTTTTATATCACTTCATTTAAAAACTGAAACTTTGGTTGGAGGCATTTGTGGTACCCCCCTCAATCTATCGAATTACATGCAAAGAACTCACCAACCACATCAACAACTCAGAGTTTGGTAAGCACATAATTTCTTTATACGCCACATATTGGCCTAACATAATTTACATCCAAAGGTTTATAAATTGACGGAAATTTTGATAGCATAAATTAGTCTTAACCTCTGACAGCACATATTTAAGGTTCAATTCAATGGTCCGAATCTTTCGCTTTCACTTTCTTTTTATGAATCGAGAAGGGAAAATCTTACCAACTGCTGGCAGCTTTTGAACTTGACAAAAGTTTACAAGGGGTCAGCTGAATGACATAACTGCACTTGTGCACCAATCAAAGATGAGAAATACGTTTCAGCAACTATATATAAATAGCCATATGCTTGTTCAGAGTCAGACTTGTCCTCCTGATCAATAACCCATAATCCTAATTATATGTCAGGGTTTAGTTCTTGATGGAACTGTTTTGTCGCTAAATGAAGATGATACTTACATTCCACCATTTGTTGTAAAGATTTAGAAGTATCTGCATTTCACTTAGATTGAGGATAGCATTAGATAGGGCATCTCGATAGGGGGAGTCTTTAGGCACCCCTATACCATAACCTTTACTATCTAGTTCTCCGCCGACCTCCATCAGATCACAGTGCTGGGATAGCTGATACCTCAGAGGTATAGATTCCATCAAGTATGCATATCTGTGTTCAACAAAATATATAGATAGATAATATATTGTATGGTCTAAAAATAGAAAGACAAGGAGGAGGTAAATCTCCCAGTCTTGTGACACCTATAAAGCCATGGCTACATGAGCCGATTTTTACATCGACTTGGGGTCACGAGTGGTTAATCGGGGGATCTGCACGAGTGATTACTCGTGTTAAGTGGACATCGAACTTGTTGGTCTTTTGCCAGAGTGATCTGGACGATCCTCTATGCTGATTGGGTGTCACTAGATAAAGTTTGATACAGTTTGTCGTCATTGTAGTTGCTACCCCTTCAATAGATAAGCTTACCTGGTAACTGAAATCAACTTGTTCAGCCATCATGATCATGTCTTATTTCGCTTAGGACATATTCTAGGACCTTAAGTAGTGATATTCTTTCTACAACTACTATAAAGTTTTGCCGATTTGTATGAGAATAGTTTGAATTGTCTGATAATAATGCATGGAAAGACGACCTCTGGGAAGTTTTGATTATTGGTAACCTCATTATCTGCCGAGAACTACAAATATTATTGAGCTAGAAATCGATAAAACTTACTTGCCAGCCTTTACTTTAGCTATACCCAAATCACTGCCGTTAACAAATACATCAGGATTCTGTGACATAAAATTCCACATCTTCTCATAGGTGGGGATTTTAGAATTCTGTAAGCAAAAACATACAATGTGATGAATCATTAACATCGATGAGTCTCAAATTATAACAACTTTATCGTACAAATATTTTTTTACGATTTTAAGGTACTACAATTACCCAACATTGCAGACATTGAGAGAGTAATTCGGACATAGAAGCTGGGCAGACGATTGCTTCTCCCATCCACAGGCTTGCTAATAATACAACATGTAAAAGTGAATTAGATCAGATTCAGTTGCACGGAAAGCCGCTTCACAAAAATAGCTTTGGGAGCGAGGCTAACTTATTCTATCCGCAGTGAACTGTCTAATAGCCAGTGGAATGGCTCTGATTGGCTGTCTGACTGACCAAATAGCAAATCAAAAGAGCCAACATATTGGCTAACTGTTTACTAGCTACTCACAGAAATATTCTGTATGAAAATATCAAATATTGAAATAGAACAATTATGAATTATGCAATTATTAGTATTTGAATTTCCTGATATCCAGATCAAAGAACATTGGGTAATGAATCTAGATGTTAAACCCAGTATGCAGAAATATTTTATTTCCGGACTCACAAATAAAGGGCAGGTAGGTAGAATGAAACAGGCATGTATTTTCTTTAGTTTAATGTGCCCATTTTTTAAACCGAAAAAAAGTTAACACTACAGTGTAAGCTGATTAATTCAAACTTTATAATTCAAAACTCCTGTTAATTCAGACAAGGAAAATTGGTCCCTTCAGTCAGATCTCAATGCATTATAATGTCACCTAATCCGGACTCTGCTTAATTAGAACAAACTTTTGTGGTCCCCAGAGGTTTGAATTAAGTGGACTGCACTGTAACAAGAAATGGACATCGAGACGTTCACAAACCTTGAAGAAGCTCATAGTAGATCCGCCGTAGTAGGCTCCGTATTTGATGGAGGTTTGTTTGGCCAAGTCGTCGGCGTTTTTGATAGGAGCAGTCATCCTGGTAATAGTGAGGAAGGCAGCGAGGTTAGCTGTGTATGAGGAGATGAGGATCAGAGTAAAGAACCACCAGACACCAGCGATTATCCTAGTGGAGCTGGCCTTCGGTGCAAGCTCACAACCTGTTAAAGAAGATTACACTGTTCTTAACAATCTTGCTAGTCTGAGCACTTAGACTACAATCTGGCTAGTGTGAGCACTGACTGAAGTAGGATGTAAAATTAGGCCATTCCCTCAATTACATATTCTGGTGATAAGAGCTTTGATCTAATGGCTTGGGGGGTTTTTGGTGATGGGAGGTTATCTAGATGGTAGTATTTCTTTGGAGAAGCTTTATAATTTGCCATAGATAATATGGAGGCAGTCTATTATATGAAGCAAAAATACAAGTTACACCTTATACGACCAGCTGTGTTTTGTGATTGCCAAAGCTATCGATTGAATCTACGACAACAAATTTATATTGATTTCACAAATTGAAGTATAACGGTATTCAAATTGATACTACTGTTAAGTCTCACAAAAACATAAAAATATGTAAAATATGTGTGTAAGGATATAGAGAGAGCGAAGACAACTGTAAAAGAAAAAAATTGTAAGTTGTCCCCCTTACCTTGCTGCATTAGAGAGCCGATGGTGAACCAGAAACTGTTGAGAAGCGTGAAGTCATTCTCCACCATGTCAGACTCAGGGTTACAGGGATGGGGATTCTTCCACTCGTACGGACTGAATCTGAAACATCAGATAACGCCATACAACTAGCGGGATCTAATGGGCAAATAATTTGCACAAACTGATCTTCAAAATCAAGACATGAAATCTACCACCAGCTTATGACGTGTACAATTTGCAATTTACAATTTGATTTATCAGATGGTATATTGCATTCAACCTGGTGTTACTACTAATTGAGCACAGCGTATCCCTCGATCCTGTATGATAACAGCTGACTGGATTGAGATTTGTTTTTGGTAAGCATTACCATGTCTGAGTATAAACTGCCGGAGGCTAAAAGCGCACGCAGCATTAGCTCCATATTAATGATTATGTAAGCAAATTAATGTGTATAAAACACCCTAAAATAAATATTAGAATTGAGACGTTAATTACTTAAAAGGCGTAATTAGCTCGATATGGTTGATTGACAGCTGGTGGTGGAATGTTATAGCCCAGGTAATCAGGGATGCACTCATATATTGGCATACAAATGTTTGTCTGCTGTACAAATAAAAAACAACAATAGTCATTGAGTGTACCAGGTGCATACTGATCATTCCCTTTTAAATTTGGTAAGTGAAAAAACTACTTCCTAAGCTATGCATAAAAGGAGGCAATAATGATGCCTATGATGTCATCAGGCTGCAGGTCAGCACTTTGAGTGAGTGAGTATGTCTATACAATAACGTGAGTCTGTGAGACAACAGAAATGTACAAAGAAATCAGTTCATCACATTGGTGTTGGATAAAATAGGTTGTTGCCCATTGTTAATATTAATGTCGACCGCATATGGCTGACATGTGCATGATCAGTATTTGGCAGCTCACTGCACATCTCAGAGCTAACATGTCTAGTATCCATTCTAGTTTCTAAGATCAATCGCACCCTCAGTGAGAGAATTTAAGGGCATTAGAGAAAAATTAAAGATGTTTCATTTGATATCATACCCTCTGAGTGTAAGTAAAAAAATTGAAGTCACAATGAATTTTAATGAAAGATGTGGCAGCCTCCTTTTCTTGAAAATATTGTGACATGAAGCTGATCTTACCTCGCAACCACAAAGAGGAAGATACTGACAAAGGCATAAGCTCCGATCATACACATCCAGATCTTATTATCCAGAGGCTCGAGGAAAGAGAATAACTTCGGTGGATCCGGCTCGGGTCGTTTGAACAGTATACTAATACCTGAGAATAAAACCAGAGATGAATACCAACACAATATAGAAAACCAAGTGACAAGGAATATCCTTCATAACTGGTGGGAAGTATGATGTGGTATCTTTGGCAGCAATGAGGGCATTGTTAATTAGCAAAGGTACAACAAAGGTTGGGCACCAAACACGACACTCATTAGTGCCCTTGTCTGGAAACATAACCTCACAACTTCGCTGTCATTTGTTAAGCCTGTGTTCCTGAAATACTATCTCTTTCAAAGTCACTGTGTAGATTATTGATGGCTTACGATTGAAGGCGGATAAAGAAGAAACTTGGCGGCACAAATTTTAAGATGAGTTTTGATATGCATGGAACACCACAGCTAGAGAAATGATATACCTAGATTCATAAATGGCTTAGTGAAGTCAATCACACTAGATCTCTCGTAGTTGATTGTCAAATCTCCAAGAGCTATATCTGCTTGCTGTAGATGAAAGAAAAAAACAAGAAATTGAGGAAAACAGATCGCCAGACTCTCATTACAAACTGGCAGGCTTTTTTCACACAGGGTTTCTGGTGTTGGGAAAGTGATCAACTTATAAATTTATCAATCAAGAATTTTCGTTCTCATTCACACTTTGATTCATCTGGTGTAGTCTTTAGTCTTTCTCTTTCTTTATCTGTTACCAAGAGATCCGGTGCCCAAATGACCATTCTAATCGTAGTTTTCGTGTTGTTCCCCTTCAACTTGTACAAAACCACCTGGCAGAGGAGGGGAAAACAATATGGCTAGTTTAAAGACTAACAAAATAGGCTAATCAACCAGCAGTGGCTTATAAACATTCTTATTATGGCTGCAATTTCTGTCTTAACAAGAAAGGACAACTCACACCATTCATCAGCATACCGATCATGCCCGTCCATGATCCGTTATCGAGAGGTGCTCCTGTCTGACCGTCAGGTACCAGCTCTATGGTGAAGGTCAGCTTTAGAACCTGAGCTATCTCATTCATCATGTCAATAGCGTAACCACTAAACCTGTCCTTAGCTATAACAGGGAATCGTTACAGGGCATCTTATTAAATAACCTCAAAATGATAAACATTTTAACGGAAATTAGGTTTATATGTACATGCGTGTGTTTATACAAATGTATATGTGTATAAATATATTTATACATTTACATACATGTATATACATGTAAATGCCTGTATGCATGTATAGGGATAACCAGACCATTCAGAGCAAGACAAGCACATAGATGAATATTGATACAAAGACACACCTTCCAAGACATAAATTAAAATTAGTAAGCTGGCGCCAGTTGGCACCTCTTATTTTTCCATAACTTATTACTTTTCCAGGTAAAGTAAGGCTGGCGTAATCTGTTTCAAGTCATCTTAATTACCAAATTGTAAGTGAGATGTGACTTACATCCCAGAGGGATAGGAGTCCCTTCAGCGTCTACCTCCTTGACAATGATGAATGGATGCTCCTAATAAAACAAGATATCATATTCATCTACATCTACATCTATTAATATACATGTATTTATTCACGCCATAGACTTAAAAATATTGATAATATTATTATTATATAAGTCTATAGCTCACACGCATTTATGAGAGTGTACAGAAAACGCACCTTTTTAATATTAGGGAAAACACCCACATTTATTTGAATTTGAGTGGCGGTACTTTTAGTGTACTTCTTGATGGCAGAAGATTAAACATAGCATAAGATTTGATCAGCTGATACATTCTAGACCATTTTGAGAATGACTGACCTCTTTGACGACAACTCTGAGAGTTTTATTTTTTAGATCTTTCTGTATTTCCTGTTCCCTCCTCTCAGCAGATTTAGTGATATTCAAACCATCTTTCATATTCCAATGTCCCATCTATAAAAGGTCAAAAAGACAACAATAACATGTAATATCGGGGAGTGGGTGATGTTAGTCTGAATGGCCAGTCTATTTCTGTTGTCGTGAAGCTCAAGAGGCCCCACTGTCTGGAAGAGAGCATTGTGGCAGCCGGGGTGTTACTGCTGCTGGGATATCAGCTAGAGTTAAACGTAAGAATGGATACAATCCTTGACGAAACAAGACAGTAGGAAAAAGAACATACACTTACTTGCTTCACTAGAACATAAATCACTGACTGTAGCTGGGACGAAAATAAAATAAAATAAAAACAAGTCGAACTGAAGTGTTCAAGGGAAACTGTGATGAGCGCCCATCTTACCAGTTGTACATTGCCATCATTGTCGTATTCTACAAGTTCAAGGTCGAAATTTTTCCGTTTGCCGTTCTCCAGTTTGATGGTCCCTGTTAATCCTTTATACGTTATCTACAAAACGTGACATCATCGGTGATACTGCGCAAGGCCGATATATAGTATGCTTCTGGCTGACTACATAATTTTGCAGTTAATAGTACTTATAATAGTGGACAGACCAAAGGAACTTGAGAGTCTTCCAAGACTTTACATGAATTTGGTCAGCAAACCATCTGGGAATAGTGAGTCTGAAATGTTTCACAGGGCTCTATAGTCTACACACTATCACGAGCCCTAGATGAAAATGTCGCAAACGGCCTTTATCATTCTCAAAAATATTGCGAATATCAACCCAGCTGTTCTTATTGTATGTCTAAGGATTACATGTCTTAGAGCTCAAGGACACGGCATGGCCAAGGACAAGTCAAAGAGAGGCATGACTATTTTCTTGTCTTTTAAATTCAACACATACATGAGTATATATCCTAATGCAAGGGCAGTACATTATTGCTATAAAAGCATGATCAAGATTAATAAACAGATTGTGCAAAAACAGGCCCAATATTTTACATAAGTGCATCATTATAAAAACAAAAACACACTTTGTCTTACAAGCATAATTCAATGCACACCTCAGATAATACATGAAATCATAAGCAGTATTCTAAGTACTTCTGAGTACAGGTAACCTCCTTTGTACTTTTAACCCACTTGATCACATGACCCGCATGACCCTCATGATCACAATAGGAAAGTACTCTATTACATCATTTATGCTAATATCTAATAACGTGGCTGGTAGTAATGAAAAAAGGAGAAGACAATTTCCCAGGCTTACCGATGAGAATTCGTTGTAGATGCTCTCACCAGAGGCCCACATGTTATTGTTGGTTGTGCTGCTCCGACAATTGATAGATTGAGTGGAGAACTCATCGAGCCCGTCCAGGTAGCTGTCCAGAGCCTTCGCAAACATGTGAACCGAGTCTATAATCAGAGCGTTCCGACTCTGCAATAAAGAAAGCTGTTTTAGAGGAGTAATGGAATTGATTTTTCCGACAGTTAGGATATATTTAAGACACGAACCAACAGCAAAATCATTCGGTAGGGTCCTCCTCTGATTTTTGATCAGAATTCCATATATGCTGTGTTTTCCCCATTCCCTTTACAGGATGAATAGTTCATGTTTTAATTTTGCAACTTTTATAATTAATATTGAAAATACGATACAGGTTTCTGAGTTTTATATTATTAGAATATTTGCAGGCATTATGGATAAGTATCGGGACACAACTGTAACATACATAAATTTCCGTATGAATTTAGAACAAACACCATGATTTAGCTTCAGATAGGTAGAATGTGGGCCTACAGCAGCAGAACAAGGGCTAGGGTATGGCTGCTACAATAAACAAGTATGCAACACTTAACAACATGGACTTCGACAGGAAAACAGAGGAAACAGGGAACAGGAAACAATCGAGTCAAAGCATTAGGTTACCTCCACCTATCCATACGCGAAACAAACCCATAGTCGCCTAGACGCACAGACGTGTAAATGCAGTCTTAACCGATTTAGGCCGGTGCTTATCTCAATAACATAGAAAGGACAACATAGGCAATAATGGCTTTCACTTTACAACGCTCAATGGCACCAACAACCACAGATGGGAATAACTCGGACTGATTCCGTCAAACAAGCAACAAGTCAGCTACAACATGAAAGTTATACCATAGACATCCATGTACACTCTGGGCAGTGTTCTAGGATTGTGTCTGTCAGCATAAGCGGGTCGTAGGCTATCGTCCCGTTAGAATTGCAGCTCATATGAAGTTTCGCACATTGACAAATCTCGTCCAATTCATCCTTCATCTGGTTGCAATCCTGATATCAGATATTTATAATTGTCTTAGGCTGAGCAAAGAGAAGGATGTCACATGGAACATGTCAAGTGTCACATGACAAGTGTCACATGTCACAGATACGCTAATGCTACATTACCACACTAGGAACTGGCAAGAGGAAACAGGTCTCCTTCTTCAGTTGGTAAACAACTCAAAAGTCTTTGATCTAATCTGAGATTGAAACAATAGGAGATAAACTGTTACCTCTTTGGACAAAGTGAAACACTAGAAAGAAATATCTTAGTATATACGCATATATAGGTATAGTTTTTAAATAAATTTATGAGATATTATTTATGTGTCTGCTGGAAGCACCTGACGGCACATGCTCTGAATTTTAGTCTATCTATACACAACATCACATTACGGATTGATACAAAAAGCTATATTTCAATTTTACATGCTAAAAATATAGTCTATACCATATCTAATGGCACATTGATATAAATTTTCTCAATTAATTATATAAATGTCAATAAAGTTATAAAAAAAATTGTTTTATATCAAGCTTCAAACTACAAGCTTACCAGTAACATGGCGCTGGCCTCATTCCTCGGTCTCACACTACTAAGCACCCAGTCTCTGAGCAGCCTCTGTGATTGGCTAGATCTTGTGTCCACCATTCTATATCCTGTTATGTTAACTCCGCCCAAAGTAAACTTGCCAATGTTCAGCGCAGCCAAATCCTAAAATGGTAAAAACCTTGTCACTGTTTATTGGTGAATATGGTGACATAAATCCATAAGTGTTCAGGTTTCTTCCTGTCAGATGGTGGAACCCATACTATGGGAATACAAAAGCAGCCTTTGTTATGCTACGGCATGGGCCTAGTCTTGTATCAGCAACTTGACTTTGCCAAACAAAACCAAAATGGGGCAGCTGAGATAAGGTTATGCTGGTCTAGGTCAGGACTCAAGCTTATATATATATAAATATGTGTTCAGATATACATTGGCCAAGCATAGGCCGGCACAGTCATAATAAGCTGCAATTGGTAAACTTTTGACCAATGTTCCCAGAATTTGGCGCTGGTATCTGCTCAAATCCCGACAAACGGCTAGTCTTCATACCACTTGAGTGTTTACTCTTCTGATCATACTCAATTTGCAGTATTACTTCCTATGTTTGTTAACTTGATACAATAACTTGATAACTTGATAAATTCCTCAAAGATCCAGTGGGTAAATATTATGGGTGTAACTAAAGATGCTGCCACCATTAGCTCATAGAAGACGTAACGGGAAGTCTTTACACCCAGACATAATTTTGCTAAAGAAACAACAATCCGCTCAAAATAGATAGAGGTTTTGTCTGATTAAGTGGTCAGAGCCCATTTTACATCAACACTATGGTCAACAATATTAAACATAACATATCACAGAATGAAAAACAGCTCAGATTGGGCAGAGTTAGGGACAACCTGATTTGCAACTCGATCCCTTTCTCTGTCCCAAAACCTCCTTACAGTGTGTTGAATAGAATAGAAATAGAATGCATCTCTTGAGGTGTGAGGCTATTTGCAACAATCTGGCAAAAACTGACGAATGCACAAGTCAGCCAATGGCCTTAGCCAAAAGATGGAGAGGCAATATCGTCAGGAGTTATGCCAACTTACCAGAGAAGTGAACATATAGTGATGGTATGATGTAAGAATACCCATCCTGGAGGCCACATCTAAGAAGTGAGTTATCTTCTCTGTCTCTATATCCACTATGACATGCTTATATGGTATGTTATATCTCAGCTCCTTCAGCGTCTTCTCAATATCCGTCATCTCCCAAAATATCACATCCAACTTTGTCTTACTTTTTCTCATCTGATCGAATCCAGCGTTTAGAACTGATTTGACTCTTATCAAACCTGTGTGATATATGACATATGATATAATATAAATTATATATGCCATATGATATATGCTATATAAATATAAATGATGTATGTGTGATATATGATGCAAACTCTTTCAACTCTCATTTTAGCTTTTGTGTTTTCATTGTCGGCAACACAAATTTCTGGTTACCATACTGTCTGAACTATGAATGTCTCAGATTTGAATACTGTTTTGAAGACAGATGGTATTTTTTCTTCATGTTTCATATTGAAAAAGCCTACACTGGCAAGCTCAGATCAATGATCACATCTTAAACTTTCTACTTCACCTCTTTGAAAAATACAAGCTTGCGTTGCATTGTGGGAATTCTATATATACGCATGCATCAATTGAAACCACAAAGATAAATAACAAATCTTTTCCATGTCAGTGATTGAAACATACCGCTATTTTATCACCCCTCATATCTTTAGCTAATAGTAATAACAGACAACAAAATATCACATTTCTACTCTTTGATTGCGTTGCGAATTGTAGGTTGAGTGTGTTATTTACCCTCATTGCCCTGGTACAGGATGACAACATCTCTCCACTTGAAGGCCTTTACAAAGTCTAGCAGAGCATCTCCTAACATACCGACATCAGGGTGGATATTAACCTTCATCCTCGTCATAAGGTCTGCTGCCTCATTCCTACAATACAGTAACAAAAAATGTCCACTGTCTTCTCATAAGGTTTGCTGCCCTATTTCTGAATCATATTAACAGAAATTAACCACAAAAATACATACAAAATTGACCACGGGCGTTCTCAGTCTGCGGTTGGGAAAATTGTTGCTGGGATAGGGGAGCAGAAATTAGGATTTTGTTGGGAGTCAGCGTAGGATGGTTACATAAAACTAATCTTGGTGGCATTACAATGATAATGAGAGACAGTTTTTGAACAAAATTATTGCCCAAATCCTCGCCCATTGGGCCATTCCTACGACAAACTTCTTCCAAAATGGTTTGCTCAGAACGTATATAAGTCCATCAATGAGTGGGCGATCGGAGAACAAGACCCCTGTCAGGTTTCACCCATTCATTCACTAGGCGCCTCCAGATAATAAATATGAGTTTTTAATAGAAAGACCCCCTGAGTAAGAATTGATAAAGTAGTTGATGATGTTATCATTTTAAAATTTATGGAAATAGATAACCAGTATGGCCCAGGTCTCCAAAGTTGCTCTCGGTGATGTGTGGTCTATCCATTCGTGTCATTCCCTATATTGACTCAACGTTTCATGAGGTAAGTACGATCACAGTCTATATAATATCTAACAGCTCATTTTGATTGATGTTAGGGAAATTCAAAAGTTAAGTTCAAAGCTTTATACATAGTAATCCATTCACTTGATCAAGCTGTCCGTTGGGAATTTCAACTCGAGACACAAGACAAACAACTATATGATAATATCATATAATAGTAACCTTCAAGCTGAGAAAACCGGACATCAATTAGATGTTCCCATAGGAGCTGGCTTGGCCAGCCACAAGGTCCATGATGTTGGTGATAGGCCAGAAGAACTTTTACAATTTTGGAGCTGTGCCAGCCTCTTGTTTCAATCACACTTTGAGTCGCAATTCAAGATTGCGACTCAAAATTTGACAGTCCTAGGGTGCTGCTTATTGTGCCTATCAGATATTAGGATTTGATTATCAGCTATGAACATAATTCTTCTTTAGGAATATATGCTTGAAAAATAAGTCTGCTCAATGGGACCATGCTCTTTTCTTTTCAAACAGAACTCCTGTAGACTCTAAGGTGTCAGGTCTCGTGAAATTTGCAGAAGGAATGTATACTGAAATTTCAAATGTTATCAAACTCAATTTTTTACCTAAATAGTTTTTTGGATCATGATGATGGTAATGATTCATCTTCAGCTCATTCAACTGACATTTTTTCTCAGTTAAAATGAAAAAAAAAACATGGGCTACGAGCACTATAAGATGACCCATATCGAGGGCATTTCTATGAATCCTTTCTTCAATGACGTACCACTACTGCTATATAGTCAGAGCTTCTTGTTGTTGACAACTTTAGATAAATGCTATCAAATTAACGCCCAGCAAATCAATGACGGCTACCTCAGCTACGCCCTTAACTAAACCTATCGTAAGCAAGAACTAAGGCTACGAATTGAATTTTGATTTGCCCATATTCTACTGAGCATAAATATGATTTACTAGAGTGTGGTGTGATTATGAATAAAGTGCTGCTATAATCAAATCTCATGTAATTAAATTGTCTGTTCTGCACTACTAAGAAATGGTTGCTGTGATTTCCGCATCAGCACAGGCCCATAATATGACGACATAAATTTCTTGAAGGTCCCAATGTTTGTCCCGTGACTACTTGCAGATTGAAATAGGATTGCGATTTGCTAATAATCGTCCTCAACTGTAGCAATTGTTGACAAAGTTTATGACCCTCATTTTTGGTTCATGCACACTTGCTATGATATTAGTACATTGCCGTTTTTTTATACCTTTTATAATATCAGGTCCTATCTAGAAACCCTTTGCAGATTAATATTCACAATATATAATGGCAGCGCCAATCTTCTGCAAGACCCATATGTAATGCACACCATTCATTCCAAAGCACCAGGAACCACCAAATTTGGTCCTAAGTGAGTGAAGTTAAATCGAATGGGTTGAGATTTGGCAGAAGAGACCATTTTTCCCTGTCTGAATAATAAAGTTTGAATCAAGAATTCACATACTTAGAGGGACTGATATCAGCAGTAGACTGCATCATAGGTACAGTAAAGGTCTCGCATATTGAGCTCGTAAGATCTGTTGATGATTGATCTACTACAGTGAATATCCCAGCTACTCCTGCAGACGAGTTGTCTCCCCTGCTGCTTTCTTCTTTGAATAATCTACAGACTGGACAAAGAGAAATCTCTATTAGTTCTTGCAATCAGAACTCCTGCAGTTATTAAATTGAAATCGTTTCAGTCCAAATTCTTTCCAGTTCTATCTTGACAAGTGGAATATGTTTCAGTTATAGGTTGTAGCCTGATGAAGTGCTCTGAGTTTTTAGAGGCCTGTCTTTGGCACCCACCCACCAATAGCGGATCACCACTACCTGATCTTCATCAAATCAGTTTAGGCACCTACATGTGATAATGAAAGATACTCGATTAGAAAGTAATTTACCTTTTTTTGAGGTACCAAATACGTCATGTACACTTTCGGTCATGTATATGACTCGAGTATTACGAAGTATATTAACATCTCGATTCACCTGCTCGACGCCAAACTCGAAGGCTTTCCTTTCTTGACTAGCACCATGTTCAAACAGTGCACCTGTCATTAAAAAAAGGGCACCTGTCGTTAACAAAAAGTGCACTCATATTCAGAGTCGATATCACTGCTGGGAAATATCCCATAAGGCAGCACTGACATATCCCATAAGGCAGGACTGAGATATATCCCATAAAGCAATGCTGGGGTTTATATCAGACCTCAATAACAAGTTATGCAGTGAGGATGTGACTGAGATTTACTGTATATGGAGGCACAGGCCGGAGAGTGAAGGGGTCTTTATATACTATATTGAATTTATCTACCTATTGCTATGACTTCTCCTGGACTTCACATGTTCGAGTAAGTTCTTAAGACTTTACTAAAAGTCAGTGAAATTTCCAATATTGACATTGTTGACATTGGTCATTACCTTCTTGTAATAATTTAGGGGTAATCGAGCATGTATCCATAGGGAAATATAAGAACAACGTGCGGCATACATAACGTTGATGGAATACAGACTTACCAATCCTGACGATCGGTGGTACAACGGAATAACAGATCAACGGAAATAGGCATAGAAGTATAAGAGTAAGTATATGTGAGTAGGGATAACTCCGAAGGGACATCGTGATTTCTAGTATTAGTGTGTCGTGTGATGACGGCCGTCTACAAGCTGAGGTAGTCAGGTCTGTGTATCCATTAGATTAGGATGAGGTATATCTGTTGACTGTGGTTAATTTTGAGCAAAGAGCTGTAATTTTGCTGATTCAACAAACGGGCTCCTCCGTTTTCTTCAACCTGCAAAAAACTCAATGTCATGAGGCAAAGTCACAAAACAATCTTCAGCCCTCATTACACCAGATCTAATTTAGTCCAGGGTGACGTGTCAGTCCATTCTAAAGAAATTATCCACCGCATATCCAGACAAAATTGACCGCAATCGTCCCCTGGATAACAATTTGCCGAGTTTAGCCGACAAGGATGTCCAGCTTTAATAAATGTCCCTGCATTACAGGCCTGTAGTTTAGGAAAAGTGGTTAGGGGAGGGGGGGGAATCATTGAGGGTGTGAAGTCACACCAGGTTGGGTATAGTAGGCTCCTCCTTAATCCCCAGCCTCTAAAGCGTTTTAATGATATAAGTAGCAAATGGAAGTCCCAAATGAGCTGATCCTGAACTGGAAAATTCAATTTTAGCATTTTTAGGCCACTCTATTGAGGATTCTAGGGGAGGCAGAGCGTCCCTGCCTCCCCTAGAACTACGGGCCTTTAAGAATAGTAGCTAATCAG
This sequence comes from Membranipora membranacea, assembly GCA_914767715.1. Taxonomy (NCBI): domain Eukaryota; kingdom Metazoa; phylum Bryozoa; class Gymnolaemata; order Cheilostomatida; family Membraniporidae; genus Membranipora; species Membranipora membranacea. The sequence continues at coordinate 2,555,534 of OU612073.1, forward strand.
TGGCTGACACTACAAAGAGTAGAGTTAATTTATAATGACTCTCAAAACTCCCCGCAAGCTGACTTTGAGAGCACTCAATTATCTTGACAAGTATCCCTGGTCTACAAGACACAAACGATGAACAAAAAGTAGGGAACGCTGTTCTTAAAACGGATATTTCCTCCTACATCATACACAGACTATTCAAAACAAATTACTACAACGGACATTGTCTAAGACAATAGATCACAGTGCCCTACATTGATTTCAAGAGCATATTGTATTATAATGGACTTAACGGAAAGAAAAACAGAAAATTTGATACCACATTTCAGGCGATTCATCCAGATTTCTTGGTTTCTAAGTTAACTGGATAACAGTGCAAATGTTGAGTAATTGAATTAGGACCTAGGATATGTACCATACCATTCAGGATAGTGTCACCCTAGTTTTTAACCCAGTTTTCAACCCCATGAAACTTGTAAGGGTTTGTGAAAATAGGTTTGATTTTTAAGATGCCATGGTGAATAGTTACTTTATGGAATCGAACAACACAAAGTAAGAGAATGCAGATCTATACCCAAATTATATGTCTATTCTATCAATCAATCCCAAAATGAGATATTTAATATAATTTAGCTTACATTGACAGCTGCCTCAGTATTTGAACTCAATATAATTCCGTCCTGAACAGTGTTGAACTGAAATTTGAAATAATGTTATGAGAACTAACATATTATAGCCTTTTTAAAACAATGCGCAACTACTCTAAATGAGCTAAGGAAAAACATCTAGTGCATTGTTTTTTCAAGTTAAAAATTCGGTGACAAACAATTTAATTGTCTTGAGGCTTTAAGTTCAATTAACCTTGATTTGTGGACAATTATGAATCCGTAGCCTAAACATTCGCCGGAAATCTGAGACCTAAATCATGTCGTCACAGCTAGTCGTAATGTAACACCTTAACTCGCACTAGTCAGTGTGTAATCGATTACTCAGTGATTAGTGTATATCAGGACACGGTTATATTGTTGCTACAACTCTAGTAGTAACAATACAAAGCCCAAACCCACATTGGCAAAAGTGGAGATATATAGTAGCTAACCTCTCCTTGTTAGATTCTTGGAATCTACAGATGCAATTCATAGATGCCTAGATTGTATTGCCGTCACTTTGCAAGGCCCATCACTCTTCAGATTTGAGGTGTCAGCTTACTTTCAGCTATCCCTGTTCTCGTTCTCAGTCTCAGCGATGGTTCATATAGTCTGGGTACAAAAATAGAGACGATAATTAGACAAAGAAATTGCACAGGAAATGGCTGTGATAGTATTTTTTATCCCAAATGGCAAACTAAATAGAGCCAATAAATATGTGAGTTATTCTTCTGAGCATCAGCATAACATTCTGAATTATCTAATTAAGTAAATTAGATCGTTCATTCTTGAAAGCATTTCGCTGATATTCAATTATTAAGGGCTCGATAGCTTTTACTTTCATCACATAATGCTGTAAATATTTTGTGTTGAGCCTCTCCAAATTAATAAACAAATGTTTGTGAACATGTAAACATTATGTCTAATCGAGTATTAAAATGATGATATAACTCGTAACCAAAGCTGACACCCTTTGACTTTGAGATCATGGCAGGTTAAGCATCTAGCAGTTTCCGCACCACTACTGCCAAAGGAACAGATGATGTGGTCAATACAGCCAGAATGGATTGATTGAATACCAGTAACCAGTACGTTCAGAACACACATGTTCCATAGACTGATCAAAACTTTTGACAAAGTTCCTCATACCCAATAAAAGAAAGTTTGATTGCTAACAAATAACCCTTCATGAGATAGATTTGATCATGACTTCTTATAATATCTGATAATAACTATTAATAGCGAATGTAACGACAACAGAACAAACCCCAGAGGAGAGAAGATCAAGTTAAATGAATTTATTTGATCGCACCATTTATCAGACATGACATAAGATTTATCCGGTCATCCCAAGTGCTTTACTATCAATACTATAAAACTGAATTCCAGCTGTCGATCAGATCTTAACCCTGTATTTTAATAAACAGTCATCACGACCAACATTGCAATGTAGTTGAATATAATATCCCACAATGCAATCACTATGGCATTACTGTGACTACAAGATAGACACCATCATGATCAATTGGCATTTTTGAATATCATAAGCCATGTTTGGCATCAAAATCTCCGTTTACATCTGAAATACCATATCTTTTTTAAATGCTAGTATTTCTTAGTTTAGGTTTAGGGTCTGCTCAACAATTATATTTAAAACGCATATTACGTAATAGACTTTTTGGTCCACTGTGCAAATATTTTAAGCTATTCAGAAAAATTTCCCAGATCAATGTTTTGCACTGAGTAGAGCGCATCCCATTAGCTATATTTATCATTCACAGCAGCAATTATGTTTATTATATATGTCTAGATATTATATTATTAAAAAAAGCTGCTCGTCTCAAATTTTGTACCAGAAAACTTTTCAATAATTACAACAAAAAAACAGTTACAAGAGTTCTGTGTTGCCAGATCTAGTCGTGCCAATCGCGTGTCAAACTCGGAGAACAGGTACATGTTAGAATAAACGTATATTATACATTTAATGTACCTGTTTTTACTCAATTAGGGGTTCATGTAATCTTACTCAATTATAGCATATCAGCAGCACTGCAATAAAAATATTAGGAATACTTCTGCAAACCTGCAAGTGAAAAATCGGGATAAAAACAATCAATGGCAGCTACAGGTATTTCAAACCCTTCATCATTTCACAACACTCCCTTCAACTATCAACAAAAAAATTTGTTATGAAGAACAAACAATTATCTATGCTTTCCTTACAAATTTAGCTGCAATTTTTTTTCAAAATTGTAAAGCCACATCTCTTACCTGTACACTAGCCGAGCTTGAAGTTTGTACCGAAATATTTAATATTAAGATCAAGAAATTGATAAATCCACAGCAATAAACTTCTGCTAAATACTCGATCAGTAAACGATTTGTTTGAACTGCCCTCTGATGTCATTGAGTTACACTGTTGTTTTATCGATAGTGCACAGCTATATTTTCTTACACTCCTCAGCTCACATGTTGTATGAAGTATAAAGTGTTTAGACATACAATCGTTCTGATTGGATGAAAGAACCTAGGAAACAGGATTGATTCTGATTGGCCGGTGCATGCATTACATGCAGGCATGTTCAATGCATTGATTATTGAATTAAACAATATATATATATATATATATTGGTGTAAAAGGATTTATATGGTATTTCAATCATGGAGAATTATTGGAACAGCTAATCTAATGGGATAGATATTCTGTTCGTGCATTCAAAAATTGGAACTGTTTTTTTTTTAGCTGTGAAACATCAAGAACACTCCACCAAATTACCTACTAAAATAAATCTCCATTACGTTATCAGACCGTCTTGTAGATAAGGTTTCGGTGGCTTTAGCAAACCAGTGAGAATATAGAAGGATTGATCCTGGATGAGAAAGAAGGATAATGGATGAAGCAGTCTTAGGTGTATGGTTGAACTAGTCAGTATTATAAATGTTTTGCACTCTATGGATACCACGATGCACTCACTACCGAAGGAGTCACTTAATTTTTAAATTAAAATACTTTTTTGAGAATGAGGTAGCTGTCAAGTTTTCGAGTCAAGTTCATTGATTCGAGTTCAAATATCTGCTGCATTAGCTACTAACCCATATTGGTACGGTGTGGATCAAGTCAAACATGAGTTATCTTACCTTTTTCAAGGGAAAAGTAATTCTTCGTAGTACGGCTGTCTGCTTACAGAGTGCAGTTTCATATAGCACACAAACTTGTGGATTTGTCCCTTTTATCTGTGTGAATAATTAGCTTGTGGTATCTTCAACAGGCACTCCTCAAGCATAGTCAGTAAGATAATTCTTTCAAAAAGCATTTAATTCAAAACTTTCGATCATAGACATCAAATTGCAGGATCGCAGGAATGAAGATTATTGGCATGAGGCTGACCTGTAATGGTGGAAATTACATCTCCTTCATATCTTTGGATGATAAGAAAATTTTGTGAAGTAGTTTTAACAACCTATTCATGAGATACTGCCTCATCTTCAGCGTGAGATAGCGTCGTGTTTTTAGAGTTGACTACATATAGTATCGATAACAAGTTTAATCTAGCATCTAATGGTTAAAAAGCCTGCATGACTAAGAAATAAAGTCAGCAAGATCTTTAACATTTATGCATGTTTTGGTTTTAGCTGATTGATTCATCCACTAAGAGCTGACTGTAAATTTGAGGTTTTTAGTTGAATATTGTTGTTTTTGGGGATTCACTATAGAGAATATATTGTGTTATACAGAAAAAAAGACAAAGCTTCAATCACCCATCGCAGATTTTTGTTTTATTATTCTACTCTGTCATTCAACACAAGTAATATGGAATAATCAGAAATATGTTAATGTAGATACATTTATTTCTCATAATATCAGTTTACCATCTTGAGGTCCCCTCATACACGCATGTCATGCATAAAATGAAAGATTTATACCAGCAATGGGCAATGTGAATGATAAAGATAGAGATGGAATAGAATCTAGACAGAAAAATATCCCATTTGGCTTCCAAATAGACCATATGTATCTAATGTTTGTAAGCAGTCTAGCAAAGTGCTTTGCAAAAATTCCAAACTCTCAGAATGGTATGATCTAAAATCAACCAGAACTCGACAGAGGCACCTGTATAAGACTAAGGTAAAGGTAAGGGTAAAGGTAAATGTATCAATGATAAAGGTGAAAATTGATGCTTTTGCGCAATCGTTTCTCAAAAAAGGAGAGGAATTACAATGGCCTACAATAAATATAAAATTTTATCTAAATAAATAACTCTTAGCCTTTTACATCCTACAGTGTCAGATATCGGAAGCTTGCGAGTTCACCAGATAATCATCATCACCGTCCACTATATGTAGAGTATTTCTTGTATTATTCTCTGACTTCTCATTGATCCTGAGTACCTTGACTGGCTTCTCTGACGCTCCCCAACATTTAAACGCAAAGGTGCAATCATCCTCTATCTCGTGACACAGATTTTGCTGGAAGAAAAGTTAAAAAGTATACAATTAGGAATTCTGTCCAATTAATATACTGTCAAAATAATTTGAAATATAAACTCACCTTGACGACATGACATCAGTTGCCCAATACAGTCACATCAACTTTTTCAGGGTGATATATGGCAATATGATACTAGGATACTAGGATGTGTTTTGTACCTGAAGGAATGAAACTTCATACATAGAAATTCCAGAGATATTATGAAATATTCCAAATATCCCAGAGGGCAGGTTGTGAAAAACCTCTGTCTAGGATTATATTGTCTGCCAAATAAAAAGTGTATATATAAGGATCATAATTGAATGAGACAAAATTCAGCATATTTGATTATAACAAATCAAAAATGTAAGTTTTGATATACCTTATCAGTTTTGCTGTTGACGAGGGCATTGATGAGGAATTCTACAACAGCCATAACAAGCGATAGTACGAGTCCGGCGGCCAATATAACAAACATACCACCGAGGTTATCCATACCAAGCTTAGCAGCGTTCAGAGAGGACTGGCTCTGATCACCGCCCTGATCCTGACAGCTCTCTGTCGGCTGTATCATATGGGAATATATCATATATCATATATCATTTATCATATCATATATCATATAGGAATATATCATATAGGAATATATCATATATCATATATCAGAGGGAAAAGGTGCATAATTGGAAAATGGTATTTGCATGATGAGATAATTTTTCAATGAGAATCAGAGCTATCCCTCTTACATGGTGGTCGTTGATCTGGCAAGGCTTTGGCTCAGACATGTATATAGTTTGGCTACTCATTCATGATCAGCCACAGAATCACAACCCGTTAACAAGTTAAAGCATCATACAAATTATAAAAAAATGTGTGAATTCAGAAGCAAATAAACAGACCAAATCCATTAACTACTGAGGCAGTCATTGTTACTCCAGCCAGCACATAGTTCAGTAGCCAGTCTTGGCAAGGTTGCGAAGATAGGCTACTAGTTCAGATGCTAATTCATGGTCAGCCATAGGAAGACCTCACTACGACCATCTTTGCAAGTTTTAGTTTCATGCAAGTGATAAAAATTAATAATATTCAGAAACCGACAAATGTTTTGTTTCTAAAAACTAGACTTAGTCGTAACTGAGGCAATGGATCATAATTCACTTTTAAGTAGTGAACTCACATTCTTCCACCATTTCTTGTAGAGATTCAACAGCACTTGATTCTCATTTAGACTAAGGATCGCATTGGAGAGTTTGTCTCGATAGGGGGAGTCTTTAGGCACCCCTATACCATAACCTTTACTATCTAGCTCTCCGCCGACCTCCATCAGATCACAGTGCTGCGATAGCTGATACCTCAGAGGTATAGATTCCATCAGATAAGCGTACCTTAGTAAGATATCAGTAATTCTTTTGTGAAATGGGAGCTCAATGAAAAAAAAACTTATCTGAGAACAAAAACCTTGACTAAGCATTTGGAGTGTGAAACCACAAATTTATCGCCAGATACAAGCGTGAAGACATTCTCATATGTCCGCTGAAATTGGGAAGTCCCCAGTTACGATGACTTCAAGCCACAGAGATATCACTAAATAGTAAGAAGGGAAACTCGCTCAATGTAGGGTTGTATTCTGTTGATTTTCAGGGAATATTTGACCAATCTGACTGACACCAGTGGACTTAACTACTTATTTGCTAGTGGCAGACTTTGTGTTCAGGCTCACTACTTACTTGCCAGTTGTGACTTTATTGATACCCAGTTCACTCTTGTTCACAAACCCATCCTGATTCTGACTCATGAAATTCCACATCTTCTGATAGGTTGTAATATTTGACTCCTGAAAACATAAGAAACAGTGATAACCCTTTAAGTTTAGAATCTCTCAAATTGTGTTGTAGAGAGGTGCATCTTTGAGCTTTCAGACAAGAGTTATTTATAAGTGCAAGGTGTTGCTCTGTAAAGTGAAGTGAGAAGCATCCTGTTGTCAACAATCCCTTTAGATGGGATTTTATCCGGATGAATTGAACATGGCAAAGTTTGAGTACTAAACCTGATATTAGATTCTAAGTATTATTCCCTTCAAACCCGCTGTAAAATAAGGAATAATTTCACTTCGACCTTGAAGAAGCTGTAGGTCGATCCTCCATATTGGCAGCCATATTTGATGGCCGTCTGCTGAGCGAGGTCGTCAGCGTTAGTGATCGGTGTAGTCATTCTAGTCTTAGTAAGGAAGGCAGCGAGGTTAGCTGTGTATGAGCTGACAAGTATCAGAGTAAAGAACCACCAGACACCAGCTATCATACGGGTAGAGGAGGCTCGAGGAGCTATCTCAGTACCTGTCACGAGTGTACGGTGAGAAAGTCATGGAATTCCACTACCAGTTATCCTGGCAGATTTTGAGCATTTGATCCGCCTCAATATAATAAACTCATTGGAAAGGTGTCTATTTTTTCAATAACACACAACCTCGCAGTTATATTTGAGGTGAGAATTGTCTGTGAAAATGTTTAATTCAAACACCATCTTCAGCGCATCCTGCAACAATAGATTACCCAGTGAGATTACCAGTACACACATAGTATGTATACATATATGAATCTGTATACATATATGAATTTGTATAGATAAATGACTTTGCATACATAAATGACACTGTATACATATGCATATGTACACATACAGATACATACATCTATATGTAATGTAGCTTACCTTGCTGCATCAGAGATCCTATAGTGAACCAGAAACAGTTGAGTAGAGTAAACTGATTCTCCACTGTGTCTGAGCTGGGGTTACACGGGTGTGGGTTAGCCCATTCATACGGGCTTACTCTGTAAAATATGAGAGAGAAATGATGCCATCGGTCTCTCGGTGTAGAGTTAAAAAGAATGGCCATAAAATCAAATATTTTTTGGAGTAACATCATTTAAAAAATTTATCAAACTTTATCTACTTTCAAGATGACGATTCAGCTCCACAAAGAACGAAACCTGAATAACAGGTAGCATATTTATAAGCATGCTATCTAGTTTTTGTGCATACATAAAGAATGAGGGTCACACTACATTAAATTCGTTTATTCACGTATAACTGCTCCATTGTCAACCCCATGGTTTCTGGGAGAGTTGCAATGAATTCTTATCTCTACCTGGCCACCAAGAAGAGCAGTATGCTGACAAACGCGTAGGCTCCGATAAGAAGCATCCATATACGATCATCCAGAGGTCTGAGGAACGAGAACAGGTGAGGTGGCTCCGCTACTGGTCTCTTAAACAGTATACTTATACCTGAAAATAAAGAGAAGGAAAGAATATATACTGCATGTATACTACGTATAGCTGCTCTCTTCTTTCTTGTCTAATGCTCTATCCTATACTCTCAACTCTACCGTTTTGGATATCAGAGAGTTTTTGTTGTCATTTGACACCACAGACTTAATAATAAACCTAGACAGGACACCATATACAGCTGAAGTGAAGCACGTAATTGTGGTTCGACATAACGTCATTGGAAGGTGTAGAAGCTGTTCAGGATAAGCTTCTAAATCTCCTGTAATTTTCAAACTCAAAATCCGATCAAAATTGATGGAGTTATCGACAAAAAACCTGGATTTTGGACAATCAACCAATGATAGCATCATTGTTTCTACACCTACCAATGTCGTTACGTCGTCCACAAATAAATGCCTCAGCGCCTCAATGCTAATGCTCCATATAGTGTCCTGCCTAGGTTTATTATTAAGTCTATGTTTGACACTCTGCCAGTGAAGGCCGATTTCATCTCTAATTGCCACAGACATGTATGCGGTGACAAATATTATATATAGATTATATATAAATATTATCGTTAGACTTTTCTAGCATCCCAGATACAATATGCTAAGCCATTCACCTGTAGTAAATAATATTTATATCACTATCACTCACCGACATTCATGAAAGGTTTGGTGAAGTCAATAACTTTGGATCTGTCAAAGTTAATCGTCAAATCTCCAAGTGCCATGTCAGCTCTCTAAACAAACAAAAACGTCTTGAGATACAAATTTTGTCAGATGGTAACTTGACAAAGCAATATCATGGAGAAATTTGTTTATAAAGTTCAAATGTCAGTTGCGACTTACAACAACTTGTTTGAGTTATTAAACCTTTTCGTAATTAACAATGGTCATGGACGGTTGTGCAAAGACACCATCATAAAGTTACTAACATTTGGCATTATGTCTATTCACTCAGAGAATTAAAAAGAGACGAAACTCAGAACTGGCAACTGTCATGACCAACATGGCAGAATGACAGGTGTCAGCAGGTGACTCACGTTAGTCATAAGCATGCCAATCATACCACTCCATGATCCATTAGGAAGCTCAGCGCCTGTCAGATTATCGGGCACCTGCTTATATTGATATGTCCAGTTACGACTCTCAGCTAGAGCCTGCATCATATCGATAGCAAATCCTTCAAACCTCTCATTACCTGTCACTGGAACATACAACGAGGCTCAGTGAAAAGGAACTAAATTGGAATGAAAACATGGGTCAATAAAGTTAGGAGATTGTTTTATGTATATGAGAAACTAGAAATTTCAATGCTACACTTTGTTGAGAAAAAGAATTATGTGAGCAACTGAGCACCAGCCAGACAGCCAACGGGAAAGTGATTGAATATCTTTTAATCTGCTGTCTTATTTGTTGCGACTTCATAAATCCATTTTTAGCCAACTAGGTCTAGTTGAACCCTATCATATAGGTGATTATCAGATGTCTTGTCATGTTTTTTTCATTATGGAAAGCGTTAGCATTCATCATTTGAAATGGGAGTGGACAACTCATTCAAAACGGGAGCGGATAACTTATAAGAAAAAATATGGGAACATAGTGTTATCATATTGGTTTGCACACACAACAAATTCAGTTTTAAAACTTTCAGGTAATCAAGAAACATTGAAAATACTTACAATTGACTCCTTCTCTCAGCATAACAAATGGCTGCTCCTGAGGTAAAAAAAGAGTAACGCTCAGAGTCTCTCATCTACTGAGATTTTAAACAAACACACAACTCGGTCAAACTATCTGAACTAAACCTTTGCTTATTATTCATCTATTCAGATGTCACAGTTACTTTGATTCAATAATCTAGTCCTTGTTTGGACGTATCACTTATGAATTGAATTTGTGATAGCAGCTGGACATAGTACCTGCTTCCAGTATCAATCCCATCTAGTTATTTAGCAGCTTTGACAGTTTGAGAAACCCTTTGGTTTCAGTGCCTCAATACAAGCTTGTCAATTTTACTTTTAAAATTATGAAGTTAACCTGTTGTGATAAACTTACCAGCTTAACAACGATTAGAAGCTTTTTAGTCTCCATATCTTTCTGTATCTCAAGTTGTCTCCTCTCGTATGATTTGGTAATATTGAGACGAGCCAATGAGGAGTCAGCATTGGGAGTCCATCGTCCGACCTAAAACATGAAATATACAGACAGGTTTAAACTCCAGGCCTATTTGCATGTTACCTTAGTTAACATTACAACAATTACTATACAAAAGACCAATATAAACTTTTGCGTTGAGCCGCAAAATGTTTTTGAGCTGAGATATTTTAGGTGTAATACAATGAAGTACTACTTCTTTAATTAAAATGTGTCTTCTGGCGATGTCATAGTGGCAAATGATACACGATTTGGCTTGCTGTTTAATCACTTCTGGAAAGGAGGGGGGACAGTTGCAATATGTCGTCAGAAGTTTTCCTAAATTTAACCAACCATCCACAGATATGGCGCATCTACCAAAAGTATAAGTTTAGTCTCAGCTCATACCAGTTGTATAGCGCCATCTGTATCATACTCTATCAGATCCAGACCCACATCCAACCTCCTGCCTCCTCTCTTCTTACCATTACTAGTTAGTTTACCTTCTAGTGTTATATTACTAGTCAGTCCGCTATATTTTACCTAAATTATACAATATCAAACAGGTTAATTGATAATTTATTTTCAAATTTCAAATTGAAATGGATCTATGAGTGTGGTAATGAGGCTAGTAATTGTTACCTGAAGTCTCTCTACCTGGGGGCAGACATCAATATATTTATTGCATAAGCAGAGTAATAAGTTAAAAGGGTAAGTTGTCCTCTCGCTGAAGTTGTGAGGATAAATCTTGAAGGATTAAGGATTACTTCCTGCTATGATCAGTGTGAGGTATACTGAATAACCAAGTTGTGGTGGGATAAGAAACTATGGACATAGAGCCTTATTGAATGAGGTAACTTATTTAGGTAACAGAATAAAAGAAGATGGGCTGAGAGTTTCTTTTGTCTAGGGTTTTGTAAACCCCCTCATCATCACTGCCAAAAATAACAGAACAATTACAAAGTGAATGAGAGCTGATTACCTTGAGTAACTCCTGGAAGAAGTCATCACCAAACTCCCACTGCGTCTGAGGGACTCCGTACTCACATGTGAAGGCTTTCGTGGCCAGACGTCGAGATTTAGTGGTGAAATAATTCTCTATGGCTCGAGCATAGAACATCACAGAATCAATAATCAATGAGTTGTGACTCTTTAAAAAATTCATAGCAATGGACTAAGTAAAATTGTATTTATGAATAAGATACATTTCATTGGATCACGAATCTGCGACAAATTATCGAATTGAAAGCGCTGAATAACTTTTTACGCTCCATCTAGATCTATGGTAAGTCCAGGTAGGAAGTGTAGTACATACCAAAAAAGAGTAAAGTTTTGCAAAAGGAAAACTATGCATTCCAAGCAGGCTCGAAATAATTAAATAATTGCTAGCTAATATTTACTCAACCTGATACTTTGCATAAACTCCAATGTTAGCTAGCGTAAATTTGTGCTAGCTAACATTTACTCACCACCAAATTAGTTAAACCAAACTCCAGCTAATATTGATACCTCTAAGGTTGTATGAGAGTCCATAGATATATCCATAGTGTCTGGTTGTATAACATCACATTATGACTCACACTGATCACATGATATATTATTGCATGTATATCTCTGATCTAGAGTGAACTAATTTATTAAGTGTGGAAACCATCACAATTTGGTGTAACGGCCTTTGTTAAATTTTATTAATAAGGGGTGTTTACATGTTAGGTACTGATACTAAATTGACTTTGCCGATCAAAGATACACATGTTAATAGTGTAGTCTTGATGGTCAGTGTGGTACAAAATAATACTACTAGGTACTTAACAGTGCTATCCACACACTGATTATGACTTACAAGTGAGACAGCGTTGATGTAGTGATCACTATGTTCCTTAGTCTCTTCTTCTACCTCTGAGTCATCATGTGTAGCTGTCTGATATCTCGTAGTCACATCTCTCATCATTTTAGTGTTCTGATCGACGAGACGGAATCCCGTAATGTTCACTCCGCCGGTAGTAAACTCACTGATGTTCAGCGCTCCTAAATCCTATGTAAAATCATCAAAAATCTTGACAATGCTAGAATAATTTTGCTCGTATTTGGATTTGTTTCCAGCAGTTAATGACATGGGGGAGGGGGGAGACTGTCAATAATGAATTAGTAAGACTATATAATTAGATAGCAAGGCAGCATTTCTCAAAATTACCTCCCATTTATGAAAGGGCAATTTTGAAATACCTCATGGATGCCAAAATGACAGTAGATAACAAAAACGCTGCTGTTTGGGCATTTAACTGACAGGTTCCATTCAACTTTATATTACTCCCTTTGATACAAGACTGAATTCATCCCCTCTTTTTATTTTTTTCACCAACATTTACCGTTATTTCTTTGACATATTATGTAAAAAATTTTCCGCCAAATTAAAAGTGTATGATCAGATCATAAAGTCAGCACTTACCAGTGAAGTGAACATGTAGTGATGGTATGTAGTCAGCAGACCCATAGCCGTAGCAGACTGAAGAAAAGACCTGATCTCATGTGAGTGGATATCCACTATGACATGTTTGTATGGCTGGTTATATCTAAGCTCTTTTAGGGTCTGCTCTATGTCCCTTAGCTCCCAAAATATTATATCAATCTTATCTTCTCGAGTACGATGCTGTAGAAAGTCCGCATTCAGTACTGACTTAATCCGAGGTAGCCCTGAAATAGCGTAAGAGGAAATACCTAGAAAGGTCTTAAAATGAAATAAAAGGAAATGAATTTGATTTATGATTTTTCTACTTGCATTTGTCATGCAGTTTCAGGCTGGCAGTGTTTGTAATAGGTATCATATCAATATCAGAGTTATTTTACAACTTTAAAAAAAAAACTGTTTGATTGTAGTATCGAGTCAGATGTAAATGGCTCAAATTCTGGTCAAATATGCATAATTAAAGCAGGAGAGGTATACACCCGAGGGTGCTGGGGGCTGGAACAATCAACAATGAAAGCTCCCCCAGTGGGGCTCGAACCCACAACTCCTGCGGCACTAATCGCCTGGCAGTGAATAGCAAGCGCGCTAACCAATTGCGCCATCTCACCATCCCCAAAAAAGAATGGGTCGATGGCGCTAATAAAAAATTAATTGGCCGAAACCTGATGCACAAGATGTCAATACAACAAGATAGTTTAGTCAGTATGATCTAACAGTAAAAGACAGAACAGCGCAGAGGAGATCATAATGTTCTTTCTAAAAAGATGACACCGACAGTCCGACATATGATACCTTCCAAATACTGAACCATGACATTGTGTATTGTCTTTGATATGGGCACAAACCTTCAGTACCGCTATAGAGAACAGCCACATTTCTCCATCTGAATACATCAATGAAGTCGAGTAAGGCCTGATTCAGAGTCACCATATCGGGGTGTACATTCACAGTCATCGTATACGGAGTATCACTAGAAGAAATATCAATGTCGAAGGTTTTTGTTGGGCTGTAAGGTGAATGCTGAATTACCTACTCAATCTCATATTTTCCAGGATTTAAACCTGTACCAATAACCCGGTGTCACCAGTTTTCCAGTTTGGCTGTAACATAATAGTGTCGATTCAAAGAAAGTTCCTTACTTGACCATTTATAGTCAAGAATTAGTGAGATATTAAAGATACCTGGTAGGAGCAAAGTTAGGCGTAGATTGTATCATAGGCACAGAAAAGTTCTGACACATGCTAGCTATCATGTGTGAGCTCGAAGATTCTGTGTTAGCAAAAAATGCTGCTATCCCTCCATCAGTGGCCGCGTCTATCTTCTGAAACAGCTTACAAGCTACAAGGGATTATGAGGATAGCTAGATGTAACATTTCCCTCCAGTGGAGGGGGAGTAACTCCAAATGAAGATAAATGGATCGACATTGATCTAACATCACTTGACCAATTAGCTAAGATATGATCTGTCCACATGAACCAAAAAATTTTGATGCTTTTCGGTGGGGTCTCTGATTGCATCAGTCCTATTCATACTCAATGTTAAACCATAATAAGATTGAGAACAAGCTAATACCCTTTGGGGACGCAATCATCAAAAAGCAAACACAGCCATAAATATCGCCGTCACACAAATATCATGCAAATAACCCCTGACTTTTAAGACCCGTTCATTAGAGTCAGGCCACCCTTAACAACGACTCAGTCCAATAAATCCTGTTTTACCAAACTTTGCGGATGGGTAAAAGAATGGAGCTATGAGAACAAAGAAAGACCAATTTTTAGTGATCTTACCTCTTTGGGAAGTGGTGAACACATTTGAGCTGTTGGTGATTTCAGCCACTAATTTGATATCATACTTTCGTAGGTAACGATTAGCTTCTTTAACTCCTAACTCAAACATAGACCTTCTAGTGGCTATCTCATGATCAAACAGAGCACCTATAACATAAATATATCTGTTACCTAAAAGTTATTGTACATATTTAGTATTTATAACAAATGATGATAGTTTCGGAATCTACCAAATCCATATCCCTCTTCAATGTCACAAGATCTTGGCTAAAGAAATGACATCTGGTGACTTCAAGGAACTTTAACCGCTGATGGTCAGGCTCAATAAAGCATACCTAACCTACTTCAACATTACATGCTGAACAGCATACCATAATGTAATCTCCTGCAAAAACCAGAACGATAAGGACTACAGCATCATCAAGCAGATTTACTGAGTTTAGCCTAATTGCCATGGTACATCTCCACCCAAGTTGCACTGTGTTAAAAATGCTCGAATGAATGCTTTTGACCTTTCACCTACCTATCCGTAGAGTTTTCATCCTATTTCTCCTCTGACTGAGAATGCTGCCACACAGACACAAAGACAGCATCAGCACAGACAGCAACCACATGGCAGTAAATTTTTATAATTTGACAGATGAAAACATTAAAGAATAGTAAACTATTTAGTCAGAATAAGAGAACAGAGCAGCGCATCAGTTGACTGACACAGCTTTTTCTCTTGAGTGACGCTGAGAAATTTCAGCCTAAAATGTTTATGTGAGATGCTGTTAGGTAATTGGCTGTATGCGTAGGGCTGCCGACATCAAAATTGTGGCTAATATTCATATAAAGGCAATTATTAATAAAGTGATGCATAAGTTCAATAATAGTACTTGTAGTATGCCTCAGGCTGTCCTGACAAGTCATACGGTTCTGTTGACCAAAAAATCAAATATAGCATCACTTGTACAGACTAGCAATGATGGCTGTGATATCGAAGATCACTGCAGCTTAAGTCCACATGCTTCAATTTTGGTCCCTGCTGCTGATTGCAACATATTTTGGTAAAAATAAAAGTGGCGATCTCAATGATCATAACAAGGTGTCATCAGTTTGTCTAGGTTTTTTTCTTGTGTAAAATAAGGGAGTTACTGATGATAAATAAGCCTGTCAAGTCCAATAAAAGCCGCTCAAATAAGTCCATATCGAAAGTCCACATACCAGCGCTAGTGAAAAAAACAAAAACTTGCATTATGTTAATCGCTGTCATAAAATTGAATTTTTGAAGACAGGTGAAAATGATTTTTTTCTTGAAACATCCAGATATATATTATGTAGTGTGCAAAAAGACTTGAAAAGTGAAAGTTCAGCATTTATGATTGATTAATGTTGGCATTTTCACACTGGCCCAAAGTTATCTTGAACATAAAAACGACTGTCATACAGTCCACCATATTTGCCAACCACATGAAAATACAACCAAATTGAAAAGAAATTCAGACGAAAGAGCACACCGGACTAAATATGGTCACCCATCTATGGTAAAGCATTACATGGGGGAGGAGTTATCCCCAACTGTAGCCGTAGATCTGAGAGTGAGGTCTCCCAGTACCGCTCCACATAAAAATTCATAAGAAGTTGAGAACTAAATCCGTTACTCACAGACCATTTAAAGAGCTCATTTCTCCACATCTGTTTGTGCCTGAAAAAGAGACATAACTAACAAGGTAGTCAATAGGTAGGCCTCAACAAAAACTCAATCTGATACAAATTTGAACAGTGAAATAGATAGTATAGTGTATAGTATGGCATGAGGAGAGGGATATTTTCTAGGCTTACTCGTGCCTTAGTATCATTGCAGAGTAATTTTATCAGTTGATTAAAATCGGCTACTGCTGCAAGTTTGGAAAGTCTGTGTTTTCATTCGGTAGACCTCAACAATAACGAAAGACTGCAATCTCAGAATTGCTTTTACTATATATACCATACTTTATTACTTTATGACACAGTCAAGTGATTTTTTTCCCTGATTTCAACAATCAGTTTCTGCAAATAGTTTCCCCTTAGGTGACACATCAGAAATTCAAGTCTCATTTAATTTTCTTCAGGCTATACAGATTTCAATAAGCACAGATTTATCAGATTGATGCAGAACAAACACATACTTAGGTCCGAGCCTCACAGGTCCAGCTATAGCAGCACCGACACACATGGGCAGACCAGTCTGTATGGCCTCGTACCACTTAACAGAGACTTCTCCTAACATATTGGGCTTCATTCCTACAACACATTACAATCATAATACATAGAACCCAGATCATCATTACCATTGATTTTCATCAGTCTTTCAACGTCAGACTATGATTGGTTTTTGTATATTTATGAACAGTTGTCGGTTTGAAAAGAAGAGCCGCCCTATACGCAGTGGCTTTGCTATAGTCATGTTTAACTGGAAAACACCATTTTTCTCTAAACCTGCTGTAATTCACGTTATAAAATTGTGTACTATGATAGTAATATTGTCAGTGACCAGCCTTTAACCCCAGGAGAAGAACCAGCTAAGAGCTAATCAGAAAGGTCAAGGAATGATATAGAGTTCAATCGGATGTATAAACAACATCCATATCCAACAGTACGCAACTCATTGAGGTTAGACAGTGTACTTTGTCATATTACATGCTGCCAGAGCTGTTCTGTTCACGGAATTTAAAAAAAAATAATTGAAAAATAACTATAAAATATTTAAACATTAAAATATAATTATGAATATAGGAGTTCTACTGTTCTTACCTAATATGGTATGAGTGAGATCGTGTAACTGTCTATATCTCAACATGACATATCTCAAATCTACCTCATCTATAAAATTAACTGGTCTCCGTGCGTCAGGATCAAACCCCTACAAAATACAGCATATATTATAACGTGTCGAGCAGTGTGAAGAATAGTCGACGTATCGAGTCGCCTGTTAGAACATCAACTTCTTAAAGACTACCCAAAGACCAATGCATGTTATAGTGAAGCAGCTACTTATGATGAAGTTTTGTCAGATTTGCATGGTAAAAAAATTCAATGCTCTACTTGGCATGAATTATTGATGGTGGAAATGGTGCCTCCATAAGGAAAGGTAACTCCCATTCACTGCAGTATGATATCACAGTCTCCCGGAAGTGCTTGTTTCTTGTATTGCTTTGTCATAAGTAACTGCCTGACTATAACATGCATTGGTTGTTGTGTAGCCTTTAAGCCAGGGTCTACAAATAACAAATCGGGATCAGTAAATGATTTTCCAGTCATTCAACCCTGTATGGTTGGGGCATTTGCGAGTTTTTTCCCAAAGTCCTTGGTTCAAGTTATATGATAAGAAACAGTTGCGGAATCATTTCACAGAGCTGATTGATGACAATGATTATGTCATCAATAGCTATCCTAACTGACATGATAGCCCCAATTAAAACAGATAGATGCCTTTAAAGATTTTTCTCCCATGGTTATCATTAACTTGACAAAGTGGCCTTATTACTACGTAATGTATATAACTGTCCCAGAGATAT
The DNA here is from genome assembly GCA_914767715.1 of Membranipora membranacea. Classification (NCBI taxonomy): domain Eukaryota; kingdom Metazoa; phylum Bryozoa; class Gymnolaemata; order Cheilostomatida; family Membraniporidae; genus Membranipora; species Membranipora membranacea. Next base: position 2,573,835 of record OU612073.1, read on the forward strand.
ATGCCTACACCTACATCAACAATGATCATCAAGCCTTGATAGGAAATTTCCCTCCTTCCCGAAATTCAAACTCATTTGTAATGTTTTCAGCGACTGTAATTTCTAAGTATTCCACTGTTTTGAGCTCAGTGGCCAAAACGGATACGAACATAGAACTAGGGTAGATAAAGTGTAAGTTTTGTGGATCACATGGTATATCAACATGTACATGATAAAGAAAGGGTAAGTTTAATAGAGTATGAGGTCTGTGGTTTAGTAGGTTTACTTACATGTATATTCAGAAAACGAGAGTAAGCATTTCCCAAACTCTCATAAGGCAGCTGAGAGAGGTACTCCAGATCTACAGTCTCTTTATTTATTAGTGGCTGATCTCTGAAAGATACAACAAAGCGATGTTATTATCTTGTACCCAAACTGTCAGAATAACATCGGCAAAATCACAAATAAAGACACAGGCATATCTATGAAATGGAGACAGATGCATACACTGCTAAGTATTCACAATTAAAACCTTAGTAAAAAGTGATACTAGCAAAATTTGTTAGAACGAACTCTAGCCCATATCACCACATATCAGGTGTTTGTGATTCTGTAGTATGAAAATTCGTACAGCTTTAGCAAAAATTGAATGCCATGAAATCTTAGGATGGCTGCAATCAGTATTTTGTTTAATCTCAATACTCAGACCGAGATTTCACAATGCGCTGTTTGATATTCTTTGTTTTGATCAACAATGAGTCGCTGGAGATTCATTACTCCACCATCGGTTATAGTTACTTTTGATTCCCATGAACCCCAATAGATAGTCATGTAAACATTTGAAATGGTAGAGTTTGTTGTACAATTTGTGCGTGTAACAAAATTATATTACAAGGATACTAGCTCCTATCCAGCAAAATGAGCTTGAGCTGTGTTGTCACATTATATATTAAAGTCTAGTAGACTAACACAAAGTGTTATGGAATCAAAGTAACAGAACTTGGTACCTACTCTAATATTCGTCTTCCTTCTGAGTCTTGTAGCATTTTTTGCTGTAATCGAGACAAAGCACAACTTCCAGATGCCTCACCCATTGCGCATATCATGTCTACAAGAAAATGTTTTTTCTAGACTGATCCCAACATACTGTAGTTGACCCAGCAACTCCTGAGCACTGTCCAAAGCTCAGAGAATAATGTTGTCACTAAAATGGCATTTAAAGTCCTGAATTGTCTTCTCATTGCACTTTGCCATCCATGAGCAAACAAAAACAATAATGATGAGATTGTACAAATAGCTGATGGCATTTTGAGTTTGTTACTCAGTGTGAGGGGCGAGAGATAATATCTTGTTCACTAGCTATGTTTGAATAAAAGTCACACTCTCGCATTTAGATAACAATGGTTATGACTGGTATGACATTAACATGACCAGCAGCCTATCTCATAGGAAGTGATTTTAAAGGCCAATGACAGGAATAAGCAATGAAAGATGGAAGTTATGGTATGATATATTTTTGAGGATCGCAAAAAAAAGAGATAAGATAATAATCATACATGCTGACCGTCTCTGGCTGGGTCTGTGATCGCTGCTATAGCTGAGGTCATGGTGAGAAGTGCTTTCTGAAAGTTTGTGGTGGGTATGTGTCCTGGATAAAGTTCATCTATCACATGATCTGAGGCTGAGTTTGCATCATCTGTTAGTGTAGCACAACTCCTACATACGGCACCTTGATGGTTACAAATTTAATAAATATTCTAATAACCAGAGCACATGCAGAGGAATTGAGATGTTCTTGGAAAAATAGTTTTCACTTTAATTCATGATGAAATGCAATAAAAGTTGTATTATTACATACAGACATTTAAAAGCCTATAAAATGTCCTAAAAGTTGAGGAAGTGGATAAATAATGATGAATGAAGCCTACAGTTTTGTTGATTGTTGTATGGTGCCGATTTTAATCCTAGATAAAGCCAAAGTAGCGGACGGACATCAAGGTGGTTATGGTTAAAACTTGACCATGAATGTGTATGTATCACTACCGCTGAAATATGCTATCAGTAAACAAGAAAAGCGTGATATAATGTGCAGACAAAAAGTCACCTATTCTGAAGGCGTGACTAAACATTGAGGGGCACTTTACCTCGAATGATGCACCTGAATGCTGCCGTAGAAAGGATTTGAGTGGTTAGCCTCTGTAGCGCCATGATAAGCTCAGGTTATCTAAGTTGGTGTAGGCTGAGAGTTACAACAATCGATTTCGGAACATAGATTTTCACCTGCAGCAATAACATATATAACTTCACTATAAATAATAAGAGTACTCAATTTCAGCTGTCAGAAAGGGATTATAATAATGACCTGCTGAGGTTAAATTTATCACTCACATCATTCCTGATAATTATGTATTTGGATAATTATTGTGAGTAGTGTTGTGTGTGAGACACAGGGCGATATAACAATGAGCCCAATCCCAGGTTTGGGAGTAATTGGATAGAATGTGAAAGGTCATTGAACCATAGGTGGAAAATGTGAGTGTTTGAAACCATTAACTTATATATATATATATATATTGAATGGTTGAGTGGCTTTACTTCCCAATTTGAGTTTATTAGCATTGATATTAGCAAGGAGTAACAGCGAAGAGGAGAGATAGCTTATTCCCCTGTTACTCCTTGTTATTAGTATTCGAGTTAGCCCACAGAAACTGATGCACAACTGTTGATGTAGGCCTGATTTTTCTCCAAGTGCAAACAAAATTATTATCATTTAATTTAGCTTACATGAATTTTTTTCCCTCTGCAAAATAGTGTAGAGTGACACACTTTTTAAGAAACTACACAATCAAAGAACAACAAAATATTTCTGTATGTGCGCGTAGGTTTTGGACTAATTATGAGAGTCCCAGGTATTTATTAGAGAAATATGTTTACTGAGAAAAGTTACTGGGCTTGTCATGGATTGCTAAGCCATTTCTCTATGACCTAGATAACTAGTTTCCGGAAATCAACTATTTGATTTTGAGCTGGGAGTGTGAGCTGTTTGTCACTGTGGATGTAGCTGATCTATAGTAATTTAATTGAAGTTGAACCGACTTTGACTGTGCAACAAACAGGTATTAAAGAAAGGTAAGTATGGGTTTTGGTTACTGTCACATGTCACCAGACATACAATAAATACAAAAATGTGAGAGTCAGAAGTGCTACTGCAGTATGAGTAGACTAGTATAGTAAGCTAAGTAAGTCACACCAACCAACTTGTCCAAGAAGTGTCAAGTGAGTGACCGATTCAATAGTTGGAACTTGATAAGTTCAAAATCAGTGGCCACAGACAGTGACTGAGGGGGAGTGTGTAAAGTTGAGTAGGCTACTCCTTGGTTAACAGATTAAGCACTTAACTGGTCTGTTCAGCAAATATGAGTGAGCTACCTCCTACAACTGATTTAGTTTACTGCTTGTTGATATGTTCAGAAATTATTATATTTGTATATATCAATCAGTCTAACCAGGGAGAATCAGAATGTACATATGAATTCTAATTAGATTCTCCCTGATCTAACCTTAGAGAACTATCATTCCTTAACAAATCGGGAGAGTAACTCTAATCTACTGATGTATAAATGATAGTTCTGTAAGAATATGAGAGGTTTCTTTACTACTACTGTGGTAGTGATTAAACCTGCTTTACTGTTGTTTTATCAGATAAGTTCTTGTTCAGTCACTGTGAATGTGATGTGTGAGTGAGTGTGTGTACAAGGCATGCAGTGGTTTTATGTATTCCCTGTTATGATACTGTTATCCATGTTTGCTAACTTCAAGTTTTTCCAAAAATGATGTCTGTCGAAAATAAATTACACTACAAATTTTCATATATTGGACCGTATATACAAGGCTACATACCTCGCCTACCCCGGACTACATTCTCAGCTCTTTCTATTAATTTGATGTTATCTTTATTTCAGGTTCTATAACTCCTCATTATTACTGAGTATTATTTCACGGACTGAAACAAGTCGAACTACAGGAGACACAATGGGTGAGATAGCGATAACTTTTATGTAACTCTTCTGCCATATGATTTACTGGTTATCTCTAATGTCCGTACAGGCATACCTTGTACAGAAACATATAAAAGAGCAGAAACGGGAATAAATTACGCTCTAAAGTTATGTTGATTTTGCCACACTGGAACCCAAACATGAATTTTCCAGTTATTTTTTATTTTCAATGAAAGAAGTAAGACGAAAACGAATTTTTGACTACTTTTGTTTTCAATGCCCTTTAGGTAGGAGAATATACTGAAATCTCATAGTTTTGTGCTCTATTGTTTTACATAATGCTCAGGACTTCATTGTCCAGAATTCCATATATTTTTTTCACAAAAGTTTATTGGCCGAGCTGCGAAATTTTGTATTTGGGTTTCAAAGCCTTTATCGGGTTAGAACTTACAATTTACATTTAGCAATTAGGCCAGCTTGTGTTGCAATTAGCCCAATGCTGCAGCAAATCACACCTTAATGGGTCCCAGTCAAAGGTTTGTGTTGGCTCTTCGGTCTGTGGTAGAAAAAAGGTGAGTGGCACACAAATCGAGATTGTTTCGATGATCAAGTTGTTTACAAGTCATCACCGTTAGATTCTGGTCAACTGCTGTCCCCGAGGGACTCCGCTAATTCAACACTGTCTCTTCAATAACCTTGTCTAATTTAATTTACCCTGTCAACTCTCTGCAATTATTATTTGCCGATGTTCAGCCAGTGTCAATAATGTATACACAAAGAAGCTTTTTACAGTAGATTGGTCATATTGAACCATTGATCTACACTATGCTTGGCTGTAATAGAGGCGGAATATGCCGTAAAGTTTGCCGTTTTGCACAGGCTGGATATATTTTAGTTTATGACTAGCTAACATTTACTCAACCCCTTCAGTTCACCTAAAATCCCTCCTTAACATGTGAAAACTGTTACAGACCAAAATTAATAAGCCCTCAAAATAGTTGAGCAAATACTTATTCCCATACGGAAGGCTATGAATATTATTTCAAACTTAGATGTTGGTGGTATCATCCACAATGTTTTGTCTACGGTAATATCTGTCATTCTAAAGATTTGGTTGTTTGGGTATAATACCTTATTATCTTATCTATGTAATATTTCTACTTGAATCGAGTGGCTTGTCTGAATTCGCTACAACCTCAATTTATCAAACCGTAGGCCTTGTCTGCGGGACACCCTCATTTTGTCAACATAGCGATCCCTAGATAAGCAGCTAATAAATCGTAACGGGTCAAGTTAGAAAAGTTTTTATCATTATATTATATATGTGTTACAGTGAGATGTGTAGTTACATTCGACTATGACGCTACTCAGCCCGATGAACTGACTATAAAGAAAGGAGACTTTATATTGGATGTACAGAAGACTCCAGGTGGCTGGTGGGAAGGCGTGCTCAACGGCAAGAGAGGAGTCTTTCCTGATAACTTTGTTGAGGTGGGTTTTGTTCTACCCCCCCCCCCCTTTACCTCGATAGATCAGCAGCTATATTATATCACTCAAGTGCCTTGCTGAAAAATGTGTTTAAAAATATTTGGAAAGCCTTATTTTTACTGGCAATTCAGTAATATAATGTGTAGCCTAACTAAGAAGTCTGTCCTAGACTGTGCATTTTTACCTTGATGTTTCCTGTTATTAAATAATTCGGCTTCAGACCAGCTAGTCTCATGTTGGTTTTCACTCCAGTAACAGTGCTGGCTAGACCAGTATTTTTTGTGTGTCTGTAATTCTCTGATATTGACATAAAATATGTGCTAAATTTAGAATTAGGGAAAGAGATAGTCTACTCCGCTCTTTCTTCCTGATCAATTTCTCCCTCATTTATCATTTTCCACATATCTGCTATATATTCTCTTAGCTTTCCAAACCAAGCCAGCGAAAAATAATATCATGATATGACACTTGCCTTAAAATTCCGATGATTAGATTAGAAAGGGAAGACATTCCGATCCCTATTGTAAATAATAATCCTCATTCTACCCAAAATCTATCACTGAATCACAATCCTCCTGTCTGATTCATAATCATGATCAATGGGTGAAAGTTAGACGCATTCAAATCTTTATTTGGACAATTAGTGTATTCACAGTATTATGACTCATGCGAGGTCTGAGATGGTCTACTCTGCTTCAAATTAGACAAATAGCTATAAATGTAATGCCTTATTTGAAGCGTGGAAAGATGCTATAATAACCATACAGATGCAGAGGGTTGTTTAGTTTTAGTATCAGATCCGATATCACCAGATGATAATAACGATAGATCACAGGATTTCCTGGGTAAAAAAACGATAATAAAAATTTTTCAGCTTACATAATTTATTGTTGTCAGGGTATGACATCAAAAGATTAAGCAGCTGCGACATCTTTTCTCAGTGCGGATGGTTAAATAATAAGCAATGGTTTGGTGATATGGTAGTCTGAGCTCCCCCCATACTTTTGACCCCCTCCCCGCCCGAGGACCTCCTGTGGTGATATGGTAGTGTCGAGTCAGTGTGGCGTTAGTGTATGACATCAGCCTTCTCCTCAAGCTGTCACGTCAGCACTGGGCCGCTAACAGAGAAAACTTAGCTGACAAGCACTCCGTCATTGATCCAATCACACTTATAATCTTGTGTTATTGCTCTCGGATTAGTCCTAATATCATATCAGCAAACTTGACGAGGCAATGTTAAAAATGCTCCAAAATATTGGATTATTGATTTCTGTCTTGATCAGTTTATGAAATTGTTGTAAATTACTGGCTATGTTTTATGCTAAGTTAATTACACAAAGCTGAATCAAGAGTTGTGACTGTGGCTAGCTGTATCAATATCCAGCACTGGCTCTGAGAAAGCGAAATCATCTTCCGTCTGTAGACATTTCTGATTTAATTTTTCCATGACACAGAATGAAATGTCATTTAATTCTGTGTAAAAACAAGAACTCCTTACTGTTTCTGAGTAATTAATAAGTCACATCTGCTATTTTAGATTTTCTCAGTGAACAAGGAACCTGCCACTATTTAATTTTACCAACACCGAAATAATTTCCTTGAGGGTTCGAATACAGAGGAAAATGAATAGGATTTTTAGTTTCCTATCAATCCTAGAACTAGAATTTATCTTAAACTCCACAAGTCCTAGTGGTAGTTTATGATCTCAAATGCTGGTATTGGCGTTCCACTATCAACAACATCAAAATCACAACTGGTTGGGACTAGTCGATAGAGGAATGCAACTACCCGCATTCAGGGCAGTATTAGAACTCTTAAACACATTGTATAGTAGGGGGGAGAGAGTGATGACTCGCAGGGGTTATGATACTATCCAGTTGGGATAATTGGTAGGTTTTGTCATACAGACATTATTCGGTATGACCTGACCGTAGTCATAACCCCAGTCAGTAAGCTGGCTCACCATTAATATTCATTGGATGAGCATAACCCTCTATGAACTCATCATAACAATGATTGATGCACAAACTGATATCAATCGTTATTGATACTACGACTGTAGGCTAGTCCTGTGTAATTATGTCAGTGATTCTGTGTATCAACAATGTATCAATATAGCCCTCCTCTTTTATTATCCTGTGACATTGTTACCACACAATTCTAGCCTGTCTGTAGCCAGGACAGTCCTTAGCTTTGTCACAAGGTTATTTTTTTTGGTTAGCCATGTGACACGGCTAAGGTGTCACAGGAAGCTCTTCACTCCTCGATTTTGTCTCAGCTCTATGTATTTTGAGTAATTTGGTGATCTCGTCATACTGCTGAAGATGTCACTATTTGTTGACACCTTGGTCTAGGCCTACTTCCTCAGTCCGCATGAAATATTTGAAGCAGATTTTTACTTAATAATGTAATGTGCGTAATGTGGGAATGAATCATTGAGCAGATGATATAATATTAATCTAACAACACGATCTTTCATCATCATTCCAGTTTCTTACTTCCTTCACCATACCAATGTCAAATGCAAAACAGTTATAATATCATTATCAATCATTGTACTTGATCGTATTTCATAAATTTTTATGTTAGCTTGACCAGTTGGTGACTTGAACATATAAAACATACATTGTAGGCCTAAGCTAATTAGTGTAATGTAGGCACCATTTAAACGTTATTTTTCTGGCCTGTGTGTTTTAGGATGCACCAGCCGATGTCCGACCTCCTCCTGCAAATAAGCCGGCAGCGCCTGGTGGGGGCGGAGTCAGAGCTCTACAGAATAAACTAGCTGGTGATATAAAACTCGGCATGCCTCCTGTCGGCCCAAAAAAACCATGTAAGTATTGCCCTGATTGACCTTAGGGAAGGTAGTTTAACATTCAAACTGCGTCGAGATAGCTGTTTGTTGAAGCATCAATAATAGACATGCACCGAGTTAGTTTGTGCAATCACCTGTAGACTGATAAGGCCTACTAGTGCAGTTATTAATACTAATATAATTCAAAGGTGACAAGTGCCAATAGAATTTTAAGTTTAATGAAAAACAATTTAGATTAATCACTTTTATTGAACATTTTAATGGTCTGGCCAAAGTGTTAATGGATTCAGTAATATATTCCCTGTTTGGCATTGCCATAAACAAATAAGTCAATATCGGCTGTTTCCTAGTATCACCTTTAACATCCTGGTCAGTTCTATAACTACATGAAAATAGAACTGTTGAAGAGAACACAACCCTGGAATGGTGATAATTTTAAAATTCTGCTATTTAGTAGCCTATCTGGTATGAGGCCTCTACATCAAATACAGAATTGATAAAATTGAGTGTTAGTGACCTTTAAACGAATGCTCACAACATTCTATGAAGTCGATTCAATATCAGCCATGATAAAGTTTAGGCTACTCACGTCATGGCTAGAAGGAAGTGAGTGAAATGTTGAATAGATAAAACATTATTGACCAATGACATGCCATTTAGGATAGTGTCTAGTTGTTAACTATGGCCACTTTTATATTGGATTTAGCGGGTTATCTATGCATAGGCCCTCATGTATTCATGTTTTAGTTTAGGGCCGTAGATAATCATGGGTATACTTTCAACCTTCAATTTGATATAATTGATTTACTTCCTTACTCTGGCTGTTAGTTGCCAGTCAGTTTTGCTAGCTTAGTGTACTAGGTCTATTTAACTCTCATTATGAGTTCTCAAGGTAAGGAAATCAAGGTGGTGACTTTCGATGCCTTGGTTTGTTCATATTCTCAAGAATTTCTTATTCATTGTAAGACATCTCACACACTCATACGTTTCTTCTTTCTAGTGGCTAATTTTTAATCCTATATTGTTCTGAGGTCAATAAAATCGAACCATTTTCGTCGACAGTTATGTTAGGGCAAGTTTTAAGCAATCATTAGTGTGGGTGTCTTGGACTCCTTAGAGTCTGCACCAGATTAAGACAAGTGAGAGATCTAGAAGGAGTAACAGTTGATGACATAATAACTGAATGTGTCATTACCGTAATGTATGGTTGATGTTACCGTATAGCGACACCTTACTGTATATGTTTTGTTTTTACTTTATAGCGATACCAGGAAGCAAACCTGCTAAACAGATGGCAGCAGTATTATTTGAGTACAGACCGGAGCAGCCAGATGAACTGGAACTTATGGAGGGAGACGAAGTAGAGATTGTCAAAATGGTGAGCATATTATTTAGCTAACTGTTAGTGGTCATCTGCTTTGAGTGATCATCTACGTGAGTGATCATCTACTATGAGTGATCATCTACTGTGAGTGGTCTTCTACTGAGAGTGATCATCTACACTATCTATGTATCAGTGATCTCACAGTATATGATCAGTGATCATATGCTGTGAGTGATCATCTACTGTGAGTGATTATCTGCTGCCAGTGATCAGGTTATGTGAGTGAGCATCCATCTGTCAGTGATCATCTACTGACAGTGATGATATACTGTGACTGGTCCTATTCTGTGAATTAAACATCTAAGATTGTCAACAGGCACAGTGCTGACTTGTGTTCTTTGACTTGTTGACTTGTCTAGGTGGTTCATGGGTAGGCCTATCCATAGGGACAGTCGACACTCTAGTTGAGCCCTTGCTTTAATTCACAATTTATAATGTTTTGCCGAACATATTTATAGCATCAACAATACCAAAACAGTCATCTGTCATGGCTTATTAGCTTTGTTTGGCAAACTTCTCTGATGGATTGCTGAGAAACACTGTTAACTCCCATAATGCTGAACTTTTATTTCATCAAACAACACAAGGTAGAGATTGGACAAAAACATTCCATGATCAAGCCCATACCATGGTTGATAATGTCAATCAATGGTATTTAAGCTAATGTGTGCCCTCAGGAGAGATATGTGCCATTTTCATAGTTCTCACCTCAAAACACAGCACAAGTTCATTTTCGCAAACTATTTGACCCTGACTTGACTACTTTCCAGTACCCCTATGTCAAGCTATAGATTGAGATTGAGATGCTTTCCATGTATTTTTAGGAGGAAGAAGGCTGGTGGGAAGGCGTCCTGAGAGGAAAGCGTGGAATGTTTCCCAGTAACTTTGTTAAGTTATTAGACCACGCCCCTGCGCCACCACAGGCAGGTAGACAGGTCTATCCAACTCCACCAGGTAAGTACCATACAGGGAACTTACTGTACAATCATCAAGCACTCTTAACTTGCCTACATCAATGAGCAGTCTGTCTGAGAGTAGGTCGTTGTTTACAATGTTATAACTGGTGTGCTTCTTACTAATGCTTGGTTCACATTGTCCCAGATGACACTAGGATGCCATCCCAGATGCTTATCCCAGTCACATTATAACATTCATCCCAGATAGCCATCCCAGTCAATGTGAACCAGAAATTGACACGATCCCAGACTGTCTGGGTCCGTCTGGGATAGCATCGGGAGAGTTTGACGCTTACGAACTTTCCCGATGCTATCCCAGACTGACCCAGACAGTCTGGGATTGTGTCATTTTCTGGTTCACATTGACTGAGATGGCTATCTGGGATGAATGTTATAATGTGACTGGGATAAGCATCTGGGATGGCATCCTTGTGTCATCTGGGACAATGTGAACCAAGCATAAATATAAATAACCTTTTTATACTGCTCATGGTCAACCCTAATGTGTGGGGATATATAATTAAAAATTGCCCATTTTATTTAGGTGCAGATAGCAGCTGGCGCACTGTAGATAAGGCGGGCTATTCTTGACAATCTCAGACTATCAATTGATTTTGACAATCTCAGACTATCAATTGATAAATCCCCCAGATAGGACAACTCTTATCAGCATATGTAGAATATTTCATTGTTCTTCTTTCCTTATTCCATTGTTCTCATCGTAATGTATTCTATTTTTGTCTCCGTCTAAGACAATGCCATGTAGTGATCTGAGTGCGTATTGGCTGAGTTGTGTTGGTAGGCTTGCTGGTGGCATGTTACTAGTAGGATAACTAGTAATGACTCATGTCTTGTGATTGTAGATCATACAGATAATAAATCTAATGATATAGGAGGAATGAGAGGTGCCGCAGCGGCACCACCGGGTGGCAGGCCACCAGTCGAGGTAGGTTAACTAGCTTCTTCTACTTCTGCTAATATTCTAACGATGACAACATAAATTGCTTTCTTTCTCAATCAGAATCTTAATGCTACCGCTAGCCCCAAATATGGTCCTGTAACTCAGGCGATATTTTGTTATGTACATCGCCTCACAATTAATCTACCCTCATATTATCACCCATGATTTGGGAATGTGAGTGATTTATGGTGTAATTTTGGAAGTTAGAACAATCAAGGCAGGGGTGAGCTGGTAGTCTGCAAAATTTAGCCTATTCCTCATTAACCTTTGGTTTTGTAAACATGCTGAACACTATACAGGTTTTAGTCCCTTTAGTTAAGACTGTAATAAGCTAGATCAAATCCTGTTAAATCTCAGTACATTGATCTGACTGGCATATACAAAAATGGCCGTAGCATAGAAGCATGACGGGTAGTATGACTGCTACATGGTATCGTTTGTTTTATTTCCAGAATTCATACATTGAAGTCTGGGTGAGGGCCAGGAATAATTGGTGCCAATATTGATTGCAACCTTGTCTCTGTCCTATACAAATTATCAACACTGATTTTTTTATTCAGCTCAATATTCTCATCATTTTCAAAAAATGCTCCTGTTGAGATGCATTAGCCATTGAAATCATGAAACGACTTATGGTAGAATGGAGGCAGTAAGAAGCGTATATTGTTGGCCCCAGAGGGGAGCTTTTACTTTTGGCAACAATAAGTTATATCATGTCCCTCATGCAATGGGTTCATTGCCTCATGGATCACGACGAAGACAGTTTTCAGGAAAACCCGCGCTGAAGGCTTGTTTAGCAGGAAGAGACTTGAGTTAAAGGCTGCTTAAAATATTGAAAATAAGACTCATAATTTAGTTTAAGATGAGGTTAAATTGCAATAGAAGCTGCACTCAATCATAAGTCATGTGTCTATCTGCCACCATTCTACTGTAGCCATTTGGCAAAGGGTTTAGATGGCGTGCCAATTTCTATCTTGAAAAGCTACCCAATATCTCATATGAATCTAAGATAAAAAAATGATTGAAATCACTGTACACAGACCATCTGTGTTGTGATCTAGTCGCTGATTGATGTTACAATCTTCTGTATAATCAAAATAATCATAACGCTGAACTATCAAACATAGTTATAAACAAACATCGCCAAATACGCCAACTTTTGGTCTTACTCGTATTTGCTAATGTACTATTGACACTACAATCTTGCGGGTCAGCTTTTTCTGGTGTTAAGGTAAAACATTCATGATTACTGCAATTTTGTGTAACCTTCATGCAATTCAGTGATTTTCCCTGCTAGGAGTTGAAAGTGATGCTGACTGCAGTTTACAAGATATTCTGTGACAGAGTTTGACAATTCGTGCCCGGTGTTTATCCATTGTAGTCAATCATGGCTGTCATTTTTATGTGTAGTTTTGTTGGTGAACATGTTGTGTATCATAAGAAAACTTTTATTATATTATGTTGCTCTGTATATTTGTAGAAGCAGCCAAAGATGCCCGCACCATCACCAGTAAATGATTCAGCACCTCCACCTGCTCTTCCGAAGAGAAGCCGCGGTAAGCAAACTTCATGACTGCTCATTCACTCCCTCCTATCTATCTATCTATCACTCTTTACCAGTCGAATAAAAAAAAGCACGCTCTTTATCATTAATTTGACGAGAGAGTTGGTTAGGGCAAAACACAACACTTCTTCTGATCTCATCTCATATTCCATCACCAGTGTTACAATCACAACCTTGCAACCACTCTTTGATTCCTTCATTCTATCGTATCATCACTCTTCTATAACAGCTACGGTTGCCTTTTCTTCTTCCATCTACTTCATCCACACTCCCTATGCGCCTATTCTTTACAGATGTCATGATTGATACTGAGTCCGCACAATCAGAAGATGAACCATTTGCTATTGATCTTTCTAAGAAAAAATTGAAAACTAAGACTCAAAGAAACAGGTTCCCAACCCATCCTGAAGCCATGATGAGTTCTTCGGAGAATATGTACGGGGAGCACGAAAGATCTCGGCGCAGACGAAGAACTAAAAAGACCAAATCGAAACCTGATGTTGAACAAGCGACAGGAGTAGAACCCAAAGTGAAGGTCAAGAAATCGAAAAGTCCTTCTCCTGATGACGGTTACAAACCTTCTGATGAGGCACTGGTGTTTTGGGGTAAAGCCGTGGCTTCTGAATATCTGCCTAATGTCAATAAAGCGAAGTCATTAAACAATGATAGAGACATCCGGAAATCTGCCGTGTCAATTAAAAACAAACAGTCAGCTCCGGCCAAACTAGCTCCTTCTAGGGAAGCAGATACTTTGGACAAGAAAAGTGTCCTAAAAAAGACGAGGTCGAAGAGTAGAACCACTTCACCAGTGAAGAATTCTAAGTCACCAGAAAAGACTGCTAAAGGAAAAAGTGGGGACCTAACCAAGCACAGAGAACCAAGTCGTAAACGGTCCAGTAAAGACAATCGACACCAATCGAAAACCAGACCCCATAAGTCCAATGACAAAAAACAGCAAAGTCCAAGGGACCCCTCTCAAGGTCAACCGAAAGAAACAAAAAAATCATCGTCCAAAAAGAAAAGTTCAAAGACTGCTGGTGATAAAAAACGTCACAGAAGTCCAAGCGTAAAAAAGAAATCCTCTAAAGAGCATACATTTGAAGACATTTCACAAATTCCTTCAGATTACATCGCAAGCCCTACTGAGTACAAGAAAGATATTTCGGATCACTCTGTCCAAAATTCGACTGCTTGTGAAAGAGATGCAGAGGTTGATATGCAACTGGGTATGAAAAAGAACAAGTTCATGGGCAAGCATGTGCATGTCCACGATGGCTATAGTCAAAAGGTGTGCCAGGTTAGATGCATGTATGAGGAAGGGAAGCATAGCAGGTGTGCTGAGCAAAATGAGCGAAAACATGAAGAGGACCACATCGATAGCGCAACTTTTCAGCAGACCGCTCCGGTGATTGAGACATTGATTGAACTTCAAACTAAAACCAGTGCTGCACCTCAGGTGTTGGACTGCAGTGTTCAGTGTGACAAAAGTGAACGACCATCAGCTCCCTCCGGTGTAGAACAAAAACTGTTTTCAATTGAACAGACTGTGAAAAACATTCAATCAACTATGTCAGAATTGACAGGACTAATAGGGTCTAGTAGAGCGAGTAGTAAAGAAATCATATCAAAGGTTAGTGTATTAGAGCAAGTCTCCTGTTCCAAATCTGATGGTAACACTCTACCGATGGCGAATAGTTTAGATGCTCTGAATGAGATACTTAGCAGCATTCCACCCCAAATGTCTCACAATGATGAGACGGAAGAAGCTCATGATGTTGAAGAAACTAAGACTGTTTTGCTAACCCCAGAAGACAGCTGCAAAGTCAGCTCAGAGATGGAGCCAACTGTTGACAAGCAGGAGGCTTCTATTGAAAGCGAAGAGGAAATTGTACAAACTGAAATGGTTGTTAAAGAGCCAGAGGCCATTAATGATGATGGTGGCCTACATGGGTACGTTCAGGAGACACCTCAGCTTGTGGCTCCCTCTCACCTCTATTACCAACATCATGATATGCCCCCTGATACAGATGGTTTCTGTAAAGAGATAGGAGATCAGTTGGACGCTAACACAATCATCACCACCGGAGGTGAGTATGCTGAGGAGCGTTATGGTGCACAAAGCAGCTATATAATAGACCTCGATGCACTACTAACAAGTGTGCCTCAGCAGTTTTCTGATGGTTTAGTTCTGGAGATGGATTCAGAGTCTGAATCTGGAAGTGAAGATGAGGACGAGAATCCAGGAGTCATCATCACAGCACTGACTGACTCGATGGCGGAAGAGCTAGAACGAGAGATAACACAGAAATCACCTGAAGCTAAATCTGAATCTGAGCATATCGATGGTCCTGCAAATGAAAGGGACCTTCTAAGTGATAATGGTGAAGATTTGTCTGAAGACCAGTACCTACACGATGAGCCTGGAACTATAAAGCTGGTAGAAATTCAACATAGTGATACGAGTAGGATTAAACCATGGCAATATGATGACATAGGTTACTTACATTTATCAGGTGAATTTGATGAAGAACCATTGAATTCAGGCACTTCTGTGGCCACTGGAAAATCAGAACCTCAAAATTCTCAGTCTTCGTCATCAAATACTGAAGACCCCAAAACAGTGGTGCAGAGGCTAAAGAGCCATTGGGAATCTCTGGGTGACACTTCACTTCACACTGAGGTGAGTTCCGTGAATGAAACCGAAAGGCTGGGACAGTTGGAGGGCTCTGTGAATGAAACCGAAAAGCTGGGACAGTTGGAGGACTCAATGAATGAAACTGAAAGGCTGGGACAGTTGGACTCTGTGAATGAAACTGAAAGGCTGGGACAGTTAGGGGACTCTGTGTATGAAACTGAAAGGCTGGGACAGTTCGAGGACTCTGTGAATGATCAGACTAGTCATCAGGATATCCCACCTCTGCCAATGTCCAATGATAATTTAGGGTCCACAACTGGAGGTTCCCTACTGATGGAAGATGATGTCAGCCTCTCAATTGAATCAAGCATTCAGTCCTTTGTTAACCCATCTCCACATATACTGCTACCGTTGCAACCTGAGAAAAAGAGAATGTCACTCAAATCAAGGCTAGCAAGAGTTTTTGGTCGGACCAAGAAGGAGAAGAATGTCGCCAGTCCACCAGCTCACCCTGTCAGTGATAACATTGATGATATGTTTGATAACTTGCCACCACCGTCGACTACCACAGGGAAGGGTAAAAAGGATAAAAAATCTACACTCATGAGCGGCAGAGCATCACGACAAGGTAGCATTAAGTCTGTTGTTACGGAATCAAGTGCATCTAGTATTCCAAAAGAACTTGCACCTACACTACCTCAAGAAAAATTCAGATTCAGAAACAAGGTGCCAGCCGGAGCGAAGAACACTATAAAGGAGGACTCCATTTCTTTTGATAATCAAACTGATAATGTGCAAGGACAACTAGATTCGCTGTTAGTGTAAGCATTATATCAGAGCAACATAAACATATACACTTGATTGTACATGTTTAAGGGGTGCAACAACAAGCCAAGTCAGCAATGAACATGTCTCAAGTTCAAACAGCTCTAACCTGGAGAAAGTACATGATTCCTACTACAGGCAAGAGTAATTGAGCACTACAGGATAACCTGTAAGGGGTGAAAGCAACAATGTGTAACCTTGCTGAAAACACTGGGAGAGGCAACGTGACCAGCCTTATGGCTAGAGGTGATTACGAGCATAATACCAAACTTCCATGCAGAAAATGGGATTAAATGGGATATATTGATGCTACAATGGTCAGTCAGGTTAGCAGCCTTGTTGGTGAATGCCCCTTAGTCCGAGAGGTATACAACCACTGATAGAGCAAGGATGGCTCAGTATTTGACCATGTGGGTACAACACCAGTGTCACTGCTTTTGCTCGATGATTACAGTATTCTAAGGCGCCAGTGTGCTATTTCTCCCAGCAAATATAAAAAAATAAAAATAAAATGTATAAACGAAAGGATATAAAATGGTCCAGTATTTCTATAATTTTCGCCAGTGGGTAATAAAGTTGTACTCAATACAAAGAGCTTACTCCTCATGTGCCGCCTACCTATGAACTCACACACTGTTGTGTATTTAATTAAACTTGAGTACTGCTGGGAATGTGGTGATTTATGACTAAATTGAGGTACAAGTGCCTAATTGATGGTTATACTCACCATTTATGGAGTGGTTGGCTCTTTGAGCAGGTAATTGGTGCTCATTTCTCAGCATGTACATAAGATGTGTACTATGGGCTAACATGCACTGGAATATTAACTTTGCAGTGCCACATCTTGATGATAAATCTTAGAACGAAATGAAAGTAGACCATCAGAACTTTGATAGGACGATATCGATTGAAAAGATGAACATCTAAACAAACAAACTTTTTATTTTATGGTAGGCTCATAAAACAGTAAGTTTGCTCCCATCGCCTTCTTCTCTTCTGCTCACCATATATCTCTACCAGAGAATGAGTCTTTTTCCTGCGATGACTTTCCCTCGCACCTTGCCTTGAACTGTTTACCAGTTTAATGCAACAATATCATTCAGATCAGTCTTGACCAATTTACACCAAAGACCATCCAGCATAGAAATCATTCTCTGTCTCATACTCTGTCATTCTCACAACTAATAGTTCCTATTGCAAATGTGTATGCAATGATTTTTTGTACCCGACTCAAAAAACTAAAAAACTCCACAAAATTTCCTAGTGACACATTAAATGTTATGTACAATACATACTTCAAGACTACCCAAAGACCAATACATGTCATAGTCCGGCGGTTGCTTACGATAAATCTATGTCAGAGCGTTGAATTTTTTCACCATGCAAGTCTGACACAACTTTATCATAAGTAACTGCCTGACTATAACATGCATTGGTCTTTGGGTAGCCTTTAAATCGGTGCACATAACTCCATAGAAATGATATCAAAATGCTTAGATAAACTCTCCTTTGCATACTGTGACGTCTTAATGATCTGACTTGTTTTGTTCCCTGCAGGTGTCCGAGCTAAAGTTATATACTCATACCACGCACAGAATGAGGACGAGCTAACTCTGGAGGAAGGACAGATGCTCATAGTTACTGATCAGGTTAGTACAAATGGGCCATTACTATCATCAATGACTCATCGATGAATTGATCTATTGTGGTGTACAAAATCAGCATCTAATTGATACTTTTTGGGTAGCTAGGTAGTGAGTCCAAACTTCAGTATAAACTGAACTACGAGTCCACAGGGGTGTTCCATTTTAGAGCTCGACTGGAAGGTACTTGAATTAAACTTATTAATAAAAAAGGTACTTATAACCTTCGCTATTCTAGCAGAGATAATGAAATAAGAGGGTAGCAATTTTTTTTGGGTCAATATTATTGTACTTTGAAAAACAAAACCCGTCTCAAACTTTCATTGAATAATTGACAAATGATTTATATAAAGCAAAAAATAAACTCAGCAAAGTGCTAATTTGTATGATGGTGAAGACTGTTTGATACTCGCAATTTGGCGTAATGAAGCTTCAAAAGTCTGGCAAATAGCAAGATAGATTCCACCCAATGAACTCCCTCTCATTGGCCATTGCTCCATCAAACGTATGTGGGGTCAGATAAGGGTTACATGTATGTGAATCATTAAGGTGCTCCTAGTAAGCACGATTATGTTTACCAGAAATCCACACAAAAAAACAATAAGTCAATTAGAAAGATAAGTTTTGTAAAAAATATTTACAGAAATTAGAAGACCCTGGTTGGTGGAAAGGAGAGATTGGTGGCAGAGTTGGAGTATTCCCTGATAATTTTGTAGAACTCATTCAAGAAGAGGAGCCACCGGCACCTGTTGTAAGTAAATACAGTAGGATATGTCAACATTGTAACTTTTTTCATTTGGAAGCTAAGTCTGTATTTGTGTCATAATTTGATGAGCTACATGTATTGCGTTTTTGGGAGGACAACTCCCAAAGTACGACAAATGGTAAAACTTTTATACAAAACTGCACAAATGCACATGAAAATACTTTTGGTAAGTTCAGGTTAAAGGAATTTTACTTCCCCATATTCAATTTATTACATTGTTTGATGCATGCGCCATCTTTTTGGATAACGGTGAGTTGTGACTGGAAATACCTTGAATCAACCATTACTGCCGTGATTGAAGCAACAAGCTCACTTTTATCACACTGATCACGTGATATACTATTGCATGTATATCTCTGGTTGACATGTAATTCACTTAGCATGAGTACCATCACAAGGAATTTAGTGAAACGACCCGGGTTCGATTTTACTAATTAAGGGCGGGTACATGTTAGGTACTCATACTCTAACGATCAGAGATACACATGATAATAGTGTAGACTCGATATCAGTGTTCTTTTTCATTGGACCACCATTCAATGATCACTCCATATTACAGCAACCACCACCCACGGCCAAAAAACCAGCGAGCGTTGTAAGTTATGTCTCTAACAGGTTTGCTCACGATGCCAATCTGCTAACGATTTCTGTCCGGTAGACAACACTGATCAGAGTTGAAACTGAACAGCTCAATGCTGTAACCAGCTTTATTTGATTCTCTTTATAACTGGTTTGGTATTTCTCTGCTTTTAAATCTATGATCCATGCGCTAGCAGAGTGCTGATAGTGATAAACTCATGTGGCTGAGTCTATATTTCACACACCCATCTATAATAATGATTAGGGCACTCAACTGTACTACAATCATAGACAGTTGTCTATGACTACAATAAAGAATGGTGCTGTAAATAATAGTTTTCCGTCTAGTTTTCCCTCTTAATTACTATTCTGCACCTCTCTGAATAGATTGTAGATTGAGAAGCAATATGTCTCTCAAGGTCATGTTGACTCTAAAGCAGACCAAGAAAGCTGGACTAGCTTCTTCTAAATTTATAGTTCACTGGTCTCTCTGCCCTCGGATATTCTTTTTACCATTCTTGCCCTTACTCCAGGATCTACTCTCTCTCTCGGGAGGGCTGCGGGGCTGTGCTCAGTTACTCACTATAATCAATTTGTTATCTGAATAATTCGTGATTTTAAAACTTCTAAATGAAACTTGGTTTTTGCATTATTACCACTATGCACCTCGTCCCAGCTTTATCCAGCCAGCCACTGGTAGGACGAGCTGTCTAAGAGGTTTGGTACCTGAGCATCATTTATTATGTCCATTGCTATATTTACCGACTAATTTATTGTATTTATAGAGACAGCCTAAACCCCCTCCCTCACATCAGCCCCCAGTGGAGGAGCAGCCTCCAATAAATAAACCTCCTGTAAGTTGTTTACATTCTACTAGAGTTGATATCCAACATTATATAATCTTTTGCTGCTTTCCTGGAAAACTGCTATATGATCTCAGAACTGCTGTAAAATCTTGTATTATAATACTTGTTTGGTTATGATAGAGATGTTGGTATATGGACTTCAGGTGGAACTGAAATCCTAAAGTTTATACATAGGCATATATTTCAATATAAAGTTCCACCGATTTATCTATCTAAATTCCATGAATTTTGAGAAACCAATTCTAAAATTCTAATTTTTCAAGTTAAGTTTTATGTATCATTTTTGTTTATTATTTTATTTTAGGCACGTATACCGCAGGCGGCAGGTAAGTTATCCCGTCTAAGTCTACAAAGTATAAAATGTGTACTTTCCACATACTATGTACATTATATTCATCACACACTATCAATGCGAACATGTCAGCAAAAGCGTGGGAGTTAGACCTGATCATTGTAGGGATTGGAAGCTCAGGTGGCATTGTGGGAAAATTGTTTACAAGCAGCCTCATTGGCTATTGGTGACGCATAAAGAAAATACGGTCATTTGATATGCGGATCTACAGCCATAATGTATGCCTCGAATGGTGTGGAGTGATGTGCCATGCTGGTAGCTTTTCCATCCTTTGCAAACTTATGTTGCAACTTAAATTGTATTTATGCACTATGCAAATGCAGCATGTCTATTAAACCAATGACGTTCTGCACAAACAGCAATAGCCTGTGTACCCCAAAATAGTGTCTAAGGCACTCAAGCTTATCCCAAAAACCTTCGACGCATAATATTTTGCTACACCTATATTTTTAAAATTAATCAAGACACAAACAGAGAAGTTATTATTTTCAGACTGAAAAAGTATTCTATCTCTGCAAGTTGTCCCCACTCCTCAAAATACATGTTTGCGAAATGACAACTCCTTAATTGAGCATTAAAGTTATCCAAGTGTGCCGAATAATAAAGACTACCCAAAAGACCCATGCATTTTATAGACAGGCATTTACTTATGATAAAGTTGTGTCATATTTGCATGGTAAAACAATTCAATGCTCTACTTGGCATGAATTATTGATGGTGAAAAAGGAAAACTCTCGTTCTCTGCATTACGATGTCACTGTCTCCAGGAAGTGCAAGTCAAGGAACAAGTACTTACTGGAGACTGTGACATCATAATGCAGAGAATCGCTTATGGGAGGCACTTTTCCCACCATCAATTATTCATACCAAGAAAAGCATAGAGTGTTATTCCATGCAATCTGACATAACTTTATCATGAGTAGCTGCCTCACTAAAACATGCGTTGGTCTTTCGGTAGTCTTTAAGTGATTGAGGGTAACCCTATATCATGAAGGAGAGATAGCAGCAGAGACGGAATACTTTTATTATTGTCTGTTGAATTGATAAATAGACATTTAAAATTGCCGTTCCGGTGACTCTATACTACTGCCTGCGTATGAGTTAGTTTGACTTGCTGTAGTATATGCTGGTTCTGATTATAGAACCTGTACGACAGCCACCTCCACCAGTGACTAAACCATCCATACACAAACCACCGGCAGCACCAGCGGATCACGCTGACACGGCTGTGTCAGGTTAGATAACTCTCCTACCTAAAGTGGGAAAACTCTCCTACCTAAAGTGGGAAAACTCTCCTACCTAAAATGGGAAAACTCTCCTACCTAAAGCGGGAAAACTCTCCTACCTAAAGTGGGAAAACTCTCCTACCTAAAGTGGGAAAACTCTCCTACCTAAAGTGGGAAAACTCTCCTACCTAAAGTGGGAAAACTCTCCTACCTAATGCGGGAGAACTCTCCTACCTTGAGTGGGAAAACTCTCCTACCTAAAGTTGGAATCACTGTAAAAAAATACTCTCAGGCTGCTGGCTAACAGCACAAATGAATCAGCGAGGAGGGTGCTCTCAAACAAAGCACTGTTATGATTTATTTTGCTGGCTGATCTATTTTCTTGAAACTCTATCGAGTCTGAACCTCCAGTTCAATTTCCCTTGTGATAAACAGAGTTTTGCCAGACCATTTCTTAAACGCATTTATCTCAAACTTTCAAATTATTGAACCCTTGGCCTACTTAGAGGTACAAAAAGGAGCTTTATATCCGAGAGGAGAATGAGCTCATTTGTGAAATGAACTTTAATGAAATGTTTTATCAAGTTAATTCCTTCAATAACATAGCAAGCTTCTGGTTCAGTTCACTGATTGTCAATTTTCTCTTGAAAGTGTAAAATAACTGGCACATCATGTGCTATTCATTTCAAATCTCAGTACAATGTTCAATGGAATCTTGTGTAGATACTATGCTATGCATGGTGTTGCTCCCAAAATGATGCATATGATACAGACTGTATAGGTAGCTAACGCAATTTGTTATTTTACATAGCATCATCGTTATTGCATTTTCGTTTCTTTGTTTTAGCAATTAAACCGATGGTTAATGGTGGTAGTGGCGTTATGGTCGACGACAAAGCTGTAGCAATGCTTCGAGAGGAAATAGAAAAAATAAAATCAACTATGGTCAGCCGGGAATCTTTTGAGTTATTACAACGAGAACTAAAAGCATCAAAGGACGCTCTAGATACTTATAAAAAAGATAACAACAAAAAACTGGCAGATCTTATGAACGAGGTTAGTCTATATTTACATGTATTCTTACGCCTGCACGAAATAATAATGATAATATATATTGCCGTCTTTCTTTGCCGACAATGAATTGCATCAAGGTGCATGCATAGGAAGTGTTTTATAATGGCGACTAGGTTTCCAATTCATTAGTGCCTCTCTTCAACCACTGACAGCTATAACCCAGCGTGAAACATACCTGTTATCAAGGCTTGGGATGCAGGGACGTACATCTACATAAAGGGATTAGTAACAAATGCAATCCTGATGCGATACTCAAAAAGTCAGCATAATGTATACACTGTATACTAACCAGTATATATTTGCCCGAATACCTTACGCCTACGATGTGTAGGGTGGCAATGGTGGAATAGTACGAGCTTGTGGGATGCGAGTGCACGATTATGAGTAGTGAATAGCTGGCTAGTTTATTAGCCCCATCCGCCAAATCTTTATTAGGAGTTCAGGTACCAACGGGGAGCTTTGTTAATGTATGTTTGCATTTACATCCTCCCCAGCACCCTCCCGTGTATTTACTTTCTATCTGTACATGTCTACTGACTGAGGCATGGAAACTCATGTAAAGCTAGATGGGCAACTCATCACTACCAGGGTCCCAGCAATGTTTCATGTAACATACATGGCACTTCGCCTGGTAACTGTCCAATAACCCAAACGATGAGTAGTGAATAGAGCCCCACTAATTTTTGCCATCTACCCATTCTTTATTTGTGGTTTGAGTCCAACTGGGGAGCGTATTTCACCGATTGTTCAAGCCCCCAGCAACCTCGAGTTTATGAAATTTGTGTGAAATTTATTTTCCTGGATAAAATTCTGCTCTAAATCGCTTGAATCCTATAAATATTATACTAGCTGCAGTTGTACCTCAATTCAGTTTAAATTTATTTCAGCGATTCTTCAAAACGCTACACTTCTTGGGATAGTTGTAGATTTCTAGGTTAAGAGATAGAGTTATTACATCTCACATACTGATTATATTGTGTGTTTATTGTCCTCTCGTGTAGATTGATGAAGTAAAGAAGCAGAGCTCTCAAACGCAGATCGATGTTACACGGATCAGAAAAATAGCTGAAGAACATTGGACAACCAAGTGACGCTATTAATCTCATCAAAATGTGTCCAAACATTCTACTACTACTACAACGACAGCATCGACAGAAGGCTTCTTCACTTAGATTTAGTATTTGACTCTTCTCAAACATAGACAGATAGTGTGGGTGCCGTGGCATCAATATTAGGAGTTGTCTAAACAATGCCAAAACTCCAAATTTCAAAACAATAAAGTGATATTTAATTTGAGTGCAAACTTGTAGTTTTCAAACATTCCGTTTTCAGGTGATTAAGCCTATAGCACATGTGTTAGCATAGAATCGTGGGTAGATTCTGTCTTAGAGTGTCCCAGCTAAGGACATGTCTTGATGGTTGTATAATATTTTACCTTCTGAACCTTGCATAGTATAAGGCAGCGACTCGCTAGATTTGGCAGTGACATTCCTCGACACCAGCTGGTCGGCAGACCAGGCTAGGCAGACTCTTCACACCTATTTTACACTGACAGTGGGTTGAAGTTCTTTTTTAAATTCATAGAATGGATTAAGATTATTTGTGTTGAAGAATCAGTTTCTTAAGAATTTTTGTTTTGTTTTTGATTTGTACTAAATTATGGTATTATAGGCCAGCTCATAATTTTGCACTATTTCTATGTGAGTGCGCTTCATTGCATAAAATTGGTGTTTATTTCTATCGCTACTGAAATGCAGACTTAGTTTCAGCGTAATTTTTTCATACTAGAGGTCTACCTTATTTGTTCAATATTTACATAAGATTGAGCTTGAGCTTGTATTTACATTTACATACAATGGTAAACATAGTACATAGCATTAATAAATGTACAATTTACAATAATATGATAATAATAACAAAATAGAACCATAAAAATAACTTGTTTCCAGTTTTAGTTTTAAAGTTTAATTTATGCCTTCATGATGATATTTTATACGAGTTTACAAATTATTAGTAAACCCTCAAGAAAACAAAGATAATCGATGAGGCGGTTTTTGAGAATTAACTCATGAGGCACAAACATCAAACACAATTCACCCTAGAGATGTTACTATGAGCTACACGTTTGTTATCCTAGTTTGGGGGTGACTTTATATCAAATTGCGCAAGTTGTAGCTAGGTAAGAACGAAGCTTATATTGAGTATAAAGGGAGAATGGATGTCAGTTTGCAATATAATTCCCTATTTCCAACAATTTAACCACCTGCAAAACTGAATGTCTCTAAGGTAACTCAGTTATATCAATGAGATATGAATCGCCCCACCTCATTTGACTGCATGTGTACATGTCTATTATGTTATATTATATAATATATTGAGTTTAATGTACATCGATATTGTATGCCATCTGAGACAATGCTATATACTGCGCCGAGTGCGCAATGGTTGAGTATTGTTGGTAGGCTTGGTGGTAGTAGGATTACTAGGAAGGACTCATGTGTTGCAGTGTTCCTTGATCATACAGATTATAAATCTAATGATATAACAGGAGGCTTGAGGGACGGTGCAGTAGCTTCACCAGGTGGCAGGCCACCAGTTGAGGTAGGATTACTGGCTTCTATTCTTCTACACTTGCTATACTAGATTATTGATGAGCCAGTCTGCATAAAACCACTTACTCCAAAGTCCAAATGTTGTCAGTGTTCAGAGGTGTTATAATGAATGGGGGTCAATTATGGTTCCAAGATAAATGATTGAGTACATTGTACACTTTCTACCTCTACTGTGATCTGGTTGTTGATTGATGACAACGTAGGGTTACAGTTGTTATAAATGTCTTACAGGCCGGCCTCTTGTGGTAGACAAGAATTTCAATTTGTCCATATATGTCTCAAGCAGTTACAGATGTGACTTGAGAAACTGTTTTATCGTTAGTCGTTTCACGCTCGCTGCAGTATACATAGACACAGGGTATATTGGTTTTACAGAAGTGATCAATCAAAGAATCTTTTGGATGACATTATACATGCACTATTGGGTGTTAGCAAGTTTCATGATATATGACATCTGTAATATAGATTGATCTGTAAATTTGTAGAAGCAGCCAAAGATGCCTGCACCATTACAAGTAAAGGAGTCAGCCCTTCCATCTGCTCTACCGAAGAGAAGCCGCGGTAAACAGACTTTGTGTTTGCTCATTTCACTCCTCTCTATCTATCACTGAATTATCACACTTTATCAGTAATATATTATTAAAAATGTTCTTAATCATAACATTGGCAAATGAGATTTTATTTAGGTTGTGTTTGATACTATGCTTTATTGCCCCTCAAAATCACAACATGCAACAGTTATTTTGAGTCCTGTTTTCATTTGCTTCAGTATTGAATAACTTTTCTTTAACGGCTTCTGTTGCCTTTCTTTCATGTTCTTCATCCGCAACTATTCTGTGCCTTTCCCTTACAGATCCAGAGTCAAAGTCAGAGGATGAGCCGACATTTATCGATCTTTCAAAGAAAAAATTGAAAACTAAAGCTCAAAGAAACAGGTCACCAACTCATTCAGTAACCATGAAGAGTTCTTCTGATAATATGTGTGGGGAGCACGGGCGATCTATTCCTAGACGTAGATCTAAAACTACTAAATCAAAACCGGATATCCAAGAAGGTACAGAATTAAAACTCAAAATGAAAGCTAAAAAGTGCAAAAGTTCTGCTCCTGATGATGGTAATAAGCCTTCTGATGAGGCACTGGCGTTTTGGGGTACGGCCGTGGCTTCTGAATGTCAGCCAAAGGTAAATAAGACAAAGTCACTGTACAATGAGAGAGACATTCAAAAGTCGACTGCGTCAACTAAAACCAAACAATCAGCTCCAGCCAAGCAAGCAGCTAGTATGTACTGGAGATTTTCTTAGTGTCTGAATCTGTCTCTCAGGAGGGGAGTACAGGAGGGGAGTACAGGAGTCATCATGACAGAACTGACCGACTCAATGGTGGAACAGCTAGAACGAGAAAAAACACAGAAATCACCTCAAAGTGAAGCTCTATCTGAGCGTATTGATGGTCAGGCAAATGAAAAGCAGCTTCTAAGTGCTGATGGTTAGGATCTGCCTGAAGGCAAATACCAAAAGAAATGACCTGTTTAATAATAATAAAACTGAAAGTGGAAAGTAAATATTGCTAAATTTCAACGAAGTGATAAAAGTGACAAACAATAGACCACTTGTCAGGCCACTTATAACAAAGCTCAGTCTTAGATTTTTAAGTCTTCACCATGCAACAGATGACCCCAGCACTGTTGGCAGGGGACGACGACAAGACTGATTTGACTGAGTCATGCGTTTCTAGCTTTCCAGTAGTTCTTTTACCCAACTAACTTTACAATACACAGCTCAAATTATGAAACAAAGTGCCAATCCAAGTAATGGAAGAATCCGTGATCGCCAAGTAGACCATGTACAAGAACAATTGCCTTCACTTTCATAATAAATGCTTTGTTGGTACAAAAACAATTGCAAAGTAAACAATGAGCTAGTGGCGTCATGTCTATAGTCGTAATGGGTTCAGCTGGCTCAAGTCTGATGGTAGGAAGTGATACCAACTCGAGCGGAGAGCATTTCAACACAACAAAAATACCTGCAAGGTGGAGGAAGCTACAATGTGTAACCTATCTGGATACATTGGTAGAGAAACAAAAACCCTCTTCTAGCCATTATAGACAGTGGATGAACCCAGTGTATGTAACATACGAAGATCTCAGAACAGTGGGTATGGATGATGAGAAAATGAAGCAGTCCGGCGCTGAGACTAATCTGGACTCTTCCAAAGATGTTACAGGGGAAAGAAAACAGATCAATAACAAACTGGAATGCAGAAATGTGAAATCAAAGGTTGTGGCAGATGATTTTATGAGAGATCAATGCTTTAATGATCAGCCAGATCAATCAGCCTTGACCCCTGCTTCGGGTGAAGGTCATTGCAGTGGTGCTTGCGCCTTCATTCCCAAGGATATAAGGCCACTGATACAGCAAGCATATGAGGACTCAGACTTTGATCATGTTGATGCAACACCAGTGTCGCTGCCTATGCTCGATGACGACGGTATTCTAAGGCGCCAGCCTACCATTTGTTCTGACGAATGTAAATTATGAAAATAAAAAACTGAAATGTAAGGTTTCAATTTGTCATATATTTCTTGTTTTTTGAGCAGGGAATCAAACTGTACTTAACTGAAAAAGCTTCAACTTCTCATGTGCCACCTCTTGCTGAATACATACACATCAGCATTTTTTTGTTTGCCCTGGAGCACTGCAGAGAATATGTTGGTCTATGAGGTTGAGCTATAACTTGTATTTACACTTACATACAATGATAAACTTAGCACATAGTATTCATAATAAATGTACAATTTACAATAACATGATAATAACAACAAAATAGAACCATAAAAGTGACTTGTTTCTAGGAAAGTTTTGTCTTGAGATTTTGTATTATAAGAGTAAAAAATTATAAGTGGATAGATAGTAGATACAAATGATTCCTTCATACAACCTTGAACTTATTTTAAGTGTGTTTTCAACTATCAGAAGCCTTTACAAAGTTCATCATCATTGATTTCTTTTTTGGCACCTCGCTGCTGCTGCCATTATTTGACGTCGTGCTGTCGGCAGCGGTCGATTTCCTTTTCTCAGCATGTGATTCTTTAGATGGTGAATCTTTCTTTACATCATCTAACTCCTGGGGACATAAATTGAGATTATATCCTGTGTGGGTGACCTTCCTGACATGAGAACAGGTAGGTAGGAAGGGTACTTTGCACAAATACAGGTTTGAGTTTGACTGCAAGATAATTTTATTTTTCATTGGTACAGATTTACATGGAGTTGTCTTCTTGTATGTCAAGAGAAGACAACTTCCATATTTTGCAATTTTTGGCAATAAACTGCTGTTAGTGATGTTCTATTATTAATCATACGTTGAGGGTCGTTTGCTGTCCAAGAAGAAAAATCAAATTTCCTGATGTTTATGATGTAGGAGGTTTAATAATCTGAACTAAAGTAGTTTGAGGCTAGTATTTATGCCCTTCGGCAACATAACATTAAGCCCCTAGAATGAATGACACACATTTAGTGTGCGCCAAATATGATCTATATTACCTTATTAGTCTCATCTTTCTTATCTGTATCAGGAGTTGCCTCCACTGCAGTGTCAGGATTACCCGTCGTCGGCTTTTCTTCCGCCTATGTTTAAAGTAATAAATCACATAATCATTTTGGATCCATGCAACATGAAATAATTTACACAATATGCCTTTTAAAAAAAGAAAGCCATGTCTGTTTCCTAGGCATTTTAGAGAGGCACAATACATAAATTGGTGTTCATTAAAGCTATAGTAGCGCCTCCCCATATTGGTATCATATTGTGAGTCTCATTTTAATTAAGAGCATTTAATTAAGAGCATTTAATTAAGAGCATTTAATTAAGAGCATTTAATTAAGAGCATCGCTTCTCGGCCTATTGGCTAAGATCAAAGTGTCACTGCCAATGGCCGATTAGTGCCAGTTCAGTTTTGGCAGCTTGCTGCACACTTATGATTAGGAGGTCCTCTATGGCCTCACCTCTAGGATGCATTCTAGTTTTTTAGAATGTATTACATTCTCAGTATGAGGATTAGGGCACCTTACGTCCCTCTTTAGGGGCAGCCCAATCTTCTGTTTCTTCGCAAACAGCAAGAGCACCGTGGCAACCTTTTATATAGCCTATGGCAACCTTTTATACAGCCTATGGCAACCTTTTATATAGCCTATGGCAACCTTTTATATAGCCTATGGCAACCTTTTATATAGCCTAAGGACACAGTTGAAACCATTAGCTTTACTAAATTGAAAATTCATCTCAACTTTTCTCAACCACTAAAGTTGTTCTTTCTTTATCACACTATAACATATAAATATGTATGAGATCCTCAAATTTTAGATCATTGTGACCTGGAGTTGGGGAAAATCTGAAAGATATGATGATTGGCATAGGATTCGCCATATTTTGTTACCCAAGCAGATATCACAATTCTAAAAGGGCTACTCTAGCTTTAAACAAAATTAATTGAGACTATTATGAAAATATGGTAAATGTGAAATCTGATTAAGTTATGATAGGCCAGGATCTAAAATATGCCTGCACAAATCAAATGACTTGATTTAGGTGCGCTCCGGAAATTCATCATCTAACAAAACACTCCCATTCTCCAGAATTACTCTTTGCCCAAAACCACAAAATAAACCCCCCCTAAAGTTGGTATTGCTGGAAAAACATAAACATCTCACCAACCTCCTCTACCGATATCCCCACAAAATGCAGCCTGTTAAACAAATTAAATATAATACAATCTCAACCTCCAACCTACAAGAACTCATCGTGATCTGTTCATCTAGTAAACAAAGGTAATTAAGATGTATCTTGACTAGAAAATTTGGTTTGAAATACCTGAAAGCCGAGGCCTAGATGTCCCTTATATCCTGACTTTAGTTTGTGTTCCAATCCTCGATCAAACTGCTCCTCCAGCTTCTGGTCCATCTTCTTAGGGTCACCTGAAATAATTTCATAACATGATGAAGAAATATCTTTTTCGATTGGAAATGTTTGGACATCTGTTTTTGGGTTTTAGTGGTTCCTACTCGCTCAGAAGAGAGCAGCGAAATGTATTGCTGGGCCTGTAAGGGCTTGTTATTTTCATTGAGTCAAAAGACCAATGGCAGGATTTTGACTTGACCAACAGCTTACAACTTACAAACCGTAACAATATACTTCTTGCGGAAATGACCCCTCATACAATCTTGAGAGGGTTTAAAGTAGGATCTTATATTTCCCTCTCTCATAATACTGACTGCCTTTGTTTACAGAGATTTATTGACCAAGGTTTTAATGCCTGAATACTTGACACAGAGTAAAGGCCCTATGGCAGAATCATACTGACCTTTGTGTTTTGGGGTGTTCTCTTCCCCGATAACAATTTTCCCCTTGTGATCTTCCTATAAATGTACAAGGAGAGAAAAATTCTATAATCGATGAGTTATATTCAAATAGTACAGCTTGCCGTTGTATATTAGTTCTTGCTGAGTAAAAATATTGTCAAACGATTGAATGTACTGAAAACAAATGTTATACAAACTATACTATTTGCATTAACAGAAAATATGTCACATATGTCGCTAGGTCTGCATTTTAAGCAGTAAAACAGGTGGAACTTCATATATAGCAAAAAGTTGATCAAACCAGATCTATATATATGTCCATGAAATACTCGAGATTTGTCCATAGTATTGCAGCGAGAATACTATGCCAAATTTTACTAACCTTAGCTGCGCCCATCAGCTTGAGAAATTTCCCTTTCCTTGCTTCATCTCCTAGGTCAGCATGCTCCCAATCATTGGCAGACTTTACCTGCATAATATTTGAGAATCAAGGGAGTGGTAAAATGGTTAGGGCATGGGTGTTTCAATCAAGAGTCCCAGCAGTTCATGATGGTGTCATGAAGGGCAGTTCCTACCTCAAATACTCCTATGACATTATACTTAGTATAAGACGGTAGACCCATACTGATACCGGAAACAACAAAAAACCTGGAACATCAAAGTTTCTCACCCCGGTATCACCGAGTATCGACTATAAATGGACGTGAGCTTTTAGAGAATATATGAGAACCTAGACACTGACATTCATGCAATTGAGTGCAGATTTGGTTCCGGTAACAGGGTAAACCATTACTGAATTGTTCTAATTCGAGAAACAAGTTACATGAGAAATATGAAAATTATCCTGTTTAGAAAGCTACAAACCGATTCTGCCAGGTTAGAGCTCTCTGGGCGCTCAGCAGGTCCCTCTACCCTGTCCCCAGACCCTGGAGCCTTCTGTAATTCACTCTCTGATGAACTCATAATATTAGTGTCTGTAATCAGAATGAGATCAATGCTGAATTCATGAACCTGTGAACAGCAGTATAAATGCAGATAATTTCCAACAATCCCGCTTCGGGTCTCACCTGATGTCTCACCTGATGATACTTAGCTCCTAGCGCCGACTTCAGCGTCGTGACTTCAGCGTCGTGACTTCAGGAACGTTAAAAACTCATGAATCGTTTTACGTTTCCAGGTCATTTACCAGTAAACCAATAAGGAACAGCTTTACATCTAACCGGGGTTCGGGGCAGGGGCTGTTAACAGTGGGCAACCAGGCAGTAGACAGTTCCAGTCTTTGGCAGTTCACAATAGCACTAGCTTCATTAACAATCTCCTATCTATGAAAAGGATCCCACCCTGATCACACTTGCATGCCCTGTGTTTTGTTTGTTGACCCCTACATTTGCTAATAAAATGAAGAACATAAACCAATGGGCTGGAGGTATCATTCAGAGATAGGCTATATCAGGCAAAGCAAACAAGGCCAGTTCAAACATGGATTGTCATGCATCGCAGAAAAATCTCATTATCCAATGCTGCTTATGAAGGCTTTGAGACTGGAGCCTGCAGTGCCTTTCCTCCAAAACTCACAACCACAGGCCATCTGCAGTTTAAACAACAGTCCAGTGGACGTGGTTGAAGCCTTTTAACTCTCCAAATTAGGGGAAAAAGAAAGGCCTCAACCACTGGACTGCATAAACTACAGAATCCTGAGAAGGCCTGTGCTCAAACTACTATTCACTATCAGTATCATCTAATCTATCTCTAAGTTTTGCTAGCCTGTCTTAACAAGCTTTGTTGTGGAGGGGGGACAACAAAGTTTGTCACAGCAATGAACTCCCTCAGTTGATTGGTCACAGCAGAAAATTCTCCCTGGTCACAGACAGCCATTACTAGACAGGCTAACTTTACTAAACTAAGTCTACTTATGTATTGTGTCTGTCTATCATAATAATCAGTCTACTCTATCTATCTAATCTTTCTTTTCTATCTATCTATCTAGCTATTTATTATGCTCATAAAGAACATCCTACAACAAGTCCTACATTACAACAGCAAGAAAGAGGGTTCATATATTATAGTTATAACACTTTAAACATCAAAATGTATGCTTCATGATAATACTATTATGAGTGGGTGAGTTGATCTCATTGATACTGGCCAGTGGGTGAAACTGATAACTCAACTGAGCCAGTGGGTGAATAGGACTGTAAAGTACCTACCTATAGTAGTATTATTTTGCACTTCAACTTTCTTCCAAGTTGTGCACTAACAGCACTAATTCTATAAGACAGAAATGTGAGTTTGTGCTTGGGATTTATCAGCTCAGTATAAGAAAGAGAACACAACTTGTGGAGTATCACACAATATATTACCACCAGTCTTTAGTAGCCAAAGCCTAAGTATTAGCCTGTCTTGGCAAGCTTGACAAAACAAGCTACGAAAGTATTAGCTCCCATAGGGTTGGGAAGTAGAAGAATATACCTATTTAATTAGTTTACACACATATATGAAAAACATATACAAAAACAAGGTACCTAAACATATCCCACACCTTGTAAAAATAGGCAAATAGCCACCAGCGTACTCTGAGAAGTAACTGTTCCATAGTAAAACCATCGTTCCGTACGAATTTTGGTAAATCAGCTCTGATGAATCTATTACATACATTCAAGCTGAAAAATCAATCATCACCAAATATTTGTAAAGGTCCTAGTCAGAAGATTTTGGTTTTTGTTTAAACATCTTACATGAACAAGGCATTGATATGATATGAATAATATTTATCAGTGGACCGATCTGAGGCAACAGCTCTCTGCTCTGCGTTTATAGCTCACCACACCCATCATCCACACAGATCATCCACACAGATCATCCATAATCCATGATCAATTAAAAATAATGCAGGACTGCACACCTCTGGCTCACGTCTCTTTTGCTTCATTCGCTAGATCAAGCAAACAAGGGAGACCTGTTTAGTGATGTAATATTCAGTGTAAATAATTGTATTTTTCATTGTTACTTCATCTTCATTTATTCAGATATATGCCACAAAATCACTTTCCAAATGTTGAGTATAATGCAAAAAATGATACCTCAGTAGATACTATAGCACTATAGTAATATCGCAATTTGCGTCTTTGATTCTTGATTAATATGCTAGTATACAAGTAATAAACCACCATACTTGCTCAAAAAAATAGGAAAAAATTCATCATCAATTAAGATTTTCACTGAGGACAAAAAAATCACAACACCCAGCCACCGATGAAAATTAGTATCACAACTTGAAAATAATTAAGCCAACATGCAAACAGTGTAACGGCTTCATTGTCACAGGCTCAATTATTGTGAAAGATCAGAAAATCGCCTCTAAGGCGGGAAGGGAAAGCAAAGTACTAATCACACAGGCAAACAAATCAACTCTCTATACTACTACAAACAAACACACAGCTCCTCACGCACCCAGCCAATCATCTCTCTAACCCCATATAAAAGTACGCCTCTGAGCGTGGCGGCGTACACATACAAAACAGCTTTGCTGATCATCATGGTAAATGTATCATTATTTAACATAAATGTAGGTTGGAAAATGATGCAAAATAGATATAAACAGCAAGAAGCAAAGCATTCATTCAGCAAGTCTAGCAAAGTCAATGAGGCAACGTAATTAGCCCAGATATTAACTGTACAGAAAAAGGAATCTTGTCTAGTTTATCTACTATAAAAGCTCACTATATACACTATCAACAGTCATCATTAGCTTATATTACTTACATGCTGAAATTACCAACAGCTACAACATTATGGTTAAAGTTAAATAAAGCATTTATTATCTGTGTCCTATCAGCTTTTTGGAATGCAAATCAACTTCGAACTTGATACAGATTTTGCCAAACGCAACCTACTGTAGAAAAAGTGAAGTGTTAAATCTTTAGTGGTCCTGCAATACCACATTTTCTCACACAGTATTGCGATATGTAATGTCCACACTTGCTCTCTATTTAAGCGTTATATGTCTGATGGCTCCCTGTGTGGGCACCTGTTGGCTCTCAGCTGTCACAGTTGCCTCCTCTGTGACAGGACTAGCGAGGAATGTTATCTGTCGGCCGGCTGTGACAGGGTTAATGACAGCGTGACCTTGCTGGTCCGAGGTCAGTGAGATTGTGTGCTGTCCGCTCGGTGTTGTATACACAGTCTGCTGCTCTGTACTCGGGGTGGAGTAAACTATCGGGACAGGGGTAGGACTCGTCACCTCATGCGAGTTTTTATTTTGCAAGACCTGAAACAGAATAATAAATTGTTTTTATTCATGATTAAGTCTCAAGGATTTATTAAGAAGGGCCGTGCATAAGTGATAGTCCAACTTCCAAAATTTGCTATCAACACAAAAATACATAATAAAGGGAGTTCATTGACCAGATGTAGCCATCACAATTAATTCACATTTCCTACAAACACAACTGTACAAGACCTAATTCAGAGATACTGTTAGTTCGGGCAAGGAATATTTTTCAGCAGGTTCTTTGACCAAAGCGAATGTTCTTTTGAGTCACTGATTTCAATTTTGCATCTAAAATTATCACTGCTGAACAGTGCCGATATTCATGGAGGCAACTAATACTTTCATGCACTGAATTGTGCTCTACAACATTAACTGTTTGAAATTACACATCTCCTTTACTTCTTGAGTCAATCAGGCATGAACTTCCTGTCCTACTACACTCACCTCAAAAGCTTGTCCAAGTTCTCCTATTTTATCCTCTGGTACTTGTTCTATAATCACAGCCTGGGGTTCCTCTGACTCTGATAGAAATAAAATAGAGACATAGGTCACTCACCCGCACAACAAGGCAGTAAATAGAAATGAAAGAACTAGGCGGCCTGTATCTTGAGAGTTTCAACACCATTTAATAAATACAAGCAATCATGTAGTCTATGCACCTTACTTCATATAGCCTAAGGGTCCAATAATACAGATCGTATGAGCTTTTGTCAATGTCATGAATGACCGCCCTTATTCAAAATGAAAGAAATTCTGGCTGAGATATTCTTCACTACTTGGCAGTGAATATCTCTGCTCATGGGTATTTCCCAAACATGAGGCTACTTTTCCCAGAGTCTGACTGGAAAACTCTCATACCTGGAGCAATATAGTAGGTGGCATGAATCGAAATCAATAGATATTGCAGTTTTAGTGCTCCCCTTTATAACTTAATATATCTAAGAGCAGACAACTCCAGCAAGAGCCTGCATTGTTCTCAGACTTTCCCTCGCCGGGGGGCCGTCGGGCGAGGGTTCGCTGATGTACGCATAAGTGGCAGTGCAAACTTAGTATCGTTTCATGTCAGTCAGTCCATTTATACCAAATACCTCGGTGGCTTGGTTATAACATGTATATCATGTCCTAATACACCCTACTATTTAGCCTTACATCTCAAATAATGATTTAGCCTCATATCTCACCCTCTCCTGGCAGTCCACTGCCGTCCATTCTGAGTTTTTTATTGATGAGATAATACTCGTTATCAGCTTTAGTTAGATAATAACTGGAGTAAGTTCCGTCCTCCTCCTGTATGAGAGCTGTAGTCGTAGTTGACCCCTCCGCGCTGACCACAGTCTCGTGCATGACCGCTGCTGTCTCCTCAGCGCTACACTCGTGTACCACAGTCTCCTCCTGTAAGGTGGTAGTGTCGTCCTGTAGTAGTGTGACTGTAGTATGTGTGCCATCATCTTCTACTGTCTGCAGCTCAACCTCCTCTGCCTCCATCTACCACAATATAAAACACGTAAATATAATCATACAGAGATGACTTGATGATGAGATCAGCGAAACTTTTAACTTGGAACTGACAAGTCGCGTTCTCTGTGGCTGTATTTACCATAAAACTTGAAGACCTATCCGTGTCACTATCCGTGTTGATAAACCATCTTCCCATCACTCAATCAAATGAAATATTCCTCCATCCCTTCCAGATGACGCGGAACGTTTTTAAATTGGTAAAATTTTTGAACAATAAAACAACTCTGTGTAAAACTGATTATTTTAGCTGGGATTCCATTGTATTGAACACTAAAATAATCCATATGGTCCATAGCTATCCCCAAAACTCTGCCTATGTTGATGACAGCATTATTTCAAAACCGACCAAAGCCCATATTTTAGCTGTTTTGAGTTAAAAAAAAGGTATAAGACATGGGTTTTCGACAGCGTTAGGTGTGGATAATAGTGAAAATGGGCACTACCAGCATCCCAAGAAGACTTTGACTACTTTAATTAACTCTCACCCTGCTGATAAAATATTTCAGATAGACCGGGAGAACATGATTCTAACACCCACCTGGGAAGCGGTTCGTTTTTGTTGATTACTCGGTTCAGCAGCGCTTACTATACTAGCTGGTATGGATATACCGAGAGGTGCAGGTCGCTTAGTGCTATGAAGCTGTATAGGTGTTCTAGTGGGTGTGGTCTGAGCAGAGTGGGGCGGGGCATATAGAGTTATGTGCTGCTGTGCTTTTGGTTGAGGGAGTATGCGCCTCGTCCCGGCCTGCGGTGTACTAGTGGCACTAACAGGAGCTGAGGACGGAGCAGACTGGGGTGCTGTCAGTAATATCGGACTTCCTATAATCATATATTCGTTATGTAAGTAATAATTGATAATTGAGCAGTTATTAATAAAGCGATAATGCATTGTACTGCGAACATGATCAGATAAACAAAATCAAAATACTGTTTTTTTAGTTTGGTGGTAAACTGTGACATATTCATGACAAAGCTCAATGTGCGAGTTCAGCCTGTGAATATTGACTCTTTGCATTAGTGAGATACCAAATAGAGTCTTCACTATTGGCCTTTACAGTTCCTGTAGAATGGCAATCTGCCTGCAGGAAAGCCTTGTGACATAGTCTATCTCTGCAGCACAGCAGTGGTGGCGCTGCCTTCCATTAAGGAAGGCAACTCCTAGAGTTCAAGGTTATGAGATATAAAGGCCAGTGTTCTATTAGGCCAAAATATTTCTCAATTATGATTTTCCATTGTTCTCCCAATTTTGGTACTCGGTTTAGGTGAATCAATTCAGGCCCTATGCTGCAGAGACAACGTATGCCTAACAGTAGGCACATGCGCAGAGTGGTAAAATGGAGCAGGTCTATATTTGACAGCATACTTTCCTCACCCCCGATCGCCCAGCAAATATCGGATACACATACATGATAATCTGACTCACCCATTCCTTCCAGTTGTACCATACGTACAGGATTACCATCACTATCCATAAACTGTGGTACCTGACTGGTAGTTAATACTGATGTGCCTCCTACTGCTCCTTGCTGAATTAAATATACAAGAGACGAATACATAACACAGGATCAAAACAGATTTAATTAAGGCATGGTTTAATGAAAAGTTTTAAACTGTTTGGAAAAAGCCTAACAGCCGAGCACAACCGGGACCCTTGTTATCCAACCAGCGAGTGATCATCTTCTCAATAAAAGCAATGGGAAACGACTCACATGTTGTGAGTCTTTCTCGGACAGTCAATGAAAACAGAGCAGTTGATGTTTACACAATGTCACAATTTTAAAAATCACGCACATGGACAGCAATCTCAGCATATTCACAGTTGTTTAATCAGAAGTTGATATTTCAGAGCAGCTTCATTGATTACTTGTATGTAAGGCTCAAA
The DNA here is from genome assembly GCA_914767715.1 of Membranipora membranacea. Classification (NCBI taxonomy): domain Eukaryota; kingdom Metazoa; phylum Bryozoa; class Gymnolaemata; order Cheilostomatida; family Membraniporidae; genus Membranipora; species Membranipora membranacea. Next base: position 2,612,586 of record OU612073.1, read on the forward strand.
ACGTTGTTGTGAGCAAAGCAGGTTAGCATTAGTTATACCTACCATCGGTTATGATGTGACCCAAGAATTGAATATTAATATACCTGAATGACTACAAATGGACGATTAGTTGGTAACGGTGACTTTGGTTTTATTATTGACTTTCCCCTCTTAGCAGCTGCATGTTCTAAAATATACCAATACAAATCAAACTGTCACAAGCATGAGCCAAACATTACTTGTAAGCGTGAGAGTTAGACCTTGAGAATGTGTGTCCTCATTCCTTACACAAGTAAGGAGTAATATGCAGGTTGGGCATGGGTAAATTCTACTACAGATCAGGGAGAAGAGAGGATATATGGGCATGTCATCTCAACTCTCCTTCAAAGATCGGTGTGAATGGATTCAATCAACATGAGTTATATTATTATGATGCATTCGGTGAAGTTATGTCGCAACTCGTAAAAGCAGAGAAGAGGGCCTACCTGCCGCTAGCTGTGACAAGTTAGTTTTACTGCCTGCCGGTTTAGATGACAGGCTCTGTTTGATCTGCTCTAGATCAGGTGCTTGTATAGTGACAGGGGGCACCTGCCTTAGCTTGTTAGCTTCAGCCTCAGCTGCCACATGAGCTTCCATTTTACGCTTTAACTCTTCCATCTTCATATCTAGAGTTGTCCTCCCGGGACGGACAACTTCTACATTCTTCAGATACTGATATTCTGCAAACAGGAATCATAGAAAATAAATAAGTAAAAAGAAATTGCCATCTGAAACTAAACCATCACTGAAATCCTATAGCAATAATATGCATCTAAAACAATATGAGATAAGCAAAGTTATTTTCTACCCATTTTCTATGCCATAAAACAGACCTACAAGATGGGATAACCTTTCATACTAGCCTGTCTTGACAAGCTTTGTAAAGACAGGCTACTGTTACACCAGAAGTTTGATAAATATTAATCATTGTTGAAGAACCAAAACCAGGACCCTGGTGCCAATTTATAAATTTGATAACGGGTAGATTCTCCACCTTCCCTTTGCCTTCAAAAACTTTCAGTTTGAATAATAAGATTGTACTCACCGTCCAACAAGCTGAGCTCCTCCACATCCGGACCTATATATGAGAACGCAGGTTTCCTCCCTCTTAACTCCGTCACATGTACTTTACATATGAGGTTAAGGCTGGCTAAGATGTTAGCTATGTCATATAATCGACGTATTTTTGCTACAAAAATGAGAGAAAACAGTTTTAATTAGAGTTATTTATTGTAAACCAGTTGAGATACATGTTCTTTGGTGGCTTCCTTGGTTCCAGGTGGCATATGATTGTCATGCAAATTTGAGGAATCTATAAGTATCGGGGAAGGGTATTGCTTTATGTGGGTAATACAAATAAAGGACTTCCCGTACATCGTAGACACAAAACATTGATATCACCGGTATACTGCAGATTGTAGTAATGTAAAGTTTCTGAGGAAACTCACTGGTATTCCTCTTAGTATTACAGAGAGTTGTCTCCTTTCAGAAAGAATGCACTGAGAGAAGACAACCTGACTTCATGATACATCGATTAACAAAATTTCCCAGCACATAAAATCGGCCACATACTGGGAGATAATTTTCTTACTTTTGAACTGTGAATTAGTTTGTTTAGTTTCTACCATCGGATCTCCTAGTAACAGTTTAGCTGCCATGTCAAGGTTGATTGTTTTCTACAAACAAAAAGAAAGACTCTGGTGTAAAGTAAGAAATATGAAGAAAACAAGGAATTACGTTACATGTATTGCTAACGGTTCTGCTGGCATCCACAGCATGTAAATGTGTTTCTTCAAATTCCACAATAAAAAGTAAAAATCCTGTGTTAAAGACAACCATTGTCAAGAATTAATCTTCAAAAGACCCAGAAAAACATGACTCAAAAATGGGGTTGTGAGACTTGCAGAACATTTTTTAGGTGTGTTACAGAGCCAAGTAAATTGTTATATGATCTCCTGAAACTCACAGGAAGACCTAGTTTAAGCGTTTAAACTGTGTTCGGAATAGCTGGTAGTGGCATTTCATTATCAACCACTTTCCCACCCAAATGTTGTTGGGAAGTTGTTGGGAAAGTGGTTGATAATGAAATGCCACTACCAGCTATCCCGACACAGTTTAAACACTTAAACTAAGGAAGACCAAGTCAAGTAATATGGGTTCTACCCACTCTCTCTGGAAGGAATCAATAAAGTTAAAATGGCAATTAAATTTTGACTTACAGTTCTACCAGTAAGGAATAACATAAGAAACTTCTGACTCATCACACCAAGAGATCTCTCCTTTCGATGACCCTCTGTAAATAATATCATATAGCTAGAATATAAATAAGATTGTACATTTAATATATATATATATATATAAGATGACAATATGAGACGCAGCAACATTCCTAAAGTGAGATATATTCATTTAGAATGAGCAAGGAAGGTTTTTTTATTGACCAATCCTCGTAATCACTTCAAAAATATTTTCTGATCTTTCAAACAGACAAACTCATTCAACAATCATTCATATCTTTGAATATATATATATATATATAGTTCCATCAATGAGTGAGTGAATTCGGAACATTCATCTCATCAATGATGAACTGATTAGATACTGTTATTTGGACAGCTTGGACCCCCTGACTAACACAATAGTATAAACAAAATGTACTAGTCCTATCATTCTCAATCTGTCAGGAATATTTAATCATGTTCTCTAGTTACAGTTATGCTGGCTGCCTACTACTTGATTGTATACCCATGTTGTCTTCTTTATTTCATGAATTTTTGTGTGTGACAGCTCAGCAAGTTTAAGAAAGCAAACTTTATTGTAAATCCCAATGACATGACTAAGGTGAATTTAAGTAGCCGGAAAGAAGTCAGGGGTGTGACTACAGAAATTTCTTGGTAGTATACCTATTATCAACTGTTTGAAACCCACAAAAAGACATCGAACCCAATTATACCTCAATAATATCTATAACGTTCTGCAATGGGATGTGTATTGAGAATAAACCAGCCATTTCTGCTGGCTGGAAGAAAGAACTAGTTTGCTGAGATATTCTTTCAACTTAAGAACTTAGAACTGAAAAACTTAAAACGATCTATCTAACAAATTTGATTTTACACAGAGCTTCTGGATTATTCTAAATATGTTGTTGGTGGCAATCCATCTTCAACCTCAGGTTGTGGTTGGTGTTAGAACTGCACTACCAACCCACCGAGGGTGCTGGAGGCTGGAACAATCAAAATTGAAAGCTCCCTCCAGTGGGACTTGAACCCCATGTATTACAATGTTAATACAATCAGGTATTGAGACCCTCTTACCTCCGAACAGACCGACATACTCCTTATATTTAGGATGATCAGAGACAGCCTCCTCCTCTGACTGGACGTCTCCGTTAGTCTTACACTTCCTGCCGTATAACCGAGCTACCTCCAACTCCTTAACTAACTCTAACTGCTTAGCTACCTGCTCTGTCTCCGCCAAATACTAAAATCCAATTTAAAAGCTGATAATTTGATGTACACAAATGCACAAAAAGAGGGAGTAATACGTACCAGATACCTGCTAATTGCAAATAAAAAATCACCATGATTATAAGAAAGCTGCATTTTTGAGTGTATAAAGTGTTTAAGACCTAAGCCCCTAGAAAAAATCTTCCTGAAAAGAAGTTATTTGTAAAACAGTCATTCATTTTGACGCCGTAATTATATAGGTGATCTCGCTGCTACTGACTAATTCAAGAGGCCAAATGCATTTTGTTGTTAGCAGAAGTCATGGTCAGGACCACAGATGACTGCTTTGATGTAAAATGTTAATTAGTTTGATCTAGTCATGGTAGGGAGGACATGCTGTTTACACATTGCTGAGAATTAAGTTATATTAGCAGATATTCAAATTACCCTATGCAGCCCCTGCTTGTATAGCGAGGGTAGTTGATAGCTGTGTAGTCGATGACTTAATTTTAATGCTCAAATTCATGTGGTCAATCATTTATTTATAGTTCCTAAGTTTTTTGAACATCCTGAACACTGTGAAGGATACATTAACGTGACCTTCATAGACTGCCGTGAATAGTAAAACTGTCAGTCTACTATGAATACGATACCCCGTTATTATATCAAATTGTGGTTTCATTTATCACCCGCAAGATGAACGGGATATCAATGAAGCCCGCCATCATGTGCACATACCGCGTAAATCAATGCAGAGCCAATGGAAAATTTAGCTTATCAACAACATACTAGTCTGATATATATTGATCTAGCAGTAATGGATAAACACCAGCATAGTTAGTAGACTAGAACTGTCTGCTAGTATACAATAGTGCCAACAGCTGTCTGATAGCTCAGTTAAAGTCACAAAAATAGAGTGGGGTATTAAAAATCAGATCATCACATCAATAAGTCCTTTTCATGCAGTGTGGAAATAAGCTGCAGCTACTAACAAAATGACACATGCTTCGACCTGGCTGCAAATTGACAGCAACTTGGCGCTGTATATGGCAGCCTTGCCCAGAGAGCACTTTTAAATCTCAGTCCTCGGACTGAGGCACATATTGCAATTGTAACCAATAGTATGACAGGTGCTGTACCTTTAACTTGACAAGTGTTGAGTTGAGATTGGTTTTTCCATGCCATAAGTATCTATTTTTAGCACGCCGACTCATCATTTCTACACTTTCAAGAACATTGACTATATCATAAATTCTTCTCCTTTCAGTGCCTGCAAAACGCCATCATATCGGGAGAGGTATACACCCGAGTATACTAAATCACGCAGCAAACATACAACACAATGAAGGCAATTTACAAAGAACAAATCAAAGTATTCAACTTGGCAAGTAATTGCAAAGATTGTTTGTAGTAATAATAGGATTCTCAAATCTGAAGGTATTGTCTTGTAACAAAGTACACAGAACAGAATTCTGTTTGACATGATTCCCTGGAGGTTTAACTATAATATTTAAGGAAAAGATATGTGGCCCAGTTTATAGTCTATTTTAAGTCTATCAGAAATCATATTGAATAAAACCCGCTGCAGAAAAAAATCTTAAGGGAGAAAAAACTATCTGCTTGTGGTTTCTTGATTTACAAACTGACGATGAAATTGGTATGGATAATATGCACGCAAGACACCATTACCAATGAACTCAATCATTGCCATAACAATCTCGCAATAGACAATAGTGAAAGCCTATCAGGCTCTGTAAGTTTGGTTCAAGGTTTACAGCTCTAAAGTAATGGACATGGTACACATAACAAACATGCACAACTGGGTCAGAGCTGGCTATGCAACATAGTAAAACCCTGAACAATTATACATCTTACCTAAATGTGCTGCCAGTTCATCGAGACAAACTTCTATCCTAGATGTAGGAGATGGAAACTCTTCAAACTGTGCCATGAACCTGTAACCATGAGATCACACAAAATAAAATCTGTGCAGGAATGTTAAGTGAGAAAGTATTCAGGATATTCGTACTTTTTGACCTCTACTAATCAAATTCAGATCAGCTCTTAGAGTTCTTACATGGTCTTTGACCGGCTATAAACCTCACCTTACTAGACAAGCAGCAATGTGAACACATTTTGTATGAGATCATATTACTTTGAGTCAGCAAAGGCTTTCAAACAAATTGATAATGATAGAAGATGATAAATACAAGATGATTGTGGTTGTCTGTAGGCCTAATGACCAAGAGTCGAAATAATTGCAACCAGTCATCCCCTGACTTTGTTTCATAGTTGCCCTGCATTTTCCAATACCATGAAATACTATGAATTATCAGGTAACCATATACTTAACAAACAAACCTTCTACAGAGGATACCGAGAGATTTCTGTTTTCTGGTTGGACCCCTGCTTTGTTTACGTTTTGTTGTTGGCTTTGCGTCATCCATATCATCTTCATCATCGTCCTCCATATCTTCGTCATCCTCGAATAGTCGACTCTTAGACAGCTCAAGGCTACGAATCTCCGGACTCGCTGCTGTAATCAGCATCTTAAGATTAGCTGTTGGGGTCACAGGGTCATTACGTATCTGTACTTCTTGTGATTGGTCAGATGTACCCGACTCGTCATGGTCCACAGCCTCGCACAGTATTTTAAGGTTGGCTGTGGGCGTGGCATTTGCTATTTGGCCCGCCTCTTTGAGTAGTTCATTTATTACTTGTGTAGCAGAGTCCGATTTCTCTGGTGTTTGTTCGTTTATAGAGGACTCGGCAAGTGGAGATTTGTCGGGCTGGCTTAGCTCAGTCGTGGCCGAATCTGAGGTTATAACTGTCACACTAGCTGACGTAGCTAGATCCTGTATCAGCTGTACTGCAGGGTATTCTATAGTCTCTGTTATTACATTACCAGAGGGAGGCGAAGAGTCACTTTCATTATTCGAGGCAGCGGTGGCTTTGCCTGATCTAGTCTTCATATTAGTGAGTAATATATAACTTGCTGATGTGGCACGCTTTTGTTCTGGTGAAATATTCTCTAGGTTAGCTTGTTGACTTTTTCGTTTACCCATAATAAATCACCACTCACATGTGGAATACTTTGTCTATAAAACAATAAGATATAAAATGTTGATCATAAACTAATTTTGGAGATATTATAATTATAACCGAAGCATACTGAAGGGCAAACACGACTTAAGAATAATATGAAATGGAAGACAGATATGAGCACAGTTGTTTTGCTTTCGGTAATTAATAATACTGGGACAATCTCAATCTGTGGATATGACACACACACAACACACACCAATATCATGGTAACTTCAACACAATAAAATTTGCTTAAAAAATCAATCATGCTACACACGCATTCAGACATCCATCTCATTCAATCCCCTGCCATGGACAGAGAGGAAATTTTATATATTCATCTGCATCCACCTGGCCTGCCACCAATTCTACTGTGGGCTTCTGGTATTTACTGGAATGTCTACTACCTAACTAAAATGGACCCCTGGGATTTACTTTGCCAATGTATGTCCAGTATCAACCACCTTGATACTGGAAATTGGCAAAGATAAGGCAAGTAAGTCCCAGGGGGCTCATGCTGACTAACCCAAAAGTTCATCACACACACTGCTGCTGAATGAATTGAATGCACATGACAATCATCCGCATAGTCATGGCTGAGCTCAGCTTAACTTTGGCCCATACATGAAGAGTAACAAGACATCTAGCCTGCCTAGTTTGTTAGTAAAGCTGAAGATATCTTCTCTAACCCTACAACTAGAGTAGCTTGAAGAGAACTGGACTTGGAGAAACAGAGAGAATTTCATTTGACATTTGTTTGTAACTTCTTAACTACTATTTTTTTCAAAACCAGAACTTTTAAATAAACGTCTACTGTGGGGATATGGTTAGTTTGGCTACAAATCACATTGATTTAACTGAAATAGGCCCCTTAGATTCTCTCTTTATGACCAAGGTCTATCTTAATTTGCAGGAGAACTCAATCGATTAAGTTTGGCGCCCTGACAAAATCAACACAAGATTTTACCCACCTTCTCACATCCGCGGACAACTACGTGCCTTGCTAGGCCATCCAATTACTGCAAGGAAGAGTATGATTTTTGTCCAATTGAAATAGGTTTTACAGTGGATTTTGCCCTCTGACCTAACTGATTTTCCCGCAATTGTGCGCGAGAGAGCTTAGGCAAAAACATCCGTGGCTCTGCGAGAGTTGCTAGGCAACAGCCTCAACAATCTGAGGGAATTTCCAGAGTACTTGCAATAAGTTATCTACTGTGTATTAGCCATGAGTACAACATTCATAGATGGTGATTTTGTGTTGAATGCAACTAACCCTATTTTTAGGTACTAATCTAATCAACTGCCGATGTTTGTCCTTGTCTTGAATGTAGATGTGTGGTGTTGCACAAAAATGAATGGTCGAGGAATTGCCATTTTCTTGGAGAATAAATAGGTGGTTGTTGTAGACGAGAGAGAAAGGTCTCATATTAGTACTGCTCTCTAGGTTATGGTCACCCCATGAGGTATTTGACAAAAATACTCTTGTTAAACATCAGACATGCTTCTAATATTTTACATCAGTCAACTTTTAGGTTTTGAACTGATATACATCATATCACATCAGGCTCATTTCAGGTATTAACAACCTGCTTTCTAATTGTGAGATAGATTCTACATCAGAAAAATGCAGTGCGGTGTATCCAAAGTGACCAGGATATCAATTTTTTGCTATGAGTGCAGCTTTTTGGTAAGCATGGTGTTTTAGGTGCTTAGTGAAATAAATATCACATCAACATAAACATAGGTTTCTTCAGAAGTAACTACCATGCAAAAAACCTTAAGGAACTATATGGTAAACTTTTATTTTATTTGATGTGTTTAGCCAGAAGCCACTAGCTCTGACAAACTCACAGCTGACCAGTACATCAAAGTCATTATCCTACAACACCATGAGATCCTATTCTCCAGGCCGATACTCCACAGGTGTGTCGCCGTCATTTGCCTTCCATCTGGTTGTATCTTCATGTTTGACGCAAATCAGTCAAACTATGGAGTAATTCAGTGACTCTGCATGCCAGGGTTTTATAACTTCATAATAATAAACTTTATATTATAAAGTCTACACTTCTATCATACTTATGTTTCTCGCAGTGTCAGTTTAGACATTTCACAGTTAGGCTAAACCTGTTCACCGTTCATCCCTCATCCAGTTATTCAGAAAGTTTTATCCATTGAGTGGCCTACCCTCTTCATCAAACCAGCACATTCTTTCTAATTATTCAGGTGGGAGGACAGCTAGTCCTAGCATAGCCAGTGAGATCAGGCGCAGTATGTCTCCTTCTGAGCTCAAGCGTAGTCTGAATAGAACTACTGAGTCAAGCAGGTCAAGGTCGCGACAGAGGCAGTTTGAGATACATAATAATAGACTACAGAGGTCAAGGACACCTTCACCTACATTTAGGTAAAACAAATATTATTGAATGTGAATCCAGGGTACCTAATATGATGTATATGGCTTGTGCACAAACGTTCCCTTGATGGTAGCATTTGATTATCAATCATATTCTAAGAACATGATGTGTTACTTAGAATCCATTGGATATAAAACAAAGATTGTAGGTGCCCGCATTGTGTTGCTTCGATATACACCCTAATTAATTTAGCCAAATATTATTGTTGAACCACTTGCAGTTTCTAAACAACTCACAAAGAACAAGCAGGTATGATATGTATGGTATGATTTCAGAAAGAGTAGAAGGTCATCACCGAGTAGATCTGATATCAGCAGCAGGTACGACAGAATCTACACTGCATCACCTAACAGGTTAGGAATCTGATCTCATAACTATAAATATATAGGTTATTGTATTGAGATGGTACCAATAGTATGAAAGCCAACAACAATTTACACTCTATTTGATTGGCAGTCTCATCTTTTCAAAGGGAAAACACATCCAAGAATATGATCAGTCTAAGATGAAACATCTGATCAGGGTGGGTGGGATATCCTCCCTGCTCAGAGTGTTACAGTGAGGGAACAACTCTACATAAAACTTGATAGGGACGATTGAGGGAGTGATCCAGTCTTCAGATTGATATTAATTTTATTCGGCAATAATGTAAATGACAATGATGGTATTAGAATGTCATTGTTGTTTAAAATCATTATACTGACCGATATAGAGCTGTATGCGATAATCCGCTTGTCCTAACATTTGGTAAAATTGAATTTTTCTATTTACAGATCTAGAGATAACAGTATAGAGAGAGAATTCTCACATGCTAGTGTAAAGGAACAGTTATACAGGAAAACCAGTGACCTAGCAACATGGTCCACCGATCCAGTGAGTTACATACCAAACTTATTCTTACATTGGTGACATATCAAAGAGTAAAACTTGTTGTCTTGAGCAAACTACTTTTGGTATAAAGCATACATTGAGAAGATATTTGCAATACTTTAGGGGCTCAAAGAGGCCACCTTACTGCATTATACACTGCAGCAAAATCTAAGCTCTGTAATTGTAAGCTGCCTTTTTGTGGCAGGTACACTTGAAGTACAGCACAGACCCTGCCGAGTTACGTAACAGTGTGAGGATGTCTCGTAGGAGATCTAGAAGCCCTTCTCCATACCGAAGTCGCAGCCCTTCACCTGTTTATAGAACCAGATCGAGGAGTGTCTCACCTACCTATCGATATAGATCTAGGAGCATATCTCCTACAGCAAGCAGGTAAGGCAGGGTGGCTGTAATTGTATTGGATTTGCCTATCAGATAAGTTTAGCATATTTTCATTCAACCGTGCTACCAACCATCTCCTCAAAAAGTTAAGTAAATTTTGAGTTTTACTTTAGACATGTAGATTCCGGATCAAGTTCGATCCAGTTCGTATGTATTAAGAATTTCTCCCCTCCACTGGTTAGCCACATCCATATACTAGCATATCTATATCCGAATGAAGGCAAACTAGATCAAATCATCTTGTGATCTTGTGATCATCATAGATGTGAAATATATTATCTCTGCTGCTTCGAATTATAAAGATGTGGCGGAACAGTCTATCTGTAAGAAGTATGGAGTTGGCACACATTTTGCTGTCTACATATCCTATTTAAATCTCTGAAAATACCATGCTGATTATCTTGCTGTATGTAATGACTTATATTTTAGGTTATCAATGAGAAGTTCTTCACGTACAAGGTTATATGAGGACTTTCCAATATCCGGAGCTGAATCTTTAGCTAAAGACTATTTTCCGATCACGATGAGCGCTTATAAGATTGAGCATGTGGAGCCACCACTGTCCAGGTAAGCTTCAATCAGTGTCAGCATGTCAAGACAGCTCTCGAAAACAAAATCTAGTTGCCAGCACAAAAATTGAAAACCTAATTCAATTCGTATTTATCATCCTGGACCATCAACACTAAGTGCCCCTTGTTAGGGTCATCATGAGTTGCGCTTTTTTACCAAACACCACCTTGGTTGGGCTGCTGCTGAACATTGAATGCCATTGTCAACGACCTAAGCATTGTCTGAGAACTGAAATATTGGATTTCACAGTTTGGATATTATCGCCGATTCACTTCTTTGAACAGATCAATGACCACATCACCACCACCTAAGCATCTAAGAGCCAAACCTCCGCACAAGTGGAGGGTCGATGGTACAATCAACCATGAGGTACGAGCTCTAGATCTAATAGATGACAAGGCTAAAGAGTTAGACAGGATTAGTAGGATGTATAACATGACGGAGATGGCTCCATCGATAGCAGCTAGTACGGTACATATGATCTCCCCGTACGCTACAGACCTGGCTGATCTAAGGCTAAGTAGACTCAGAATAGAAGAGGATCATCTCCTAGAAGCTAAGAGACTGGCTGAGATAGAGAGACTGAGAGGACCCTCTAAAAAGTGGTAGGCTGATCGAAACAATGAAATATTCTTATTTTTTAAACACACATATCGGATGGAACCATGTTTCTCTCTTGACTAGTTGCCCTTTGTGATAATCTCAAGATAATTCCCATAAATTCTGAATTTAAAATAGTAGGGGGATTGAAGCAGCTGGTCTTTATCTGCCCATAAGTCTAAAAATAAATTGTATCTGCAGTGCACAGCTGAGCTCTTTTATCACAAGCAAAGCTTAGTTTCAAGTTTAATTGCTCTAAATGTGTGAGTTTGTGTGGTTAATCATCAACGGCCAACGATCAAGTCCCGCACACATCCATTATAGCGTATATCCGAAGTGGAAGGACTGAAGCTTTCTATACTGGATAATGATGACATTCTGTTTTTGTTGCCCAGGTATGAATTGAAGACACCTCAGTTTCATGTAGAAGCTCATAAAAACAACGAGCTAAACAAAAGTCAGGAGAGCTGGGCTAAGTTACTAGACTACAGATAATAAGAATAGCGCTTGTTATATATTTATGTAGCCAGTCACCCATAAACATGTCTCTGAGTACACCTTTCATCAGGGAGGGTGCTTTAATGTGCTACTCGCAATACAAATATAAAATTATCCACTCATATCAAAACATCAGACAACTCCCGGTAATGGTCTGCGTATAAGTCCAGTCATAGATTTCTAACTAATGTTGATTGAAACAATCAGAGTAGTGAACCATGCGATGCAAATGAATTTGCAGTTATTTGGTTTATCAAATAATCACTACCTGTCTTTGGACCTAGAGGATACATACTTCAGTGTGCAAAGTTTTAGCATTTTGACCGCAGCCAGTTAGCAACTACAAGCTTTTTAATTCTTTTACTTTGAAGGAACTGTAGAATAGATCTTCTTTTTTTTATAAGTACAGGGTTCAGATTTTGTTTAATCCCTTTAATACATAATCATGTTTTTCTCTACACCCTCTTTCAAAAAGACAATCATACCATCTAGCTATGCAGAAAACTAAATCAGAAATAATATATGGTATATTATATATTGCCAGTACGTCTTGTCAAGGAGTTAACTTCTTGTTCTATTTTACAAATCATGCTTTTTATCAGTCATCTTATGCTGAGCTGCTCTCTAGAGACCACACGCAAAACGCTACTACTTGTTTGTGCTTTTTTTCTATACTGCTCAATATTGTTTGGATCTGTGAGAAATATTTTTTGCGCGTTTGTGAATATTAGTTGTAATTTTGTTATCATACATACATATATATCAAAATATAAAATTTACATCATACAACCTTGATGCAACCTTGATACAACCTTGATATAACCTTGCTACAACCCATGGCAGACGTATATAAATGCGCAACTTTGTGATCTTTTGGTTGTGCCCAGTCTATCACGGCTCTGATATAGTACTAGCGTGTTTTCAAGATGACACTTAACCATAATTGGTAAGAAAAAAAGTTTTCAGAAAAACACCCTTTAGTAGTCTGAGGACCAGCGGTTTTGCTATCGAGGACAAAGGGCGTGTCTGCCTCCGTCCACGGGTACGTTAGCTCCAGTTATAAACGAGGCTGCATCTGAGGCTAGGAAAGCTATAAGTTGGGCGGCCTCATCTGGTTCCCCAGGTCGTCCTGTAATAAATAATAAATGTATAATAATAAAATTTAATAAATGTAATTAATGTGATAAACGTAATAAAATGTTTGATTTCTAGCTTACAACTCAGTGAATTGCTCTGCCATATGTTTGTCTCTGTCTTGAATGAACTAATCTGACTTAATTTGGCAAACATTGAACAACCTTGAGCAGGTTCTGCGACTATTCAATAATGGTAAACAATTCCTGAACAAGCCTTTCTCAGGAAAACAGGAATTCGGTTGCCATTATAAGAACTATTTGAGATAAAGCTTGTGTTACTGAGTAAAATCCATTTAACTCCTAAGATGGAAATATAATATGGTTTATAATACTCAATCAATTCTCCAAACAGAAAACATTGTCATTTTCCCTCTTTTTTTCCCCAAACTTTTGACGTAGTTTCTTTTGCATGTTATGGTAAAGGATGATATTGTCTGCCAAATAAAATAGTATGTATACAAATAGTGTATATACATGTATATGGAGTACATACCTAAAGCATGAGTAGTTTTGCTGTGCTCTAAGAACTTAAGATATGCCGCATCATCCAGTCCGCCTCTTTTCTGAAGCTCAGTGATAATCACTCCTGGATTCACTCCATTCACCCTCACACCGAATTCTGCCAGTTCTAAAATGGTAGTATTCAGTCAATTTTATCCATACTTCAAAATCATATCAATGATACGAGACCTTACAATTTGCGAGCAATCAGAAGAAGTTGTCACCTCTTTTAAAAAGTGTCCACTGCTCGTACATATTCCAAGTAGAAGTATCTAGATGGGTAATAATATCAGCCAAGTCCTAATAAAATACTACTTTGGAGGTACTATACCAGAGTGTGGAGATATTTGATTTTCAAACATGGATTCCAAAGATTTTAACTATCAGTTTATCACTTTTTGAACCCAATTTAAAGTGCATTTTTATAAGCAGTTTATTCCATATATCATATTTACTATACTTTCAAGCTGAGCTTTTTTAGAGAATATTTTTAGAGAGCACCCACATAAACAGTTTTGTTTCTCTTCTTGAGACAATACAAAACATACATGAAATAACGGTGAAGGGTAATAGAAGTAGCCATAATAATATACAAACCTATAGCTACACATCGGGTCAGCTGGTCCACCGCTGATTTAGAGATATTATAAGCCAGTACACCAGGAAATGACCTCAGTCCGTTCACGCTCGATACATTGACGATACTGCCTTTATTCTGTTTGAGGTATGGAACCGATAACATTGTCAAGTGATATATAGATCTGAAATACACATATGAGAGGAAATAATCAAACTGCATTGGTGTAAAAGACTGCTTAGAAATGAATGTTGAAATGATGCGATATGAACAGGCAACATTTAAATGACCACGGGTTATCTCAACCAAACTCAGGATGATGATTTGCAATACATATCTACCACAACTCTCAGCACACTGTGTCTTTCTTCAAAGAATTTACCTCAGAATAAATGAATAATGGGACTTATTTGAAAATAAAGCTTGATAATGGATCCCAAAATAGAAATATTTCTGCAGATTGGGAGCTGTCCACCTTATCCAACTTTCATAACCTGACCAGGGGGCACCTGCACTCAGATGACAGGTTATACTACAACGTACCTGACATTAGTGTCCATGAGCCTGTCATACTGTGAGAGAGAAGTATCCTCTATACTGCCACGTTCTAATATACCTGCATTGTTCACCTGTCAGCAGATAAATATATCTTTATCAAAAAACCCTTGATCAAGTAGTCCTGCCTCAGTTGTCACTGATAATGTTTAGAGGATCTGGAAGCAGTGGAAACAATGGCATTAATATGACTTTGATAAAAAAAGTTTTGGATGCAAAGTTGCTTATTAAGCTGGTTGCCAAGGAGGCCCTTTAGCGGTCGTGGTGCATAAAAGCATAACACTGAATGACCAACAGTGAAATGTGTCCGACTAAGCCACAATCGAGTTCCTCAAATATACATTGTTATTCTGGAAGATTATGGACAGCTTGTCATTCAAGAAAATAAACTGCTTCCGGGAAATGGTGGACCCGAATTTTACAATAGTTTGGATGATGTTTTGAGGGCCCAGAGGGAACACTCCAAACAAGATTCAGTACCATACATAGACTTAATATACTTAGTATATTAAGTCTACGGTACCATATGAACAAAAATTCAATTCTTTATTGTTGATAAGTGTGCAGTCGGTATTGTTTCCCGATTGGTTTGCTGGCTAAACCTAATAAGCAATATTAGCTATAGCATAGCTATAGCTATTAGCAATATTAACTTTTAACGCATACCAAAACATCGAGTTTTCCCAGCTCACTAAGTGTGACATTGACTACATTCTCCACATCAGCTTCTTTAGTGAGATCTCCAACTACAGGATAACATCTAGTCTGATTATCACATAATTTGATAGTTTCTTCAAGGGCGGCTCCACTTCTCCCTGTCAGCGTCAGATTAGCACCAAGACGGGAAAATAGCACGGCTGTGGCACGTCCTATCCCAGAACTAGCCCCTATAAAGCAATAACAAGTTCTGATAACAACAAAATGTAACAAAAACAACACAATATTGGCTCAAGTATTTTTCTGCAGTGGCTTGTCAGCTTGCAGCTGAGCACTGCAACATTTTCTAACCAAGTTGCAGTTTATAATTTTGATGCAGGCCCTTAACAGTGAACTTTTCACTGTATGCACAGGGGTGGAGAAGTGAGTTAATAATTAGTAACACTGTTACTAAATACTGCATCAATAGTTAAGGAAGCTATACAATTGAGTCAGCATAACAATTGCAACCACCAATCCAGTGATGAACAAATGCAATGTCATCAATCAATCAATCAATTTCAAGAGAGGACTATCTATGATGGTCATGGTATGGATCACAGGTCTACTCCAAAACCTGGGATTTTGGCAATGTTTGACTGCCCCCCTTGAGTTTTTGGGCAGTCAAACATTGCCAAAATCCCAGGTTTTGGAGTAGACCTGTGGAATGGATGGTTCAGGGATGGTGGTTCAAGGAGGGTGGTGGTTGTTGTTTGCAGCAGATTTTATACATTTACCAGTAATAAGAGCAGATTTTCCAGCAAGGCTCACAGCCATTTCTTTATCAAGCTTGTCTGGAACAAAAACTGACTTGAACCTGGTGACTTATCAATCTGGACACTAAATGAATGAAGGAATGAAAATTAAGTGATGTGTGCAAAACCTTTTTTAACTCACAATAGCCTGTAGTAAGGTCAAGTTAAGGTTGCAAGCATAGTCTTTAGGAAAGTAAGGCTATATTTCAAATACCTAGCCTGACAAGCCAATCAATGATCACTGTTGGGGGATTATAACTCCACCCAGTGAAGGATTTGTGAAGATGTGTTAATCCAATGAAGAGGTTTGAAATGGGGGATTCCCCAGACTGGTATGGGGAAAAAGAATACACTATCTATTAGTCCAATGTATAACAGACCACCTGCAAGCAAGGTTGCAAGAGCCTAGTATAGTCTACCTACAGTGAAACTTGGTATGTACCTCTAAACTTTATTAATCTTTTTCAAGTTCACAGTGTTTGAAACGTAAACTTTCAGAAAACCTCTATAAATATATAAATGACACTATAACGCTGGGAAAAACGTTAATTATCTCTTCACTGGTCTGTCTAATAAAAATGACCCCAAAACACTGCGCAATAAGTCACGCTACCACATCAGCTGTGATCGAAATATGAATGGGATTGTTTTAGTTGATTTAGGGTCACAAACCCGCTCTTGTTGTGTACATCCGGTTATGCTTACATGGCTTGCCGCGTTGATGATGAGTGATTATAGCGCATCTATCCCAAGTAATTGTTTGAGTAAGAAACCCATCAAGCTGCAATGGTTGCAGCCGTATGAGTAAATGACCACTTCGTAGTGCTGTGATATGTGGTTGGTGGCCTTAAATAGACACTTTAACAGGTCAGTGATGGGTACCTTTCTCCGAAACTGTTTGAAAATGTGCATAGAAGTACTACGGAAGCTGAAAATCTTGATTCTATCGATAGGCGCATTTTCGTCATCGCTATTAAAGTAATCTGCAGTGCAGGGTTGGAGTGTTGTGTTATTCTTTTGTTTAATTATACAGCGGTGTACAGGCTTGTAACACCATTAGTAGGTTGGTTGGTTGGTTGGTTGGTTTATTTTGTCACAAACATTAGGTATGCTGCGAGATTGAGTGTTTATACTGTTACATGAGTAGGGAATACCAAAAAGAAACATAAACAAAATGAGTAAAGTAAAGTCTGACTTCTAGTGGATTAAAAAATATCTTGCAATATCAAAATCAAGTGTCTGAGGAATGAGTCTTTACCCCAGGCAGTTCTGTATTTAAGGCTGCGATATCTGCCTGAGGGGAGTTTCTCAAGAAAATTGTTTAAAAAATGTTCGTCATCATGTATTATCTGCAGGGCCAGGTTCTTTGTACGTTTTGATATGACTGAATCTAGATCCCCAATATCAAGACCTAGTCTGTCGCCTTGCTTAAAAAACTTTCTCAGAGCTTTCTTGTCTCGTGAATAAATACTAGTGAACAAAATAGGTAGGCAGTAGGTTAGAATGGATACAATAAAACTTTTAAATAACATGCAGGCTAAAGGCTTTGTACTCTGATAATTAAAGGTTCTGATGACAAACATTCTCTGATTTGCTTTGGATACAACATTATTGACATGATCTTCGAAACGTAATTTGTTATCAAAGAGAACTCCCAAATATTTAACATTGTCACAAAAATCTATATTTACACCATTTAATTCGAGAGTAGGACTGTCAGGTTTATCTCTCTTAGTGGAGAAAAGCATCTCTTGGGTTTTAGAAGGATTAAGTAATAAGTCGAGTTCTTTGCATAGACCAGAGATTCTATTGATCTCATTAAAATAATTAGACAAGTCATTATTATCAGAGATGCAACCAACAATACAAGTGTCATCAGCATATTTTAAAATAGTTATATTGCTCTGTTCTGACCTAATCCTATTTGTATACACTGAGAATAATAGAGGACTGAGGACAGAACCCTGGGGTGTTCCTGTGTTGGTGGTGATTGATGTTGAGAGAATATTGTTTACTATTGTTCTTTGTGTTCTGCCTGTCAGGAAACTCGACACCCAGTTTGTAACTCTGGAGTCTAGATGTTGCAGTTCTGTGAGGAGATTACTGACACTGATGGTGTTAAATGCAGATGAGAAGTCGAGAAATAGGCATCTTGCATAGTTGGCAGCTTGAAGGTCTATGTAACTAGTTATTGTGGTAATAAGGCATAATACTGCATCCTGGGTTGATCTTTTAGCTCGGTAGGCAAATTGGTGATTGTCGAGAGGAGTGTTTTTAACTATATAGCTTTTCAGCAGACGTTCCATTGTTTTACATAAGCAGCTTGTCAGGGCTATTGGTCTATAACCTTCCAATGACAATGAGAGACAGCAATAAGCTAAATTGGCTGACCTACTTTCATGTTATTAGCAAAGATTATAAATACTAAGATATGACACTCCTATCAAACTGCGGTCTTCAGTTGAATAGGCAAGCGGGGCCGCATGAAAACGAGTGTTACGCTTCAATTATGAGCTTTATGATTAGTGGCTTTCAATAGAATTTCAATAGGAACTTCAAAATTTACACAGGTAGCCTGTTTGTTTTTCATGAAAATTATGTATTTCCAAATTTCACTGAAACTTCAAATAAAAATATTTTAGATCTAGACATTTCAGGCATTTCAATGATGTAAAAATCAAAATCATGTGATGATTACTAACAAGTGATTTTGAGTTTTGAGGATTTTTTTTAGCAATCTTTACAAACTTTAAGATGTTTTGAGACACAAGACTTACTCAGATAAACAGTTCTCTTTACATCAAAAACTAGTATTTGCATGTCTTAAAGTAGATCCATGTAAATAAATGTGTTATCTAGTTATTTCAGTCTTCAGGGTGATAAAAAATCCAAATGAGTTTGTCGGCCTCCTAGAGAGTAGTATTGAAATGTGTTAGCAGTGGGTGACTTGGAGAAGCTTTCTGTTTTGTGGCATCAGATCTTGTCCATTTGTGCACCACAGTTACTCAGCACATCTAAACATGGACTATCAATATTACTGAATAAGTGCAGTCTATGTCAATGCACAGATCAGTTTCTTTGAAAATGAATTCAAATTTTTGAGTATCGAGTTAGTATGGATCTTACTCGAGAGGATATCGTAGGATCTTATTGCAAGATTTGGTAAAACCTATAAAGTACACTGTAGGATCAACTAAGTGACATTGGCCTTATCATAGCGTTTGAGGGGAAACATGACTAACGATAGTTTGACTACCAAGGGAAGGTGATATAAATGCAACTGTGGTGATCTTACCACTTACTATTTTGCCAGCGACTAAACGCCTGGTAGGTTAACTATATGATAGCTGAGATTATGGGTGGAGTTTCACTGATGTAGTTGAGTACTAGAGTATGGACCTGAGTTTTCATGTTATAACGCTAAGCTCAATCTAAAATAAAGGCCCCATCATTCATGCAGATGGTTGGGTAATTTTTGCTTAGCATATGTATAGAAGAGACATGTCCATATGGCGCTATGAACTGGACACTTTTTGGGCCGTCTCTATAGCCACATTTACCTCTTAAATTGGAGCAAATGTTCTCAAGTAAATATCTTGATTGAGGTGATTGGTAATAATGATTATTTTCATGGTTCACAAAAAGATTATGTTGGAGGGGGAGGGAGAAAAGAAGGCTGTTTTTGGGCTGTTTTTATCTAGTTTTCAGCTTGTGAATGACAAATTTCATAAATCTGACACCTTCCTTTGGTCAGCTTAGAATGACTGTTGGTCATAGGAAACTTTGTTTGATGTAAGGGCTATCTAGTATTGTGTGTACCTTGTCTTACTCATCTCACAAAGGAATGTTAGCCACTAAATCAAATATATCTGCAAAATCCATTGACTGACTACATGAATAAATGCCTAGACTGTGGCCCATATGTTCTGGTAACACATGTAAAAAAAATCAAGAGAATTGCATGAACCATTCTCAGGCAAATCTGAAATAAGTAAGGCTATGTCTGCAGAAAGAAATCATTTCTACATTGTAATCTTATATAAACAGAGCAAGCGAGCACAGCATCCTAAAATGACAAACACTCGTTTTCACGCTTGAATTGCTGTGGACAGGGAACAGCGGGAGTGTCATGTCATAGTCATTGTTATTAGTCTAATCCTTGCTTATTTTTACGTAGTGTTTGATGTAAAAAAATATTAAAATTAATATAGGAAAAATATATAAAAAATTAGCTGCAGAAATATACACTTATGGAATGGAATTCAACTTTGACCCCTCTTCCAGTTTCTATGACTACTCATCATGAATAAAAAATTGTAGACTTATGCAACAGATTTTTAAGTGTCATGAAGTTTATCTTTTGAGGGCCACATTCTCTAATCTGGATACTTTTAAATTCCACTATCAATGCCATTTTAATTACTCTCTTCACACACCGATAGCCACTACTTACAAGTTTGTTGAGAGATTCCAAGTCTCACAGACGCAGACATTACAAAGTATTCATTATCAACATTGACGTGCAAATAGAATCGTATATTGATAAATTTTTTGTGGCTGGATCACTTAACAAGCCTGATAGCCAGTATTCTCAAGTTAGATGAGATACTCCATTCATAGGTAATGGTATGAGGTGATACTGAAATTTTATGATTTACAGTCTAACGCGATGAATGTCCGGTTGTTACTTGTCATCTGCCTTGTAACCTGTTACGGAGATGCTGCCGGGGCTGGAGCTGCTGAAGCTGGCGATTTTCTTGGTAAGCGTTAAAGAGTACCCACAGATCAACGCTTGCTGTAGTCAGGCAGTTACTTATGATAAAGTTATGTCAGATTTGCAGTGTAAAAAATTCAATGCTGTTCTTGCAATGAATTATTGATGGTGGAAAAAGTGCCTCCCATAAGGGAAGGTAATTCTCACTCTCTGCATTATGATGTCACAGGCTCCAGGAAGTGCTTGTTTCTTGTAATGCACTTCCTGGAGACAGTGACATCATAATGTAGAGAATGACAATTACCTTCCCTTATGGGAGGTTGGTTGGTTTGTTAAGTCACAAAGTATAAGTATGCTGCGATATTTGAGTGTTTTTACCATAGTGGTTTGTCTATGGTTTTTACTGTTACACGGGCAGGAGATAACAAAAAGAAATATAAAAATATGAGTAAAGTAATCTGTCACCCTGCTTAAAAAACTTCCTTTGGGCTTTCTTATCTCGTGGGTGAATACTAGAATACAAAATAGATAGGCAGTAGGTGAGAATTGATACAATTAAACATGGCGTCTAAAGGCTTTGGACGATGATACTGAAAAGTTCCGATCATGAACATCCTCAAACCACCCTCCCTGCTCAGACCGAGTTGTTGTCTTGTTTATTAAGTTGCTGATTGGTAAAGTAAACAGAGATTGCATCTGCTGTCTGTTTGTCACCTGAAAACGTGATGCCACCCCAAATATTTCTAAATCACTGATATGAACGCAAAGATAAAGATGCTAATAATGTTCAAACAACATAAAAGAGTGAAGTCGTATCGACTCTCAACATTTATATGTCTGCAATTATTGTATGTAAGCAAGTTGGGCTTGTTTGCATGCAGGTTTTGCTTTATGTTTTCTGACTGTATGTTCTTATGCAAATGGATCACCAAACTTTTTGTATCGCATTCAGATAGGATTATGACCTTATAACATAATATATGTTTACCTTAGTTTTACAGTAAACTGACTCAACAGGGATTTTAATGTATATCCAGAAAAAGGGCAGCAGCATCTTAAATATTTACGGCATATCATAGCTTGAAAAATAAATAAAATTATGTATAGTGTTAAATATTGTACCCCCTGCTCACCTGGTCATTATGGGTGTGTACTATACAAGCCGAATAAGCTACCACTTTTATCTACATCAGAGAACAGTGGGGATTAATATCTTAAAAAGGGTAAATGACTGAAGTCATCCTCTTTTGTACAATGTATCCTGAAAGAAGAAAATATATTTGTTTTAAATTATGCGGTAAGCATCAGTAATTAGAAATATAGGAAAGCGGTTACCTATCAAGCTTGTACGGTGAATACCCATAGATACCTCATAGATAACCAGAGGAGACAATTTCTAAAGCTAAGCATAATTTTTACCTAGTAATGCTACATTTATCCAGCGTATAAATATTGTATTGTTACTGTACAACTTGATGCTAGACCATAATATATTGCTTTAATTGGTCCACAGACTAGACTAGAAAACTCGAGCTAGTAAAGAAAAAATATAGGTTGAAATTCTAGCTTTGCTCATTATCTCTTCATTTTTTCATTGCACACACAAAGCGTGTTTACATGCAGCGAGATATTCATTAGGTTAGCTATCAGCCAATGATATTCCATATACAAACCCTTTTAGTGATTTCTCACTTTGGCTAGATTGTCCAAGCTGAATCAGCTGCTTACCAGAAATTATTGCAGCCTAAGAGATAAAGGGGACGACCACTAAGTAAACAATAATACTAAGACACCAATAATATGTGTTAGCTTTACTTATAGCATAGTAAGAAAGTGGTTATTACTTGTAGATACTCTGGCGAGGCTACTCCGAGCAGGAGCCGCCTTCCTTGAGGCTGTGAAGGATTTTGCAGGCTTTATTGAGAAAGAGGAGGCAAACTTTCGTGCTATAGCTTTCGTAGAGATTGAGAACCTTGCCGATATTGATCTCGTTGCCGGAAACTTCATGATCAGCCTTGGCGTAACTGGTGACCTGTTACCTACTGTCGTACAAAGCGGTGACAAACAAGCATTCGCTATCACACAGAATAAGCCTTTCACAGGTATCGAAATTGCTGCCAGCTGGAAAATTCCCAACGATAAACTTGTGTCAATCCTAGTCAACTCTTACCAGATGGCTGCGTGGAGACCACCAAATCAACTAGGTGTTTGTCAGCAAGGACGCTCAGGTGCACCAACCTCTTACGATGCCTGGAAGAATTCTAGATGTTTGGCCAAACAGGATTTTAAGACCGTTGTTCATACTATGCAGTGTTGCGGTGATTGCTATTGTTTTCAAGGTCTCATGTCAACCGATAATCACAGCAATACAACCATCAGAATACTACCCAAAAATGTGAAGAACCTCGCTGATGAGAAGCACCGTGATCCTAAATACCAGGCTTTGCTCGACAAACTGTTAGATATCCCAGAGAGCTGCTCCACAAGCGGAACAGCTGGTTTGTCTGTGAATCTGGCACTACTCTTTGTCACCCTCTATGTTTGCAAAAAGTTATGCTAACTGCTTTACCTATATGCGTAGTGATTATTTTTGGCAGAATATCATTGTCTCTGAAGTTTTAAATGGAGACCAGGAAGTGAAAATAAAATTGAAATTTTATCACAGAAAGCGGGCAGGCTCGCAATCTTTAAGACAATGAGATTGTACCGGAAGCAATATTTACCAAGAATAACGATGCCGTTGCAAATGATTTTATTATTTATATTATATTATATGTAGTGGACCTTGGTCAATCTTTTCTTCATCGGAACTGCTATCTTTCCTCAATTTTAGACACAAATTGCCTGATTGTTGATGCTTTAATTTTTCTTGGAATGTTTTGTAATCGTGAAATTGATTCAAACTACTAGTCATCATGAGGTTTATGCTTTTGTACTGCTTGCATATATATGCAATCTGTAGCTTTATATAGTCTCATTTACAATAAATAGTGTGATTATCGTCAGCATGTTCTTCTGAGAGATGGCACAATCGAAATACGCGCTTGCTATAGTCGATTTATGCTCTTCTATAGACAGTTTTCTGAGCTCTGATTCAGGCCTCAATTTGGATTTGTCCTCTCTCCAGTTAGGTACTTTTAACCCACGCCGCATAGGAAAAACGTGCTGATAAGAGGGTTCTCTTGAAAACCGCTTATAATAGGATAAAAATTGTTTTTGATTCAGAATCTGCAACATTGAAAACTCATATGGACATAGTATGGGAAATAATTTTAGTATTTGGATAGTCAATTATAGCATTTTCCGCCTGTTTTGCGGACAATTTGGCCGAATATTTCATGAGTTTCGTCACTAAAATTAAGGTTTATCAACATTCAAGCCTCCAATGATTTGGAAACCCTGTCTCTCAGGGTTTTCAATGGTGCAGACTCTAAATCAAAAATCAGTTTTATCCTAACAATAGCGGTTTTCAATATAACCCTCTTTCAGCAGGTTTTTCCTATGCAGCGTGGGTTAAAAGTACCAAACTGGAGGGAGGACAACTCCAAATTGAGGCATAAATGAGAGCTCAGAAAACTGTCTATTGTGCAGTATATAATTATGATCGGTTGAAAGGTATGAAAAACATTCCCATTTAGACAATGTTCACATATCCACCATTCACCATCAAATGATATTGCTTGAGTGTTAGAGGGTTTCTGGGATACCTTACTTTCTGTTATAGGCTTGTCAATGAAAGATTTAGCCAGGATAGGGCGAAACATAGAGAGATTGAGTTATTCTCTCTTCATATCTGAGCAGATAACTCTTAAATAATATCGGTGAGATCCACTTGTCCATACCTGTCAACCCTATCAGTTTGGCTGAGAGTCTCTCAGTATTTCAGTGGTACTCGCTGTGTGGAAAAAAGTACCCTGAATTGACCCTGTTTTATAGTATTTAGATTGATTAGATAAAGTTTTTGAGATGAGACAGTTTAATACATAAGTCAGGCATGGTTGAACGGGAAAACAGAAAGAGAAAAAGCATTGTACCCTTGAACCTCAGTAGGGGAAACGCATCATATATGGGGAGCTAATTAGCAAACATAATAATTATGGTAAAAGTTTTCAGCTTTTAATGACCATACTAGAACAAGTTTGGCAACATGAAAAAAAACTTATTTTAAATTTCATGTTTTCCCTGGATACAAAGCTGACCTTGGGTTTTTAGCTCTCTTCAGAGTTTTTATGACTACTCATCATAACTAAAAGATTATAATCTTATGCAACAAATTTTTAAGCACCATACAGTTTATCTTTTGAGGGCCACATTCTCTAATCTGGATACTCATCAATACCATAAAATCTATTTTGGTTAACTGCACCACTTCACCAACGAGATAGCCAGTATTTTCGAGCTTGTCGAGAAAATCACGGTATGGTATGTTAATGATATAATCAGACATCAACATTTTCATACACAGTCCAACATGATGAATGTCTGGTGGTTCCTCGTCATCTGCTCTGTAACATTTTACGGAAATGCTGCCGATATTACGCTTCAAAATGATTATTCGGTTGGACAGCAGTTGAAATCTGGGAACTTCCTTGGTAAGACTGCAGAAAAGTATTTCTCATGCTTAGACATGAAGACATATATTAAATATATATCTTATTGATCCGACAGGACTCCAACTTTCTATTCTTTTAATTACATTGCTATTACATTTGAAAAAATGTACTTTACAAAGCCCTATACATGTAGTTAGGATTTGGATATGGTGGAAGTGGTGCTAGCCCTTTATCTATGGATGCCTTTTAGTCGTGTACATCAACATTAGAGGTAAAAAGTTTGTGTGATGAGGCACAAAAAACCAGGATGTAAATCAGTGTGTATAATTTTCTTGAAGTAAGATAAATATTAATTAAATCATGAAGGAATCTTCAATCTTTCATTAAGGTGTTGTATATATTTCCTGTCAAAATTATGTTTGAACTAGGTAACACTCTAGCCTGCCTTGTCAAGCTTGTTTTGACTTGACAACCCCCAAATTAACAGAGCTTGCTAAGACAGGCATATGAAACTATCATAGCTTTGTAGTATCATAGTAAAATAATGGTTGGAATTTTTAGATACTCTGGCGAGGCTTCTCGAAGCAGGAGCGGATTTTCTTGAGGCTGTGAAGGATTTTGCTGGGTTTATTGAGAAAGAGGAAGCAAAATATCGTGCTACAGCGTTTGTACAGATTGAGAACCTTGCCGATATTGATCTCGTTGCCGGAAATTTCATGATCAACCTTGGCGTAACTGGTGCCCTGATGCCTACTGTCATAAGGAGCGGTGTCAAACAAGCATTCGCTATCACACAGAATAAGCCTTTCACAGGTATCGAAATTGCTGCCAGCTGGAAAATTCCCAACGATAAACTTGTGTCAATCCTAGTCAACTCTTACCAGATGGCTGCGTGGAGACCACCAAATCAACTAGGTGTTTGTCAGCAAGGACGCTCAGGTGCACCAACCTCTTACGATGCCTGGAAGAATTCTAGATGTTTGGCCAAACAGGATTTTAAGACCGTTGTTCATACTATGCAGTGTTGCGGTGATTGCTATTGTTTTCAAGGTCTCATGTCAACCGATAATCACAGC
This sequence comes from Membranipora membranacea, assembly GCA_914767715.1. NCBI lineage: Eukaryota > Metazoa > Bryozoa > Gymnolaemata > Cheilostomatida > Membraniporidae > Membranipora > Membranipora membranacea. The sequence continues at coordinate 2,639,045 of OU612073.1, forward strand.
AATACAACCATCAGAATACTACCCAAAAATGTGAAGAACCTCGCTGATGAGAAGCACCGTGATCCTAAATACCAGGCTTTGCTCGACAAACTGTTAGATATCCCAGAGAGCTGCTCCACAAGCGGAACAGCTGGTTTGTCTGTGAATCTGGCACTACTCTTTGTCACCCTCTATGTTTGCAAAAAGTTATGCTAACTGCTTTACCTATATGCGTAGTGATTATTTTTGGCAGAATATCATTGTCTCTGAAGTTTTAAATGGAGACCAGGAAGTGAAAATAAAATTGAAATTTTATCACAGAAAGCGGGCAGGCTCGCAATCTTTAAGACAATGAGATTGTACCGGAAGCAATATTTACCAAGAATAACGATGCCGTTGCAAATGATTTTATTATTTATATTATATTATATGTAGTGGACCTTGGTCAATCTTTTCTTCATCGGAACTGCTAACTTTCCTCAATTTTAGACACAAATTGCCTGATTGTTGATGCTTTAATTTTTCTTGGAATGTTTTGTAATCGTAAAATTGATTCAAACTACTAGTCATCATGAGGTTTATGCTTTTGTACTGCTTGCTTACAAGAATTTGTAGGTTTTACATAATTTCCTAACAATAAATGTTGTTATTATCTCGAGCAACTTCTAAATACAAAAATAAAAGGTTGTTTTTATCCGAAAGTCATAATTAAATATAACTGCACACCAGGGCACTTGTAACCTGCTGAAGATTTGCTTAGAAATCTAGCTAAAACTTTTATAACATTCTGACTTCCATTGCGCAGATTTAGGAGGTAGATACTCACTGATTGTGCAATCTTGCTATCCCCGATAGATGGCACAATCAATAAGCTCGCTTGCTATAATCAATTTATGACCTTCTATGGGCAGGATATCAAATTATAAACAGTTGAAAGGTATGAAAAACATTCTCAACTAGACAATGTTCACATATCTCACATATCTCAGACTTTTTAATGTTAAATGTTTAAGGCAAATCAGATCATATTTTACATTAGGTTGTGAACAGATTGCAATGGTGATAACGATGATACATACCTGATTCAATATGAAGCACAATACAATGAAAATACACAATCAAACAATTATAATTAGGCTGGTCAGGTTTCATGTAAAAGGCTTCTGCCTAGAAGTTCTGAGTGATATCTTATGCTGTAGTTGTTCCTAGATCTTCCTTTATACATAGCACAGCTAGTAGCTGGAGTGGTAGACCAAGGAGTTAGAGTCCCTCTAACTCCTTGGGTAGACTTATTTATTATAAAGAGACAATGGTGATCTGAACAGCTAGTTTGGGACAGTCTCGGAGTATATCCCAAACTCTCTGTAAAACGAATCACAATTGTCAGGTGAAGTTATCTCCTCTTTATGCCTGAGACATTAACTCCAACATAGTACTTGTATAAAAATGACACCAGGGAGTTTGAGACAATAATATCCCAAACTACCTGGTGTTTCCTTGACTCATGTAGTCTTATTTATATCATATCATGGCTTTTTGGGGCAATATTGTAAAAATTATTGTCCCAATATTGTAGAACAATGTTAGGACAATATTGTCACCATATTGTAAAACAATATTGGGACAATATTGTCCCAATATTGTGAGACAATATTAGGACAATATTGTCATAATATTGTAAAACAATATTGTCCCAATATTGTAAAACAAAATTGCCTGTGCATCATCTGGTCTAGCGTTTTTTCATCTAATTATGCGTTAGTCAATTTGTAACCATTGTAAATATGTATATATATCTTTTGATATGTCATCCCATTATACAATGTAGGGTATATTATGCTAGATCTGACTTAATATCATATCCATTCATATTCTATCATCAGGTATTATCATCACAGGTTTGTCACCTTTCTGTGGTAAATTGCAATCATACACATATAACAGAATGGTTTCATACATGGTATTCAACTCCTGTTCAGGCCACCCTTGACTATGCCTGTGTCCTATCTCACTGTATTGCTACTCGTATCTTTACTATTCTTATCATTAGTATTATTTAATATTATCTTAGTAGTTTAGCGTAAGTTCATAGCATTGCCAACTTGTAAATATGTTCCGTAGCTTAGGGTACCCCAAAGTATCTGGCTTCCTCGCAGCGGTGGGTGGGTGGTGACTTGTTAATCACCAGCTAGCAGGCACAATTTGAATGTTTAGTGTTTTGAGCCATTTTGACTTACTACATGTCATTACATATTTCCTCTGGTGTTTCCTTCTTTTATAGGCTTCTGCTGATGCGGATCTTGATAAACATGTGGTAAAGGCTCCTGCAAGACTGAAGGGATTTCTTTCAGGTAGGTTTTTTTAGTAGTAAAATTGCAAATATGTTTCAATATTTTAATCAATATAATCCATATTAATCACTGTTTATGCTTGTGGCCATCATCCCAGCAAACATGCAAGATTCCCAATACTGTTACAATATTGGGAGTCTGTTTGCTAGAGTCAAATTATTTATTGAATACTCAAGTTGATGACCAATATTTGGTTAAATATTCAGCAAATTCAGGAAATATTTATCAACGGTATGGAATGAATATTGCATTAAAATATAATCATGAATATATTGTCACATTGCCTTTGCGAAAACTTGTCTCACAATATTTGGACAATATTGTTTCACAATATTGTATGTATATTGCATCATGATCTAACCGTAATATTTGCTAAAACTTGTCTCACAATATATAGGGACATTATTGTTTCACAATATTGTATGTAAATTGCATCATGATCTAACCATGAGTATATAAACAATATTGAGTTAATATTGAAGCATCGCCTCTGCAGAAACTTTTCTTGCAACATTGAAACAATATTGGTTCAAAATGTTGAACGATTTTTGCATTTTAATATAATCATGAATATTTGTGCAATACTAAGGTAATAGTGGCGCATCGCCTCTGCAAAACCTTCACTTGCAACATTGGGAGAATATTAGCTTGCAGTATTGTATGTATATTGCATCATGGTCTAACCATGAATATATATACAATATTGAGGTAATATTGAAGCATCGCCTCTGCAGAAACATTACTTGCATCCACTGATTTATAATACATAATTATAATGTATTATAAATCAGTGCTTGCAACATTGAAACAATACTGATTCAAAATATTGAATGATTATTGCATTTTAATATAATCACGAATATTTGTGCAATATTAAGGTAATAGTGGCGCATCGCCTCTGCAAAACCTTCACTTGCAACATTGGGAGAATATTATCTCGCAGTATTGAATGTATATTGCACCATAAATAATTGTACAATATCAAGGTAATACTGAAACATTGTCTCTACAAAAAATTTACTCACAATATGTTGACAATAATGTTTAAAGATTTTGAATGTATATTGCATCATGATATAAGCATGAATATTTTGACAATGTTGATATGATATAAAGGCATCGCCCTGCAGAAAATTCGCTCTGTATAATGCACTGTATCCAACAGTATAATGTTTAATAATACAACCGGGAGTTGTGCGATATTGAGATAATACTGGAACATCCTCTCCACAGAAGCCTTTGCGATGCTGAGACGTTTTATTGGTTACAGTTTTGGATACATATTCAATCATAATACAAAGGGATTTATATAACGAGATCCTTTGCACGATAATAAGTTGGAATGTTATCGGTCTTACAATTACTACGCTGTTATTCATTCTGTTTCTTCAAGGTAAAGATAGCTGAAAGATATTCAAAATATCTTAACCTGTGTAAAAATATCAAAACCTCAGTGTACAAGAATGATCACCTCAAATGAGCCAGTACAACTGCTAGGAGGGATAATATTGCATTGGGGACAACAGGGATCAATTCTTACAGGACTTGTCCTCTCTTTTGCTGATGACGAATGACTCCCTCAGCGGGTTTGAGTTATGGTTGCCCAAGTGTCAAAAAGAAATTGAATAGTTTGATTGTAACCATGCTTTGAATGATGGGCTAAAATTCGTTAGATGGTCTGATGCACGGGTGTCTCATAATGTCTTGATGGACTGATTACTGAATCTGGGTCAATCGAAACTTTATCTATGTACCCTACCTTTTCACGCTCTATATTGATTCTTGTCCGCAGTAATGATGGTTAACAGTGCATCAGAGACGACAATATAATTGACTAGGCCTTCATAGCATAGGGTTATGTCAATGCAGATTAAGCCTTGTGTGTATTTACTGTGGTTGATGGGTGTAATTTATTGTATTCTCTTAAAACCAGATTTTTGCTTTTTGCAGCTGCTTCTGCTGCCAGGGAACCAGAGAGAAAGACCTGCAGCTGTGAAGCACAACTCAAAGCGATAAACATAAAGTGTAAGTGTATTCATAATGTCACAGTATCATATCAGTTCACTTACTGCGACAACAGCATCGAGGCACTGAGGCTGACGTTACGCTGTTGGAGGCTTGTCCACATTGTCCCAGATGACATTGGGATTTCATCCCAGATGCTGATCACAGTTGGTGCCAGACTTCTCCATGTTATATGTTCACATTGCAAAACTCATTCCAGAAAATCAATTAGGTTTTTGTCTGGTATAGTGCTGGGACAATAATGAGAATATATGTGTTCGCATTGACTAGGATCGTCCCAGATAGTCCAAGATCATCCCAATATTGTATTCCAGTACCCAGATGTAAAATAAGTTGGGGTAAGTGTAACCGTTGGAGTTGCGCTTGGCGTTAGGGGTCATAGCATTGACAAAGCCCACCATTGTTCTAAAACTGTGTTCATGATATATTTATTGCTTTATCTAATAAGCTTTCTTTCTAACTGTGAGTTATTGCTTTCAATACAATGGTGAAAGCTTTTTCACCCATTTGCCCAATTGAAGCTTTTCACCTTTTCACCCATTTACTGTCACTAGTAGTCACCCAGATATTGACAAGGACACATCTCTTAGCCAAGAGATCTAATCTATTGTAAGTGGTTCTTACTTTCAATATTTCTACAGTTTAATAACTTGCTGATTTATGCATAATATTCATCACATTACATTACATGTCAACATTGTTTTCCGTGGTATCAGATATTCATTTTTCAGTTGCATTTTTCAGACATGCTAATATAATTTTTGGCATTCTATTTTTAGCTAGATGTGATCCGACTAGTCATCATTTATAATTTCTCACTTACTACCGGATTTTCTATTCCCCCATAATGTGTGAGTTTTGTATCAATCGTAGTGTTCAATGTTAATTTTGTATGCTATGTAATACCATTATGCCATTATGATCTTGTTTTTGCATAATGTCGATCTTGTTGCAAACGCTAATACCTTTCACACATGTCTTGTAACGAAACAATCCATGTTACAGGATTACCAGATTACTGATTATGTTCTTAGCACTCTTACACCTGTGTCATTCACAGGATAAAACATAACTATTCGATACAGTAAGTATATGGAAAGTTACTGATCCAGACCCATTTTTATTGCTAGGACTATGTCTTTTTCATGTTCACATTGACTGGGATGGGTTTCTGGGATGGCTGACTGGGACAATTTAAGAAGTAAAGATGGTGTTATCATTGAATTGCAGTCCTCAATCCAGGTTTTCTTATTCATAATTTGATAACTGCCAAATAGAATTGGAGTTCAAAATTTGCAATAGATTTAACGGCTTGTTGTGATCAATTTCTACTTAGAATTTCTTTTTGAATGTGTTGTCGATCACAGGAGCTGCTGAATCTATAATAATATCAAACTTAAAATCAGATCATACTGAGCATGTATCAATAAGAAATAAGGACTGTTTATCTCATGCCATATATGGCGCCTGTCTAGGTCTATTAACCAGTCTATGGTGTTCTCCCAATAGAAAACCAAATATTGTTATGTGATTCAAATTTGTTATATGAAGTTTGCCTTGGTTTTTTTCTTACAGTGGACAAGCTGCTGGAAGCAGCGCAACAGCAACAGCGGCAGGTGTTGCTGGATGACAAAAATGAAGTGTTTGAAAGAATAGATGCGCTAGAAGCATTCATCAATTTAGAGGAGAAGCTTTCTGAGAAAGCAGAGAGAGGAAAGTTGGTAAGTCTGTCATAGAATGGCCACAGTTACATTTAAGTAGGAAGCACAAACTGTTAAATAGATTGTGGGCGTTCATTAGCTGCTGACAGTCTTCTTTGGAACGTTTTCTTACATGTCAATTATGCCAGTTCGTATTTATTAGTGACAACAACCGTTTTATTGAAAAATACTTCAAGCCAACCTTATAACCTATGTTGGAATCGGGGTTAACATTCGGAGTTGCACTGACACGAGAAAAAAGGAGACAATTCCTGACAATTGAGACTTTATTGCTGAACAAATACACTGAGTTTCGGATATGAAGCTGAAATATTATTTTCTTTTCAATACGACCCTGTCTCATAACGCTCAATTTTGTTATTCAACTTCAAAATGTAATTAGAAAGTGCATCTGCATCAAATTTAATTGAAGAACTTTTTGCACACCAAAAAAACTATGTATAATCGTAAAGTAATTAGCCAATTGTATTGATATTTTCAGACCCAGGCGATGGACATAGGAGGATCATCTACAAGTGAGATGATCCGGTGTGTTATGTGCCACTATGACAGTAGCAAACTATGATGCCAGTTTTCGGGTCAGGGTCGCGGCGGCAAGAAGAAAATGGTGGAACAAAAGTTCTATCGCTGCCTCGGAAGTAAGTTGTTTTCATAATTGTCTACATGGCGTGTTTTAGGGCACAATAAATATATGTATATTTGCGTGCCACAGCAGTCAAGATGCTTTCAATATTAGCTTTGTAAGGAAGAACAGCAATTACAAAATGAGAATTAACCCTCAATCCTCTCATCCAATATGGCAAACACCCCTTCAATGCACCTAGATAACCTACTTTCTTGACCCAGTGTACAGGAGGATGCAGAACCAGTCTTCAACTCAATTTATTGATTTGACAGTCAAATCTAATTGATGGAGTCTGTAGCTGCTTCACGGCGGCTTAGATCCTTTGCCATTCACTGGGAGTTGTGCCTAATTGGCCATAGCTGCATGGCTTTGTGCGGTACCGGGCTATTGTGTTGTGTGTCCAATTATCTGCACTGATGGATTAATTTGGCGAGCAAATTCCTCAAGCCTTTAGTTGCCCTGTGAGCCTTGGTGTTTGAGGTTTTCCTCACAGGCTCAGTAAACTTGAGTTGTATAAACTGAACTATAATCTGAATCTATTTTTCTGGGCAAAGGTAATATTTGGGGATTTACTAAAGGAGCAAAAAGGTATGTTATAAATTAAATTCTATTTTCTGTAGGTTAAAATAATTTGACTCCAAGTTCACTTGACTTAATATCACTTTTATTTCTCGGTACATTCAAAATTAATTAATAGGGTTTAGATTTGTGTTTATTTGATCTTTGAGTATATTGTTCCTTATAGTTTGCGTTAAATTGAATAGTTAATTATTGACGGCATTTTTATTGAACGAGGCACATTTTTATGCACCACATTAATTGCACCATGTTCTTTTCCAGTTTCACGGAACCTTCGGGGATAAAAATAAACCAGTGATCCTGTGAAACCATCAGTAATCTCTAAAATCTAATGCAAAATAATCAAGAAGCCTTGTGGTCCAGAACAGTGAAACTTTATTTCTGGATAAGGTCTAGTGCTAGAAGCTGACTCAACACTCTCGCCAACCCACACACCAACCGCAGAGCAACTCACTCCAGCGTCCACACTATCTTGACGCCTACTCTACCAGTCAGCTTGTGATGCTGTATAGTTATACCTCAGCTAGCCGAGCATTCAGCTCCCTCAACATACTCTGTACGTCAACATCAGAGAGCCACAGGATTTGTACCGCTATACCACCTAAATCCTGTACTGCTAGCACAGCACACCTAAGCACTAGTCTCTAGATACAGCTGTCGTTATACCCCGCTGTATCCTCTCATCTTGTGTGACGACTACCCCCTTCTCGTCGTGTCGTTATTTACGTCTACGCCACGTTACTCTACTGCCGGTGATCTCGCTGCTGATGCTTGCTAAACACTAACTGTAACTGTATACGATAACCTCTTGGATTATTTATTAATCCACCCTGTTGCTGACGGAGAGCTGCTGGAGATACTTTTTACACTTCACTGATACCAGGTGCGTGCCTCGTTAATTTTTACAGCCGTCAATTTTTTGTACTAGGACTAGGTTAGGGCTTTTTGTGCAAGCTCGCCTTTTTCATCCAATAGTGCAGATTCTTTGGCTCATGCACTCTAGTTGCTGGGCTGTACTCGGTTGTGTGGTCTTGGTTGTTGGGTATTGCTTTCAGTGTGTGTCTTGGTATCTTGCCTCTGTGGAGCAGTTGTGTTTCTTGCCAATAATCTTTGTAGGTTTGTCTCAGCATGGAGGGCTTTAGTATCTCAAGGTCAGAGCTCGATAGGTTGGGGGCAAAGGTGCTCAGGGATATTTTGAAATCAAAGAAATTACCGGTTGGCGGCAGAAAGAAAGTGCTTATTGATAGAATTATTCAAAACTCCTCACGGTTTCAAATCGATTCAACAGGAGGTGATTTTGAAATGGCATCTCAATCTAGATTTTTTCCTGCTGCTCATAGCACTGACCAACAAGCCAAAGTATTTTCATCAGGCATTGTACAAGTAAATCAAGGCTCAATAGGCGGTGCTGAAATTCAGCAACCAGCATCACAACATGATGTTAGGGGTCGGCAGCAATATGATAATGGTTGCAAAGACCAACAGATGCCTGGTCGTAATGATTATAATGATCAACATGTGCAACAAGGTCAAAATCATAGGCCGCCCAATGGTAGTGTAAATGGCGAAGAGCAGCAAAATCAAGTAGGATCAAATCAATCTGCCGCGCCCATGGATTTTACATGCCAGCAAGATAGTAGGATAAGCATGCATATTTTTCCATCCAATGCTATTCATCAAAACAATGGAAACAATGGATGGCTTTTGAATGGTCAAGCTGTGTCATCGGGACACTCGTTTCAGGCTAATCAACCCAGACCAGCTTTAGCTTCCACCAGTAACAATGAATGGCTTATTCGTGACTCAAGTAATTTAGCTTCAGCTATTTATGATGGACCAGTAAATAACAATGGGTGGCTATCCAATAGACAAGCTCAATCTAGGAGTAACATGCATGGTCGTAATAATGCTGCTTATGATACACAGACTGTAGCTTCCACTGCTGTTGCAGCAGCTGTCAATAGTAACCCATGGTTGTCACATGTTAGTATTGCTGTACCTTCGCATGGTGTTCACTTTAGCTCACCTCCACATGACATTCGCAGACCCCCATCCCCTATCATGGACTTGCATCAAAGTCGTATATCACCCCAGTTAACCGAACCAAACTGGCATTCTAGTACATATGTAGTAGGGGACACAACTCCAAATATAGAATCAGATTATGCTATGTCACGTAGACAGGAGTTGGATTATGCCATCGCAGAGTCAATAGAGGCTAGTAAAATGCCTCTGGAGGAGCCATCAGTATTTCAGGGTGATTTGCTCAAGTACAATCGCTGGGCCAAGTCATTTGATGCTTTTATATCTAAGCGAAAATGGCCAACAGCCAGTTCTAAGCTTTTCTACCTGGAAAAGTATACTGATGGTGATGCTAGAGAGCTAATCGAGCATTATCTAACCAGAAATTCTGAGCAAGCATATATCGAGGCATGGAAAGACCTCAATCAGACATATGGTAATTCTTATCTCATTGCACAGGCATACAAGAAAAAACTGTTTACCTGGCCAAAAATCACAAACAGAGATAATGTCGGTATCAAAAAGCTGGCAAATTTTCTCAAGCAATGCCTAGCAATGAGAGAAGAAAACCCACACTTTGGATTTTTGGAGGAGTGTGATCGTAATCAGGACATAGTCAAGAATCTTCCTGATTATATGGCATTACGGTGGAACAATAAAGTAACAGGGTATCAACTATCTCATGATCAGGTGTTCCCACCGTTCTCTCAGTTTGTTGAGTTCATGGTTTTTGAATCCCACTCAGCAAACAATCCAATTACTTCCCAGAATGCTTTGAAGGGTGTGGGTAATGTGGATTCATCAGCTAAGAGTGATCAATTGAAACCTAAATCAAAATCTAACCAAAGTGCCGTCAGTCATAAGACAGATGCTGAATATGATTCGCCTAAGAAAAAATGCTGTCCTCACTGTAAATCTGATAATCACATGTATATGTCTAAGTGTGCAGATTTTAAGTCACTCTCTGTGGAGCAACGTTTTTCTACAGTGAAAACTCTCAAGGCATGTAATCGCTGTTTGTCAGCCGATCACTACTTAGCTAAGTGTACCAGGGACTGGAAATGTGGAGTTTGTAAAAGCTCGTCACATCATACTCTGTTGCACAGAGCTAAGGGTGGTCCAAGTGGAGAGAAAACTCCGCCAAAAGCAGTGTCTCAGCTTCTCAATAGCACTTGTACTGATACCATTACTGATGCTCAATCTCGACTGTTTTGTAAAACTGTACCAGTGTGGATATCCACTAGTCATAATCCACGCAAGGAGTATTTGACATATGCTTTGCTGGACGATCAATCCAACAAAACATATGTCACTAGTAGAATGCTAAATAAAATCGGCGTGGAGAAAGAAAAATCAACGCTGAAAATCTCAACAATGACGTCAGTTGATAAGAAAGTGCATTGTGATAGTACTCCTTTTCTGAGAATTAGGGGTTTTTACAGTAGTGACCGTATACAGCTACCCAGGACATATGCTAGAAGTACAATACCATGTGCTATTTCAGATATACCCACATATGAAAATGTTTCTGGTATTCAGCATTTATCATGCATATCTAAATATATTCCACCACAGCAGAAATGCGAGGTAGGATTACTCGTAGGTCGTGATTGTTTTGATGCTATGGCTCCTGTAGGAGATGTTATTCCTGCCCCTCTGGGTGGTGCTTGTGCCATGAAAACCAAGCTCGGATGGTGCGTTATTGGCCCTGACAGCAGACAAGCCAGCAACACATCAGATGAGATTGGTTACAGTCACAACATTTATACTCTTGAAGATGCTCTGAACTCTGTAAGTAATATCCAGTCGCCAAAACTAGCTATATCGTGTAAAACTGAGGTATCAGACATCACTCCATATGAACTCATGAACATGATTGATGGTTGTGAATTTGTCGATCATGCCGACAGTCAATCAATTTCACAGGATGATCTGAAATTTCTCAAAATTCTAGATGATGGTATTCACCAAGACAGCTCAGGTTACTATGTCATGCCTTTACCGTTTAAACATGGTGAGACAACTCTCACATCTAGTAAACAACCAGTCTTGAAGAGATTTTATGGTCTTTTATCACAGTTCAAAAGGCGAAATGCAGAATTCAGACAGAAATATACTGAGTTCGTAGAAGGTATAATATCTAGGGGTGAGGCTGAACTAGTGCCAAAATCAGAACTCGAAAGCCGGGAGGGTTGGTTTTTACCTCATCACGGTGTTTATCATAAAAAGACCGGAAAAATCAGAGTCGTATTTGACTGTGGGGCGCAGGCTAATGGTGTCAACCTGAATGATGAGTTATTACAAGGCCCTGACCTAAACAATTCTCTGCTGGGAGTGATATTGAGATTTCGGCAAAAACCAGTAGCTTTATCTTGTGACATAGAGAAGATGTATCATCGCTTCAGGGTAGTAAACGAGCACCGTGATTATCTTCGGTTCTTTTGGCTTGATGATCAGGGTAATCCAGCTGTATATAGAATGTGCGTCCATATTTTTGGCGCTAGATCGTCTCCCAACTGTGCCAAATATGGTCTCAATAGGCTAGCAATAGACTATGGTGAAAATTACCCACTAGCTCAGGAGTTTATTCAGCGTAATTTCTATGTTGACGATGGTTTATGTAGTGTAAATACCAGTGATGAAGCCATCGAACTTCTGAAACAAACTAGGTCATTGTGTAAAAATGGCAATCTTCATGTACACAAGCTTCTATCCAATCAACCTCAGGTACTGGAAGCCTTCCCTCAAGAGGATACAAATCTCAAACCACAGAACAATATTCAGCTGCTCGACTCAACAGAGCGAGCTCTAGGCATGCTATGGGCCTTGGACTCGGATTCATTCACTTATAAATATCAGCCTGTACCTGCTAAGAAAATTACTAGGAGGTCTGTGTTAGCTAATGTAGCTTCGGTATACGATCCTATGGGTCTCATAAGTCCTCTTATTCTGCCAGCTAGAGTAATGATACAAAACTCATGTAAAGACGGTTTGAGTTGGGACCAGGAACTTGATCAAAACATGTGTGATAAGTGGAAAATCTGGGACTTCGAAATCTCCAAAATCTCCAGTCTGTCCATTCCCAGGTGTATTCACCCACACTCATTCATGCCAGTCAAACAAGAAATCCATACATTCGCAGATGCTAGCGAGCTAGGGTATGGAGCATGCTCATATGTTAGGACATTTGATGAAAATAATGCTGTACATTGTAGTCTAATGCTAGGAAAAACTCGTGTGGCTCCGTTAAAGAAGCGTATTACCATTCCTAGGCTAGAGTTACAAGCAGCATTACTAGCTGCTAAGCAATGTAATTCTCTCAAAACTGAACTAGGCATACAGTGTGATAGTTATCTATGGTCAGACTCAAAAATCGTCTTAGGCTATATCAATAATGACTCGAAACGGTTCCAAACATTTGTTGCAAATCGTGTGACTCAAATCAATGAAATCTCGTCGAAATCCCAATGGGATTATGTGAATACTAGTTTGAATCCTGCAGATATTGCATCCCGTGGATTAAGCACAGTAGAATTCCTGAACAATTCTATGTGGTTTCATGGACCCAACTTTCTGTGGGAGACCGATCCATTACCTAGCTCAAACTGTTCATTTATTGTTGATCCTGATGACTTGGAGCTGAAAAAATCAGCTGTCACTCTAGCTACTGACTCAAAATCACTGTCAGGGTTTGATGAAATAGTTTTGGGTTTGGTGAATAAATCATCATCATGGAATAAAACTGTCAGATGTGTAGCCATGTTACTAAATATCAAGTCAAACCATTCATTTGATGGGTGCGGGAAGTTGTCTGCTCAGCATACCCAGAATGCATCAAACTACATCATTTCGCTAGTCCAGAGTATCAGCTATCAGAATGAAATTCAATCACTCCAGTCAGGGTGTGCAATCGATAAATCTAGTCCATTATGGAGACTGGATTGCTTCGTTGATAGTGATGATCTGTTACGAGTGGGTGGTAGAGTAAAACTGTCGTCTCTGTCATTAGCAGACAAGCATCCCATTGTCATACCAAAACAGTCAAATCTCAGTAAACAGATTTTGCAGCATTATCATGAACAAGTAGCTCACCAGGGACGTACTTCTACCATGTCAGCTGTGAGGTCTGCTGGATTTTGGGTGGTTGGTTTGAGTAATGCGGTCTCATCTCTGATTTACACATGCTCATTTTGTCGTCGACTCAGGAGGCCAGTAGAAAGTCAGAAAATGGCAGACCTCCCACCTGAGCATGTTGAAGTCGTTCCCCCATTCACACATGTAGGATGTGATGTTTTTGGCCCCTTTCCCATAAAAGATGGTCGAAAACACATGAAGAAGTATGGGCTAATAATCACATGCTTGTCTAGTAGAGCTGTACATATTGAAACTCTAGACGATCTCTCTACTGACTGCTTCTTGCAGAGCTGGCGCTGCTTTGTGGCTCTAAGAGGCAATGTCAGTTCTGTGCGTTGTGACAATGGCACTAATTTTGTTGGTGCAAACAACGAAATTCTGAAACTCTATGATGAAATGTCTCAAGATAGTTCATTCAGTAAATCTCTACAGGAACACCACTGTGAGTTTATTTTCAATACCCCTCACGCTAGTCATATGGGCGGGTGTTGGGAAAGAATGATTAGGACAATACGCTCTGTGTTCAATGGTTTGACACCACATATGCATAACTTCAGTAGTACATCACTGCGTACTCTACTATATGAATGTATGGCAATCATTAACAGTCGCCCTCTGACGGTTGTCAGCTCAGATTGTAAACCTTTATCACCGAATGATTTACTTCATATGAAGTCCTCTGTTATTCTACCTATGCCTGGTAATTTTGATGATGGCGACATCTATGCCAGAAAGAGATGGCGTGCAGTACAGCTGCTAGCCAACAAATTCTGGAATAGATGGCGTAAGGAATATGTGCAAAATCTTCAGCAGAGACAGAAATGGGTACAATCCAGAAGAAATCTCGCAATCAATGACATCGTTATTCTCAGTGATAACTGTGGTCGACGATTTTGGAAACTAGGACGAATAACCGAAGTTTTATCTAGTGTAGATAATCTAGTCAGATCTGTCAAAGTTCTGTGTTATGATGTAATCAGTAACAATCACTCAACATTCACTCGCCCAGTTAACAAACTGGTGTGCCTAGTCGAATCTGAAGCTCTGTAATAGGGATACAATGTAAATACTAGACTTTTATCAGGACTCATGGAGGAGCAACTCCAAATTGTTGCTTTTTCATCCCACCTCATGGTGTTTATTTTTCACTCGTTAAGCTTTGCTCTGCTCTAAATCATTATTGTATTACAATGCATTTATTATCATTTCACACAGCTATAGGCACTTCTCCTTTGTATTTATTCTCGATAGTGCCAGTCGCTGCCTCAATAACTTGCCGTTTGTTAATTAATTTGTTTGCTCGATCAAACCTCTCGCGTGTCAGTTTTTGTAGTTATGATTGGGGTCGCTAAATGTTTGGAATGGAATGAGAAATATCCTAGGCTTCTTTTTCTCTTTCTGATCAGTTCTTCCTTGCGATCTTCAGTCATGGTTGATGGGAGAAATCACAAGGTGATTTGGCCGGGAGTGTAGCTGCTTCACGGCGGCTTAGATCCTTTGCCATTCACTGGGAGTTGTGCCTAATTGGCCATAGCTACATGGCTTTGTGCGGTACCGGGCTATTGTGTTGTGTGTCCAATTATCTGCACTGATGGATTAATTTGGCGAGCAAATTCCTCAAGCCTTTAGTTGCCCTGTGAGCCTTGGTGTTTGAGGTTTTCCTCACAGGCTCAGTAAACTTGAGTTGTATAAACTGAACTATAATCTGAATCTATTTTTCTGGGCAAAGGTAATATTTGGGGATTTACTAAAGGAGCAAAAAGGTATGTTATAAATTAAATTCTATTTTCTGTAGGTTAAAATAATTTGACTCCAAGTTCACTTGACTTAATATCACTTTTATTTCTCGGTACATTCAAAATTAATTAATAGGGTTTAGATTTGTGTTTATTTGATCTTTGAGTATATTGTTCCTTATAGTTTGCGTTAAATTGAATAGTTAATTATTGACGGCATTTTTATTGAACGAGGCACATTTTTATGCACCACATTAATTGCACCATGTTCTTTTCCAGTTTCACGGAACCTTCGGGGATAAAAATAAACCAGTGATCCTGTGAAACCATCAGTAATCTCTAAAATCTAATGCAAAATAATCAAGAAGCCTTGTGGTCCAGAACAGAGTCAGTAAGCTAATTTATGACATTTTTACGTTAATAATATTTCAATATCCTTTGTTTTAGGGGCAGTGCAGAGCACAGTAACGCCCACGCCTAACGAGAAGGCAATTGAAAACCAAGTTGCAGTATTCCTGGCACAGGAAGGCCATGGAGCGAGAAAGGTAATGCAAAACAGTGAAAGTATGTTTGCGAATGGGATCATGAACAATGCAGTCTGCCTAGGCAGCACATACCACAATTTTGGTATTATACTGCTGTGAACTTTGAGATATATTTTGGTAATTGATTTTCATTATCTATTAATCGTTTGTGACTTGTGAGGTGCACATTCATTCTATTTCGCATCATGGCTGATACAAATTCTCTATGACAAGAGAAAACAGAGTATGAGCGGGCAACTGCAAATTGCAGCTATTTCGAAAAATTATCTTCTTATTTATGATCACACAAAAAATCAAGCTTATGACTCATGTGATCTATAAATCTTGTTTTTCATGTTTTTACAGAAAAAGGAGGAAACCAGCAGATTTGAACAAAGTGACAGCAACGATGCTTAATGGATTTTTTTAAACTTTTAAATAAAATAAAATTAAACATGTGAAAAACGTTTTGCAATTTATTCCACAGCAAAACAAATCCAAAAATTGAATGTGTCAGTATTAGTGTGAGTGATCAATATTACTAAAAATAATTCTAAGGACTATCTATACCCGCTACACTTAGTTCATTTAAGATAACCTAAAGGTTCGTGCCCTCTATGAATTGTTTATAATCTTCATATTAGCCACCCAAAAAAAACTCTGAAGGATGACAGCAGTCAACAATGTGCCCACCCACAATGAAGCCACTGTGTACAGTATTGTAACAATTTTCAGACAATATTCCAGCAATGTTTTCTTTGGAACACGATAGGTGATATTGAGATCAAATCTAAATAATATTCAGGCGAATATTGTAAAACATATTTTAGCAATATTCCAATAATATCTCATTGATAGAAGAAAACATGTTGTTGTGACCATATCCTCACAGTATGTTGCGCCATGAATGTACATAGGTTTGTAATGTAACTAGATTCTGGCTATTTAGCGCGGTATTCATCCTGTCATTCTTATACACAAATGTCCCGCACTCCTCTGTTTGGTGACAAGTCACAAACCAGCTAGGAGGAAAAATGAGATCAGAACAACTCAGATTGAATAAAAAATTATGGTGAGGCAATTAACCACAGGTGTAACACCATCAAGCCCTTCAAATTTATGCGAGTGAGAGAAAGGCAAAAGAGATTGAATCATAAAACGTAAATAGTTGCAATAGAAATATGTAAGAAGCAAAGGGACAGTCTGATAGCCTGCGGCTAGATTGTAAACAGCCCAACTGTAAAGTACGAACGTCAAGCACAAGACACACCGGCAAGGCCGCCCAGGACGAGTACCCCCATCAGCTGAAATCACCACTGCCCCCACGGACAAAAAGCTAGGCTCGAGGGCATGCAAGTCTGAGAGCCCATCTCCACTCCCTTTAGATACTTATTGTATAGTGACACGCCAGTGCACAACAAGGACCTCTCACCCCTATTGTTGTCGGCTTTTTTTTAATTTTAAGTCATCGTTTCTAGTGTTGTAAAAAGTTTTGCATTTTAGATTCATCAGGAACTCAGTTGAGTGTGTTTTTAAAAGGAGTTTTAAAGTACAAAATTCGAAAAGCACTTGGATTGGCATAATTCCTAAAGTTTAAAAAAATGATGTGACATGTTTACTGGGTTTTTTGTTCAGAATAACACGCACGTTTTTTAAGATGTCGGTGGCATGGACCCAGGATTCAATTCCATAAAGTAAATGTGGGTAAAAAAAGGAGTAATACAGGTCAACCATTATTTTGGTATCAAAATAAGGGCGAGCTGCCCTCACCATTGTTAAAATTAGGTTGAGTTTTCGGCAGAGGTCACCGAGATGAGATTAGAGTTAAGTATGATGCCTAAAAACTTTGTGTAGTTTTTAATTTCTAGTGTTTTACACCTGAGATCAATTTTATATTCTGTCAAATCAATTTGGTTTTTGGCGATATAAAAATGATTTGGAACGTTTTTGAACAGTTTAGAATGAGCCTGTTGGCTATGCACCAAGTTTCAACTTTTGAAATTTCTTTTTTTAATAGGTTTTGGTCGGTTGAGAAGATATTTGTGTCATCAGCGTATTATACATAATTCAGGGAAGAAGCAGCTTTTAATAAGTCGTTAATGAAAATCAAGAATAACAAAGGACTTAAAATTGAACCTTGCGGAGGGGGGGGGGGAGACTGATTCGATTTTTTACCTTTTCTAAAACCAAATTGTTTGTCAATTAAAATGCTAAAATCATCTTAAAAATTATAAATTTGCATGGTTATAATGTTCTCTACTATTTTTGAAATGGTGGTAAGGATAGAGATGGGTCGGTAATTATTTTTATCAAATTTGTCACCTTTTTTAAAAACAGGGACAACACGTGCAATTTTGAGACAGTCAGGGAAACAAGAACTTTTGATGATTAAATTGATTAGAAAAACTAGAATTGGTCCTATAACAGATTTGTTCTCTTTCACAGCTCTAGCCCGAATCTGATCATTTCCTGTAGCTTTTTTCGAATCTAAATTCTCGATTATTGGCATTATGTCAGGGGTGCAAATTTCATAGAAAGAGAAGATTGGTGGCATTTTAGTAGGTTCAAGGTATTTAGAAGAGCATGTAGTAGATGGCGGTAGTTCAGAAGCCAAATCCAAGCCAATATTGGTGAAAAGCTCGTTGAGCAGAGAAGCCACTGCTTGTTGATTTTTGATAACACAGTTATCAACTTTTAAGCATATTTGATTGTCATCAGTTTTATTTCGATTAAGAATTATCTTAATGAAATTCCATTTCTGGATTTGGTTATCTTTACATGTTAAAAATTCCTTTTTAGAATAATTAGTTTTGGCATTTGAAATTTGTACAGAGAAGTAATATCTATAACTACCGTATTTAGTTTGTAGCTTTTCATTAAAATGCTGAGCTTGGCTAAGCTGGTGTAATTGTCAGCGCTTTTCTGTCAAGTTGTACTGATCCTTTGTCATCCAGGCTTGTTTATAAGTCAAGGATTTTCTTTTATTACGACAGAAATTTTTAGTGACACTTGACATCTCAATCTGTTTTTGAAATAATGTGATAAAAACTTTTCAAAAGCTACATTGACATTGCTTTGTTTTCTTAGGTCACTCCAATCAAATGATTGGAGATTATCCCTTAGCTTTTCGTAATTAATTTTAGATAATTTAAAGCTTTCAATGCCGCTATCAGAAATTTTGTTGACTTCAAAGGAAACGCAAAAAGGCAGGTGATCTGAAAGGTCATTATCTATTGTGCAAGATTTGTGATGACGTCTGGCATTGTTCACCAGAATGTGGTCTAAAAGGCTGTTTTTGGTGTTTCCATATCGGGTTGGTGATTCAAATACATTAAAAAAGCCAAATTTTCTCAAAGTGTCACAGTATTCCAAAGAGGATTTTTCAAATAGATTTTCGGTGTTCAAATCAATATTCATGTCGCCAACAACAATGGAGTGAGCAGGGAGAGAAGACAAGCACTCACCCAAGTCGCCCAGGAACCCAGCAACTGAGGGGCGCCTGAGGGGGTGCGGTAAGCAGCAAGAAGAGTACACACATCCCGCCCGCCCCTGCTAGCGCGTACAAGAAGTGACTCCGAACCCTCCAGCTGTACTGTCTCCATTCTAGCTTCAAACTCAACATTCACATAAACTGTTGTGCCCCCACCGCCACCTTAAATGCAATAGGGTGGCAACATTAGTACAATATTTATGTAAATATTGCATAAAATATCTAGACAATATTCCCGATATTCCCAATATTTTATTGCAACGGATAAATATAATGTTGTGATAAGATTTATGCAATACTGCCAAAAACACTACAGACACTATTGCCACAATACTCTAACAATATTTCATTCAAATTTTGCTCACAACATTACAGGGATATTTGTTCGTGTCTACAAATATATATCACCTCAATAATTTATTCAATATTATCCCAATTTTCCCAATATTGCCAGAGTGTTGTGTCCATCTTGTCCCAATATTGTCTGTTTGCTGGGATGTGGCTAAATTCATATATATTTATCCACTTTATTTTTAAGCAATGACACTATTCAATTCACCCAAATTATATCAGTTTCAGTTCTAAATATAATATGCTCTCAGTGCCTTTGTAAGGGTCGTTTTTGCGTGGGAGTTTGATCAATATATATCGCAAAAAACTGCCAAATTTTATCTAGATTCAGTGACTGACACATTATGTTGTAATACTATAACAAATTCTCCGCACTGTGTATTTTACCACTGACCCGAGTTCCCATATCAGTGGTAATGCTAAGTATGTTTACTCCGATATTTTTAGGCTTGTTTTATTTAAGTCACACTAAAAATATCATATTCAGGTCTTAAAATAAATTATGCTGTCAGCGCCATTGTAAACAGTATTATGCACAAAATGTGTTTTATATAATGAGGATTATTATTATGCCTTTTTTATTATTGTTAGCATAATGGCTTTCACTAAGGGCATGCACCCTTGAAGTTTGAGAGATCTCAGTGTAAAGCTCTATAAATTGCTACGCTAGACCTTAGGAATTATGTAAACATAATTGAGCTTTAAGCGCTGCCTAATTCCATTCAATATCCTTTCATTATTGCTGCCTTAGCTGACGCATACATTTGATTCATTACCTATAGCTAATCAATAGACTTAACGCACACATATATCATATAGACAAATAGCTGTTCAGTAATTAGAAGGTAAACAGCGGCAGCAGTGGCAGCAATAGTAGTTACAGAGTACACTCCTGTTTCACAGACTTGAGCAAGCTTTGCTTCAACATATCATTGTATCAAATCAACAAACAGCAGCAGTTGAGCAGGACATATATACCCTTGATTGGTGGATTAAACACTTGTACAACACAAAAGAGCTGCCACCAACTAACCAGCTGTTAAGGTGCTGGAATATCGATAAACTTCGGGCATGGTAAAATGGACATGGAACTTGCTGAGCATCCTCATCATAATAAATGAGTTATGCGGTAAGTCGTAGTACAACACTCTTTTCATTCAGACTCATGCTTCCGTAACAGCCACACATACCAGTGAGGTAGCGCATGGCTATCTTGCCAGCCAGCTAGGTAAGGGAGCCCATGGCATCTGTAATAAATGGCTGTAACATAGGACTGCCGCATATCATAACTTTGGGCAGTCCTATGGACTGTAATCTTTACAGGTCGCTTCAGTGCTCGCCGACCTTTTATATGCTTGTGTTCATTTGACCATAGATAAAAAAATTTTGTTTTGTTTTTGTGGCCTGAGTTGCCTGTATCAGCCTGCCTGAGGGCTTTTGAGCTATCTCAAGGGAGTCCAGATTGATTTCTAAATACACATTGCGATAGTTAGTCGTTATAAATATCATTATCATAATAAACATGGCTAAATCAATTGTTGATTTGGCATGGTGTGTCATCAAAAGTGGACATGTCATGCTCGATTAAGAGGATGTGCAGCATTTCAATCAATAATCTACACCGCTGCTAACTAAGGATTCTTTGTGAACAGTGAACACCTATTATTTATAGTACAAGATGATACCAACTTTTACATATCCTCAAGTTACAACATTGTGGATTTTCCTGGATGATCCAGCCAGTCTCGATTCAATTTATGTTAGCATTGACTATAATATCAAGCTCCCAAACATGGCTCTGGTTGATGTTGATGGTAGTAGTTTTCCATGATCAACCACATTCCAAACAACATTTTCCTGGGAACGTGGTTGGTGGAGGAAATGCTGCAACCATCAACCCAAGCAAAGTTTGTGTGCTTGAACCAGCCTTGACTGGAGGTCTTACTAAGAATCCCAAAAAGTTGCATTGTGGGTCGGATTATTATTTGCCCTACAGAGTTATTTTGTCAAAACACGATTTTAAAGGCTGTACATTGCCATATCATGGTTCTATTGATATTTCGAAGGCTTGGTGACGCCGGCTTACTTCTGCTACAATCACGGCTATGGCACACTCTGTGACGGGGAAAAGGTACGACAGCTGTCCAGGCTGTCTCAGGTGAAATGCTGCTTTGATCCGATGGATAAAATGACTGTTTGTCCTGATGACCAGCGATGTAAGACCGATATCGAGTTCATGGAAGTTGTTCACACAACGGCAAATGTGTCAGCGACGACACACAGACTATCGATAGTGTCACCCACAGGAAACAGAAAGTGAGTTTTCTTTCTTTCTTTCTATGCATCTTTCTATTTGACCGCCCTATTTAACAGGCCCCCTTGAGCTCGGGTGGCTTGTGTGGGGTAGTTCCCTATACCCTTGCCCGGCGTTGCCCGCTTCTCTTGTTTCGAAGAGGCAGAGGGGCATCTTTATACTGCATGCAAGCACACAGTAGACCTCCTGTATTTATGGTCCTGATCCGAACCGACCCAGTGTTTATGACAATAGATAGATATTACAAGTGCAGATAAAGTCTAGAATGGAAGAGTCAGTTGAGGCCCAAACTAGGGAACACAATACATCATGTTTTGCGCAAATATATTATATGATGATCATACTAACAAGGAAAGATGTTTATGAAATGGTGGGCAGGTATGAGAACGATTAATTCACCGTTTCATTTCTTATAAATAACATATTGCCAATCCAAGTCTCCGTATTCTCGCTAGAAATAAAATTTGTGCAACCACTAATCGCTTATCAAGAAAAATTGTTTAAATGAACTCCCAAACTGAGAGATGAAGTTATACGTTAGAAGAAGCACTAAACCATTATTTTTTTCTTACAACAATTTATAACATGATATTTCACTGGTAGCCACTATTGAACAAGTTTTAAGAGACCTTTTCCTAGTATTCCTATTATTAGACCTATTATTCTTTCTTTTTACAGAGCTTGGCTTGCTTATGGATCTACATATCTGCCGTTTCTAGCTACTATTATAGTGATTCCATTTTTAATTGTTTTGCTTGTTTGTATATATCAATGCAATAAATCCAAAGTTAGAAGGCGGCGATACATGACGCAAATGTCAAGGATACAAGAAGAAGGTTAGTGGTCAAGCTTATCTCGAGTGTGAGCCCTTGGATTGTTATAGCTGTGGCTTTCCCCCCCCCTCTCAAAAATGTCGGAAACTCGGACATGTCTTCAACACCAGTCAATATTTAATTGACTACATTTTACCAAAATAGCTTATTGCCTTTAACACCTTAAGATAGACACGCACATAGCCTGAAGCCTTGATCTGCCACTGGGCTAAGGGAGGGTAGGGTACATAAATACTGCCACTTGCCAAGAACACTATGAAATGTGACACTACAACTGTGCGTAGGTGGAAATTTGAAGAAAGTTTTAGATTACACACGACGTGACATCAAAAAGAAGTCGGCTGTTTGTAAGAGTCTGGGGGGCTCAGACTTATTAGATGCCAGCTTGTGATAGCAGCTGTAACTCTAGAAACTTTTATTTTTCAACTGTCATTTTAAATTTTTCCAGCCACTGTATCTGCTGCAGCCAACCAACCACCAGAGTATACAGATGTGGAGGCACCGCTGTGGGAAACGAGAATATCAGCTTCAGAACACTCACTGGAAGATGAAGATGAACCACCAGAATATGATCAGGTATAACTTGTGACATAACATTATCAAACAACCCTTTAAGATATGGCTACACACACCGTAACCTATCTACAAGTTGCCCAAGCCTATGGAAAATATGGCGTGTGTAGCAGTGTTTCAGAAGTCGACAATGGAATTACACAAAATCTCACTTACAACAGTTTTAGCTTAGATCAAGTTTGATCCATTTGCCTACGTTTCGAGTTGCCCCCCCCCTCTACAGGCAAATTTTGATATACTTGATCTAGTTTTAGCTCTACAACTAGGTATTATAACACAGGTATCACTTGTCTCGCAATACAATCTGTCATAGCTGGGATTATATCGATTCACTTTTAATTATCATCATCTTTGGAAAAAGTGCTCAAAATCCGCTTTGTCCATTTACATTTTTTGTCAGTTAGTTTCAGATTAGTATGTAAGTTTTAGTTAGCTTGTAAAGACAGACAGGGTTTTATTCTTTGGTTCAATTTTTAGCCTGTCTTGAGAATCTTGGTTTGCAAGTCAGACAAGACAGTCTAGGTTTTACTCTTCTTAGGCAAGACGGGACAACTTGTTCTCATTGCTGCAATTGATTGATAAGATAATTCTGGTTTTATTTGTATTTTCATATTTGTTGCATCATCATAGGTGGCTAACAGCTTGGTAGTGACTCCAAGCTCCAACATCGGAGATGAAACAACTACTGTGTCAACTGAAGAACCCCCACCTTATGATATCGCTATACAGAACAGCCAGGTAGTGTTCAGTAGCTTATAGCTGTGGACCTTGAACACATAGCTCACAGTTACTGATAGCCTTGCCATAATAAAATGGCGTGAAACAGGGATCGGAAACAATTATTAAAAACGATCCTCTTTCTCCAACTGAACAGCGAAAACTCGTCCCAAACATCCTAGAATATTCAGCTCAAGGTAAACGCTACCCAAATTCAATTATTGTACCATAATGTCTTGCTCTTAAAATTGTCTTCTTATTTAGAGTTGGCGTGACTTGAATAGGGCGAGAGTAACTGGTATGCTCAAATTCAGAGATATTTATTATCATCATTATCAGATTATATGTAATGGATTGTAAAACACTCCAGACCATTTTGACGCCTTCCTTTCATATAATATATTATATTCAGACGATTGAAACTTCTCAGTAGATTTTGTTTATTTTTAACTGGATCTTCTCTAGAAATCCTATGGAAGATTTTCGGATGTTATTTTAAATTTTTTTTGTTATCCCGCCTAAACAATTAGATTCCAAATCAGAATTATGATCAGCAATGGTGACTCGGTGTTAAAAGATAGATATATAGATATTTTTTAACTTGTTACAGAATAAATAAAATTCCAATAGTGTTTGACTGTTTGTATCCTGTTTCATTTCCAGTCTGAAGAATTTGATCAAAATGATAATAAATAAAGTGATATTTATCGATACAGCGGGTGAGTAAACGTGTCTTCTGTGCTTATTTGTGCAAAACGGGTAAAACAGGTAAGCACAGAGAAAAATACGTCAGATTCAATTAATAATTAATACCATCACCTGCTATACAACTTTGTCGTTTGAACCTAATTTGTATAAAACGTTGCAATATACATACAAGGAGTTCGGAAAAATATGAAAAAGTATTCATATTGCTATCTACAAGATATTCATTCCGACAATTTTCAAATCCAAAACAAATATCTTTACAAAACAGAATAAAAATTATATGGAAAAATCATTCAATTCAATGAAGTGGTAAATATACCCCTGCTTCCTTCTTGATTCAAAAAACCTTTGCAGTCCGAAGAAATAAATCTATAACGATGCTTAAAACTTTACTCATATTTATTTGCAATGATCAAACTGTAGCTTGGTAACTGCGTATGTAATAATCACATTCATTTGAAATGATTAAGCTGTTATTTGGTGACTGCAGATTTTTTGGGGCTAAAATCAGGGCTGTGGTATGCTGTAAAATTGCTATCAAACCTAAGGATTATTACTACTACAATTGTCTATATGTTGAATGTTGATGGTATTGATAGTTACTTGGGTTATAATGATCAGGCATCTGTTGAGTCCTATGTAATACTTGTGTGCTCATCTGATGCTGTTGCTGCTGCTGTGGCTGTTGAGGAGGCAGCGTGGGAGGAGGCGTGATCTGTATGACAGCAGCAGGGGCGCACGGAGGGGATGCCTGAACCGGGGGAGCCACGGTTAGAGATGTCAAGGTGTGAAGAAACTTTGTATCACTAGAAGTGTCTTTGAAATGATCTAGAAACTTTGTGAGAGACTGTTGATGTTTTTCCTGTGTTGATAGGGTGAGTAGCTTCCTGCTGAAGTTGTGGATCTTAGTGACTAATGCTGAATGAAGAGGTGGGGCTGAACTCTCTGCTGCAGGGGGTGGAGATTTGGGGGTGGCTGTCTGTTTAGGGGGAGGATTTTGTTTAGGAGTAGGGGCTACAGCTACAGGAGCGGGTGCTATTGGTGTAGTAGACATCACTTGAATATTTCCTGGTTGCCCAAGAGGCTGTTGAAGTGTAGGTTGAAGTTGAGGTTGATTGTTGGGGTAGGCTAAGGGTTGCTGAAGAGTTGCCTGGTTCACAGATTGGGTCATGGGCTGATTACTGTTGTAACTCATATTTTGATTTGAGAGGTAGTTAGGCGTATAGTCGCTCAGCGCGCCACTGTATGAGGGGTTATCCCCTCTGGCCATAGCCTGCTCATTCTCATGAGCTGATGTGCCGAGATCTGCTAGAGTATGCAGAGCTAGTGTATCCAGGTCTGATTGCTGTAACTCGGGTACTCGTACTTTTCCTGTCTTCCTGCGTTTTCTCCTCGGTTCCTTACCAGGTTCTCTGACAGGTTTACCCATAGTCTTATAATACAGTCTGCAAAGGGAAGGAAAATAGTATAATATATAAGAGCGTGTGAAACAAAGGAATCAAATCAGGCACAAAAATACATCAAGGATCATCAATCATGGTTAATCTATAGCTTTTCAAGACAAATGCTTTATCCTTGAAGGTCACTATGAGGTCATCGGTACGGCTACCACTGAGGGCAATCAGGTAGGTTATTCATGATCCAGACTGATTTATGTCTTGTTCGAACAAAACAAAAATGTACAGAAAACTGCTCTTTCTTTCTTTTTCAGTAACTAACCAATTGCAAGAATTAAAGGTCCCCATTTAAGTGGTCTTATTTTATCTGAACATGAACACTTGCAAAAATAAGTGACCATGATAAATTCATGCTCTACCAACTGATTCACTCACCAGTCAAAATTTCTTTCCAAGTTTATCTCACCTGTAGCAGTAGTTAACATCCGGACACACAGACCGATCTCCACACTTCTTAGTGAACTCTGCGGGTGAGTTATTCATATAGAGATCCGATCTCAGGTCCTCCAGGGCGGCTCTCGGGTTTTTACCTGACTGGAACAGGCTGATAAGCTTCTCCTCGGTCTCCTTAGATACATCTCTATGTTTGAGGACTACGTCGGATTTCATATCGTGATTGTGCTGATGTGTAAATAATATGTAGCCGAGGTAACCTTCCGCTGCCAGAGAGTCCTTGTTCCTGAAGACAAAAAATCATAATAAATGACAATAAGTTCACTTTGACTTACATCCAGCATCATAGAAGTTAAAACCGAATGCTTACAATTTTTGAAAACAACAATGATGTGGCTTAGTAGGAGGTGGCTCAGTTGGTTAGAGCGCCGGACTTCAACACGCAAGTGTTGAAGGTCGTGGGTTCGAATCCCACTGCAGTCCATCTTCTACTGGGGATTGGTTGGTCCCCCAGGTGTGCTCCGACCTGCCTGCAAACTGAGAGCAATTTGGCGCAGATATTGCGGCCTCGCCAATAAGGCAATAATATTTTGCCGCCCATGCCTCGGGATGGGCGAGTAATAAGACATCGGGTTTTAATCAACCTTTAATCAACCTTAGTGTACAAATTTGATGTAAAAAGGTCATAAAACAGTTTCATTATGCTTTTTAGTTTTGCACAAAGAGAGTCTAAGACAGCTGCTAATTGAAGCTATAATCAACATGTGATAGAGTTGATATTCAGCTATTTGTTTCAAATATACATTGGCAGTTTACATTTTTTTTGGGTAAGTCTCAGGATTAAAAGACCCTCTGTAAGGAGAAAACATCTGACACTGTGACAAAAGCTCTGATAAGCTATTGAAAAACAGTACAGTATTATGCTTGTCAATTTATTACAGCTGTTCACCAACTTTGCACGACGCAAACCACCCCACTCACTTTTTAGATTGAACTAGGCCCTCTTTGAGGAGAGCTATGGTCAGCAAGGCCGGACAATGCAGGTTCTTTGGACTTTTCTTTGGATCTGGTCGATCGGGCCTGGATACATTCTTATGTTGACAATGATATTCCTTCTACAAAAAGATGAACAGGTTTTTGAGATTGGTAGGTCACGCTGGATGGGCTAGTAATTTGTGGTGTCTAAAATTAACCTAATCCTTCAATGGTGCGCAGAATAAGTGAGATTAACCAATGCTGCCTGATACCGATTCTATTAATGTAGTAGAGGATGCATCTATTAATTTCACAAGTCAACAAGGAGAATTTAGTTCAGCAGGTAAAGGAGATTTAGTATCTTAGCTGGATAAAATATGTCTGAAATACTCTATTTGATGTCGCAGCTCGTTGACATGGTCAGTCTCCAGCCAGTGGAGTGCAACTCAATGCAGGCAATGAATACATCAGACCGGAGTGTGGGTTGTTGATCACTTATTGCATATAATGAATCTCTGCACAGACACACCATTCATAATAACTAGCATGTGGTGTAACAAGATTACCTTGAACGAGTGGCGATTGTCTCCTTTAGGGTAAGTTTTAGACACTCTCCATGTGGTAGTCGACTGGGCCGAGTAGTCTGAAAACCATTTCATCAGCTCGTCAATACTGTGAACTTTAATATGCATCTTCAGTGAGTTATCCCCACAACGCAGCTTTCGTTTACTCTTATAGTAGTCATAACCAATCGGCAGCTCTTTCTGTATTAAGAAAAGCAGCAGCTTAGAAACTTAAACTGACATGAATTATTATTTTCAAGCTTTACACTGACATCAAAGAACAAATGGAGATTGTGAACGGAGAATCAAGTAGGCCTATGTACGTTTACCATTGACAGACTTATTTGTCACCATGCACAGTTGATAGATATATCATTCATCAAATACCAACTACTGGTGTTCTTGTTTTTATTAGTCAGATTATGAGATAATAATAACAATTCTAAGGAAGGACTGACGTTGAAGATACTTAAAAGTTATCATTCATACTTACTGCAAAAGCTGAATGTAGGAAATTATTCTCGAATCCCACAAACACAGTAGGCTTGACTCCTGTGAGTTGAGCTTGAGGAAATATGATCTGGCTGACGGGTGCCTCATTAGGCTTCTTCTTAAATAGTGTCTGTGTATTCTGATCGGTTGTGAGAAACTTCTGATCCAAACCGATAACTAGAAGAGGTCTTGGGAAGACTGCTTGTGGCTTTGGTGCGATCGCTATCGTCTTCTCTATCTTCTTCTTTATTATCTGGATACCACCACTTACATCATCAGCAGTAATTACATTCACACTCTCGGCCATCTTGTGATCATAACCGTCAACCGAGACAAACTGCAAGTAGAAGGAAATTGATACATGACATCTCTCCATCTAATCACTGCTAAATAAGAACTGCCAATTCAAAATGCTTTGTTGCTTGGCAGGCATGGTTTCTGGGTTTATGTTTAACGGAAAAATAAACCCAAACACCTTTGTCTTAGTTGACCTGCTTGGAGGCACTTTTATCAGTTCATTGCTTTTATCGCCATGGTTTGAATACCAAAGTACATAGGCCTACCTGCGAACAAGATTTGTCAATACAGGCATTGGAACATGGCTGGCACAGAAAAGTATTGCTTGATATTAGAGCAGCTTTCATGCCAAACAGAACAGAACAGACAGTAACTCGTCTCAATAGAATCACCTTTCTTCTGTTAGCTCTCAACACTCACTATTCAATAGGCACTACAGTAAAACTATGATTGCACATTGCAGTTGATTTGTTGAGAAAACCTATCTATGAGTCTCATTCATCTTCATCTTGGGCCTGTCAACAATTGGAAATTAGAAAATCCTGAGGTTTTAGGGTAGGATATCTTGTCAATTCTATAGTAGAGCCACCACTAATAATTTTCTTGATTCACTATCAAATGCAAATGTTGATTCAATGAGTTGCACTATGGAATATTATACCATGCACAGCTGTAGATTAGCTAAATTAGTGTATCATAATAGTCAAGCAGCTCATTCAGTCAGTCACTCACTCACCCCACACACACACACACTGCTGTCAGTTAGTGGGGTCATTATCGTGTCAAGTTACCTGTGGGCATTTGAGTGTCCAATTTACCTTACGACTGGCATATTTACCAAATAGCAATACGTTGCTTAATCATGAAAATTCAGACAGCAAGTCATGTTTTGAGTTACAAAACACTAACTTGAACAGCTAAAAACACAGATTTTCATAAAACAGTCAAAATTTGTCAGTTGACAAAAGAAGAAATTGGACTAGCTAAAGTTCTTAGGTATGGGAAATGATTGGCTAACATTTGAGAGAGCCTGAACTGATTGGATTAACTAATTCTCCTCAGTTCTTTGCTGTCATCTGCTTTTTCCTAGTCAATCTCCCATTTTTTCACCTGTTTTAGTCACTGGACTTTTTCATACAAATACCAACAGATGTAACAGAGGTAAGAAGGAAAGCTTTGTTTGGCAGTTAGAATAGCCAGTCCGCCACTGCTGATTTATGATAATAATATTAATAATCATCATCTGCTAGCCAACACAACGGCTAGGCATCTGCTGCTGTATCATCAATCAATGAACTCCCTCTTCCTTGGTTCATTGGTTCATTGGTATCATCATATACTACAGACAGAATGTATGTGTGCTGTGTACCATGTATACCATGATCATAGGCGTTAGACAACATTGGCACAGATAGACATTGTTGGACATGAAATTTTGAAAAATATACCATTGAATCCATTGCGTGATTGCATAATTATTAAGGAGATAACTAGATTGCAATTGCATAGCCTATATATGGATGAATGGTTGATACGTCAAAGAACAATAAATTATTGTCTCCTTTAGGATAATATGAACAACAAACTACTCATTTTTCAATTCAAACTGTGTTTCTAACTTATCAGTTAGAATATAGTCTCACCAATGAACTAAACCCCCATGAACTAAATGAACTAAATGGGTTAGTTCATTGGTCTCACCCATAGATCATTTTATGTTACATATAATATATGTTTTGTATATGCGCTGATCACACATGCTGCGTAATGATGGAGTAGGCCTATCGGCAATTATGATATTATGCTTTACAGAAGAGTTATTCTGAATAAGAATTGCCGATGTAACGCTGATCTTAATCATGGAGAGGAGTTTCGTTGGTCGATCGATGTCTACATCATCTGTGCGTGGGTTGGCTGGTGTTGGTACCACTCGTACTAGTTCAGTGATGAATAGCACCCTGAGAACCCAAGATGTGACAGGCAGGGCAAACTCCTTATTCAATATGAGTATTTGCAGCAATGCTACTACTGTGGACACCACTAGATCAACTACTGTCATGTGTAAGTATAAAAATGCTATGATTTGTTTCACTTCCATCAGTAATCTGTCTTGACAAGTCTAGACGCATCATAACAACATAAATGCAAAGTCGGGCAGACTAGTATGCAATCATTCATTCATGATATATTTACTCATCGGTAGCTTTATCTTTGATTCAAATGATGAGAACATTCGCAATACCTTTATAGATCCTTCTTCGGTAAAACTTTCCCCTAATACAATTCGACTTGTGATGACAACTAAATAAGAAGTTGACCGGGGATAACTGAAAATAATCACATCGCTTGACTTTCATCTTTTTGTAAATTGCTTTAGTTTGTTTATAACTGTTAGGTTTGGTGAAAGGTAGAGGCAAGGCAATCACAGAGACTGGAATAGCTAGTATGGATCTGAGGCGGAATATTCTGAGGATGTCTCAGTTTTGTGATGACCAGTTATATAATCAGCTGATGACAAAAGTTCACATGCTAGACCCTGTGGAGGTTTGTAAAACTCTGCTAAATCTTTTCAGTCGTAACTTATCAACTTCAAAGGCAGAGCACATTTCTTCTAACTCTCATGTTATGCTATTTATACTCTCTTATTGAGTCTTGTCTCCGATTGAGTATGCATGGCTGCCCATGATAGCAGGTGGTTTGCACTGCCACAAATTTGCACTTCAAACATATTTTTACACATTCACCCAATTTTATGAGGTGCAGAGAGGTCTTTACCCATACAATTTTATTTGGGAAGTTCTCGATAACCACTGTTTGCTTCATGAGTATTGAGTGGCATACAAAAACTGTATTTTCCAGATAGTGGTCGCAGCTACTTTGAGAGAAAGCTCTGTATTACACGCCATGTTTGACAAGCTGAATAGAAACTTCCCAGCTGCTAAGATCCAGTGTGTACCACGCCGATATATGAATGAGAATAAAGGCAAGGATTATATCAACAAGCTGTGCAGTCCAGATTCGTCAGGGGTCGACATTGCCCTCAAATCAAAGTAAGAGTATCCAGCGTATACAGGTGTTACACCTTTCATGTTTTGACATAGCAAATTTGTCTTTCCTCAGCTCTTTTGGCATACCGTCACATCAGTCTATCCACTTCAACATTGAAATCAAGATCCTGTGGAAACTGGAACTAGGATTTGAAGTATGCGCTGAGCCAAACATCCTATAATTGTCCATAAAAATTTGGTAACAATGGTATGAAACTTCATATGTAGCAAATTTTTTTAGGAATTATAGTAGCAGCCATGATGTGGTCTCCAAAATATCTACACCACTTTGTAGTTTCCTATATCTTTTGCAGGGTATATGCTTTATTAGCAGTATCAGGACTACTGAGTTATATAGAAGACTCACTCAGCATGTATTTAGCTCCTAAAACAATGAGAATGTTGTATCACAGCGGTGTACACTGCATGCTAATCGGTAAGCTTAATATCCATCATTATAGGTGAGTTACTGACTCAAGTTTCTATATGCCTGGTGACATGATACATTCTCTACAATTTCTTGTCTCGGTTCGCTCGTAAACTTGGACTTTGGAATTTTTGTGAGGCTATTATCAATATCCATGTTTCTCAAGGATCTCCAGGTTTTGAGAGACTAGGACTTGCATAATGCACAGAGTTGCATTTCCGATATTTACAACTGCTAAATCTTCTACATAGTATGATAAAGTAGCCTGGAAGTAATTTAGAAATACGTCTTTAATCCCGATAGAGCACGGCACAGCTGTGAATCTGGAGCTACTTCGCCCGACAGGGGCGTGTACAGAGACCCCCTCTGCTGCTCAGTCTGTGTATAGTGTCCTCAATCATACTAATACCCTGACAGGAGCTCTAACACTAAGGTCGAACCTCCTGGAACCCCCGACAGGTGAGTCGATTTGGATTGCATGAATTTGGATAAACCGATCAAAAGTATTATCGATTTCAACACAAATGCTCATTGTCTTTTTGCTCCCTAAATGTTGTAATGCCATTTCCAGTTTTTTGGGTTACTAACCACTAGTCCCAGAATCGGATGTGGTTGAAGTATGTCAACTTCAAATTACTATTGGAATAGATGAATCCACGACCTTGACCTGGGCCGCAAAACCTGAATTGAGTGAGCGATGCCTTATTTAACAGGTTGCCAAATACTCTGCCTAACTACTGAATACTAATAACTCTGCCTGATAGATGATCCTGACCACAATCTTACCACTTGTTTGCAGACACAGGGCTGATAGAGGCTCGGTATGACGCTGTGGAGGAATTACTAGATGATATAGAAATGTTTACATCACTGCAGAGTGCTCTGGTCAAATTTCCAGATATTGAGAAAGTTATCACTCTGAGCATTCAAATACCCAAGTCAGTATCTCAGTATCCATCAAGTTTCACACTAATCTATAATAATATTGTATGGAATGTGATTATATCTGTATTGTACAAGATCCCTGATCATACATGGCTCTAAGGGTAGTGAAATATCTTGTTTGTGAATTTTAGATGTAACCATTGTACACTTTGTTATGTACTACAAATTATTACCTGACCATCACTATGGTCCCATGCTTCGAATGAGTTGTCCGTGTCCACTCCCTAATCGAATGAAGAATGCTTACAATTTCAATGATGATAGAAACTTCAAAAATGAACTGATGCGTCGATATATGGAAAACATAGTGATTGATGTATCTGATATTCCTGGATGCTCAAGAGAAAGATGACAACAGAACACAAAACGAACAATAAAATGATGGTATTAGGCTTTCTTATAGCAACATTCAACTCAATGTTTTTCTTTCTCTCTTTCTCTAGAGCTGAAAGCAGAGCAACTGCAGAGTCCAAAATAAGAAACATTCTGTGTCTCAAGACAGCATTAGACTTAGTACCATGTCTGTCTGAGATACTACGGACTGCTAAGACCACCCTCCTAATTAATCTCAGAAAGGTCGGTGAATAATACCTGGTGTAGGTTACCACCTGTCTCTTCAAACAATAGCTGCCTTGTCGATGTCACATTTCTGGCCGATTAATATACTTGTTTGATCTAATGTCTAAAATCACCTTTTATATGTGTGGCTCATCTGGCTTTTTTCCCACATTATAGAAGTTGGTTGGAAATTTGTCTGCCCGGTTTTTCTACAGGCCAAGTCTTTGATGTTATCTTTGTCTACCAATAATTACAGAATTTACGTAACGAGGGACTGGAGCGTGTTCTAACTCTGATAGTTGATAAGCTGAACGCTAACGCTACAGTAACATCAGGCCTTCTTAGTATGAGAGGTCAGATTGTCTTTGCTGTTAAGACCGGCCTTGACGGTAAACTGGACGCCATGAGGAACGTCTATAACAGCCTCATAGATGAAATAGAAGGTAGATACAGGTCGGCTCATTCAATTTATATAAATTAAAGTATCTGTCACATTTCTATACCATGTTTTACTGTGTTACTTTTCACCCTGCCTTTCTCAACTTAAAGCACTAAAAGTAATATTATTGATACAAAATATTTTTAAAAGTGAGAGACAAACTACACGTCCAACTTGTGTAATGATATAAACTCTTCTAAGGCCTCATTGTATTGTATTGTATTGTATTGTATTGTATTGTATTGTATTGTATTGTATTCTTTTGTATTGATGTGTTTCCATATGTTTCCATTTCCATTCATTTCCATTCACCCTCTTTTTGGCAAACTTGACAGTCTTGAATGTCTACATTTTTGTGTTTTTATTACCGTACACTCTTCTTTCAGAGGTGGTTCAGCGTCTATCTGAGACGTACCAGCTGACTCTCAAGCTGGCCTTCACCAATCAGAGAGGATTTCATGTAACATATAAAATACCGAAGAATTCTGAGATACCTGATCTACCTCAAGAGTTCATCAAAGTAAACAAGAGCAGGGGAATGATAAGCATGACCACGGATAAACTGGTGAGCTGCATCTTAATCTCTTTATCGCAGACTTAAATTTAGCAAACTGTCTAAATAATCAAAGGTTTAAAATGTTGGATTTTTAAAAATTTCTTTATAAAAGCTGTCATTTAAAGTTGCGCCAATCGACTACCTAAGACTAGACTTCAGTTGAAAGATATTGTCATCATACTTTTTTAACAAAGTTTGAGGGTACGCCGCTCCAAGTGAGATTTTGTAGCTTTTGATGTGTTTTATAATTGAGTTGCACAAAATCTAACTTTGAGCCTTCAAGCCACCGACATACTAGTGTCATTACGGACACTCCTAGACTGAGATCCATATGCTCATTATGGGCTTATCTTGTATTCTGTACAGATTATCCTGAATGGTAAGAGGTTGTTATTCATTGCACATATTATATTTATTGCCCCATATTCTATCAGTTTTCAATTTTTCTCTCCCTCTCGAAGTACAACTGCTT
This sequence comes from Membranipora membranacea, assembly GCA_914767715.1. Taxonomy (NCBI): domain Eukaryota; kingdom Metazoa; phylum Bryozoa; class Gymnolaemata; order Cheilostomatida; family Membraniporidae; genus Membranipora; species Membranipora membranacea. The sequence goes on from OU612073.1 coordinate 2,674,348, forward strand.
GACTCAGTTAAACGTTAAACTGCTCCTTGTAAGTTATCAATATATCATTATGGTGTAGATTTATTGCTATGAAGTGTTGTCATATCTTTCTAGCGAGAATTACTGAATGCCTGGAATGCATCTATAATCTATCCAACAGGTGAGAACGCTTCATAAAGATTAAACTACTAAAAAGACTATGTTGCTTCATCAAACTTGTGCCTTGATAGTATTATTTCACCACACATCAAGTCCCTTCCCAGAGCCTCTATGTAATACCATAGCCATGGAAGTTATTATTGACCATGGGTATACATATGATTTAGATGCCACATCAGGAGAAATTTGTCCCAAACTCCCTGGTCACGCCAACTGCTTGGGTAAACCCTGCAGGAGTTGGGAGTTATCCCCTTTCAAAGTATGGCTAGACAACTCAGATTCTCAGCTCTAATAATTCAGGTAGACGCACCTGGGAGTTTAGGACTGGTCGCTCTGTGGAGTGATAATTTTGCTCAACAATTTTGCTCAACAAATAGGCTTATCTCAGCGACCCCACTTTTGTCTCTTTTTGTGGAGCCGCTGATTGATTCTTTTCCACCCTTTTTTAGCATTATTTTCTTTCTTAACGGAATGTTTTGCATATTATTTCAGAGAAAAAGCCAAAAATTAACGCCATGAATTTGATTCTGAAAACAGGGTGTATCTTGAATTTCTTCTTCACAGGATTGTGAGCGGCCTTCTTACTGAGGTGCATAAGGAGATTCCATGTCTGAACTCTTTAGTGACCTCCATTGGTAATCTGGATATGATCACGTCGTTTGCACTGATCTCCAGGCATCCCGACTATGGTACGTTCAGTTACTGCTGTAAAAGTTATAGGTGTCAAGCCAGTGTAAAAGCATTTTTATCAATAAGCGCCCTTCTCTCTTGGGCAGAAGACAACCCTTACTAGAATTTGCTGCAAGGTTTTGAAATTATGTATGCTCATGATTGTGATCGTCAGTTTTTTGGCTGATTAAGCCAAGTTAATCTTGTATAAATCCCAACCAAATCAACTGAATGATGTGAAAATTGAATCTGAGATCAATGGCATGACCTATGGATCAGATATGATTTGTATTAAAAAATGTTTTCAGTGAGACCAGAGATTGGAGAGCTATTGGCGCTGAAATCAGCTAGACATCCTGTGGCAGAAGGAACGAGACGCAGCGCTATAGTCCCCAATGATGTGGTTAGTTCTCAGGCCACAGTAATGTATTGATACATTACACAATACATAATCTGTTATCACGATAATAACTAAAATTTACTCGACTGCTTTAATTTGTATACCCCTACCTTAGCTACTTAACATTGATGCTAGCTAACATGTATGTATCCCAAAGCTCGCTGAACTTAACTCTAGCCATTATTTACACCTTAATTTGAGTCGCCCAGATAGAAAGTCCTGTCTGCCAAACTTCAATGTGGAAATAGCACCTTGAACACATAATCTGTAACAATCTGTCATTTATTGCAGTACCTCTCTCCTGAGACAAACTTCATCATCATTACTGGAGCTAACAATGTGAGTTACTAGCCTGACCCCCCCCCCCCCCCCCCCCCCCCAGTAATGTAATGGTATACATTACAATACAGCTTGTATGCATTTAGTAGACTGTTTTTTAGTGATAATAAATTTATCACCATTTACATCAAAAGGCATAACATATAATTAGCATTTTAACCCTAAGGTACATTTTTATTTTTGGATGGCTCATATGTTTGAGTAAATCTTGTCATATCACGTCATAGCTGTCGTATCACAGACTTATTGCTTATCTTATATGGATCTACAGAGTGGTAAATCGTTCTATCTGAGGACGATAGCCGTAGTGCAGGTGATAGCACAGATAGGATGTTTTGTACCGGCCAGCTTCGCTATGATCAGGATCTGTGATCAGCTCTTCTCTAGGATAGGCAGTGATAACAGCGCTACTGATAATCTAGAGAGCTCATTCACTGTGGAGGTGAGTTTGTTATTCTCTGTGGAGGTGAGTTTGTTATTCACTGTGGAGGTGAGTCTGTTATTTACTGTGAAGGTGAGTCTGTTATTCTATGCGGAGCTGAGTGTCAAATCTTGTGGTAGGGTCGACGATTACTTTATGACCGCTGCCTGATTTTAATGTTTCGGCGATTTGTCTGTTTTGCCGAAATACTGTTTCTTCCTTTGATGTTGATGTTAGCCTCGATCTTCTAAACAATTGGATAGGATATGGATACAGATACCCTGACATACCTCGTGGATTATGGTAATATTTTGCTGATTGTATTACCATCCAGAATGAGAGTTTTAAAATGTTTTTTTCTTTATTGAATATAATGTATCACATGTGTCACATGTGTCACATGTGTCACATCTGACTCTTTAGTTTATAATCTGTAAATCTTTGATAGATGAAGGAGATAGCTTTTGTGCTAAAACACAAAACACCTACAGCCCTCATTATATTAGATGAGTTGTGTAGAGGGACAAGCTCTCATGAAGGTATAGATATATGCTTCTCTATATGTAAGCAACTTCTCCAAACCAGCGTAAGTAATTTTCAAATGTTAGGCTATGAAGAACTCCAATTAAAAGTACTAGAGACGTAATGATGATGATGACCAGGCGATAACCTGTGCACTCTAAATTAAGTCCTCCGAGATTGGCGCGGTTGCTGTATCATCCTGTAGCACAAGGTTCAATATTGGCAGAGGAAGGTCCAGGGGGAGGCAATTTCAACCTGTATGTACTCAACAGGTCTTTGTGAGCAAGATGTTAGAGAATCTCTAATTCCTTGAAGTGAGTGTACTCAAAAATTTCATCCTATTCCTGAACCCTGATGTTTATTATATATTCCAGGCGTTCAGCATGTTTGCCACTCACTTCAAGGATCTGTGCCAGCTTGAGGAACAATTCAACAATTGTAGCAAGTCAGTATATATTTGGCAAGGGCAGTTATCAGCAGCCAAACTACATTTGCATATTTTATTTTATAATATATATTTATATATTATATAATATACATATATATATATTATATAATATATTTATATTATATATTAGAAAACATTAAACCTTATTCCTTTCTTCAGGCCAGTTGAATTTTCTGGATAGCCTTTTTGTTTAGGTATGCTCAGGTTAATTTATAACTGGTAACTCTGCAAGTTGCATATCCTGTTGGTTAAATTTTAATTATCATGGTGTATTAATTTTAAATTGATATCAAATATCTACCGAGCTAATTGAGCAAACTCTAAAATCAGATTTATCCTCTCTTGCTGATAGAACACATAACTCCGAGCCAAGACATTCTTTTGCACTTATTTGGACTTACCTGAGGGATACTTGAACATGTGGTAGAGCTCTAGACATCATTATTATTAATTTGTAGCAAAAAAGACTCTCATCAGGGAAGTTTTTAGTGTTTATCCTGACTCTCCAGTAGTCTAGCGGATCCCATGCATTTGATTACCCATAACACTTTGTTCATGTTGAACCAACAAGGAAAATAGATTAATGCAGACAAAATCTTTGTATTTAGAAACATCTAGCTGCTCCTTGTGTTTTGTACAGTGACTGATTTACTTTTAGCTTCTGCTTTGTGACTGAGTATAGAGATGTAGAAGGCTCGGTAGCGCAGCAGATTGTAAATGATCACAAGCTGAAGAAAGGCATCGCTAAAGGCTCTAGATATGGTATGGGATTATTGAGTGAAAATGCATTGTTTGTATTTGCTACTATCATGCATAAGATCACTCAAACAAACTAGCAAATAAAAATTATATAATGGTAGCAAACTTTTCTGCTAGCCTTAAATTGGGTGCTACAATTCACCTTCAGACAACCATCTGAAACTGGAGCAAGTTAGATCAGATCCCAATCTAGTGTCTGAGCAATTAGACTTGCCTTGTTTATGTGCTGATACAAACATTCTGCCTGGCTACATGAAAGTCTTCATGTATCTTATCATGTAGGTCTAAAGCTAGCTGCGACTATGAACTTCCCGAAGCAAGTCATTGAAGACGCATTCAGGATAGCTGATGAACTAGAGAGAACGCAGCTATCACCTAACAAGGTAACCAACCAAATGTTTGTGCATAGAAGCTTTGGTAATATGGCTTCCATTTACGCAAGGCAAAAACATGGATTTTGTTAATCTTTTTGTAGGCCTATAAGAGGGTTCCATATTGTCTGCAGGAGGAAAACAGAGAATTTCAAGCATTGATGAGTACCTCCTTGCCCAATGTTAAATACATTTTCTAGTTTAAAAAATGCTAATGCAAATAAAAATGCATAATTACAGTTTGTAGTCAACAAAATAAGATTGTTGGCCTGGAAATCTGCCACCAGCGTTTCAAATTTTGAAATTTTAAAAATAACATTTTGAGATTTTTTAACTCACCTGCAATTCAAAAGAAACAACCAACATTATAATGTATTATTTGTCAGTCATTAGAGGAGTCGATACTGTCCAACTCTAGTAAGTCTAGTAAGTCCAAACTGGAGAGTAAGATATACACAGAGATGAGGATCATAGCTAAACACAGCGGAGATATACAGGACAAGATGGCCGCCTTACAGCATCTCAAGAATAAATATGCTGAAGCTTGGCAGGTGGCTGAACAGGTACTGGAACTCGAGTAATAAAGTGTCAAATAGTGCATATAGGAAGAACTAGGTTGTCAAAAGGGGCTGTTTGAGTTGAAATACCCAAATTATTGAGGACAGTGATGTAGCAGTCTGAAAATCAATTTGCATTTACCATTATCTTCTACTATGTATAAACAAGTAATAGGTGGATAATTATTTGGCTCATAAAACCACTAACATTATGCTTGTTTGGCAGTACCACCCGTTTTCTCACATTTCAGAATGACAGTTGCCTTCTCATTTCTCATATAGAGTAATATGTTGTAACCGTATGATGCTAACGAAATAATATAACTATTATATTGTTTATCATAGCAATGTCCTATGAAGTCATATTCTAGTTGTTATTACATGGCGCTAGCCACATTTCAATGTATGATTCTGTCAAATGAAGTTTTTGTGATGTTTATTTCTAGGAAGAAAGCAAGTGTGCCGATGATTCGATTGAAGCAGAGTTGAGTTCATCCAAGCTGACCTCACCAACAAAATCTGGAAGATCATTCAACTCTGACTCAAAACTATCAGGTTGGAAGAGCTCAAATATCAACCAGCCAGCTAAACAGAAGTCTGATAAGCATCTGTTCGGAAGCAGCGATGATATGATGGGTCCTCCGAAAAGATTGGCAAAGAATATCTCTAGTGCTGACAGAAGACATGATCCTAGGAAGTCTATTATTCAATCATCATCCCGGAGTGCCAATCTCATTCCTGTTTGTGGAAGGGATAAAGTGCATCTACCAAAGAGTATCAAAATTGATCAGTCGTTTATGGAAAGCCCCCGTGACTCGATGTTTGGGAACAATGGGCAATCCAGTAAAGGCTCAAAACAACTCAACACGACCATGCTTGATAGTTCACAACGCCAGAGAAGGCCAAACGCAGCACTTTCACAGGGATTGGATCGGAGCCACCATGATCCCACTCCTAGAAAATTCTCAGGCCAAACTCATAAGTTGACAGGTGAAATAGAGAACCATATGAGTACATCAATGAAAAAATCAGCCACCTTAAATGTATTCACCAACCAATCAGAAGCCAGGCGTGAACGAGCACATCCTATATTAGCCAATAAAAACACATCTGACAACATAGCCAACCAATCATCTGAGAGCGATAAATCTACATGTCATAATGTCAGTAATACTACAAAGCTAGTAGACTACAGCCTGTCACCGATCGCTGCGTCAGGCTCTGTTATGTGTTACCCTCACAGTGTACAGGCCTTGTCTCCAGTGTATAAGGCTTCTACAAGAAGGTATAGGGAGCCTGTTTCCCCGATACACAGCGATTCTATGGAGCTGTCTGCCACCAGCCAATGGCAAGGCTCAGTAACGAGTGAGAGAAGTGCTGGGAGACCTAATCAATCGATGAGTGGTCTTAACTCATCAAATTGTGGATTGTCAAGAGCTTCTACAAGCGTAACGGATGGAGCTTCGACCAGAAGAAATCACAGTCCTGCCTTCTTCCACACCGAGTTTGAGCAAGCAAACAAGTCGTTGGCAGAAATACTGCAACAAGACGGCTCGAGATCAAGTTTGTCAAATCCGTACGCTCATCTATTTGATAACCAGTCAGCGAGTGAGGAATCAGCCTCTACCTGCATGGAAGAGGAAGATATTATGACTAAGCTCTTTGGTAGGCAACAAGTTGAGCCAAATGAGGAAAGTTGTACAGATGAACTGGTCCAAAAAATACTAACACAAGCTCAACACGGAGGTGACAACTCCTCTAGTTCTGCTGACGTTGTGTTGTCACTGTCTAGAAGCACTGTCAGTAGTCTCCGGAGCGCTCCGCCAGAAAAACTCAGAAAAGTTACAACTGGATCCGATCAGTCTGCAGTGCCAGGAAAGAGACAAGAAAGTACAACAGGAAAGGTGTTATCTGGTGTTAGTGTACATGATGGAAATATTCAAGATGGGAAGAAGGAAGACAGGGTAATCAACATGAACAAAACCATGAGAAGTCTGGCTGAGATAGATGAGAGCAGTGAAAAAGAAACCAGTGTCATGTCAATTCACAGGCAAAACCATTCATCTAATGGTATTGGCAAACAGAATGCAACCAGTCAATGTGTTACAACTTCTATGTTCAAGCTAGCGGAGAGGAAAGAAGCAATAGATTTGGATCCTACAACTGCACCATCAGATGATGGAGGCCTCTCACCAATCTTAGCCTCTAGTCTACACCACAAATCAATGCAGGCTGATTGCTCAGCTAATGAATCCCCGGTTCAGACGAAATCTGATCACTCACCAGCAGCAATCATTAGAAGTCAGGGTTCAAAATATCGTGGCGCTATGCAAGACTATTCTAACGGAGGAGATACAGCAGCTTCTACTTCTGCAGAGCTCGTCAATACTGCATCACATGCGGACAGCTCAAACAGCAGCAAAAAGAAGAGTGTCACATTCAGAGACAGTCCATTGGTAGAGGATATAAGATTTCCCACTGATACTGTAATCGAATCTCAAAACCCCCGTCGGAGATTAATAGATAGCTTACTTGATAATACAGTGAGAGATTCCTCTGGAAATCAGGGGCAGACAACAACAAGCGAAGATAACCGAGAATCGATCCCAGAGAGTGTGGAAGAGAAACAAAGTAAAGGATTGCTTGAGGACCTTCTTAGTCAGACAGGATCAATTAGGGCGTCTGGGACAGTAGCCCCTAGATCAGAAAAGGGTGCCACATGTTTCTCAAGTGTGAAAATTGAACCCATTTGAGTGGACAGTATCATGATTATCATGCTACTGTGAAGACCGTTTCTATATTTTCAGGACTTGCCTTAATGGTTACATACTCATTTTCACCAAATTTATTTTACCTGAACATAAGAATTTTTATGCAAAAGTGTACGTTGTTGAGTTATGTTTGAATTATCTTTATATTGAGTGTTTGTTATATTCCTAATTGAATCAATAGAAAATGGCAGATTCCCACACAACTTGACCTACAAGCAAAGATCACAAACAACAGTGTTCAAAAACTTTGACAACCAGCGTTTTAGATGACGATCTCCTTCATTGAATTCATTCACCATTCTCTTTCTTTGCGGTTTCCTTCCCAATTTTTATCGCTTTCTACAAAGGAGAAAATATACTCTATTGATTTGACGAAATGCCGGAGGACACGTATCTCAACAATATGGGCAATACAGCCTCTGTTACTCAACAACAGTAGATATCTGGAAATTCCAGAGTCTAGAGTTCTACAAACAAGTCGTGCTGTCCTTTGACGTCCTATTTTTCTTCCCAAGTAAAAAACAATTCTCTCCAAAATTAATGAATTTTAAAAATAATTCACATATATATATATCATCACTGCCCAAAGACAACCAATGTTGAAGAAAACGGCCAGGCTTGGAGCTAATTTTAATTTTGTTACATGTGTTTGTTTGGATTTAATTTTCAATATTAAAATTAACCCAATACTGTGGGAAATTCACACTAAAGGAAGCTTTTAATGAAAAACCTGCCATCTTGTTTATCTAAGAAGATTTGATAAAACGACTTGATTACTGTTGTCATAGCTAAGGTTCTACCTGCCAATGTCAAAATTTCACTACTCTAGATTGACATAAATAATTAATTTCATCAAAATGGTATCAGAAATGTATTCACCTATGTATGTTTATGAGTAGCCTGTCATGGCAAAGTGTGTCAAGACAGACTAATATAAGATACAATCAGTTTATGATGAACTTACGCTGAAGAGATCACAGTAAAGTTTGACAGCGACAGGAGAGTCATCATTACCAGGTATAGGGTATGTTATAAGTCTAGGATCGCTGTCTGAGTCAACTACACCGATAGTAATCGACTAAAAATACAAAGTCACAACATATGAGTAAGTTTATGATGAGACAGACAGATTTTAAAATCTGATCAGAACTTACAGGGCACAAACTGAATTTGCAAAGATGCTAGTCGGGGCGCATCATCAAAAATTTTGTATGTTTCCATACTGACTCTTGTGATCTGACTGGGCATGTAGATCACTGATAAACTAGGCTATCATTACCACAAAGTAGGTGTCGTAAGGCTAAGTATGCATCATGCGTGACTTGAATTTGCATGTGCAAGAACAATGAGTTTAGTTTGGGTTCTGATTGCAACTTTGGAAAGAGGAATTGGGATACCCCCTGCATAAACTGCAAATCAAATTTAGCTAATAGTGACAATAGAAGATAAATCTTTCTAACAATTCCGCACACATATTGCAGTGTGCCACCAGAGCAGGTAGCCAATCAGAAGGCTTCGGAATTCCGAGACTCAATTTTGCAGAGATCAGCTCATGCCCAGAGCTGAGCATGCGCAGAATGGTATGTTTCATATTCAATGATACTATATAATTTACCTGCATCTTGGCAGCCTCCACTACCGCTAAGTGCTGACCAGCCACATTATTCTGAGTACCGATAAATATACAGGCATCGGGTAATCTGATTGTAGAGTTGAAGAATTTCTGAGAGTTTGTGAACATGCCTCCATTCCAATACCTGAAATACAAAACAGTTTAGTTATTAAAAAAAAGGGATATACAAGCATGTATATATGGCAGCAAAGCAGTACAGTTTTAAAAACCTTGATGAAGACAAGATAAACTTTCAGTGCATGACCTCTTCAAATTTTAGCCCGCAAGTACATCATGGGAACTGGGCTAATATGTTCCTTGCTTTGAGCTGTCCATTCTAGAAACTGGCAACTCCTAACACTCAGCTATGACAGTTTAATTCTGAATGGTCCAAGTCTTTGGTTTTCTGCTATATCCACAATGACTTTTCAACAGCGGCAGCATTGAATTTTGCACTACCTTAGAGTGCTTATACATGTATTCAGAGACAGGAAATTTAGCCAAATTACATGATTGCCATTTATGCTACAATGAGAAAATGACAAGTGGGCAATTTGAAAGGCGCTCACCAGCATTGCAATGCGGAAGCGTGTCTTTCTGTACCCAAATATAGAGTGCTTATTTTTCGCAAAATAAGACAGCGAGAATCGTACTGATAAAGTTTATCATCAGGTCAAGTTATAAAGTCTCTCACAATTATCAGACTAAATAAGTAATTATTTGATACCTGCAGTGTGCATATTCTCCGCATGCTTTGGCTGTTTCCTCCACCGCTAGTGCATTCTGTCTGTTACGACATATAAACAGGAAAAGTGCCTGTCTGTAGGCGAGATGGGCCGTGATATTCAGAGCACTTGTCAAGTGTGCAGCAGTGCGATCCAAGTCAAATATATCCTGCCCAAGCCTGTTTCCTATAACACAGAAAATCTTTTTTTTTTTCACACGGCAAGACAAATAAGCGAATCCAATAAGTAGTTTTTATGATGATGATGATTATATTAACTTAATTTAACCGTTCAAAATAGCCACATGACAATCTTATAAGAAAGTGTTTTACAAGGACTCAAACAATTGATTTTGCTGAAGGAGGCTTCAATGTGATAGTCTGCCATATAAGTTTCTAAATTTACAGACATGACACGCCGATGAGAAACAGACAAGAATATTAGTGAAAAGACCAACGATAGCAATTACCTGATTATACATCTACTCACCAAATAAGTATGGCTTCATAAACTGATTTCTCATACCATCCTTGTGGCCGAGATGTACCCTAGCATTGAATAAGTCAGACACAGTGAAGAGATCTCCAACACCAAAGTAGTCCTGTATAATGTATATTAAGGCAAGAATGCTTATCGTAGTATAACTGCTGATTAACCGGGCCAACAAGGCACACAGGCATATAATCCTAGCACAGGCAAGCAAGTATGCAAAGATCCCTGCTAGGATCATTAAACAAATTTAAGTAGGAGACATCAACACTATCCAGTACAGTCACATGCCGTTATTTGAATAAAAAAAATTCTATCGTATAACAAAAATTACGCGTAGCATAAACAGAATTACCTAGAAATCATAGCATCTGCGACAAGTTAAGCATAGGACTCAATGATCATGAGAATAATAGTAGACCTAGAGAATAATAGTAAGTTATACAAACCGGACTCTGTAATTTCTTATCTTCATTTGTTGCAGCTTCATCATGCATCTGATCCAGTTTGGAAGCCACACTAACATTCTTGCTGGACAAGAATGACCTCTGGGTGAATGTAAATTTGACAGAGTTCAGTGATAGCCTTGCTTTAGCTACAAGTAATACAAAAAAGTTACAGGCTTAACTTAATCTGTTCAGCTTTACACCAGTACCTAAGTGTAATGGCAAACACAAAGAATTGGCAATATAGGACGAGGTTGCTAGCAAGGTTACCAGCAGAGCAGTCAATTTTGCAAAGACCTACCACAATGGTCAAGCAGATAACAGTCTACCTGCTAGACCACCCATCTATTGGTAAATCTCACTATTATTTGTTGAATTTTATTTCATTAAATACCAAACAAATAATCTACTTTTACTTCTGCTAATACAATACAACTTCTTCTGCTGAAATCTGATATCAATCCTGAAAGACCTGAATATGACATGAGTATCACTACAAGTACATGTTCACATAAACATTGCTGGCAGACCAATCAATTCAATGTACTTGTAGTTAAGTTCAGTTGTGCAGACCAAAGACACTTATTTATACATACTTAGTAGTGTCAGTGAGTGTAGTATGATACTTACTACACTCACTGACACTGACTGACCAATGAACTCCCGAGGAAGAGGGAGTTCATTGGACTGACATAATAATAATAGTCATAACAACAAACAACAATACATATACAGACAATTTCTGGTAATATATTTTGGTATGTGAATATATTAATTATGCCAAGAACTATTTGTGGGCATAAATATCATCTATCTACCTGTGTTGATGGGCAGACAACATCTTTTACACAAAATTCCAAATCTCTGCAGCAAAATTTTGCTCTCCATGGGGGCTGCCATTTTTCTTCTCTTATGGTTTTCTGTATCACAGGTTTATATTTTTTTGGCACTATTGCAGTTCATTCGCTTACTGTCCAATCACAAATATCTTGACAAAATTATAGCCTGGGTTAAAGAATCTTTCTTCATAGATCCATATCCGGTTTTGCTTTCTAGTGAGTGGAATAATGATATTTCTACTAAATTGCTGCCTGCAAAAAAGTCAAATAAATGACTTATTCAATCAACTTTTGAGCACTAAGGACACAACAGGTGATTGAAATATGGCATCACCTATGATGTGAGTAGTAGTGGCAGATCAACCTTAGTTTAGGTGTTATCTGCAGGATAGATTCTTACCACAATTATTATATTTAATTTAATTTTTGAAATTCATTCAACCATTTATTTGAATCATTCATTCATATTCATTCTCATTGTAACTGTTCTTCTTATTACTTATGGGAATTAGTCAAAATGCATGTATATGAAACTCACATGAAGATCATGGTGTTGGTTGTCCAAGAGAGCAAATATATAGACCAACCCCATAGCCGCCATACAACAAAATGCATAAATTAAACATTTATGTATACATAATGTGTATATATATATATTATAAGTCCTATGTTGATGACAGTTTATTAGTATATAATTATAATAGTGAAGTGTACTTTTGTTTGATTGGGCTGACTTCTAAAATGATGTCTAAATTGATGGATGCGTGTAACCGTGTATAACTTTTACTTTATAGACGATCATGTGTTCGCCTGCTGCAAGTTTTGGAGTCACAATCTCATGGCCTTATCAGGCGACCTCTTCACACATCGTACACTGTGCTGAAAGAGGAAAATGGTGATCAAAGGTAGGCTGCAAAAAGTTTGTCAAAAGCCTTGTGTTTGGTTAAACTCACTTGAAAAGTTGAGCCTTCTTGAGCCTAAACACAAGTCCTAAATTTGGGATTGAAAGACAAGAAACTAATTGGGGACAGATATCAATAAGTGTCTGTATCATCTCACGCTAAAAAAAACTGGCTCCCTTTGACTCTTTTAATTTTACCATGTTGTTAAAGCTACTTGTCGAACTGGAACTTTTCATACATTGGAAGTAAACAATACAGTAACCTCTAGTGTGATTAGCTATGAATGTATAGGAAATTAAAACAACGACTATTTCTAGCAAAAAACCTTATTATAATATCTGCTCCATTTTTTCCCAGCCCACCAGGTAACGATCAGGATAAGCTGTTAGATGCAGCTTCTAAGGTGGCTTCCTCTATGAAGGGTTTAGAGGACGAGGCTTTCAAAGACCTAGCCAGTCAGCTCGAGAAGATGAATATTACTACTGAAGGGCCTGCTGCGGCAACACAATCTGAGAGTCTACAGTGAGGGTTTAAACCACTGCTGCCACATAGACAAATGTGTACTTATTGAATTCTGATGTTGTTACTGTTTTATTAGTTGACAATTTAATAACGACATCAGCTAGTTGGCAAGCTTCATAGCCTGATTTTGAAGGTCAATTTGTGCAAATTATTGACCTATCAGGTGAGAATTCTGAGATTAAAGCGTCAATTAGTCAATTTGGGGCTATACAGAATCCATTGAGCTTGCCTGAGTGGTAGTTGTAGCAGTAGTTTCAAATTCTCAGAGTGACATTTGGCAAGCTGTTATAAAACTTTTAATATGACAGTATGCAATATTCACCCAGATTTCCTATAAAGTAGTGTTAAATCTGTGGGTTATGACAATTATTGTTGTTGAAATTTAGCAAAGCTGTATTCTGCATATTGACATAAAATTTATTGTCTAATGAAATCAATATTATGAAAAATGAATCAGCTCTATGAACACCCACAATGCAGTATAAAATAGCAGCAAAATGCTGAGAAACATTAGTGTTGTCTATTATACCAAGGAGGGGTTTTACTCCTTGATTATACCATATTATCTACCATAAGCAATACTTTGTTTGCAGGAAAATGGGAGAATTCTTAAAGAAGCCCTCGGTGAGTTTATATTTTGTCCAAATTGGGAACGATGTCTAGCAGGGCTCGACCACTCGGCAAAAAACTGTCAGACATAGACCTGGCCAGTTAATATAGTCACAGCAGGAAAGAATGTTGAAATCAGCTGCAAGGAAATCAGCAACAACCCAAGTAGTGTAGCGTTGTGAATATCTGTCAGCTTCATGGGAAATATCATTAAATGTCCTCTTGATGCACAATGTAAGGTCACAGTGTCTGATTTAGCTCTCATTATACATTTCAGTTGAAGCAGCAGCCAGATTTTAGGGAGAGAGAACGCATGAAAAGTATAGTAGATCGATACAAAGCAGCAGAGACTGAGCAGGAACCGGTGGCACAAATGGAGATGACACATCCAAGGAATCCAAAGCAATCACACATGAAGCAAGAAACCAAACAACAGGCGCAGGTCTGCTCAACTGGACATAAGATACTCTCTTCAGCATTGTTGATGGCCTCTTTACTTGTTGCCATAGAGACCGTGGAAATAAAATGCAATACCGCATTTGGTTTTTAAATTTGGAATTTAAACAAATTCAGCACTGAACTCTTTGTCATTGCTCATCGCATGTAGCGGTTAATCAAATATTTAGTATGAGACTCTTTATGGTTGTGGTAACGCACAGCATCTTTGAAACAGTGTTGCTTATGGAATATTATGATATGCAAAGCAAATGATTACCACAGTTGTTTAACCCGACTTTTCTGTAGGGAACTGTGTGGGATGTAGCTCGAAAAAGGCAGCCCAAAAAGACAGAAAACTCAAAGCCAGGCGCTAAAGACACACAAAAATCTAAAGAGCTGCCGATACCCAAACGTGCGAGGAGTAAAGATGCAACCAGTAGCGACCAGACAACTAACATTAGATCCTTGGTGAGTGAGATTGGTGGGGTGTAATATACCCTTAGAGGAGTTAATATTAGCTACAGTTTAGTTTTGTTAGTAGTTTGGGGTAACTTCATGTCAGCTAGCAAAAGGTTTGGTAGTTTTGGTTGATTCCATATTGAGTAGTGAGGCTGGGTAAATGATAGCTAGACAAAGATTTCCGATTCACTCGAGACTTTTACCTTGTTATTTAGTCAAATATTTGAATATTTGTTCACTTGGGTAACAAAGTCTCATCATTTGATTGATCAGATCGCCTGGAAAGTCACAATCTGATAGAATTATTGAATAAGCCTAACAGCCAGCGAATATCTCTCTTCAAAAATCACTTGATCTCAATTAGTTTGGGTGTAAGGCAAAGTGCTCAAAACAAAAAAATAAATAACAATGGGAAGGAGACTTCTTTTATGATTCGTACTTAGATTTCAGAGTCAGTCTGGTTCTAGCAGGGAGGGTGGGAGGTATATCCCACCCTCCCTGGTTCTAAATTAGGATTCAGTCCAACAATCCGAAGTTGTCTACTCAAAACAAAACATGAACAGATAACTCCACCAATAACAAACCAAAACTCATGAGCCAATCAAAACAAAACCTAAACACATGCACATGAGTCCATTTAGAAAGGTACAAAAATAGTGATACATGAATAGATAAAAACACTGAAGCATTATCCAACTCCACCAATAATACAGAGCTCATTGTTTGCCTAAATCCCAGGCTAGTCTGGTTCCCAAACCCTAATCCTTAGAATCAATCCAATTGTATAACTATAACATAACATAACACATTCCATTGCTTTACTAGGATCAAATAGTAGGTCGATTAGAAAACCAGAAACCTAAAAAGCAGACCATACCAACAAAGAAACCAGTTGGGGAGCTCCCAACAGCTAGAGGTTCACCCCCAGCAGCAAGAGGTATACCCCCAGCAGCAAGAGGTATACCCCCAGCAGCAAGAGGTATACCCCCAGCAGCTAGACCCCAGCGAGGCTCCCGTGACCTTGACACTGTGATTGGAAGCGGCAACAGACAACACACCGATTCTAGACCGTTGATTTATACGCTTAAGGCTCAAGGCATTAGGCTCAAAGGTCGGTACATGGCTGTTTAAATTACATCTTATTCTTGTTCGTCTTGTCTACCGTTCGCATGAAAAGCAGGGCTAAACTCACTGATGAAAGCATGTGCATGTAGAGGTGCTTTGTATCAGAGAAATCTTACCTTGCGACATCCTAAAATATATTTTTTTTATCATGTGTATATTTTATCACGGTATGATTTTATGCCAGAATGTCTCTTGAGCAGCACAGTGACTTTTAGCTGGCAACTAAGAGTTAAACTGACTTCCCCTGATTGCCCAGGTTTTGAATTGTTCATAGCGGCAGGGTGGCGTAGCGGTTAGGTTCGAGCATCTCAATATGAGAGTTGCACGTTCGAATCCCGGTCACTACCCATGCTGCTAATAGAGGTGAGCTCTTCAATCATGTACAAGGGTGCGCTAAATAGATGAGCTTTATCATGATCTTAATATAAGCATATTGTCATTGGCCCCAAAAGGGGCGCTGAATAGAAAACATAGTGTATATATATATATATATCTATGCAATGTAGTATCTAACGTTGACGTAATATTGATATTGTTTTAGAGGGAAAGCTAGATGGCCAAGACCTATTCAAGAACTCGAAACCTCTTAATATATTTAACCCTAGCAAATGGAATGCGGACAATGAAGCAAGTGAGTATGAATACACACTGACTTTTTGTAGAGAGTTGAGGCCTCCATAAGACTTTTTTTCCTTGGAAAATGACAATTTCAGCAAATTGAATAAAAATTCTTTTTAGAATGTCTCTTGATTATATATATATATCAATATAGATATAGCCATTATTTAGGTATTATATACCAGTGTTCATGTCTTTGGCTGTGATTCCATAATTTTTGGATTTCTGGAGAGTGCTTGCAGTTACTCTAATCCGTTGTTAATCATTTACTTAACTCATTTTGATCTCCGATCTACTTCTGAAAACAGTTACCATCCGAAATTTTGTCACACGCAAAACTTGGACTAAGATTGCTTCAATGTCACAAACATCACATTTATGACTTCCTATCCTACAAAGCTTCCATGAGGCTCATATAATCCAATGTAATACAGCATTTACATTCCGCACTGTATTGGGTAAAGACGTTTCTACAAAACTCAATTAGAGTTCTTTTGGATCAAAAAGTCAAGAAGCTGATCAACCTAGGATTATTTTGGGTATAATAGAGAACTAAGCGAATCAATCCAATCATCCCATAGGAATAAAAAAACTGATGTTTGCTTAATACCCATAGATATAAAAACGGGGTTTTTATATCTATGTCAATACCTTATTAGCTTTTGATGAGTTAATTTCGGAGCTGTAGATCCTTTTCTCGCAACTTTTACAGTTAGTGATAGAAATACAATCAATCAGATCAGATTGAATCAATTAACTTCACCTGATTTTTTGTTTTACTTCAGAGACGGTGCCATTGTCTGATGGATGGAAGCAGTATTTTGCAGACCAGCTAGCACATGCCCATGCAATGCCTCACAATGGGTTCGAAGAAGCCATCAAACTTACCAAGGAAGGAAAGCTGTGGCAGTTCCCTATAGATAATGAGCAAGGTATGGCGACAAATATGCTTTGTTGCCGAACAACTTGCATGAATGACTCTAGTTTGAGCCCCTAAACTTTTGACCAACCCACCCCCAGCCAACGGCCTCCTGTACCTGGTATCAATTACTTGCTGGGGTGCCTTTGCATAATGTCCCTCTCCCGTGTCTGTATGTTTTTAGTTGAAGTTGCCCTCTCTTTGATTGCCTATGGCCAAGAGAGCATAACACCTCATTTCATACATTTTGTGAGCATGAAATACGAGCTTGTGAAGTGATGAATAATCCTGAACTGAAGTTTCCCTGTTCTATATAAATCAATCATCAATCAATCAATACAAATCAAGCTAAATAGGAGGCAGACTTCTGGAAAAAAAATTTTCTGGATAGCGGGAAATGTAAAGTAGCTTGTGAAAATGATGAATAACTCTGAACTGTTCACGTTCTATACAAATTATTAAACTGACAAACAAGCTTATTAGGAAGCAGACTTCTGGAATGGAATTGTCAAAGACCAGATAGTCCCTTAGCATGCTCGTAGCTGCAGTTTATAATGTCTGAAATGTCAGTTGACTCATCCATAATATCCACAGTCAGGGTTTTTTCTAAATGGTTCAAGGCAATGCATTCATACACATTCATGGAGCGCATTAAAGTTCAACGTCCCAAAATTACCCAACTGCGGTCTTGGCATATGTAATATCTTCTTGCACTTTACTTTCACTTTACTTCAAATATTGGTGTTTCAATTCAAACTTTGCACTGTTATTTTACTTTAGGTATGGATGATGAGAATGCTACCCCCTTCTATGAACATGTCTTCTTGGACAAACACCTTGGCGCCTTCCCTAAGACCGGACCGATCCGTGGGTTCATGGAGCTAGTTATACTGGGTCTGGGAAAGAACCCTCATCTGAGTGTGAAGGAGAAAACTGATCACATTAAATGGTTTGAAGAGTATTTCAGGGAGAAGCAGCCACTAGTACCTTCCCAAGAACTTTTAGCGGAGTTTGAGAAAGACAAGTGATCCGTTTTCTGACAGATTTGGTTTTATCAATTAGTGTTTTATGAGAAATGGCTGCTGCTGACTTGGAATTTTTGACTGATGCAAGTTATTTGTCTCCGATATAGACAAGCGTCTTTGTTTGGAAAATAAAACAGTGCCAACTTCTTATAATACTACCTCGATGCAATGTTTGTTACTGAAATACGCGACCAAAACAAATAATACAATAAATGTGTGAAAAGTGTAAAAAAATAACAATAAAAACTAAATTGTATATCTGTTCTCTATTGAAGAGAATCACATGCTACGAAAAAATATCTTGTGATAGACCCTAAAATATAAACTCAGAGCAGATGCTCATAGATAGAGTGGCTAGATCTTTTGATCCATGTTGCCAGCGTTGGAATTGCCCCCCTCTACTGAGTACTGACATGATGACGGTCAGTAGAGGGGGGCAATTCCAACGCTGGGAAAATGAATCAAACTTGATCTATAGATTGGCAGGGTTACCAGTAGTGGTTAGTTTGCTAGTCCAGTGGCGGTAGTTGACAAGTGATTGCAGACAAAGAAGAGAAAGTTTGAGATTCATGACCTTGACCCTCAAGACCTCTTCAGTTATTTGGATAGAATTGGCAGATTTCTGACAGATAATCGTAATTCAGAAAATAAATTCCACTGTACTTATTTATATATAACTTGTGATCTTTTACACTTAGCTCTCATCTGATTGTGTGTTGGATAGGTCTAAATATGAAACTGACCAATCACATTGTTCAACAAACCAGAACACAAACTAGAAACAAGGAGTTTCGTGTTACTCCTTGCTAGAACTAGGTGAGATAACTTCTCATATGGCAACTGGGGGTACACATAGATGATGGACATGTCAAATAAAGTATGTCTAATAAAATTCTACCTGAGATTAATATTGAATATAAATTAAAGCTATGCCAAAGTTATCAATTTGGAAAATGTTTGCAATACTCTCGGTTCTACAGTTTGCTTGTCTGACTGAAAAGATGTCACTGAACAAGAACATGGAATGTATTTCAGTCTTTCCTTTCCTTACTGAGAGCTAGCGATGACCACATGCTGAGTTAAGTACGATGACCCATTGGCCTTGTCATGAGTAAGGGTGTGGTCGGATAACTCCGATTTAGCTCCGAGCTGGAAGTTGGTGCTAGTTGTCCTTCTATGACAGAATTCATCTATCTTGTCCGCTGAGCACAGGATGGTCGGATCAGTGGGTTAGAGACTATGATTGTTGTTGGCTTCTGTAGTACCACCAGAGCGAGGCTCTAGGGTCTCTCACTTTGTCTGGTATCACACACTTAACATTATCCCTGTCATAAGAGAGCCTGCCTTGACTTCTACCATCCTCCGACACGAGTTAATTACATTCACTGTTATATAGTCTGTATTCTGAAACAAGATTTCAGTATCGTTATAAACAAAGTGTTCTTAGGCATGAAAATAAATCTGAAATAATATTGTAAGCACAGTTCATAGCTTCAAGAATAAGTGATCCAGTATGATGTCTCAAAGTTTTCTTTTCGTGGGGAGCAGCTTTTAAAACAAATGTATATTTCAAGCAGGTTAAAAAAAATAAATTGGGCTATTCAGCAAACTGTCTAGGTCTATGTATGCTCATACATTTGTAAATTTAATGCGGGTGTTATGCTATTATTAATGTTAGGTTTATTTTGCCTCCTCTCAACGGACCACAAGATAGGAAACGACTCCAAATTATGGCAATAATATTAATCAATCTTGAGCTACTTTATCCTATTAATATAAAATACTTACTTTAAGTTGTAGCATGGTGGTAAGTTGAACAGTAAAATATCTCTGTCTGCTATCCATCGAATGTACAAACTGTGTTATCACTTCTTGATCCTTACTGCAAAGGAAATAAACAAACTTCATGTCAGTCACTGTGCATGGATGTAGGTAGCCCTTGCAACAACGCTGCAGTTATATGTGAACATAAATGAGAGAACTGGTATATTTTGATAATTATATATATATATATATATATATATATATATAAATAATACAGGAGACACACAGGGTGTAATGGGGAGGTGTAGCGATTGCAACAAATCATCATATTGTTGTTTCCAAATAATACAGAAAAAAACTGACGAATTTTCTTAGCCTACACCTCATACTCAGACCTCTTTATTGCCTGAACGCAAAGGTCATTTATTATATTATTATCATTATATATTATAATTATATATTATTCATTATATTATATTGTTCAATAACAGTCTATCTTACCTATTTTCATTTGTGCACAGATCATTGAGACAGAATCGCACTTCTATGTAGTTATTCCGCGAATCTTTAGCGTATTCCACTCGGTGACTTGAGTGAAAGTTTAGTGTAGTAGTAAACTGGTATATTCCGTCTTTGTCAACTCTGAATTTCCCATCCATACCATACTCTGCTGGAACGCCGCGCAATGAGTCATAAGGCTTCCCAGTCTAAAAACAATCAGTATCGACAGTAAACTTTTGTGTAGTATAAATTATTGTGTAGTAAAATTATTGTCTAGTATAAATTTGATATTCATGGTTTTGTGATTTATTGGAAAATTCTTTTATCATATTATTATGGGACATATTTTTTCCCAATTATTAAAAACCATAAATATCAAATTTATACTATACACTAATTTATGATTATTTTTCGATCAGGAAGTGTAGGACGTTGTCTATCTGAAGAGCTGAAGAGACACATTGTTTATGGCCCGGCCATCAAGAGAAATATGTCTTTTTGTTGCCAGAATTTTAATATTCAAGTTTTAATGGCGACAGATAGGCTGATCCCCCTAATAAATGGCAATAATATCTATTGTGCATATCATTGCCCAAATCTGGCTGAAAACTTTCAATTATGCAAAACAATATCATTTTCAAGGGCATGCTGTGATTGACAATCGCTAAAAGTGATTTGGCGACAGTGACAGTATTCTATTTTCAAGTGTCTCGGGAAACTAACTGCACTTTCTGATGCTAGGGTTTCAAAACAAGCACGGCAGAAACCTAAAAATATCTCACAATTAATCTAAGAGCACAGACTTGGAGTTGGGTGGAGTTAATGGCCCTTGGAGCGCTTAAACTGGAGTCTGAGCACTTAAACTGGAGTTTGAGCGCTTAGACTATCTTGTTGTGTCACTTACCAGTTGTAATCGACTAAGTTGTACCACCTTGCCGGGTGATATGGGCGTACCATCGAGTAGTTTGGTTGTGAATACTGTAGGTGACCTGTTTATTGTACGTACTTTATCCTGCACTCCGGGATAGAAGTTTGATAAAGCCTCACTGTCCAAGTCATCCACATCACAAGATGGGCACTGAAAAAAAGAGAAGATATAAATTATATTTATATACACTTTACATTTTATTATGTATAGATATAAATATATAAATATTTCTTTTGCAATTGTATTCAAATTGAAAAGACCGGAAGACTTTAAAAACATTTTATAAATACTTCAATAAATGAATAGGCTCCAAACGGAAAAGCTGTCTAAATTTGGAGATATATTCTTCGAAACAAATCCTATTGTTTCTCCTGAAATGCTGATGAATACAAGAGTACATTTATCATCCGGATGAATTCTAAATATACTTCAAGTCAGAACTTGGCCACATATAGATATCAACAAGGGAAAGCATCATACAAACCTTGGCTTTTATAATTTTTCTGGCTTTTTTATTTGCTGCTTGCTTGACCATTTTCTTGAATTCTCTGACCATGTCATCTTTAGTGATTTCAGCACCGGCTGGGCCTCTGGGTCCGGGAGGTCCTCGCTGTAATATAAACATATTAGTAAAGTAAAAATGTATTACAACAATAACAATCAGTAATAAAAGAAAAACTGATTATTTTATATTGTATAACCTTTAAATTATACCACCATTAGGCATATTTAAATTGATATAAAGATGGGAATCAGAGCAATGTACAAAATCATTCAGTTTGGAGAAAATGAAAATGGGGTACTACGGTATTCGTTCAAGTTTTCCGACATTTGGCGGCTTATCTTTAGAGGGAGCGCAACTTAAAATGCATCGAAATAAGATCAAGTTCTTTGATGGGTAAACTTTGCTGTACAGTAATGTGGGTTTTTTCAGCAGAGAGTTTCATCGGCGCCCATAACCATCTATTTCAGTCTTTTGAAAAAAAGATATCTTCTGTCAATGAACAGGAGAGGTTACTCCAAAAAAGGAATTCAAATGTTTATGAATCAGGGTCTTAGGGTCTTAGGGTCTATTGGTACTACTACTTATCCATCTAGGTAAGGTAAGGTACTGAAATCTACCAGGTCATCGGGTTCCAGCTACTATTTTTGGCTCATCTCGCAACGGTTACAGCATCAAAACTGAATATTTTTCATGAGTCAACGTGATTGCAAATAAAATCAGTCTGCATTCGCTGTATATAAGATTAATTTATGAGTGCATCACTGACTCAGAACCACACGTCAGCGCTGCTATAGGATCGTAATGTAGGCATAGAATACGCGATGACTCGTTTGGAGTCATCAAATGGTATGGAGGTTTTTCGACAGGTGATGAAGCACCAACTGACTAGCGATCCCACTATTCTATGGCTCAATTTGTACCAGCATGACGTGATGTTGCCTGATATTTTTGAACATAAATTTAAATCAAAAGAAATGAAAAAATCTTCAGATTGGATAGAGCAGGAACAAATTTAAAATTAATTTAAAACATAAAACATTCCAAACAAAAGATCTTCACATCATTTCATGAGAAAAATAATAAAAGTTTACTTCTCACAGAACAGGGTTAAGAATTGGGACTAAAATTCACAATTGATGTGTGAGAATTAGGATTTCACTTATCTGACATGGTATGACTAGTTTAATTTCCCATCGGTAAAAAACCTCCAAATTACGCTTGAAAATGACAGAACATAGAAATACCGCTCACATCAAATCAGTCAGGATACCTTTGAAGTCATGGGAAAGTAACAATAGGTGACAATCGTGAATATTTTATGTTAATACAAGAGTGTTAGCCTCTCAGGATGACTCTATATACTTGGACCTGAGTGTTCATTTAATCAGTGTTGGGCCCTTCCTTCGTAATGCCTTCGTACCCCAAAATTTATGCAAATACCGAACTAGACGCATTTGGAGTTTCCTTAAAATAGAACCGCTGCCACTTAAATGAAAGAGAAACCTAGATCATTGCTGACTACGCCTTTTTAAAAAAATAGGCGTAGCCCTTTTTGTGTGTAATTAGCAGTCTGAATTCACCTCTGAAAGCAGGATGTTCGGGAATTGGCTGTGTAAAACGTTAAATGGTGAATGTGTGTTCAAACTTAAGACATGTTTTTCATAGTGTTTTGAAATATCCTGCCTCGTCTAGAAGGGCATGCTGGTAGTATATCAGTTCATTCATCCTCCTGGAAAAATCAATTAACCTCGCTCAATGTTAAATCAACACTAGCAGGAGATCTATGTGCCCCCCTCAAAGTACCTATATTAGAACATTGTGGATCACAGACTATTTTTCTGAATGATTACGATGTAGTAAATAACAATAAACATCAAGTTCCCATTTTGAATTTCCGCAAACAGATTTTATGGTGCTGTGACTGTACAGGGTAGCCAAGCAGGCACCAAACTGTCCTTAAAACAAGAGTGTCACTCAGTTTTATTATGCAGTTGTGAAGGCTAGAGACCATAGTTACACACATGTAAACATAGGCGAGCTGATGTACCCATTTATATTGCCTGTCATAACATGATGTAACATTGGATACTCTCGCATAGAGACCCACTTATTTATCTCAAGAATGTTTACTACATCGTCTGCAAGGTATTTTAATTACTATTGTCAGAGGAGCTGCGCTAGCGCCAACCCTCATCTACGCATGAATGGGGAAAAGTCGATTATAGTAGGTTTGTCATTGTTTAGGAGTTACCCCCTCTGGTATCCGTAGCAGAACGTCAACCGGAGATATGGGCTAGGCATTTGTGGCGCTTCGTTGTCTGAGGATGAGGTATACGCCCAAGGGTGCTGGGGGCCGATAGCTCACCATCCCAGAGTGTGTAGAAACCCGAAATACTTCAGCTAACGGCCCAACAGGTGATCGGGGCACTTAACTAGGCTGAGATTTTCTTCTATACTCACCAATAACTGCTGTTGGTCATTATTTTTTCGGTTATATTTTGGTTGAGTGTTTTTGGCGTTATTTTGTTGTAGTAAATTCCACGTTATCATCGACTGCTCATCCGGGGAATATCTATCTTTTCTCTGAAAACAGAAAAAACGAAATAACAGCTGTCAAAATTTAAATACTTTCTACCTGACAAATAGGAGTGAATGATTGTTGGCCAATAAAGAAAATTCATCAAATTTGTCAATAACAGAATCATGTCTCTAGTTTGAAATTCGCCTAACCTATACATTGATGTCAGTTGTCAGCGGAAAACAAAAAGGCTAAGGTCATTCTATTGATCAATCAGTAATTCACTTTCCTATTTGGAGGAGTCGAGGCACCAGCATAATTCTTAAATCAAGACAACAAATACTAATGCATTATTTATCAAAAGGGCATTTGACAAGAGAGGATAACCTAATTTGCAGTGCTTAACCCTCAACAACGTCATTGATAGTGACTGCGCGCTAATGACCACCCGCTAAGTTACAATGATCAAGTGTAGGAATCCCAGACTAAATGGAAGCAGGCATGACTGTTAGCATAGACACTGGAAGTGGTGTCTCCCTGTTAATAAGTCTGATTACTAGTTATGTCTAGGTTTTAGGGCTACATTTATTTATCTCCTATAGACTCAAAGCGATCAGGGCGCTGTAACAATGCCAATTAATCCTCTGTTACAACATCAGCATAGGCAGATCAAAACACACTCGCTCAACATAGTTCATGGTCCATTCAATTTAGTGGCTAGAAGCATAGTAATAGTGTACCAATAGACCACTGATTGGATGTAAATAACAATCTTCTAATAGCGCCTTACATACACATTAGAACACAGGAGGGGCCCCAGAATATTATCATCATGGCATCATCTTTGAATTTGGAGGCAAAATTGAGCACAAAATTTGAGCATATCCAGAGAGGCCAACAAATAACAATGGTATCGGCAAAAGTACAAAGAGCATAAAGAGCCTAAGAAGGTCCAGTTGGTGCTCGGCAGGCCTGGCTGCCTTCCTACCCCTTACAAATTCCACTATGATGAGACACATCATAGCTTCAATAAAGTTACTGATATTTCTGCCATGCCAACATACCAATATAGTAACTTTTCATTCCATTTGTAATATTAATGCTTATTTGAGGAGCAGATACTTTGTTAGCGCGAGACATCAATCCTGAGGAATTTGATGGATGGTTTTAGATTTGTGGTGTGGCAAGACCCTCCCGATGTTCCTCCGTCATGGACTGATGATCTCACACTGTACATACTTTCATTATATCGTGTTGGGTTGTCCAGCGCTCGTTCAATTACTGTCCATCAATCATAATACATGGTTGGCTGGTGGTCCGTGGATTAAGTAGTTCAATGTGATAATTATTTGCTACTATTATGACATTGCTAATTAGCATTATCTGATAACATCAAGTTTATTGCTTAAACAAAACGAGAAGTGCTCCAACCATCGTGGTGTGTGCCAGAAATTCGGTTTTATAGACATTATGTTCTATTTTTGTGCCGATTGACTGCATTGCAATTTATTTTAGCCTTTTAACCTCCAGGTCATGGCTGACAAAGTTTTCCAGGTTTGTGAGTAATAGCTTGTAATGTTGTTGACGGCAGCATTATACCAAACAGCATCTAGCGAGGTGCTGCCTGCGCTAGAAATTAATATACAGTAAATATGATATCTGAATAATATTGTGAATTGATTTCTTGTCCATGGCGTCTACTATACTTGTTATGATGACTCAACATCCAGATTAGTCTGAGCCCCAGACCTTTGCCCCTCGCCCGACGGCCACCCGGCGAAGGTAGCTGCCGCATGGATGGCAATACTAAAGCTTGAGTTTTCAAAATTTGGTATATTTTTGGAGGATAAATTTGGTCGCAGCTAGATTACATCATACCAGTAGAGCTTAGTAAATATATAAGGGCACCACATGCTGGCATCATTGCTATGTTTTCATGAAGCTTCAATCAGCTGGATACAGTATTGTCTGCTATGTGCATTTAAGATATATATTAGACTGTGATAGATGAAGCCATGATAATACCTGCACTATCCCTTCCCAGGGCGAAATAAATCCACCACGAATCCACCAAGAAAATGCAAGTTGACAATAACATTATGTCAATGTCGGATATACCTCCTTCCTGCCGACCAGGTGATCCCGATAAAACCCAGAAAACCACAGGGTGAGTAAACACCAGATGTTATATGTTTAGTAGCATAAGACCGCTGCTAGAGAAAACAATCATAACAGTCAAACCACTAATTATGATTGGCCATTCAAAACTGTCACAATTATGGTTTCAAATTAAGTTTTTTCATCAGGTTGACATGCAAATCTTTTCTTAATCACGTGAAAAATTTTATTGAGTTAGGTGATGAAGATGTATGAGCATACATATTAGTCATAATAAATAGTTTGTAGCAGGTGCGTAATACTGAGACCAGCTATAAGTCATTCACAAGCTTCCCTTTATAAAATACTTCAACTTTAGCAAAATACATAAATTCTGGCACTCTATTAAATTTACACCTAAAGATAACCACCTTCATAAATAGCTCAATGTATGCCAGAATCGTGCTCTCCAGAGGCCGATGACCAAATAGCTTTTCATTTCTAAAATCCTCAAATCGCTGCCTAAATGGATGTTGGGGAGGGATATCGATTGTCAAAGTACAGGAATAACAGAGGAAAGGAACAACCTACAATGGCAAGCCGCATCGCAATAACCTTCAAATCAATCAAGTTGTGATTACCTCTCCAAAAAAAGACACCTGGGAGCCCGTAGGCAGATCCAGATATCACTTCCCTCCCTGTTTGACAGCGGATGTCAATCGACCATGTTCTAGGTATCTATTGTTGTGTCTAAGACCATGCACAAAAGTGTCAAAACATGATTTTCTGTGAATGTTTTTGGCGATAATATTTTGTATGGCCTTGTCAAGGAAATGGGTTGCAAATTTTGATCAGACAGAAGTCTTAAAATTTTGTGAGATGTAGATGCAGTTTGGTGTATCCTGTTTTTGCTGTCAAAGTCTAAAGGTTGGTTGGCACATTGGAAAGGCGTCTGTGACACTTTCGAATCAGGCATCAAACTGCGGTTAATTTACTACAGATTTCTCGAGCACGCGATAGCAAGGCACTATGTAAAATTGGTGTCAATCCAATCAAGCAATTTGCAAATTGGTAGATCACAACTAATCAAAGAAAAGACTTGGCTTGTATCCAGCTGCAGAGAGGCCGATGGCAGCAATTTGTCAGCGTGGTGGACCAATGGTATGAAACGTGACCTTTTGTTGTGGTCAAGCGCTGATTTATCAATAGATTAATTAGCGCTGAAAGCAGTGTGATAAATTCAAACTTCAAGGGTTCTCAGGTGCTAATTAGAGCAGAATTTTTGCTGCCAGTAGTAAACAAAAAAACAAGTGGGTCAGTGATCAAAGCAGCGCTGACTTTGCGCTGCCAACAAATATTTGGAATAAATTGTGAAATAGCAAATTGTAGAATGTCTAAAATTAAACATTTTTAAATAAAACCCAGGAAGACTTTTATCTTAATCTGGATAATCTTTTGTTTGCTTTCGTGACTACTGGCCACAAGGGCGGATATTGAACAGTCACTTCCTGATTTAAAGTAGTATTATAAGTCTGAACACTAACGTTATAAATCCACAGCTTAACAAATTTGTGGTCATATATCTCCACCACCAGCCAGCTGTTTCAGATTTGTTAAATAATGATTCAGTTTTTAAAAGATTAAACCTACAGATTATCTTAAATCATAATCCAACATTCCAGCATTTTTATCCCACAGTAACTCCAGGTGCTCTGGCAATCATACAAAGAAATCTTACAGAAATCTTTTGTATCAACTCAGATAGAAGGGTAATAAACGATGTTCGAATATGTAATTCCCAAGGAATGACATGACATCGAAAGTGACTTCAGGAGGCAAGTGCCGTTATGTCGACATACCAGCGTTTGACTTTCTCAAGACATTTATCTTCATTAATAAATAAATCTTGAAAATAATAATTATATGTAAATGATTATCCAACAATATCTAACCCGATTAAAATAAAGCGAAAACAACCTCATAACTCAATAAAACATGTCTCGGTGCATAACCAATTATCTAACCTACATTGCATCACAACAAAACCCCGCCGTACAACTCTAGCCAGTAACCATGATTTAACACTTTTTATGGGGTAGCTGGGAGTGACCCCGTCCCAACCAGAAAGGTCAGACGCCGTTTGGTGAATCCCGCCTAAAATGCACCTTAGCAATTAGTGCTGCAATTAGCAGTGGCAACATAAAAGCAACTTTTCTTTGTTTTCCTGTTATTTCCTTTGAAACTGGAGGAAAAACCAGAAGCTTAGAGATCCAGAAGGTCGAACTCAACAGCATGATGAAACAAGGTAGAAATCCTAATCTGCACTGAAAAAGTGCAATCAGCACTCACACCCACAAAATGTGCGGATCCAAACTTTCTGTTAATAATCATCATTATTTTCCAATACCGGAAATCAAGACGCTTGTTAGTGCAAATTGGTAAACAAAAAAATTGTTACATTTCAGGCACAGATCTTGATTTATTTGACCAAACCGCAAGTGAATATTTAGAGAATATGTACTAGGGCTTCAAAATGCAGAAGAACCCAACCTCAAACATTGGTGGCTGGCATTAGGAGTGGGAGAGGTGCGAGGGACCAGGGAAGGTAAATTTGCAACATCAGTTTTTTTTAAGTGAAAAACCGAGGCCATAGCTGTCAGACCCATAGCACCGAGGAATATTGAGAGGATATTTATAACTTACCGGTGGAGCTAGAGTAGGTATTCGAGTAGATATGTGCACATTGTCTAAATCCTCGTCGACTTGGTTATTATATATATCATTCTGAGGCATATCCAGCAGAGATGGTAGCCTCAATGTGGTAGTGTCACCTTCTTTGGTAGTTTTACGGGTTCTAGATTTGGTAGTCCGACATTCCACCACGCTACAGCTGGTGTTAATCAGAAATAAGACTGTCAAAAAAATCTGCACCGCTGAATCGAGCTTGATGGATCTCATGGTTGTGTCTAGCTGTGATGACTGTCTGTCTGTCTGCTGATTTGTCAGAAGGATTTTTTACCTGCTAGAAATGATGTTGAATAGATTGAGATAAGGGTTCGCTGATGATCTTATATCACAGCACACCAATATTGTTGTTGAAGAATCGTTGTCCAGAAATCTCAATAGTTCCTCTTGATCAAACAGACCTCCCAAGATAATATCCCTCCAAATTGGTTCGCAATGACTATATTCCTGAAGGTGAATGCTAATCCAATTTGTAAGCAGAGTATTATAGCAATGATCAAAAGCTAAAAGAATTGTGTATCATTTGAATTGCGAGCATGTGTTTTATATACCCAAGTCAACCGACCAATCAAATGGGACCTTTGCTCATTTCATGAAGATGAATGGATAATTATTATCAATTTGTATCACAAATTGCCTACCCTCAACCTCACAGCCGCACGACCACAGCTATTCATATAAGATCAAGAAGAAAATGGAAGAATTCAAATCACTGGGGAAAGACAAGTTAACGTAATGAGGCTGTTACCCTACATTATAAATCTGTAACCAAATGGTATCCTCATGCATACTTTGTTAGATAATAACCTGATATGTAAAGTGAAGTGCATACATTATGCTGCATTCGTCATCAAAGCAGGCAGCGCCATGCATCTATTAACAAACTTGGCCCAAATTCAAAAATTTGCATTTACAAATTTGCCCTACAATTAACCGATAAGAGTACCTAAGGAAATTAACATTCCACAGCCGCGGAGTCCAAAGATTTCTAATATACTCCTAAATATTGTCCATTTGAATATCGGCTAGACAACTGAAATTTGTCCGATAATTTGTACAGTATAATTCAGCTTTTGGCGACAGGTCAGGCCATTTGAAAGGCCCAAATCAAACGACTGATCAGAGATAATTAATTAAATATTGGAGCCATCCAAATGAATTGATATTGAAAAGCAGCTTACTGGGGAATTAGCTTTGTACTAAATAATAAGCCTTCAAGCTTTTATTCTATATTTATAGTGATAAGATATTTGTGCATAGAAGATTGACTATTGGATGTTCTTCACAGAATTTGCACTGCTCATCTGCTCAGACGAAATTCCTCGGCCAAGGACAGGAGTGTGTTTCAACACCGTCTCCCCTTTACTTGTGAAATCAAATTAGTATAAAAAAATCTTTCCTGTTACCTATTGCAAAGTTAGATATCGGTCACCCTTATCAAGTATGGGGAAGAATTTTGAAGCCTTCAGGAAACCATAATTCAATATACAACAGTAGACTCCTCAACCTGCTCATAAGGTGATCGCAAAGCTGACCATTAAAATCCCCAAAATTCCCACAGGTGACTGTCTGACAAAACTGCCAAAATTTCACACGCCAGCACCACCATACAATCATATAATCTTTGATACAATGCAGAGGAAACCATTTTGTAAATGGACAATGGTTATGAGTGGTCGGGGCTTGTGGTTGTCAGAAGCATCGCTTTACATATTAGCCACAAGTGAAAGTGGCTCCTGAGTACATTTGTGTAATGGGATTCCGAATGTAGCCAGCAACTATTTGCAAAGCTCAATTTTCACAGTATGTTGTTAGTTTTCAGGTGCCTCAAGGATTAGCAAAGTCTGTCAATATTTTCATTATCATAGGATTTCCCTGCCTAGCCTCAGTTCTCATTAAATATGTCACCTGAATTGATAATGAGGTAGTGTAGTTAGTGTAAGCAAATTAATAGGGGGCAGAAGGGGGAAGGGGTTAAGCTGGTCGATTCTCTGAAGCCATATATTAACCTTAGTCTTGCAGCTACAAACACTCATCCACAACCCAACACAGCTAGCATATGTCCTATGCAGCATATCCAGCAAGCTAGGCTTATCAGAGACACTAGGACCACAGGCTAAGAGAAATCTAGACACGGCTCTAGTTAAAAGTGTGCCTCAGTCAAAACAATGTTTGTCTATCGAGTTGTACAGGAAAACATTAGTTGTATAGTCAAAATATTTCAACCGAATTCAATTCCCGCTGACATGATGCAACTGGCTACCAGGCGCATATAACTCAAACATAAGAATCAACCGAGAGGAGACACACATCCTAAATTATTTTGGCAGTTGAGCGACTAATAAATATTATGGATATTTGCAGGCACAGATAATATTGGTCTTTGTGAATTCTCGGCCACTGGGAGCCAAGATTGGTCAACCAAATATCCCCAAACAGTGAACAACTTCATGATTTCATATCTAACACCTAAGCTCTAGTATTGTAATTAAGTAGGCTATTTTTGTAGATTGCATGAAACGTCGAGTTTGGCAGCGGTAAGCACAAATCCGGATGTTTGCCGCATGACCTGCTCAGGTCAAAACCCTGCGAGCTACTCAGTCGCTATAAAAGTCATGTTTTCCTTTTTTTTAAATAAAGGTTTGAATACAATTACATACTTTCACACGTTAGCTCTAACTCCTAGATTGGCAGGTGTTTTGCGATGAATAGTTTAGCAATCCTGTGACCACTGCAATAATATTATTTTATTTATATATTTTTATAATAGATTACATACACGGGACTATGTGGATTAATACTGTAGTCATGTTTCTTTTGTGGCTAGAAGTATTTCCCAGCGCTGTTTCATTGACCAGGCATATTTATAAAACTAATTCTCCACCCTATCGTGAGATACCATCTGGTCGTAAAATACTTGTTCTAAAATCTTGCTGTGTAGATATTATACGGTCCAACTCGAACAAGCTGTACAATCTGGTTTTAAAAAGTATGTCCTTTAGGTGGCCAAAACCTAAACACAGAATAATTGTGTTTGTTGTCACCACATTTTGGTGAGTGCCAAGTGCAGATTACTTTCAAAAATTTTGGCAGTTCTTTCAAAATATAAGTGTAGAGAGACAACTCTATTGAAAGTTTGCATTTCAATCCTGTGCCTGCATAGCCTCGAAATAACAGGGTGTAAAATTAGGAATTTTGGAATATAACATGCACGCTAAAATCAGTTACAAACTAAATCAACTTCAAAATGCAACCCACTGCTGCTGATCGGGTGCTTGCTGTTACCAGGTATTGTATTTTTGCCCCTGGGTACCAAATATAAACGTGGCAATGTAATTTAGCTCTTGAACGGGTTAGCCCTGGAAACATAGGAAAAAATTACGCCAAGGGGACATGCGTCCAGGGTTTATATTACCTAACTATAACACAATTGAACATTCCAGGGAGCACTTCAGCAGACTGAAGTGACCACTGCGCTGCAGCTCTTGTGGTAAGTTATGTTCTCGTTCCAGGGAATACTATGTATGTTATGTCGCTAAGAGGCCAAAAGAGCTCATTGGGCAAACTCAATTTGTAGTGCAATCAAGTTGCCACCTTCAAAAAATGTAAAATATTGTACGACATCTAAAGCTATGTAGTGTGTCATGCTTTACAGTTTGTCACTATATTACAACTTACAATTATTAGAGACTATTTTCACAGTTTAGTATGCAGAGGTTATGAGTACGTAATGTGTCAGATTGTATCAATTTATCATTGTACAGCAAACACCAGAATTGGGTAATAGAGTGCATTGGCTACTTTCACCAGCGAGATAGCTGTCATGTCTCCATGAGAGCTGCCCATCTCAGCTGTCAAGTTTACCAAACCAGCTAGACTTCCCTGGCGAGTAGAATCAATAAATAAGTTTTTAAATTGGGCATTAACTGTCCTTCCTCGACCAACTGCTACCAAACTACCCTTTTGCAATCATTGACAATTAATACTATTCATTCATCCATCGATTTCTAGGCGCTATCTTAGTAAACTTCACTGATTAAAAAAAGCCCCAACCTCATTAATATAAACTATTTCAGGCTGCTTCAATCCATAAATCAAACCATGTTTTGGTGATCAATCTGAACAGAGCTACACCGTACTACGCACTGTCACTGTCAATCAACTTCTTCTTACATGGCACCCGAAATTTTCATCCCACGTCGATAACATTTCGCCTACAACTGACACAGTATTCAGCTCACTTTTTATTTTTCCGCAGACATTGACAGAGACAATTTTCTTTTTTTCGGAGATGTCACTGCGCTGGAGTAGGAAGATTTGTGGCACTGTAATCAGACGAAGGAGACTAGATGTCTCCGTAACATAATATAACGGTAGTCAATTTGGTCCTCAAGGCTAATGCCTCGACGGATACTGTGTGTGTTTTGGTGTCTCATGTCACAAATGTAATGTACACAAAGGCATGTTTGCGTGATAATTACTTTGAATTGATACAAGTTAACACATTGGCACCACTGTTTGCTTTCAGGAGATGGGGGCAGACAACCCTGTATTTATCGGTAAAGCCTCACAATGTGTTGATCAAATATCACAATCTCCTAACATGCTTTTATTACTTACAAATGAAAGCAGAAGTGGGATGAGACGATTGACACTTCACGATTGTGGAAATGAATTGTCCGAAAATAAAAGTGGAAATTGAGCAAAACCAGCAAATTAATCTAATATGACTTATATCCGTAATAACACAGCGTAAATCCTTTCCAAAACTCTTTTGAAACTTTATTATGTTTTCTTACTGCAATCTGTTACATAAAAGTTTTAAACCCACATTTTCGTACAAAACCAAAGGATACTTCTCTAAGTGCAATAGGTAAACTCTTCGCTTATTTTTGGTACAGTCACTCAGTAAATCCAAATTGATCGTAACTGTAAATAATTTGATCCCTTGACACACCTTTTGGCCCCTGAAATTTTGCAAGACCACCTATAATTTAGGAGGTGTTGGCAAAAGTTAATTTGTTCTAGGCTCGCAATTTTCAGTGATACATCATTTTGCAGTGATACATCATTTTGCAGTTTTGGTATGTGAAAGTTTTATGCAAGAGATTTTAACTGGAAGAACTGGCAGTTTATGTTTGATATTTTATAGACCAGAGTCCAACTTGGTAGAATTCTGTTTGGTCATAGCCTATAAGTCTATGATGTAATACGACTTATTATCCCTGGTGGTAAAGACTTATTAATGGCATTTAAATTTAAATTGAAATTACATTATAAAACTCCTATAATTAATCAAATCGGATAAAATTATTGTAAATATGAAAGAGATTTTGGAAATTTTGCTAATTGGTTAAAATTTTCAGTCATTAAAAAGTTAAGAACTCTTAGCACCCTCAAAGATTAAATAAATATCCTAATCACAACTTTTAGCTTGGACTAGTTGACCTAAGGTTTTTGAGTATTAAAATTAGAAGCAAAGCCAACATTCCGTTTACAACTGAACCTTTGCAGAGATTTGCTGGCTTAGTTTTAAAAATTCCTAAGATTCACATCTCAGTAAAGTCTAGTATGGTATCCCATACACATTATATCATTTACTCAAAATAATGAACTTGGCCAAAAAGTCTAAAAATAATAAGTTTCCGGAAAGGTTTTGCCGATAATTCTTCTTTCAAACATTTAAATGTTAAAATCCTGATGCAAACTGAGACAAGTTGAGTTAACATTGTGCCTCCATGTGGTGAGATATGGTTAGTTTCAACTAAAAAAAAGGTCAGTGGGGTGAAATACCCTAGGGCCTTGAGGAATATTATTATTCTCAGGAGGACCACGTTCACCATTTTGGCGCATTCTTATTAGAAAGAATTTTGTGGCTAACCCACATTCAATCACCCATATTCATTTGTATAAGCTTACACCTAAGCTGCTTTAACTTGTCTTCACCATTCTGCACATTCTAGGAATATTGGAATTTGGGCCAAGACAACATAACAAGCTCACTAAAACTGCTGCTAGCTAACATTAAATCATCCAAAAAAAATATAGCTGAATTAGCTAGTATTAACTTTTCTAGGGTATTTGTTTTCATTGATATTCAGCAACCTAAGATATGAATGCCAAACTGTCGGAACTATCCAGGATAAATTGGCCAGTCCCTACCCCTGATCCCCAGGGTTATTTCTCTGAAATCTACCGCCGGAATAATTAACAAAAATGTTTCAGGATCGGAGTGGGTCCTCTTTTTCCGCTGAGACAAAGTAAAAATTACACACACCTCTCCTTAGCCCAGATCAAAAAATTTAAAGTTGGAATGGCAGCTTTTAATAAGCAACTCAAAATATTTTTGTATTTTAATTTTCTTTTACTTTGTGTAAAGTTGTAAACTTTCACACACTGCAAGAAGCACACTTGAGTCCATATAATGGGGATTTTCTGACAGTATAGGTATTTATCATGGACTGCGAGAAAGAATCACTACACACAATAACACAAAGGGTAGTGTTGTCTGACAACCAAGACAGTATGGATACCCTACCAATACTACAGTGAAGGGGGATCAGTGAGGGATATATTAGTTGATTCTTGCACCTGCATGAAATCATAGAAACTCAATTTATACTAAATCCGATCATAATATCACTCATAAAGCATTCACTGCATCGGATTACATAGGGCACTTGAAAACTAAGCCCGGCTAAATTAATACACTTAATCACCAAAATGTACAAACTTTCACTGAGGAGGTACACAATGGACATTTTGCGCTATGAGGTAATTCACCAACATATACTAGAACGAGGGCCTTTGTCATTTCGACGCGGATCTACGCCAAGTTCCTAGGCTAAGCGAAGAAAAGATTGAGCACGCACAATGGAATTTTATTTTCTAATCGGCATCTATCTACAATGATTTTTGGTTCTCTTGATATACTGTGGTCCCATATCAGTATACCCCATTTCTCGCCAAATATTTGAGCTGCACCGACATCCCAAACAAAGAAACGTTTACAGTAAACTGTAACTTGGCATCAGACGTAGGACAGATGGAGATTGCCAACATAACCAGAACGGTAGGTGCAAACCTTGCTCAAATGTGTAAAAAATGTATTTTTCCCATAAAAATAAAGGTCACTAAATCTCTAGCCATGTTGCAAATGCTGTGAGCAACAATATAAAAACTTAATTGATCTCCAGTGTCCCATAATGGATTTCTATACAACAGAAACTACACCTGTTAAAAGTAATTTTGGCACTAGAATTTCAAAGACCTAGGGGATTTTTTTTCCCAGATGTTGTGCCTCCAAAAGTTAGTTCCATATAACTATATCATCACGGAGCATGAACACATTTAATCAGCTTATCTATCTCTTGTAGATGCTGCCGGGAATCGAGACTTACGCAAACAGTTCAGCAGCGACATATCTCCAACACACTCTCCAAACTCCACCGAGGCAACATATAACTGAGCAGACAGTAGCACACAATCAAACTCATCATGAACATAATCAAAACGATACAGCAGAGGCTGACAGCCGCCACAGGGAAGACCCACAGGAGTGTGATAGGCCGGACTCACAAAATGGTTTGTAATAAATATCTCAAACTTATGCGCTCCACTTTGCAACATAATCGGGACTGTGTTGTTCACCATGAAAGGAAGGCAAAGTGTTAAGACTACAGGGGTTTGGTATCTTGCTTCCCATTTTATGATCTATTTTTAATGTACTGCAATGTTACAGCTGAAGCAGTAAAACAAGTGTGAGAAAAATTCTGACCATGGAAGAAGTGACATGGGAAAAAGAATTGATATTTTTCTAATTTTAGTTCTGACAAAAACAAACAAATAACCTGGCGGTGGGGAGGAATGGGTCTTCTTTCATCTCAGTAAAGTTACAATAAATCACTCTAAACATATAAACATACTGATGTGGCTTCTCTGATCGATGGCCAGATTTGTTTAGCATAATATCTCAATAAGACATACCGTTGTTGATGACTATTTATAATCTTTGCTATTGTTATATTATTGTTACATATCTCGTAGGCAGTGAAATCAAATTCTCATTTGATGACAGTATGTTTATTACGTCTAAGAAGCAGCGACGTAACCGTACCACATTCACAGGAGACCAGCTGAGAGAACTAGAGATGGTATTTCAGCATACACATTACCCTGACTGCACTCTACGAGAACAGATCGCTGATAAGATCGACCTAACAGAGGCCAGAGTACAGGTAACGCATAAAAGATCTACCTTAGTCTGAGCCCCCCACCCCCCACAGACTCTTCTCCCCCATCAGACAGCGACCCTTTTTCAATAGGAATGAACCCGGAGCGAGTATCAAACTAGTCATTGCTAGTCATTGATCAACATAAATTTGTTCAACTGATGTGTTAGAGTGATATTTATACGCATTGTTACAAACATACAGATACAAGTACATAATATACAGTATTTATATGTGTACGTTTCAACATTTGATGGGTTAAGGATTGGGACAGAGAGAATTGGGGAGGGGGGGAGTGCTGGTAGAGAGATCAAGGAGTACTCCTTGGATAGATCTCACTGAAGGTAGAGGTCATGTTATATTTTAGTTTATTAGATTTATACAAGACCAGTTTTGGCATTGATATAACATTTACAGTATACTATGTAGTGTGTAAGATTAGACGAAATTTATGCAGATAGAAAACAGTAGCCAGTTCTCTCAGACATTAAACTAAATAATTTGATTCATTGTTTGTCCAGGGTTGACTTTCACCATGACCCCTACACGGTGCACCCCTTGACCAGACAAAGTTAAATATTATATTTTAAAAAGTACAATTATAATACCATAATACCATATTGCAATAATGTTATGATTTTAATGGCCAGGATTATGGCCAGTTATAATTTAAATCTAACAGTTTAGGTGTGAAAAACATGATGGGAAAGTGTTTTGCAAGGTTGTCGCAAGTATTGCAATGATTGGAATAATGTGCGATATGGAAGCATTGCATCACCTTAGGGTGGCACTAAATGTAATTACTGTAAGCTACATGGTCGCAGCATTTAAGTTAAAATCCTGACGGTTTATATTTTGAAAGAGGAAGGACGTCTACGGATGCTCTTGAGGAGCGCAGCTATTATTTATTACCCAAGGGAGCGATATAAATTTGGTCTACACTATTTTTGAAATGTTTGGTTTACTTTTCTTTTTGTAAAATCAATCAGATCCCGCAGCTGGGAGCTCTTTATTTGAATACCCAATTTAAAAATAATTTCACCAACATAGTTTTTAATCGCTAGCACTCTATAAATTAAATCCCTCATTAATTACGGCGTTTCATCTAAAATACGGTAAACTTTCCCTGAGAGCGTAACAAGAGCCTAGAAATTTAATAAAAATAATATTAACTCCTCGACCAGATAATAAACTAGGATATAAACTGCTTATGGGAATATAAACAGCGTATAACATTGTAAAACCCTACGGATGACAAATCTTTTGGTCAGAATTAAGCCCTTTAATACTACTCAAGTGTAAGCAGTTATGTTCGGTAAGTGCGACGATTATTTACCACTCAACAATGACATCGACAAGCGAATGGCCCTTGAAAGTTTTTCAATCACAAATAATGTTGTTTGAAAGTGAAACCGAAACAGCAGCGGAGTAGTTCAGTGTGAATAGAGGCATATATACAGCATTGTTATAGTTTTGTTTGGTGGGTGTAGGCCAGTCACGATATCACTTGTGTGTATTGCATGTCATTAAGGACCAGCCTCACCAGGTGTTAATTTAGATTAAATAATGCTAATTAAATTCACCAAGGTGTGAGTATGTGAACTTATAAGCAATATAAATAAAAATGAGTTATTGATATGTTTGACCAATTTACAGCCAACAACTATTTATCAAAATCAATAATTTAGCAACTAATTAGCGTTATTCATCCACCGGTCTCCTTACTGCTTTACCTATAGAAGACTTTTTTTGTCTTAGAAACTGTTTTCTCATCAATATCAATATTTTGTCAACTAATTAGTGATATTCTACCATAAATTTCCCCATTGCTCGTCCTATAGAAGACTTAGTTACTGTTCAGGGCTGTAGTTCAGCAAAAATGGTAGGGGAGGCAAAAATAATAAAGTAACATCAAGCCGAGTGCTGTATGTCACAGATGAGCTGATTCTGACCCAGATTTTTCAATCATTGTGTGATTGTGTCGTTTTTATGCCTTTTATGGCCACTTTATTTAGCAATCTAGGGGAGGCAGTGCCTCCGTGCCTCCCCTAGGATTACGGGCCTGCTGTTTTCTCATCAATATCAATTTCCCAATACCTGGAATCACTAATCACCATAATTACACCTGTCTGGTGACTGATTGACTGTATTATTGCTGGCTTACTGTTGATAGGTGTGGTTTCAAAACAGAAGGGCGAAATGGAGAAAACAAGAAAAGTGCATGAGTCGAATGTTCGACCTGTGGAAGTATAAATCTCAGTCTTTGTCTGGGATGTACCCGCAGTCCTCCTACACTGGGCTATTCGACAGGTACTTCCATAGAAAAAACACTATGTCTATGTCTGTGGGTATTTCACTAAAGTTCTCCAGCATTTAAAGTTCGCTGCTTGTCGCAAAAGAATTGTTGAAATTATGAGTGGAAATATCAGCGAGTATGATTTTGGAATTCCTTTATCTATTGGCTTTCATTGAAAAGTTCCCCCCCGTATCTGGTGATATGCGTAAAAAATGTTTAGCAAATTTACGATAAGCAAAATTTGATATCCTCATCAAGTTTGTAGGGTTTTAAACTTTCCACTAGATAGTGTGTTATTCCTTGTGAGAGCTAAAGTGTGTGTTTGAGGTCCTGGCCGTCCCCATATAACTCTTATATGCAGACAAAGTGATATATCGCGATATTTAGCCGATGCTGGAAGTAAAGCTCAGAACCCTTGACAAAGCTTGTCAAAAGACAGGAAACCAATTAGATCATTTAAACATTATGCAAAGCATATGAAAAATCTAACCGAGAAAGTTCCATAAATAAGTTGGTAGTTCGCTAATTGATTCAACTTTGACAGCTCAGTTTTTATTTCCAGGTCTAGATCGTCAATTCCTAGCTGGCCGACCAATCATATGTTAGGGATCTCAGCAGGATATGCTGCTGCCACAGCAGCCAGTATGCACAGTCTGGTACCAAACATCCCCTTCTCACCCAAACTAGGTAAGACTTATGATTTGTAAAACCTTTTTTCTCGGGTTCACTTTCAAATCCTACATCTCTTCTTCACTGATTGTGAATTTGCTAGATTCTTTGAAAAAGTTTTCACAGGAATGAAAACTTGAAATGTTCATCAAGATCACATCACTTATTCATCTTAGAACAAGATAATCCATTCAGTGATCTCCTTGGGAAAGTACTTTGTTTTCAAATAATCCGGATCTGATCGCTTAAAAACTCCTTACATTGATTGCCTGATTGGAAGCAATATCACATCAAAAATGGAAAATGTAACTTTAAACTTTAACTTTTAGATGCGCAACAACCAGACTTTTCTCAAGCTAAGAGGTCACGTTTTGATTTCCCAGATCCAGACAGGCTGGGTATACCCGCCCCGCAGTCGGTAAGCGATATTGGTAGATTACCAGGACTGAATGAGCTAAGGCTTAAAGCAGAGAGGTATTCTTCTATAAAAGGGCCTCACTCTCACGGCGCTCTTCAATAACTGAATTAAAGTTATCACCCTGTTTATGCCAAAGTTCTTTATTTAAATGATAATAATTATGTTGATTTGCTGGTTTTTTTGTTTGCTGTGTGTATGTTTCAAATCAAATGAACCACAGACCTCACTTTGGTCCCTTAATGTGGATTTACACATATTCCGTTTTCTCAGATATTTAGTATATTTAATATTATTTTACTTGTAAATATTCTCCGATCTTGTTTACACAAGTATTTATTTCTTTTCCTTATTGCATATATTTTTTGAGCACTTCATACCATAGATGACCATACAATATATATCACAGAGCCCTAAGCTGACAATATTGGTTATAAGGGAGAAAATTTCTGTTTTTAAAAAAAACAACGCACATGAATATATATATGCTCACTAACCAACAATCTGAATTGTCTTCTCATGACAAAGATGCAGGACAACTCCCAATAGTATTATATGATTTCCAAGTATTAGAACCAGGGAGAACTGCAGATCAAAAGGCCCACATTATTGTAATTAAATATGATGTCTTATAAACGATAGACGGGATATTTGCAAATTGAGGACCATGACTGAGATTTCAAAGTAAAAATTGGAGTTGAAGATACTGGAAGGGCAATCAAAAACACCATAACTAAACCTTCCTCTAGCTGCCGAAGGTTAAAAAGGTGATACCCATATATTCAACACATCAGATTTGGTTTGGAAACAATATGGGAACAGATACTGGCCTCCGTGTGAGCTTCAAATTATTAAGATAAAAAAAGCTGGTTCTATTCAAAACCAATACATCCCAAGTGTTCAAATACAATACCAGAACTAAATGTCTAATGTTAATATTGTGCTTGTCATTAGATTCATTTTTGTAATATTGAATTGTCAGGGAATCACAGTCTATATCAGAGACATTAGGAAACATTGACAACATTAGGGGTTAGCGCAGGAATCACTCACATGCTGTCGCTCATGTGTCAGATATCTCATTAGGGGCACTTGTCTCATCTGTCACTATGACACAGTTCGGCAGGTGCTCCTCAAGCATGATGAGAGCAATCGGCTGATCTCTGAAATACTTTATACCTCGAATATCTAGCCTTCTCAGATTTCTACAACAATAATCACCAGGTGATATATACCTTCAGAGTTGTTGCTTTTGACCATAAACAAATATAATATAATATTATTATATTATCATAATATTTTATTATACATGTTTATGGTTCTGACAATGACCTCAAATGAAAAAAGAGAAGGAATTTAACCTGATAATGAGCTCTGGTCATTCAGTTTCATCTACGGTCTGTAAAATTAATGATCATAAGTTAAAGCCAGTGTTTGATTAGGAAGTTTGGGACCAAACTCCTTGGTTTGATAAAAACAATTTCATTTAATTTAAGTTGTCCCCTCTTGTAACAATAATATCAGTGAGTGGACAACTCGAAAGTATGATGCTTGAACAATGCTGATGCCCTTTTAAGTCTATTACTCTGCCATAAAGCATAGATGTTTTCACAGAAGAAACAGAGCAGTGTATCTTTTAACTACTTTTTTATTTTGCCAATCAATTCCAACTAATGACATCAGGCAAAATGAAGCAATTTTGAGGAGGAGCATCAATAATCTGTGTGAGGCAAGTTGTGTAAGGTGTAAAGCGTTAAGTGATGGCAAATGCCGATTTTTGCCAGTCTATTAGCGGGAGGGGCAGCCTCAACTCCCTTACATACACTAAAGATTCAACCCATCAATCTTACGGTATATGTTTGAGTGGTAGTAGTGATCGTTCTGTGATGTACGGATTGTGACTGATATCGATGCTGACCAGTGACTGTATCATAGCCAGACGAGAAATCCCCCACTCATCTAACATCTTACAGTCAGATAGGCTGAGGTGTAGTATGTGCTCCAGGTGATCTACAATTGAAGTTATAAAAGACTAATCGAACATGACTTATAATATTCAAGCTATATCATAATGTTAATAAAAACAAACAATAATGCCCACAGTCTGACCTGTCCTTCATCGGATTCAGTGTTTAGGTAACGTTTGATTTGCATAGTATTTTCACACCGACGCAGCTTGCTATTTGCAATACTGTTGACTTGACCTTGGCCATTACAATGACAAGCCAAGGGCTTACGTCCTTCTTGCAGAGTAAATGTGCGCTGCAAATGTGTGATTTCAGACAAGCACTTTGGGGAAGTATGAGCTAACGCCCTGAAGACAATGATACCATCTCCATGTTTTATCCTGTATTACCCAGAACCTTCGGTGCAGTTACACATCCAGAAAGTGGGTAAAAATACCCTAATCAAATGAGAATAACATCTTACATAAATTCTCCAGTCCTTCATAAATGACCTTTGTTCCAGATAAGTCGATTGCCTCGACTCTCAGCCCTGGTGTTTTCTGTGTGGGGAGTTTCTTCTTGGGTTTATATTCTCTGATATACCAGTGATCATCATTATATAGCTTCACCTTTCCCTCAACGACTAAGGCTAATATAGCGCCATTCAGTTCCTTCCCCACAGTCTTGATCATATCCAGGTTGAAACTGTAATAAGATAGAAGCTTGTAAACTGCAGGTCAACATGTTATTCTGTTTTGAGAAAAATACACAGAGTGTTGCAAAATTAAATCGTCTCCTATGCTACTGATGAAATTACAATTACATTTCAGATGCAGTATATCTAACATTGTGGCATTATTATTTCAAAATATTCTATTATCAGAATATTGAGAAAGAAAGTGGGTTTCTTGTCCACAGATACGATACTAAGGAAGCATATGTCGGAATATTCATCACGTGCCTTATACATTTTTACAGCATATCAAATGACTACATAGTTGTATCCCCCGTGCATCAGCTAGAATTTTTTTGAGCATTTTTCCAAACACAATCTAGTTTGCTTTTTTTGCAATGATCAATCAGAGCTGAAATACCTTCGTAAATATTTATATACACTCCCTTGTCCAAACTAAATCCACTCACCCCTGCACCTCGATAAGTTCCTTAGTTGCTCTAGCTTTTTGAGCATCTTCAACCAAAGTTTCCATTCTTACATTCTGTGAGAGGAAACTAATCCAATCAGCGACACCTTTCCATCTCTCCGGGTCTACGAATGGATTGTATCCCACCCACTGCTTAGTCGTGAGATCATCCTTCTTCAAATCTATGAGGAAGAAAATAGAGTTATTGGTTGAGCTAAATATTTCACAAGTGTGAACCATGTTTGTGTCTTGTCTCAAACCAGCTGAATCTATAGATTTATTATATTCCATATAGTGTAAAAAAAATCTAGGGCAGGATCAGACGAATATTGACCCAGACTAATTGATATAATTATCTTATTTTGAAGTCTTTTCTTCTGAGCAAAGCAACTCCCAGGAACTCCAGATGATATAGATTCATGATTTAACGATGATGATGGATTCAATTACATTGTTGCTGTCTAATGATATTGATATGGTACAGGA
Organism: Membranipora membranacea; assembly: GCA_914767715.1. Classification (NCBI taxonomy): domain Eukaryota; kingdom Metazoa; phylum Bryozoa; class Gymnolaemata; order Cheilostomatida; family Membraniporidae; genus Membranipora; species Membranipora membranacea. The sequence goes on from OU612073.1 coordinate 2,718,714, forward strand.
CTGCTGACACACATGGTACCCAAATAGTAGCCAATACCCTTTGGGCCTGCAGTTCTAGGGGAGGTAGGGACGCTCTGCCTCCCCTAGAATGCTCAATAGAGTGGCCTTAAAATGTTATAATTGAATATTCTGTGCCAGAATCAGCTCATTTGGAACTTCCATATGCTATTCATACCATTAAAGTGCTTTGCCGATTGGGGATCAACCCCAGACTCCACAGGAGGGTTATACAATATACCTCATCTGGTGTTACCGCACATCCTCTCCTACCATTTGTCCCAAACTACTGCCCTGCCCTTACACACTGGACTGTTAATTTATCAAATGGCCAGGGCGTCTTTTTACTGCATGTTTTTCTTTGTATTATCTACTCACCAGGTGTGCCGGCTAGGTCTTGGTGGATCTGCTCATCGGTTGTTCTTTGATTTTTAGTAATGAGGGTAGAAGATAAAAAGCGTGTTGGGTTGTACTTAGATGCACATAATCTCGCCACGGCAGTCTCAAGCAGTTGAGCTTTCCTGGGTGACAGTCGGCAACAAAGTGCATTCAACATCTCTCTGTATAATATAAGCGCATAATGAGAGGCGATGTATCCATACTGTATGTACTCAAAGTTTTCAGGAAATAATCTATCAGGTGGAGTAGAAAAAAATTAATAAGATGATGATACTTTGCTATGGGGAATTTACGCAAAATCATTCTGTATGATCTGTTAGGCCTGCATCCCTGAAAATGTCACACTTGTCCAGAAACGGGTTTGCAGTCGGTTGTCACGAAAGTTGACAAGTCATTAAGAATCCTGCTTGTTAGCGCTTCACCCACTCATCGACAACAGTCATGAATACGAAGGCTGTTCACTTTAATCGCAGCTACTAAGGAGCCGATACAATTTGTGAGAAAACCCAACCATGTCCTGTAGACTAACATCACCCTCTAGTCTTTGGCTCCAAGACATGGGCTCTGACTGAGGCAAGGAATATTAGGGGAAGGGGGGCACGTTGATCCACCCCACTTTTTTCAAATACCATTTTGTGTTTTGAGTTTTCCCCTCCATCAGAGGTCAAGAGATTAAAGGCACCCTTTTTGAGCAGACAAAAAGTAAGATAGCTACTAAGGGAAGATAATTATTAAGTTTTTCATTGTTTTTAGCGTAAAAAGTAAATAATGCGCTTATCGACAGAAATGTCATCTCTTCCCAACAAGGCGTGACTGAGAAGTTGCAACTTTTATTATGTGATAACATCATATTTAGTCTCAATTACACATAATCTAAACTTATCTCTGATGGAGAGATTTTGTTTAACTCGATTTAAAAGTGAAAAACAGGCTGTTGGGGCACATTGAGCCATGCCCGTTGGGACACGTTGAGCCATGCCCCGCAGTATGAATGTTATACGATGAAAGTGTATATGAAGTATATGTTTGAAACTGTTCGACAACACTTACATGGGTCGTTATTATAATTACAGAATGTTATTCTTAACCTTATTTATTCCATGTGTATTTATCTCCTCTAGCCAGAAAAATAGTACACTATTTAAGATAAAACTTTGAAAAGGTGGGGTGCAAACATTGGCATTGATCTGGGAACTGGCACGTTCTGGGCTGTCGCTGACACATTGTCGGAAAACCCTGACTGGCATTCTGGGATGCCGCCGGCTTAGCCGGAAAACCCATGACTGGTGGTATTCCACTACTTATATCGAGCACACATATAGATGGTTTACAAGCCATTACTACTAACTTGCTCACATTACTTACTTGCCTCTCATGGTGCTCATATCGAGCTCATACAGGTGGTTTACAGGCCATAACTTTTTACCAGCTCAACCTATCTGACCTAACAAGGTTAGGCTACACACTAATCATACACCATTGGTATCTATTCCAATCATACTTTCACCTGGACTGGACATACCGACTTACCAACTCGGCATCTATCTCTCTGGTAAATATTATTTACATCTAAACCTCATTGCCTACTGATCAAACCTTAGCATTGGGCTAAGTTGAGCCTCCTTGTATTAGCATCCAACCACGTATCACTGCACGTTACAATCAAATATGTAAAAACTGGCTTAACGTACCCGCCTTCCCCTACTCCTTGCCTAAGGCTTGAAAGCAACGCTAAAACGAGGTTCAGTCTCAACCACCCAATTAAAAACTGAACAAAACCATTGTTATGGAATCAGTTGAAAACCACCAAGTGGTTATTATGATATTCATATTGCTACCAGTCCAGCAAGACTCCTACTCCTAGCTAGTCCTAGCTAGTTGCTACCAAAAAGCAGTGCTACAAATTGAAATCTTATCAGACCATGCAACAAGTAGTGGCACGTGTGCTTGTTGCATGGTCATGTATCATTCTCGTAGCATTATCAGCATGACATAGTGATCAGAATGCTGTCATATCTACTATTACAATCTTAAAACATTAACATCACTAAAAGTAATATTTTGCACCTGCAGAGGATGACCTATTTCCCTATCTCCCTTCCAAAGAGCTGGTGCTTCTCATTGGTCAAAGGACGAAAATCTGGGATTTGATTGGTTAATGGGATCTAGTCAGCACTGGTACCCCTTGGCAGGAGAGGTATCAGGTGGTAAACAAATTGTAGCATCCTCAGTGAACCTCGAAAACAGTAACATATTTCCCCCTCCTGTGACAACTATGCTTGGCAGCCAGTTGATAAAGCAGTAAAGACCGAAATGACGTCAAGATGACAACCTCAAAAGGTGCAATATGAGTATAATTTGTTAATAGTACTTGATTATTCTTAGTAGTAAGTAAGTAAAGTAAGTGAGTCACACTCACTGACTCTGAGTGTATGACTTTATGTTATGTATTGTATAGGGTAGTAAGTAACATAGATATTACCTACTCAACTGACTCTGAGCACTACTACCCATTGATGATACCCATTGCATTAGGACTATCATACTACAAACCAAGCTCAGCAAGTATATTATGTAGTCAACACTGAGTTTATTAATTAATATATTATTGCAGCATGTAGTGTGGTGTATAAATCAGGCCAATGCAATATGTATTGTTGAAAGTGAAAAGATTGCCAAAACACTCAGACTGCAGACTAGACTGCAGTGCGTTTAACATACATACGTAACATAAACGTTGCATGGACTGGACCCGATTTAGTTCACATATACAGAAGAGAAATATTTGTTTGTAGCTCGCCCATACACCTAACAGGTAGTCGGTTCAGTGATTTTCTCTTGACGTAAGGACAGAGCGAAGTGGTGGTAAGATATTGATGACTACCAGTCACTGAACTAAATAGTATATAAATTTTATTTGCTTAAAAAGGTTGGCAGGTACCTAAGTCTTACCGTATTGATCCTGTCAAGTGATATCTCGTTTCCACACTCTATGGGGATGAGGAGATTCAGAACCCTTCGGTAGTTTATCAATTAGACAAATGCGTAGATAGATGTTATATTTTGCTCAATTTCATAATTTCAGGTCGTTAAATCTACATTATGGAAGATGTTGAGAGTGGTGGTGGTGATAGCGCTGACTATGAAGAGCAAATGGAAGGTATGTGATTGAGTTTTATTAGTGCTCAGACTCAGAGTTGTTTTTGATGCTCTGATACAAAAATGACTGACGCCTACAATGCGAGTAATAGCTGACATGAAAAGGATTGGCCATATTTTGGCCCTGTCATTGAACTCTGCCTTCAATTTTTCTTTGATATACGATGAGCATTTGCAATTTGAAAAGACATCAAGACTGAAGAAACTCAAACAGGCAACAAAATCAGTTGAATAAGTAGATTACAACTAGTATTTGCAACTGAGAAAAACTTTGCCATTTCCCGCAAGCATGAAAGAGCTGAATTTGAGGGTAGCTGATATTTAATAACCCTCATTATTTTGTCTAGACTCCCAGTCACACACAAACTAGCTAAATTAAACTATGTCTAACAATTCCTTGGATAGGGTAGCAATGAAATGTAAAAAATAAGTAACTGATTTGGAATTACTATATCATACTTCATTTGAATGTGAGATGGTGCCATCGGTTAGCGGCATTCACTGCCTGATGATTGGTGCCGCTAACCCATGGGTTTCAGTCCCACTGGGGGAGTTCACTTACTTCAAACTTATACTAATATTTATCTCTCTTGACTCGTTCCAGACGAGGGTCTATATCTATTAGAATCAGAAGGTGCTGAGGAGAAGAGGGAGGTCCTGAAGGAATCTGTTGTAGCTGGTAAGTTAAGATAGGATTTTTTTTTCATTGATGTACCAGAAAGTTTGATGCTCTGGAGTGAAGACAATTTCAGAAGATGCGGTACAATGTAGAGCTAAATAGAAAGTAAAAATGAGAAAGGAGCTCTACACAAAGATGAGGCAAAAAATTATCTCAAAAAGCAAGACAGAACTATTCATTAGTGACCTGATTCAACTTCAAACTATCCTTGCTCGCTCATCAAAGTTGTCCTTGCTTGATACAAATTCTTCCCTGTTTGTGTTTCATTTATGGCAATTTGTTCGTAAATCGAGAAAAGTTTTAATTCAATCAAGCGATGAAAAGATCTGGAGCAAGCCATGTCAGAGGTCTAAGGGAGGAATGGAATTTTGCCAGTGAAAAGTTGAAAAGAAAAATGCACATGACTCTGGAATTTGGCACAATGACTTAATATCCGTGAATTTACAGAATTTAATATGGTATAACTGAAAAAAGTCCTATTTGTATTGACTTTGACAAAGAGACAATAATTTGATGACAGGCATAAATGAACCCTCACTAACGATATCTTTACTGCTGTGCTCGATGGGTAGTTTGGCTGGATACACATGAAAATTCATAGTGAGATTGTAGGTGTTGTGAACATCTACCACTTAAAATAATAAAGATATCAGCTAGGTTCTGCAATAAAGAGGAAAATCATCAAAAATTCTGAAAACTGTAAATAATGTAGCAAGTTTGCATTTTTGTGTAGTGCAATGAATATTACAGCTCATGCCCACTTCCTCGTTCAAGATAGCTTGTGACTTTGAAATGGGAATAAAATTTAGAAATAACTGACTGTTAGAGGTTTCACCCAAACAAACCGTTAAGTATGTCACCCAGAATTAATTCAATGTTTCTCTTGCCTGTACTGGAAGGGTAGTTTGATTATCTGTCTGTTATTGCAGTTTAAGCTGGTTAATTCAGTTTTTATAATTCAGAACTCCTGTTAATTCAGACAAGGAAAATTGGTCCCTCCAGCAAGATCTCGATGCATTCTAATGTCACTGAATTTAGACTCTGCTTAATTAGGAGACATTTTTGTGGTCCCCAGAGGTTTGAATTAAGTGAACTGCGCTTATTATTATTGCTGTCTGCTCGTGTTTTAGGTGCTAATTTGACTGTTTCACTCACTGATATCGGTGCTGATGTAGTTGGGAAGAGTCTAGAGCGGTTAGCTGACTATTCGAGCCATTCTGATGAGGAGGATGATGACGATGACCAAGGTAAGCCCTAAAGATACTGATCATTAACGATTTAAAATTTGGATAAAACTTTCTACTGTACATTGGTGCAGAGGCCCCGATCTCAGTTTTCAGTCTCATATTTGGAGTTGTCCTTTTAATTTATACCAATTTGAGTGGGCAACTCCAAGTTAGATGATTTTATAAATAAAATTTCCACTCTGAGAAATCGAGTGATACTGTTATTTAGATCAACTTCGGGGCCCACATCGTCAGGATTATTGTGATTTGATCGCTTTAATGCACTGAACTTTCTTATAAAGTTTAAACATTTTATATTCAGAACCATCTGAGAAGAAGGCCAAGCGAGCACCGCCCCGCAAGAGAAAGCCTACAAAGAGAGAAGACGTCAAGTGTGAGGATTGTGGGAAAATACTGAAAACAAAGGCTATACTGCGTCGGCACATGAAAATACACACTGGTGACAAACCATACGAATGCAGTGTGTGCAAATCTCGATTCACACGCAGCGAGAATCTCCGGGTTCACATGCGATTACATACCGGGGAGCGACCTTACAAATGTACTAAGTGTGACTTCAAAAGCACAGACAAAACTAGCCTCACTAAACATCTCAAAGTACATGAAAGAACGACTAATTTCAAATGCAGCAAGTGTGACTATGCAGCAGTGTCCAAAGGTAACATGGTTAGTCATATCATAGGTAACCACAGCAAGAAGGAAGCGTTTATGTGCAGGTTCTGCTCCTATGGTTTCTGTACAGACCACGAACTAAACGATCATGTCAAATCGGAACACCCTGAGGCTAAGCACCCGTGTAAAACCTGCGGTAAGCGCTTCACCTCTCGAGCGTTCCTTCAAAGACATTCACTCAGTCATACCGGAGAGAAACCTCACAAGTGTACAATGTGTGAGCGGGCGTTCACCAGGGCAGAAACACTACGAGATCACATGAAGACTCATAACGATGAGGCTTCCGTCATCAAGTGTGACTTCTGCAACTTCGAGTGTAGTAATAGTCAGAAACTGAAACGTCATATGCAGCAGCAGCATGCGAAGCATCCCAGGCACACCTGCTCTGTCTGTTCATATGAAGGTGACACTGAGAGCGAAGTGCTGTCACATATTCAAGATGCTCACAGTGTCGGCGATGAAGCTGTTGTTGTGCCTTACCCCTCAACCAATGAGAACAAAGAAGAATGTAACTTGTGCGGTCAAACTTTCACTCAACACTCTAACCTCAAACGCCACATGCTGATTCACCTCGGAGTCAGTAAATTCAAGTGTGAAGAATGTGGTGATTCGTTCACAAGAAACGCCGGCCTTCAAAGCCACCTTGTCAAAGTGCACAACCACGATCCACAGGAAATATACTACTGTAAGAAATGTGACTTTAAGGGCCAATCTCGCCACGCGCTGGAGGCCCATAATCAGGCCGAACATAAGGTTGAGTTCAAGTATGAATGTGACTTGTGTACTGAGTTCAGCTCCATTGATAAGAACGAATTCATCGCACATGTCTCAGAAGTTCACAAAGTAGCATATACTTACTTTTGTAAATTCTGTGAGAAAGGTCATCAGACAAAGTCCGGACTGCTCGACCATATTAAGGATGAGCACGGAAGCTCCAAGGTCCATGAATGTGCAGAGTGTGGTGAAAGATTTCTCCGTAGATCCAGTTATGTTCGCCATATGCGCACACAGCATCTGAAAGAGAGGCCATTTAAGTGCGAGCGATGTGGACTGACATTTGATCGTAGGGAAAAGTTGCTTCGTCATATGAAAAGGCATAATTCTGACGAGACGATGTTACCAGATGCCGAGTCCACGCTTATGGAATGCTCGGATAACTTTGAGAATTTGGAAGACATGGATGATGTCACCCCTTCCGCCACGCAGCTCTACGGCTCTCCAACTAAAAAACTTTTGAGCGGCCTGAAACTAGCAGACCGCACTCTGTCCCAGGGAACCAAGGTAGGATCATATCGCTGTGATATCTGCAGCAAAGACTTTTCATCCAAGCGTAGCCTAGCCAGACACACGGCTGGCCATGCTAACAAGCGAGCCATAAGCACGGATGAAGACATTGCTAAGATCCAGGAGTGCCAGCATCATAGTTACAGGTTGCAGAACCAGCTTCACCACTGCGTGGAGTGCGGGGACACATTCTCCAGAAGAGGTGCTAGAAATAGACATTATAGAACTGTGCATTTGCTAATCAAAGCGTTTAAATGTGACATCTGTCAAAAAGCATTCACAAGACAAGACACGCTTAAGTCACATCTGCAGAACCATACTGATTACGATACCAAAGGTCACTGCTGTGAGGTCTGTAAGATGGGTTTTGAGAGTGAGGCAGGCTTAAGAATCCACATGAAACTTCTCCATAAATACCCAAAAGTTGGCTTAGCGGTTGGCAATGGCATAGATTGCGCTGACGAAGATGAAACGTTGACATTGATTGCTGAGCGTGCCGGCTCATCGGATGATTGTCTTGTCGCCATTGAGCTTCCCCTTGATACCATACATATGGAACAGTCTGATGAGGAGGTATTGATTGGAGAGTTTTCTCATGAGCACAACGAGGATATAATCATCGAGAAAGATGTTAATAATGGTGTGGACGATGCCGACAAGGCTATTAATGAAGCTATGGAAAGTATGCTTCAGACAGTTGCCGCCGAGAGCTGTTAGATTTGTTTCTAGTCGTCTCTGAGAATTATGATGGTGCTTATCTAGAATTCAGTCAGAAATGGGTTTTCTTGTAACTGCTGAGATTTTATGTTCTGTTTTATGATAAAAATCTTGTTGTCTTGTTAACATTCCTTTAACCTGCATTCTTATTTTATTGGGCTTCTTGTTAATGTGATATTGTCTTATGATTCATTTTGTTGTAGGGGTAAGAAGCGGTGGAGGTTGAATCTTGTCAGTCGCAATATATTCTGTTACAAAATTTCAATGTAATATATTTCCTGGCGTATATCAATTTTATTTCCCTGCTGGGAAATAAATAAATCTAGTTTGAAATAGGCTTCAACTTGTCGCCAAAGGCCAGTTTTTGATCCTTAGAGGAAGTGAGAGAAATCAGTTTGGAATCAATGGCTGTGGCTGAGGGATCAAACTGGATTGAGTTAGTTAGTGGCAGTCAATGAGACTACTAGAACAAAGTTTGATATCACAGTAAAACTTATTCTGCGCGTCAAATTTCAAGTCTGACCATTACTTGTTTGTTTGCTGGCTACTGAAACCTACATGCTAATAGTAAAACTACTACTACTAAAACTACTACTACTAATACTATTACTACTATTATAAAGTACTCAAGCTTTGCTGGGTTGATGGTAGTCAGTATTTCATGATCAACTACATTCCCAGCAAAATTGGATTGTAGTTGATTATAAAATACTAATATCAACCTGTGCAAAGCTTTAGCACTTTAACTACACATTTTCAGCAGGTCACTTTTGAAACCCCTAAATTGTCCGTTTTTATAAGGATTATATGTATTATCCCTCATTTCATTGTTATTATAAGGGTGGTCCCTGTGGCCAACTGCTTGTCAATTTTCTTCATAAACTGGACCTTATCTAGACCATTTTTCTGGGGCTCAAATACCTGCGGGAAAGCACCATCATGCCCTCCCACACCTGCCCTAACCCATTGATACAGCCCAGAACCGATCCTGCTAATCATGTTTGAATCGCAAAACTTCATCCTGCATATATGAAGAGATATGTGGTATAAGATGTAGTCAGGGACAGTCACTTATCATTTCAAATCAAGCAAACATTTGTGGTTAATCATGTTTTACACACATGGACCCTGACATTATCCCATCATATACTGTTATCATGCAGGCCATGCTTTGATGCATCATGACTTTGTAAACGTTTGTATGACTGATGGAGGTTTTCTATACAACATGTTCATCCAAAAAAGAGAGGAGGCCACATTTTTATTTTGACTCCATCAGTCAATAGTGCATAAGCTGTCAACAGTTTAATACTGATTAAAATTAATCAATCTATGTTGCAGTGCAAACAATGACCATGTGGTCTGGTATTTTTTTTAAGTTGCCCCCTTTTTTACCACATGCAAGCTGACGGCGACCAGTTGTCTTAGAATCTTTCCTGGACATACTGTTATCAAAATATATTGAAAAAGAATGATGTCATGTGTAAAAAAAATGATAGGTGAATGGCGAGTACTGTCTATCAATATAGTGAAAAGTAGCGAAAGATGCTGGAATATTGATCCACAAATCACCAAATATTATGCATTAAAACAGAAATACTTCATGAATATATATTACATATATAGTGTATAAATGTTGGTATAGAGGCAGAGATGGGGAGGGTGAAGGAGTTGGAGTATACACAACCAAAGATACAATGCAGCTAACCATCTAAAAATTTGGCTGACAAAATAAGCTCTCAAAACTCTAATTGGTAAACTACTAGGTCCTAGGAATATGAAAAACCTTGCAATTAGTCCACCGTATTTCATTTTGTTGAATCACTAAGATGTCAAGGCCATGGATTATTCAGACATAATTCCCCTATAACCGGACTCATTCCGAAATAATTCACAAAGATTCTCTCACAAGTGAGTAGCCCGCTCTCAGCGAAACCGAGGTAGCACATGCTGTTATCAGAAGCGTTGAAGCAATCACTAGCTATGTAAATATCAGCATCAGAGAAAGGTTTCAGGGATTCCCAGTGTAACTTATTGATGTCCACCCCAGGTAATGGGAGTTGTACTACACCATTGTGTGGAGAGTCGTCTGTTCCCCAGAACTGTCGTACGGCACAAACAGGCACCTCCGGCGGCCTCTCACAACCTGTAGAGTAGTGAAACATTGAAAGATCTTAACACACAGAAAGAAAATATAGATTAGTATAATAATTCTTTTCTTAAAATTCATATATGAGTAAACATTACCATGTGGCTGTGGAGCTGTAGAGGTAAAAGCAGTATCTGAGAAAAGCGTGTATTACCAACTCATACATGAAATCATAAAATACGAGAGCAAAAGCGAGCCCACATCAAACAATGACAAAAAGCAGCCCAAATTAAGGCTTATAATTGTCGGGTTGTTGCATCGAAATGTTGCGAAAGTTTCTCCAAATTGAAGTATATGCGTAAGCAGAAAATATTATATAATTGAGTTGCCATAGATGAGCCAATCAGAAAAGTGACAGCACATTGGATACTGTTGCAATACTGTGACAGCATTCCTACCAAACAACTGACAGATCTGCCGCTCAACGTGCTCCACTAGAAGTCTACTTGGTACAAGAACCTCAGGAATGTGGTATCCGAACTGTTGGAAGTTGTCGTATCTCGGGTTTTGGGGGCCATCAAGGTCCTCAAAAACCTCAAGATCTCCATAGGTGAAAGATGCCAATAGTGTTGCATGGCCATCTGTCACCGCAGCTTTTCCAAATGCTATAGTTTGTTTTATAAGCATATTACTTTTCATCTCACCATGGTGAAATCCGTATTTTTCCCACCAAGGACTTTTGTAGGTCAGGAAGACTTTGATCGCAGGAAGCGAGTAGGTCTTGCCAAGCATCTCTTCAATTCTCAGTTGCCGTGATCTGTTGCCACTGATTTTGATCTTCTTCATTCCTTCAGCGGCGCACGCAAAGAAAACCTTCTCGCATTGAAATGATATAACATATTGTCCGCCACTTAACTTTACCCTTACAAAGAAATCCTGTGCGCCGAGCTCCTCCACAGACACCACACTATGATTCAGTCTCATATCCACATTGGGAAGTGTTTCGAGTTCATTCACTAGTGCAGTGGTGAGTGCATCAAAACCGCCTGTCATCTGTTGCATGACACCCGGTCCATAGAAATCCTTGACGCGACCAAGGGAGGCAAGGAAGCTGGTCAATGAGAACTCATGAATAGGAAACAGTACTTTTTCCAGAGTCATCAATGTGGGGTTGTGAGTACTGGCGAGATAATCATCAATTGTTAGGTCAACTGCTCTCTGTCCGGTTTTCTTAACAATAGCTTCACCAAAATTACCATTTGCCGGAATCTCGAAATCATCCTCAACACTACAGAATAGAAAAGTGGAAGGTAGTAACCGCGGATAGAAATTTTATTTGAAGTGATGATCAATGAGATAACCATCATTTCACTTGACAGTATTTATTTATTTTCTGAGTAATCGCCAACTTCATGGTTTTGAAGGTACTGACAATATGGCATATCAATATCCATTAGTCATTCCAGGTAGGCTAGGGTGAATGACACACGACAACCAAGTCAGGCAGTACTAACCAAACAGCGCACCCGGTAGGGCTCCAACCCAGGACCTGATCCTGAATCTGACACCTCTAACACTGAGCTATCCCTGATCCTATTGTATTGATAATCTAACTACCAAACCAGTTGTCATGAAGTTTAAATGATTTGGCGTATTGGCAGATGACAGGTATACCAATTATATATTCCGAAGGCCCCACAGGAGGAGCTTACAAAACCCCTCTGGATCTTTGCCTCTCCTACCATTTTTCTAAACTACGGTCCTGTAATGCAAATATTAAAAGTTCTCATTAGCACACATAATGGCTAGGTGCTGGCATCTGCAAAATAATTCTTATTATATATATTACATATTATAACATGTATATATAAATATAATATATATTTATTTATATATAATATCATTTTATATAAATATATTATATATATAATATTATTATATATAAGCTTAATTACCTGTAGCTTGGATCTATACTGGTGAACAGATGCATCATGATATCCTTATCCTCTCCTGATATATCGACCATATCATAGAGCTCACTGCCCTGATTGGCTCTTCTTCCTCTCCAATAAATCATCGGTAGTGTGTTGTCTGGCTCGTCCATATCAATCATGTTTCTCGTCTCTACTTTTAGCGTATCTACAATGTGTCCGGTGATCTTGTGTATTGTGGGAGCAAATCTAAAACAAAAAAAATTACAAAGGATCATGTCAGCGGAATTAAAGACAACACAAATCGAAGGTAAGTAATTATCAAACCATTAGCCTGACTGAACTTGAGCACTTACGCTTTTTTACATTTTTAATAATCATTGATATGAATTTATGGATCAGTGGTAAAATACATAGCGTGGCTATTTGTGGAGATGAGCCATCAGTATAAAGCTTTGTGTCAGGATCTAAAGCTATAAATCTGGCAGCTTTTACGTGATGGCCCAGTAACAACCTTCAAAAACTCAGCCGAGCTGTATGACAAAAGTTTATAAGTGTCAACTATTCTAGATTCTGAACTTGTGGACCAATCAAAGATGAGATATATAGTCCAGCAACCATACATGAATAGCCCTACCCTTGCTCAGGGTCAGATATGTACCATTTATCAATAAAATATATATCAGTGGTTGTGATAGGTAGATCGGAAATCTTGAAGCTTTGATCTTATTACCATCAAATCGTCTTTGCATTAAAAAAGTTTAACATCATCATCCATAAGTTAGTATTCTGCTGGTGATAAAATTATTTTCTCTATCTCGCACTCACCTATATGTAGTTTAAATCTTCAAATAGAGCCCTGAATAGCGCCTGCGTCCATCAGGTGCTCTGAACTTCCTGTTTAGCGAGTCTAACAACACAGATAAGAACAAGACATTTGTTGACAGAGAGTTAGACAAACTCTTTTCTATCTAGGTGGTCTCCTCAGATTGCCCACTTACCTCATCGCCCCGAGATCGGCCTTGAAACCACCGGGCATAGTAACCGTTTGAAATCTTCCACCATATCTGTCTGTAGACTCCAGCAGAAGTATCTTCATGCTTGTCTCTCGACCCAATCTCCAGGCCGAGTACAATCCGCTTACTCCTCCTCCCACTATTACCATGTCATACTTCTCCATTATATCCTAGAGCACACAAAATACCTACATACTGATGTACTTCTCTGTTACCATGCAAAATACAGATTGAACATGTTTAGAAAAGGGAAAAGATATCATTAAAAATTCATAAAGTGAGTACACCGGCTTTCAAACAATATATATGCCATTTGAATGCATTTGAAGACTTCTGCTCCAGCTCACTGAGTGCCTGTCTCGCTTCTTGTTCTATTGGCGTCGATCTGCTTACTGTTCAAATTAAATATAATTTTGTAGGAATTTTGACTTTCTAGTTGTAACAAAAAACTGTTAAAAAAATGAACACACTAATAGACGCAGTTGATGGCCTCATTTATATATTCATGTGAAGCCTATTCCAGGTATTGACCCTCAGGTGTGAATTGTAATCAAGCCATCAAGTAAAGTAATCAGATCCGTTCTGGAAGGGGTAAGTGGCTGTTTTTGAAAAAATGTTTTCATGAATTATAGTCTATATTTGTTAAGGCCGTAATTTTGTGGGAGTGCGGACACGTATCATGAGATAAGTATAGAGCGCAAACATACAATAATCATTCCTGAGCTGTACATCTAGCTGTGAAAGGGTCAAGGACACAAGATGAACTTCCTTGACAGGTGTCTGTGCCCTATCAATCAATAATGACTGATTTACATATTGCGATTTTTCTCAGTAAATATTTAGTATTTTTGAAAATCATTATGGCTACTCATTCCTCAACTATATTTGACTCTGCTGATGTATTTTTGAAAGCTTATTTTCTTTTTTTACAAGAAAATTGAATATGATAAAGTGTAGAAATACAATAATTTTGACTTCTAATTGTTATCGCTGAGTTCAGTTTATAGTTTAAAAAAAATAATAAATCAATACGCTTTTACGCTCTAAAATATGGCTCAATGAAGCCTGTCTTGACAAGACTTGTTATGCTCGTTGTAATTACCTTACAGTGATTGATGTCAACAGTTATTAGGATGTGAATTTGAGAATAGCAAATTGGTGAAAGTAAGTTGCATAACAAACTTTTTTGTCCATATTATTACTCTACGCACAAGTTAACCTCTGTAGATGGACTACCAATTCTCTATAATTAATGCTAGATTTGAATTTCAGTTCACCTTTAACTAATTATTGTTCATGTTCATTTTGCATGAGTTACCCCCTTCCTGTTGAGGTATAGGGCAACTCCATACAAAAGTTGTTTCATTCAATAATTCAAATTTGTCCCGCACAATTATTTTGAACTTTATTACGTAGTATTAACTCAACTTACTAAAAACTCAAGTATCCAGTGCACCGTAGTTCTCAAAAGGGTGTGATAGCAGAATAGAGTGTGATGTGCTTTTGAGGGCTCTCCAAAAAGAACTGTTGAGCCTTCTTGATGTTCACCCGGCTTTATGTGTAACGGGGGGTTAATAACTGCAGGTAGGTGCGGGCCTGAAAAACGGAGATTGGGTTTGCCTATCGATCAATCAAAAATAATTTGATCAAACATGAAACGTAAAAAACTATATTGAATTTTAAAAAACGGTCATGAAGTTTGTCACAAAATCATATTTCATCAATCTTGGGCAAAAATTGAAATTGGACATTACTGCTTCCACAATTTCAAGGAGATCAAACGATGATGGAGATAAATCAAGAGTAAGAGTAGAGTGGATGGGGCTATCTTTCAGGCGTCCATTGCGTCCATCACCTCCACATTCAATGTTCACCTGTACCTGTCTCATCTCATTTCCTCACCTCTTCGTTTTGTTTGCGATCCTTTTCACTTTTATATGATAGAATTCAGCAGTCTCAGATTGAAAAATGTCAATATCTAACAATGACATCCTTTGTAATGATGGTTCCCTGGCTGTGAGAGCTGAAGATCCCACAATTATGTTGACATTCCAGCTGAACCAACTCCTCAATGCTTTTGACTTGGGAGTTTTTGTATTGTTAATTAGTGAAGGCAACAGAATAAGTAACAAGGCTAATATTTCTGTGGCAAAGTTTCTCTGGTTTTATTTACTACAGGAATCTACCTCCATACCTCATCAGAAACAAATTGGTTAACAGTAATGTTCAAAATCTAGCACATAATATCACCTCTCTCGATTATCATTAAAAGATACGTTATCTGTTCACATTTATTAAGTAATTTATCTAACAGAAGGTAAAATTATATAGAATTAGGTATAATATGTTGATATAGTTTTATATACATTGCGTTTATTAAACAAGGGATCAGGGAGACAAGCCTCTTGATATAATCATAATTATAAGCAAAAATAATGTATATAGTAAGAGACAGCCATGATGCACATCATCTGAAGTTCTTTGAAATGGCCATTAGGTTGACAAGGGTTATCAAAATAAGAACAGTTTTTGAACTAATGATACCACTAGCAGCATTGCCACGGTCGATATCTTCTCGCGGAGCACCGAAGCCCTGGATGATGCGTACTGTATTACGTGGCACTGGAGATGTAGCATTAGTACAGTCGCACTCGGAGTTTGTACAGTTCATTGCGAAAGCATCCTCATAACTCACAATTCTGTCCTCATCATCATAAAACTTAAAGTCAGCGAGGTCAAAGCTTATGTCATCTGGCGTGGCAGTACCGACCTACAGAAATAGGTGCAACAGAAACAAAATTAGCCACATACTGTTAAGCTACAAGTCTAATATTGTGATTCAATGCATCCATGTTTAAATCAACTCTGCTCTCTTCCACTCTGGATGAGTTTGCATATCTCAACAGCCGGCAAATATAGCAGGAGTGCCTGTCAAGACGGTGATTTTAGATAGTTTAAATGTAAAAGTATATGACTGTATCTTGTTAGTTTTATTTTCCATAGACAAAGAAATACCCTTCGAGAAAAGGCATTCACATCTAATCAGAATACCTGAATGAAGGCCTGCGTGTCTGGTCCCTGATGCTGCATGTTGAGAACAGCGTATTTAGCCTGGGCTCCTGATTTGGAGAATCCTTCAGCTGCAAGAACCCTCAGGGTTTTATTTTGAAACTCTGGGTCTGCCAGTGCTACCTCCAAGCAATCCTGTAAGTGTACAAACCATATTCGTTATTTGAATCTCAGCAGTGCATATTTGACCTTGGGGAATTAGTATTTGTGTTTATTTAGTTAATTTGGCCAGGTAGAACAACAATATTTTCACATATCAGGAGATGTCAACAAAGTTGACCTATCTCAGAAAAAATTATTTCATGTTGTATTATATTATATTATTTTAAAATGTACCAAACTTTTGCAGCTAATTTTTCGTAAAGCGTTGTGACAAGATTCACCTGTTTTGATAATGCGATACAGTTTTGCAATTTCACCGTAATTGGACTAACTTTAACCTGGCCTTACATTTTGTAGTTGTCTTATCATTTTTCATTTGTTATCTTCTACTACAATCTTGCTTTGGTACCTTATGGCGGGTGATGCTAACATCCGATCTCCTAGTTCCAACTAATAATTTATTAATTTATTCAATTTTATTTAATTTATTAATTAATTTATTAATAATTAATTAGTTTCCAACTGATAATTATTTTACCTGAAATGGAGTGGTTGGAGTTTCACAATAATCAGTATCAACCAACTCGTTGATGATAGCGACAGCTTGAGCTGCTTCGAGGGAGAACTGTATTGTGTCTGACACCTGATAACTGCTGTCCGAGAAGGTCTGGCCTTTCAGGACACAACCATCCGGATATCCGCCGTCAGCTTGTAGATTACACTGGAATATGCTCTGCCAAAACCTGTTTAGAAAGTGGATAGAGAGCTTTTAGATATGCCATAGGTCTTACTGGTTGCATGCAGCTACAGCAGAATTGTATTTCACAGAGTTTGATAATTGAGAATATATGAAATGCAATGATGGTTGCGTCTAAAATCAAGCACCAAATTGGTTGCTTGTAAAACGACACTAGAAATGTTCTCTCCTTCTCCCAACTTCAATCAATTATAATAATATGCTGACATCACCTCTCTTCCAAATGTATAGCAGATATTCAATAATATAGGTATAGTGAAGGTCACATTGTGCTGATTAACTGTAGATATAGAGAGCTCTCAAAGACTACCCAAAGACCAAAGCATGTTACAGTCAGGCAGTTACTTATGATAAAGTTGCATCTGATTTGCATGGTAGAAAAATTCAATGCTCTACTTGGCATGAATTATTGATGGTGGAAAGACTGCCTTCCATAAGGGAAGGTAATTCTCTTTATCTACAATATGATGTCACAGTGACCAGGAAGTGCTTGTTGCTTGTAATGCACATCTTGGTCACTGTGACATATTAATGTAGATCATCGAATTTTTTACAATGCGAATCTGACAAAACTTTATCATAAGTAACTGCCTGACTATAACATGCTTTGGTCTTTGGGGTAGTCTTCAAAGATTATTTGCGGTTGGATGCTTCTGATTGTCAACTCACTGTTCGGACCATGGGTGTTTTGGAAGATCATCCAGTTTAAGTGCATTAAGCCACTCTTTGAATCTTATCAACTGGTCCGATTGTGGATCAGTGTAAGGTTGGAGGCGGATGGCACCAAGCGAGACATGATGAAGTTCTGGCTCAGGGCTGATTGGGAAGGTATCTGTTCCAATCCAGAAATATTTCCTGGACAGACCATGTTCACCTTGAAAGAAAATCACGACCTTATTTGTTGATGACTGTTATAGTGATCGAGTGAAAAGCCTGTGAGGTCATGGTTTAAGGACTACATATAACAGGTTTACATGCTACAACAATATACACTTATGACTGAGACCTCACATTGTAAAACTTCGACGATACTTCATCTAGTTCTAAATTGTTTCTGCTTCTTTTTCCTGGTTCAATAAAGGCTACTCTGATGACTTCATAAAAAAAATTATAATGATTAATAATAAATCTTGATAACTCATTATTAAAAAAGTCATGGGGTTGTTATGAGATCAACAGCAAATTCAGCTTACTAAGTGAGTATCAAACATGCTTCAACAAGTGCTCTACATCATCATAGAACCTCATGGGAAAGTATATGTTCTTACCACCTCACCTCATTACTAGTCTAAGTGCTCAGACCGCTCAAATGCGAGTTAGTGGCATTATATTATCAACCGACCATTATGGAAGTAGGGCGGAAATGGGTGGTTGATAATGTAATGCCATTTTCTTTTTTTTTCTTTTCTTTTTTTTCCGGTTTCTGTTTGTGTTTATTTGTAATAAAAGGTTCTTCTAAAAGAAAATGATGACAGCGGAGCGATCAGAGACTAGAATGGCGACCGCCCAATTAACAGTATGACCAAGAACTATGTGGTCGAAGACCATTAACTTGCATTGGAGCCGTCTGAGCACTTAGACTACCTCAATACTAGCATTCTCAGATGCAGCACAAAGTGAAAACAATGTAAACTGGACAGGTTAGTGAGAAGTTTCTCAAACACTAACTGAGAAACACCTCAAACACTTACTGAGAAGCATCTCAAACACTTACTGAGAACCATCTCAAACACTTACTGAGAACCATCTCAAACACTTACTGGGAACCATATCAAACACTTGCTGGGAACCATCTCAAGCACTTACTGGGAACCATATCAAACACTTACTGGGAACCATATCAAACACTTACTGGGAACCATCTCAAACACTTACTGGGAACCATATCAAACACTTACTGGGAACCATTTCAAACACTTACTGGGAACCATCTCAAACACTTACTGAGAACCATCTCAAACACTTACTGGGAACCATCTCAAGCACTTACTGGGAACCATCTCAAGCACTTACTGGGAACCATATCAAACACTTACTGAGAACCATCTCAAACACTTACTGGGACCATATCAAACACTTACTGGGAACCATCTAAAACACTTACTGGGAACCATATCAAACACTTACTGGGAACCATCTCAAACACTTACTGGCCAGTAGTAATATTCTCCTCACGCTGGTCTCGGGTAACAAAAGTAGTACTCCTCTGACATCGACTGGCTGTTCCAGGAGCATTATCAAAATCGCGATATCAGTCTGATCACCGATGTCCACCATGCTGAGACAGAGCGGAGTTTGTAGTATGGAGTATGCATATAACTCCCAATATGCGCCCTGTGAGAAAAGAAAACTTTGAACCATTATGATTTGTGCCATCATGGTATTCAGCAAACCCACACAGCGCTGACTTCAATTCAATTGAATTCTTGTCACTGTTCAGTGTGGCTATCATTCCCTTCAAACCTTGAAATTTCTTTATGAATGCGGAAGTATACAATTTGCTGATGAGCCACTTGCCATAAGGGGAGCATATCTAAGTGTAGGAACATTGATCAAACTTATATTCACTATGATTTGATATATATGTATAAGATTAAGCAGCGTAATAAACTCCTTCGATACTGATTAAATTGGGTGGCAATTCTCAACTCTCCTAAATTATTTGAGCCAAATGCACTTTGACTTCGTAAGCTTGGCAAATCGAATCAAGTTTTTACTATCAGCTTACAATTTTCAACACTATCAGCCACTTAGTAGCATTTCAGCTGGCTGGTGCATTATGGTCTAGAGTTTATAAGAACTACCTGGGAGTATAGACTGGTGCGATCATGTAGGACAAGCAGGCCAGGATGAGTCTGTGCAGGCGATAACTGGATAACTAGATCGGCTATAACTCTCATCATATTGTCATCAGAAGGTACTGGACGAGCAAAGTTTGGTGCGCCGAGGAGGTAAGGTGAAGAAGAGGTCGAGGAGATGTGAACCAGCGGAACCGCCAGAGTTTTAGGATTGATGGCTAGAGCTAAATCACTACCTAGAATTGAAGGATGAAGTATTAAGTTTTAGATTAACAATGGAAGCTTGATGTATGCCACACACCACAATATAAAATTACGAGTAAGTGACACAATTGTAAGGCATTCAAAATAGCTATCATATTTGATTGATTTATATTTATCTGAATTTGATTTTTATTTAATTATTTAATTTATTAATTTATATATTAATTTCATTATCTATTTGATTGAAGAATTAAGGTATTTAATTGCAAAAAGAAGACTTTGGAAGATTGAGGGATGTTTACGAAGCCTCTATCAAGATTGCATTGCTATTGATGGGCAAACTTGCTCTCAGTTTGCAGGCAAGTAGAAAGGATAGGATAGGCTTTAGTTGTTCCTCCATATAACAGAAAGTTCGATACCCTGGAGTGAAAATAATTGTGAAAAATGTGTTACAATTTAGAAATATAGAAGTATAAAATAAATGAAAGGTTGAAACTACTCCACATACTCCAGATACAAGGGTGTGTGTCCATTCACTTCACTAACCTGCTGCAGTGACGAAACTTGGCATGTCATTTTTCTCTGGGTCTGAGACTCCATCAGTGAAAGTTACCACACCGTAAGTATCGAACAGCCTCTCGATTAACTTCTTGTCACCACAGGGATTGCAGACTAGTATACTTGTTGCCTTACTAGGCATGTCAGCCTTCAACTCCTCAAACACAAACTTCATGGCTAGATAGCGAAGGAATGCGATGGGGTTGTAACCTGAAAAATAGAAACAAATTATAATGCAGTTCACTTTATTCAGACTCAACTCAAATCTCTCAAAAATGTTTCCTAATTAAGCAGAGTGACATAAGAATGCATTGAGATCTGACTGAAGGGACCAATTTTCCTTGTCTGAATTAACAGTAGTTCAGTACATAAAGTCTGAATCAACCAGCTGACACTGTATAGCTTGTATGATGTTTTTGCTTAGTATGGAATCTCTGCAGTCCCAGGGCTATTAAAACTACATAAAACAGATTTGTTGCCCGTCGAATGATTACATGTTATGTAACTGCCAGACAAAACAAAGTTGGTGGTTTTGATATCTAAAAACTTAGCTGCCTTTGAATTACAGAAAATTATCATACCTGAACAAACACCATTGCCCTGATAATTGTTATATATATTAACAAAAAGCGAAGCTGTTCTTCCTGTGCTATTCTCGGTCTGGTCCATAAGATAATCAAAATCGTATAGCCACCACTCCACATACGGACAGTTGTCTCCCTCACATGTAGATTTGACATCGGTGACAGGTGTCTCTATTAGACCTGGTTGGATATAAGCAGTTGGAACTTCCGTCATTGTCAAATCGAGGTTCCAGTATCCAACCTGTAAAATATCAGAGCAAGTACGAGCTAGTAGGGAGTTGCCTTATGTCGAGAGGAGAGTGGCTGAATGATTTGACAAAACATTATACACCATAAACATTATAGGCAATTTTTGGAAATTGCCTATAATGTTTATCTTTCAGAACGTTTAAGATTTGTTTAATGGAAAACGAACCTTTTCATAGGTGTAGTTTTGGCTAGAGTCTACTCCGGTTGATTTGACAAAATTGTTGAAATCATATTTAGCAGGAGCATTTCCAAGTGCATCAAACACAACTTCCCATCCTGCTTGGCTCTGGAAGTCAACTTCTTTAACAGAATCTATCAGGTTTGGTAAGTTTGCCCTAGAACAAGAGGCTATATAATAAATAACCAATACAAGAGTGATGGTATGTTATTTTGTTATCAAACCCCTGTTACTAGACCTGATGAGATGCAATCAAAGCTTACAAAATATGTAGCTTTAATAACATATAATTAAAGCTATTGACCTATTTTTTTTAAAATGAGCAGAGCAAGCCTCAATAATATTTGAGCATAAGATTGCGTAAGTCACTTCCCTTTTACGTATATGTTGTTAATGTTATTACAATATTGATATTTATCATAAACATAATTTACACCTTAATATTTTTGTTGTTCAACTTTAGAGCAACAAAGATAAGTCGGTGTATGCTGTGGTCATAATTTCATGTGTTTCATATGTGATTGCGGTCACTAAGCATACGCTAGCCTCACTAAAATAGACATATTTATTATCAATCTTTCGGATTTTCAGTTTTCCTTTAAAGGGCAACCAAGGTTTCGCAGCAATGCATTAATGGGTAGCAAATAATGTGCTGGGCAGCATCAGCTTAGTGCATTACGCGATGCAAAACTCAAAGTAGTTGCTGACTCTAAGCTGGGTAACACTTCAGTTTAGGGGAGGTTCCAAGACTTTGCTGTAATAATTATAGAGCACAGGCTAAGTAATAACAGGAACAGGAAATTGCTCTGTGGTATTCTCTTTTAGCTGAGTTTGAGTACCTGATGTAAGAAATGTTTCACAAGAATTCTGGCTGAATAATCATCCGAATTATATTTTGTCTTTTTCCCCATGCAGAAGGTGCAATCTGCTATTAATCAATGGCCATCAATGAGAAGTTGTTTGAAACCTTGGTTGCCCTTTAAATGCCTTTGAAGTAAGATATAAACATTATTTTCTGTTGAAACACACTACGTGGTCATAGCTTCATTCGTTCAACAATACGCCCCTATATGATGAGTATGAGTTTAATTTACCAGTAGTTCACTCCCTGACTTCACTCTCTATGCCAATCGCTTCATTACTCTCTATGATACTCTCAACACCACTCACCACGTTGCTCACCACGTCGCTAACCACGTCACTCACCACATTGCTCACCACGTCACTCACCACGTCACTCACCACGTCACTCACCACGTCACTCACCACATCGCTCACCACGTCACTCACCACATTGCTCACCACATCGCTCACCACGTCGCTCACCAAGTTGCCAACCGCGTTGCTCACAACACCACTCACTACGTCATTGTCTACGTCACTCTCAACGCCACTCATAATGTTACTCTCTACATCACTCACTATGTCACTCACTCAGTCACCCACTACGTAGCTATACTCACTATAGGTCACTATAATACTCACTCAGCTTCACTGCAGAATTCATCACCAGTGCAGTATTTATTGATGTGTTCATGTAGACCGAGAACAATGGCATACACAGCATCTATTACATAGGGAACAGAAGTCTGTTCTGCAGGAACCGGTGGTAGCCTTAGAGTGTCATCACATGGGTTATCAAATCTGTATGAACCTACAAAATATGTTCAATTTAATAAATTTCATGAAACACAAGCAAGTATGGATATAAGATGTATTAAGATGAATTAATCATGACATATTTTAGAGCTGTTGATGCGGAAGTAAGTTGGAATCAAGGAGGCTATCAATGCTTTTATAATCTGACGTCTGATTTCAAAGGGCAACATTTTTATTTCAGGTAATATTTTGATGCGGCAACTGTTGGATTGGGAGTCATGCAATCAATATTCGGAAGAAAACAACTTCTTACAAAAAAGGTATTTGTTGAGACAACCAGGGACAACCCTCTCTGAGACAACACTTAGATATAATTTATTTATAATTTAGATCGAAACATGTTTCTTGTGACCATTGACCTTTGACAAATAAACCTGTCTACTGCCTAGATGTGTCAGTACACTGCATCATCTTTGAAGATGAGAGTTATCCTCTCTTGGGTACAAGTAATGGGACCCATAGTACTCAAGCAATTCTTTATACCCATTCCCACAGGAAACCCTGCAACTCTTTATATCAAAGAAACAGAGAGGGTTATTTTATTGCATATGGGGTGTGCAAACAGACAGTGGACCTTTGGTATGTTAAAGTGTTTAGGAAAGCATAAAACAACCACCGTTCATACCAAAGTTATCTCAAAGCAATGAACAAAAAAGTAATAAATCTACTCACACAAGGACATTATTGAATGATATAACCAATTTCAAAGTGTGATAACACAGGGTCTAGAAGGTTCTAGGGTATGTTATCAACCCTGTTACTGATTGATACTAAAATATCTTTGGCTATGCTACCTTTGAATAATACTGGTTCGTGTTAATTTCTGGTGTAAGTATAGCAGCCCGGTAACTGTCCCACGCAAGCTAGGGCTAATCTGACTGATAAACTGTTAGTGGATCATCATTTCAGTGTTTGTCTGTTGCAGGGGAGATAACGTACTCTAGACCCTTCTAAACCCTGGGTTTTCATACTTTGAAATCATTTACAGCATTCAATAATGTCCTGGTGCGAGTAAATTTAGGTTTTTTCTGTTCATTGCTATGAGATCACTTTGATATGAGCAGTGGTTGTTTTTTGCTTTCCTAAACACTTTAAGTCCCATTCCTCAAGGACCTGGCTAGTGAATGGTGTACCTGGACCAAATTAATGACAACTGCCAGCGCCGGGAATCGAACTTAGAACTCACAGATCACAAGTCCTTCTCCTTAACCATCAGCCAACTTCTGATTTACTAAACAGTCTAAACAGAAACAGGCCTTACCAGGAAGGTCACATTTGAATGTACTCTGCCAGTATTCGCCAAACCACGGGTAACTCTCTCTGTCACCGGGTGTCAGACCTCCGAGATAATTGTCAAAGCCAACGATACTTCTGCTTTCAAAACTTGTTGTAATAGCTCCTACTGCAATATCCTCGTATCCTAGAATAGAATAGAAGTAAAATAGAAGTAGAATAGAAGTAGAATAGAAGTAGAATAGAAGTAGCCTAGAAGAGAAAGCCTAGAAGAAATATAAATAGCCTAAAAATAGCCTAAAAGAAATAGCCTAGAAGTAGAATAGAAATTCAATTCAAAAAGCACGGGTCTAAATTAAATTTGATTGTGTTATGTTAAACGGTGACACAAGTCTTGCTTTGATCAAATTTGACCTAAATTGCCTCCCCTTGCAGCTGCTTCCCTTGGTCAGTAGAGGGAAGGTGACTGTGAAAACAGGTTAATCAAATCTTTAGCTATATTAGATCAAATTTGATCTAGTATTGCTTTGCTCATAATGCAGAAAATAGGTCAGTAGCTTTTATTATAATATGTTGCGGAAGTCTTGTGAATCAGTGATGTCAAGCTGTACTTTTTATGCTATGTAGTTAAGCCTTTTTGTGCATCGTATCTGAGATGTAATAACACAATAACAGCATACTTATGTCACACAACCCTATTATTTAAAAAAAGTGTACTACTCTTCAATACCTGTTCCTCCCACAAACACTTAATGATAGGCTTGCTCATATACTGGCAGAAAAATCACAGCACCATGCACTTATAAATTATGGGGTATCATCACTTTTGGGGTAAAGTTATGACTGAGATCATAATTGAAATCTTGTTGTCAGGAAGTTATTACCCAATGGACATATGCTAATATGAGGTGTCCGAAAACTCCAACTATAGGTATAAAATGTAGTTATACAATAAAACACAATAACAACAAAGAATCACAGGGTTATATAACAGTATGATCAATAATTTTAGGTTCTAAGATTGTCTTCTGTTAAGGCAGATGGCTCAGGATCTTAGGTTTAAGGTTTTCCAATATGCCAACCTCTCCACATACCACCCTGATACTTCTACTTAAAGCAGCCAGGGTGGCAGGGTTGTGTAGTGGTTAGGATTTGAGCTCTTCAATCTGAGAGTTGCAGGTTTGAATCCCGATCACTACCCCTGCTTCTATTGGAGGTCAGCTCCTCATACATTACCCCAGCTAGCCTACCCTTACATTTTACAAGGGTGCACTAAATAGACGAGTGATACCATGTATCATGTATCATATCTTAATGTAAACATATTCTCATTGGCCTGAAAGGGGCACTGAATAGCAAATAAAGTGTATATTATTACCTTGTAGGAAATATGAGGATGTACCCCAGTAGTCTGGTGCTATCCACACAATCGTTTTATCCGTCAGATTCCACTGTCGGTTCACAGAATCCAGAACTGTTTGAGCGACAGTTTTGTCACTGAGGAAAAGCACTATCACTGATACATTAGCCTGGAACGCATATGCTGCAAGGAAGAGACAAGTATACTGTCATTGTCAGCATATGGTCATCTGTGAGTCTTCTATTCCAGTTGCTGTTAAAACTTGAGTATATGCGCTTTTCCATAGGTATTGCTATTGCACTGCTTGAGCAAATGATGGTAGGCTAAACTTTGGTCAGTATCATAATATAAACTCGGTTTGATAGGAATGTTTAATATGAACCTATGAATATGATACCTAATTATAAATCAAATGGTAATAAACGTTTCCCACAGATATCTTAAGGTGTTTTCTGGTTTTGCAAAGCCAATTACTACTTGACAAACTATACCTTGCTCAGTGTATTGACTTATGAGGAAGTCAAGGCTCTCGGTGGAGCTTTCTGTGAGGAAGGAGTTGTGAATCATTTCAGTTCTTGTCATTTTAATGTCATTTGCATCTAATGCCTTAGCTAACGCTTTCATTCCGAATTCTCCATAGGGTCCTGCAACAGGAATTATCAATCAATGAATGACTCAATACACTCAATAAAGGTGCGAAAAACTGATGAGCAACAAAGTACCAATGATTTGAATCTGAAGGCTTCTCCTGTTGCGGGGGGCGTCGGACAAGGTAAAGAGTGTAAGATGCTCTGACTACTGTAGGCTAAGTTACTGTAACCATGCTGTGTCGCTAGTCAACTTAGGGAGGGAATTCTTCTGCTTCTGCATCATCTGTTTAGAAAAGCTATACACAACAAATAATCAAACTAGATTTTGGGTATCTTGGCTTACCTTCACTGTATAAAGACATAACATGTGACCATCCATACTCTTTGACGAGGTCTGCTATGGCCATAGCCTGTTTTGTATCATCATTCACAGTGCGGAGAAAGTATGGATACTTTGTTTTGTCGTTGAAGATGGTACTGGTTGCTGATGGACTGATGACAGGAGGCTTACCAAACTAGAAAAAATACCATTTAGTGAAAATATGCATTATGTGATATGCAATAAGTAATATGCAATACACAATCCACAATGTACAATTACCAATACGCAATACCCAATGAAAAATTTCGATCATCTTCCTATGTGTAGTTTGCAATGTTTGTAATACGCAATATCATGTAAATTATCATGTTGGTGCTGCTAGAATATTCATGTGGCTGCCGTGCTATAGATGTTGAGATTACCTGAGCACTGGGTCCTGCCGAAAGGGCACAATGCTTTGCTTGCTAGTTCAGTTTAGCTATATTGGCAAAATGAGGAATTTGATGAGAAAGATGAGTAGACAACTAACAGATGTATGGGCTGTTTGAGCGAAGAACAGCTCTGTTGCGGAGCTTGTGTCAGGTCCAACAACTCCAACAACTGGTCCTCCATTTTTGTTCTGAATTATTTCATCGAGGTTTGGAAGGGATCCATCCTCATAGCAGGGGTTAAGACCATACAGATCGAAACCGATTTTTATGCCGGGCTGTATACTTTGGGCGTTGATGGTATCCACAGCATAGTGAAGTGCCTCTATGCTATGTATTCCTGATGGAGTTATCGTCCTTTAAAATTGTGAATAAAGCGTATATTTATAATTTATTATATAAGAATGTCGGTAGTTATAAATGGGAAAATATTGTGCAACCAAGAGCATAAATTTTACCATCACAAACTGCTTATTCAATTTTTTGAATAATATCCACTGATTTGGTGAACACTTTCTATGGAATTTTATTACATTGTTCAATTTTTTCATTAACATGAAGGACAACTTCAGTATCAATTTTTTCATCATTATCAGTTGATGTGTTTCACAGATTTTTCCTACACTTCATTTTCGTTCACATAAACATTTATTTAAGTTTCAAACCTGCAGTCACCCTCCCTGTGATGGAAGAATCCCACCAGCCTCACATCTCCTTTAACTACATTTAGTTGTACAGCCTCTCCGGCTGGGTTGTTTACACAAACACAGTCATCTTCTTCACAGTCTGAGGTTGGGTCGATCAGAGGAGCACCCTCAAATGTCTGCAGCTCCAAGTCAGGTAGCGTGAGGCTATCACCAAGAACTTCTCCTATCTAAAACATGGTTTTTAAAATGCTAAAGTTTGAGTATTGCCTCAAATGAGTGGTAACAAGTTTTCTTTTATTTTATGCTTTGCCTTTTCATTAAATGAGTACCAGGAAATCATTTTGATGCAAAATCCAAATAAAGTCATCGGCTATCTAGTATGGGGGGGGGGGTAAGGGTCATCCACTTATTAGTATTATGGCTGACGAAAATGAAATGTTCCTAATAATAATAATAATAATAATAATAATAATAATAATAATAATAATAATAATAATAATAATAATAATAATAATAATAATAATAATAATAATAATAATAATAATAATAATAATAATAATAATAATAATAATAATAATAATAATAATAATAATAATAATAATAATAATAATAATAATAATAATAATAATAATAATAATAATAATAATATCAACTTTTATTTGCTATTCAAGGCCCTTTTCGGGCAAATGAGAATATGCTTACATAAGATTCATCACATCTATTTAGCGCACTCCTGTACAAGGTAGGAATGGGCAAGCTAGGCTATTGTCCGGAGAGCTCACCTCCTTTAGCAAAATGGGTATTTACGTATCCTTTTTTAAATTCTTTTTCTAGCTTCAAATTATCAACTTACCTAATTGAAGAAGCAAGTATTGATAAAATTCACAATCATTCATATCCGGTGAACCGGTCTCAGAATGTGTTCTTCAAACAACACAAAAGATTTGGTTCGGTGATCTTGTTTTGAGAAGTGACCATGTTTAGTAGATGTAGGGAGGTGTGTTGAATCCAAACTGTTACTCGATTTCAAACCACCAAAAAAAGAAATTTGAATCTGGTTGAGTTATAATATTGCTAGCTGTAATTATAGTGGCTCACCTTTATATCAATAATTGAGCCATTTTCAAATTTCTGATTCTGCCAAGCCACCAAATAAATATCCTTCCTCTCCCGGTTCTCGAAAGCTTGTACAAAAGGTAGCTGGTAGTTATCTGCATACTCCAGAGTTTGAACCTCTAAGGCCTGGTAATACACGCCCACTTCCTGTGCTGACATTGATGTGAATGCTTCACACATCGAAAGAAGACAGACGTCACCCATGGCAGCTATCAATCCTTTCATCCTGTAACATACTCAGATATTAAACAATCCTTTGCTGTCGATATCAAAATTTGAGCAGCGACTGATATTTGCCAATGGACATTGCGACTTTGTCAAAAGACTTGACGAAAACGACTTCAAAACTGAAATTATTGCCATGATACCTTTCAGCTCCAGCTTTTCCTTTTATCAAAATTAAAAAAAACACTGACAGAAATTTGACACCTAAGACATAGACATTGACATAGATAAGATAAGATTTAATTGGTTGCTTTCATCAAGGATGGAGCAAAATTAGGTGACTGATTGTGGCTCATTTAAAAATTGAATACCAGTTGGTATAAAACTATCATGGTATCTAGCTGTTCTTGTTTTGGCACTGATAAAACACATGATTAAAAGACATGGAACTAGACATAGACATAGGCATAGTGTTTTGTCTATGCTTGACACTTACATGACCTCAAAGCCAATGACTTGATCTAATACCCAGCCGGTCGCTCTGGTATTCGCCAAGATTCTCTGCCGGCATTCAGCTGATGTGGTATTACAGTCATTAACTGCAGCCCATTCCTCAGTAGCTACCAAAAGTGACTGTGACGTGTCCAAAAGGTAGCTCTCAAACTCTGGTGGAAGCTCTAAATATGGGCGTAGAGAGACGATGTTTGGCTTTGTATTAGCTATAAAAATATAAAATCTTATTCGATGTCAATGAAAACAAATGGAAGTTATATCAAGTAATAATATTGCTTTTTAGAAAAGGTGTTGGCTCTATATCTTAAGGGGTGAGTTGATGGAGTTTGGAGGTCAGTGGTTGTCATCCTCGATGACTTACGAGCCAAAAATACAATCCTAGCAGTTGAGAACTTTGTACACTTTTCTCAAAATATTCATCAAACAGCACAAAGAAAGTTGATTCACTACTCACACAACTCAATTGGGTCGACAGCAATGTTCAGCACAATCAGATCTTTTGCATACATGTTCCCTGCCTCCGCTCTTGCGTCTAACTCATTCAGAAATGTAACCTGAGATCTTCCCAATAAAAAGAGTAACACTACTTTCACACCTGAAATTACAAAAGAAGAACAGTAGAGTAAGAAAAATTAACCATAAACTTTACTCATGGACAGAGAAAGGAGTAAATATTATATTGTTATGTTGGTGTTTGGAGTGTTTCCATTCCATGAGAAGATTTAATTCAGTGTACACATGTTAATAGTGTAGTCTCGATATCTGTGTGGCTTTATTTGCAAAAAAACTGCCAAACAGATAACCTACCCTTCTCAGCCTCCTCTAAGATGCTATCTACTATAGACGAGTAATCATCTGCGTAGTAATCAGCCTCATATATCCCGGTGACACAGAGGCCAGCATCCCTCGCCTCATCCAGAGAGTCCAGGCCGGTAGATAACATGGCAGCGTCTGAGCCGTGAACCACAGTGACTGCTGTAGATTTGGGTACGAGCTTCTTAGCCAATTGCATTGCAGTCTGCAAAAAAAGGGGATAAATCCTGAGATACGACCGAGCTGAGGCCTTAACATATCAGATGATATCCTATTGATTTATTTTCATTTAATTTAATTTAGTCTCTAGTCATAGGTAGAGCTAATGGAAAGTTGGCGAACTGCAGTACAACTTGTCCAGTTGAGGTGCAATGAGGTTCTCTGGTGTTCAAAGTGTGTGAACAGAAAAATACCTTTATCAGCTTCTTTCGGCACATAACAAAAAGAATTTTTTTTTTTTAAATTGATTATGATGCCAATAAAAGTATAAAAAAAAGCTACTAAAAAGATAATATCATTTTTCAACTGTGTGATTGATCATACTTTTGCGATTCGACCAGCTCTGGGAGTAATTCTAGTGAAGAGCTGGTAATCGGACAGCATGTCAGAGATGGAGACCGCAATCTGATTGATGACAGGTACTTGTTCTATCATCTCTGCTATCGCTATACTAGCAGCACTGTAGAACTCTCCTATGATACCTGTTAAATAAAAAAAAATATATACAGATATTCAATATTGTTAAAGCACTCCAAAGATACAATAAAGATAGGATGAGAATTTATTGAAACTCTTCCTCAAACAATGGGGCTTATAATGGAGGTGTTTTAAATGAATAAAAGGAAAATATTCAAAAATGTAGTATGCCACCAAAACCAGACAGCACATTTTACAAAGAAGCTATCGGCGTACTTTGCGGTACGTCATGTGTGACGTGCGTGTGGAGCCGCTAGGGAGGGCAACTGTTTGCAATAATCAATTGTCACAGTTTTCACTTGGTTCAGTCTCTCAGGCCTTGACAAGTCAAACTGGAGACACCTCACAGCTATCAAGCTATCATGACAGGTTATTTTTGGAGTTTAGAATATTTGGTCTATTAAGAGGTAGGCATGATTTACAAGCTTACAATAATAATAGCCCTACACTGTAAATCTTCTGACAGCTTTGAAACAAAACGGGTTTGAGAAGGCTTGTATCCATTATGTGTTGTCTCAAATCAGAATAGAAGGTAGCTAGCATATTTACCTGCAAACCAGAGGAAACAAGAATTTTGCATAAAGCCTAAGGCACCACTATTTGTTGGTATAGAGGTTGTATAGAGGTTTTATATATGCTGTATAGAGGTTTTATTGAGGTTGTATAGATGTTGTAATGAGGTTGTATAGAGGTTTACAGTGAAACTAACCTGGCCAGTATTGTGGAGGATTGTCACATGACTCGACACCTACTGCTCTCTTACTGAGGTAATCTGCAGTGGCAGCAGCAGCTACCTCTGGGGATCCACAGCCATCATATATATACGCTCCTGTAACATAACGTCAGCAGATAAATGTGAGGGTGTCAGACTGATGACTTCTTGGTGTAATCAGTCATTGCACAGTTTACAAATCAATCTGTCCCGCACAAATTTGATTAAATGTTTAAAATGGTATTGTTGTAAAGTCATACAAGCAGGAGGAGCTGATTTACCATGTGACTACCTGGTTATATTGAAATTCACAGTTGTTGTGGGATTTTCTGCCTTTCAGGGAAATGGTACCCGCATGGTGAGAGTTAGCACCATGATATTCTTTAGAATATTGGATTTGGCATCCTAACATAAACAGTATGAACAGTATTAACTATTTAGTATATACGAAAAATATATATATCAAAATAAACTATACATGACTAAATATTTGTGCCTAAGTTTGTTGTGACTTGAGAATTTTGCTGAATATTCCAGCCTGTAGTACTCTCAAGGGGTAATTCAGGTTACATAGAATGTGGCCCTCCTTCCGCACAGTTGTGTTGAAGACCAAATCATCTTGGTTAAGTTAATGTCAAAGACCGACCCGTGTAACAACATGTCATATACCGTTGGGAAGCTGCCGAGCTACCCAATATGGATACCTGAACAAAAACTTGATTTGATGAGGTAGTGTCATTTCAGTGAGAAAATGAGGCAGACTACGCTCTGTACGTATTTGTCATTTTGACTTTAGTGGGCTTTTTTTCATCAACATTTTCATTCAACGGATATCAACCTCAAAGCCGCGGGCAATATCTCATTATGGCATAATCTATTCTACCGTAATCACTGTCACAGTTAGCATTGCAGTGACCTACATAGATGACCATTGCAATGCTTACATGTTTGGAACGTCAGTGATCTTCGCAGTGTACCCCATAATCTTAGGTCAATGTCAAGTATGTTTATGGAGACAAGCTTATAATTACAGCAAGTTACTCTTGCAGAAGATTACAAGATTTCTGCTGCACACACTGTGATCCCTTCTTTACAATTTCAGCTTGTCTAGCATTTTTACCTCAAGACAATCGGCTAAACGATTTCCATCTGCTGAGTTGCATTGTCTAACATAAACAATGATACGATTTTGAACTTTATAGCATATACTGCAGTCATTAAGCTACAAAACCAGCACAGAATGACACAGAACACAATAGAATGCAGAATATTTTTTGACTACAGAATAATGGTAATATCTCAACATACCAAACTTTAGTCCAGCAGCTCCAAATATGGTCCTGGCGTTGTTAATAGCCCAAACGGCAGCTTCTAGTCTCGCCAGTCCTGCAGGATTAGATTCTCCACATTGATTGTCTGCTCCTGGGGACCTCAGAGGAAGGATAATTCCGAATGTTATAACCCCCTCTCCCGGCAGGTCTCCAAAGTGATCTGGGGCACTTTCACCGGCAGGGCATTGCTGCCCAACACTCAGCTCTGATAAACAGGAATATTTTCAAGTTGTACTGAGCACTCGCTGAGATAAAACACAGGTAGATTAAATATTTATTCACACAGTTAGCAGATGTTTAATAAGTTTTGTGGTTATTACTCAACAGTGGTAAAACATTACAACTGCGAATATGGAGCCTGTCTTGACAAGCTTCACTGTGAGGGGGTGGAGAACCCCACAACAAAGATTGTCAACACATGCTAGGGCTATACATGAGTCTTATGTGTACCATCCAATCTTGCAACTGTTTCGGCAGTAACCTAACTCTTTCAGGAACTGAATGCATATTCAATGTATTTTCTTTAAATGTGCTTGTAATACATACCTATCACTGTGCTGCAAATAACTGCTAAGCCGTATATTAGATGCATGTCTGCTGTGTGTATGTCGCCGAACAACTGAGAGGAGATCAGAATATTGTTTTCATATTACTTTCAATAGCGATCATTGTATCCGTTGTATGCAGATGATATAGCCTCAGTGACAAACCTCCATGGATTAACGGACTCGTATTGATATCGCCTGAGAGCAAACATGTTTTTAAATCTTCAGATTATTAGTCTAATACCAGGGCAGTGAGTAGGTGATGATTTATTTATGATTCCTCAGTACATTAAATCCCTTACACCTATAATTTTCTCTGATCATATGACACAAGAACTTGTAGCTATTAATTTACTTTTATATCAAGTCAGGTTTAAACATAATAACCCCTATCTTATAGACACGGGTAATGTTTTTTGAACAGCGGGAACAGAAAAAACTATTAAGAGATTGCTACTTACCTATTTTTTGTGATATCTCACTGATGGCTGTAGTTCAATTATATTACATTTGAGCCATAGCGGTTTGGTAAAGCATCATGTAACAATGGCATTGCTAAGTCAAAATTTTTGTTCCTTTCTCAGCAGTAGTAAATTATGTTATCCTGAGTTTTGCATCATCAGGATCAAGTATATTATCCCGGTCCGATTCAAGCCTCTGTCTGGCTTTTGAAAATTTTTATTATCCTAATGTCACTTTTAGAGCCTGCTTAATTTATTACTAAAGTCATGTCATAGGGAAATTTCTGCAATTATTGAAGTAAGCGTCAATATGTCCTGAATTTGATTTGATATTTAAGCTCCAACCACTTGACCCGGTCTGGTAACAATTTTAGAATCAATCATTTAGTTTTAATCGGTGCACGGTTGTTGTGGGGTATCATTTGATGTGACCTTAGGGAATTTTCAACTTTATCCGCTATTCTTAAACGAGCAGATAACTCTATATAATTTCTTTGTTTAAGACTATCTTTTTTCTTCATGTTCATGTTGAGACGCAACACATAAACTGATATTTTATTACATACACTATAGCTTAATTATGCATAACTATTATTTTAAGTTTGATGGTCACAATTATATCAAATCAAACGGACAAAATTTGAGCAATGGAAAATCATAACATAAAACATAAACATCCTAAACCATAAAAAAAAGACTAATATTTACATAACACTATCACAGACAAGGTAAAGACAGACAGGAGCTGCTGATTATTCAGGTGCAGAAAACCATCGTTCAAGAAAGAGTGGTTAAAAACGAAGATATAATGAATAGATTATTGCAAAATTATGAATCCTGGATGAATCTTGAATGCAATTACACTCGCGTAAGGCCCCTGCCGTTGCCGTCAACCATCTTTCGGAAAGCTTCCTCCAGAGTCTTATGGAATTTTCTTTGGTTTCTTGCAAACTGATATACCTATAACAAAGCAAAGGGATTAATTTGATTCACTGATGGAGGATTACAGGATAGTCCTAGTTCTACTGATTGTTACTGGTATATATACAGTAAATTCTACCATATTCAACTACATGATCATCAGAGTCTGCGCTTAAACAACTAGGTGGCTCAATTTTATTCATGCATCAAATTATTCTCTGATTCTTTGCTTCTTTAGAAAATTGGTCCACTCTTAGTGCATTTTATATCTATCCCAGTAGAGGCCTTCCCGAAAACGCTCACATCAAGCCAGACTAACGTTTTGTGACGTCAGAGAGCTGTTTGAGTGATCAGCCTATTGTAAAATCAAAACAAACAGAGCTATCTTGTATTCGATACAGCAGAAAATCCATGGTGCTGATTTTCATCTTCCACTATGAGCCTTTGCAGCCATATCTCAATTGCAACCTCATGGAAGGGCACTGGCATACCCATCCCCAAATTTGAGATATGATGGTCTAAAAAGTCAGCTTATTTGTGTGATTCCTGCAAATGTAGGTCAACACAGAGCACTGAACTAAGGCTATATTGTGTAGTAAGGTATTCTATGAAAGGCCCCCATTGGGTACAATACTCCACTGAAATCCACTGGCTAAGTAAACAAACTTGGAATTTTATACTACAACAAGCACCCGGTGTGTGTGTTCGATTGAGAATAAATGACACATGCTATAAACTGAGGTAAGACGCAGGTCAGATCAAGGATTTCTTGAAATCCTTGGTCAGATAATAAAATAATCGAGCGATAGCTGAGTCATCGGCTGCACAAAGTTGGTGAAAATAGGGCTACGACGGAAAGGAGATCAAGAATTTTTAGACCTTAGCATTCCAATTTGTTTTAGCTTTAGACTTTAGATAAAGCTTTAGACATTAACTGTGTTACTGTTCTCACATTCTTGAAACTGGCCCCAGAAGCTTCATTCTCTGAATCAACAGATCTGTCACTTGGATAACATCAGTTATCTGACGACGTTATTGCCATCGAAATATTTTGCACAAGACTTAGGACCGTGAATTTAATAATGTGTGTTGAATAATGTTAGACAAATTGATCGTAGCTAATAAACTCTGGCTTTGTGAATTGGGGCTTGTATCATTCCTGTAATAGATGTTTATACGATGAGCATATTTTGCAATCATCGATGAGGTAATTTATTATGAGCCACAATAATGTTTGTTTTGACAGCAATGTGATAATTTATGTGGGGAGAGCCTTGTCAAAGATTATAAAACACTGGCCATGTAGACAAAACCGCATCCACTAGGATACTGTGTGTAGTCAACAAAGATGTTGATGCGTGACCTATTTAGCTAAAGTTGTTGAATAATTTCTATCAACACAGCGCACTAACAGCTCTGTGACGTCAAATATCACACCCTTTTCAGCGTTAATTTTATGCGAGCGTTTTTAGGAAGGCCTCTACTGCGATAGATATATAATGCACTTAGAGTGGATCAATGTTTTTAAGAAGCATATCATTACGGAGGTAAAGAATCAGAGAATAATGTGATGCATAAGTTATATTGAGCCACCTAGTGGTTTAAATTATTAATTATTAATTATCAATTACCTATAATATTCATTCAAAACACACAGGGTTGCTGACTTTTTTTATTTCTTACAATATCTTGAAGACAGTCTATACCGATAGGCTTTTCCCATTTCATTATCAGATCTCTTGAAATATAATCACTATCACATCAATACACATCATATAACTTACCATGCCTGCTGTGTCGGCGAGAGGACAATCATCAAATTGACAGCTTGGTGTGTCGAACTCTCCTGAAGTGGTGAAGTTCTTAAATATAATCATGTCAGCGTGTAACATCATACTCTGTTCATGGTCGTTCTTAGACCACTGACTGGACCTGTTGATATTTGAGAAAGCAATGTGAACAGAAGGAAAGGAAGTAAAATATATAGTCTGATACTTTATACAATATTGGGTTGTAGCTTATACTCAGTAAAGTATTGCGACTTTCTCTTTCTACATTAATATATGATCGACTTGGAAGCGACAAAGGGGAAAACTAAATTAATTACCTCACAATGGGAAGAACATCCCTCTGCTCAATGAACCAGCCCGACTCAATCATATTCTTAAAGTATTCGTTGTCAAGTTTGTGCTCGCTGTCATCCCAGGGCCCTCTGAATCCTGAGACACTCGCACTGCATTTACCCAAAGTGTGAACACCTGAAAATAAAGAGCTCTTGTTACGGGTTCGGAGTTGCTGTTTTGATATTCTTAGTTAACAACCACCAATCAATGCATGAAGCAAATAAGACCATGTGAAAACAACAACAAAAAATAAAAGAAGCAATGAAAAGGCATTGACGTATTTATGTGTATTTATAAAAAAGGCTTTTTCTGCAAAGAGCAGTGTTGGATTTAGGGAGGGTTGTGGTTTTGTGATGGTCCCTGTCATTTGTTCCTAGTGAATGTAGGTGATACTTGAACACTGTTCTCTGAATTATTGTGTGAGGATATTAAAAATCATGAAATAACCATAGTCTTCTATTCATAAAAAGATTCTGGTTGAACATGACAATGAGACTAGTCGTGTGTCATTGACTAGCTCTGCTCCCCGGCATGTTACAGGAATCTTCTCAAAGTTCCTTCTTGCTTCATACACATTTATCTGTTCCGCTTATAATTTTTCTTGTGGAGTACATGAATTACCCAAATTCCACATACCAGGAAACACACTGATCAAAGAAGTGTGAAAATCCTGTAGCCACATGATGTATGGGGAAAGTTTGATTCAACAACCATGACCAAATATGAAAAGTGTTCCCATTGCGTTGTGAAATAGCCATTAATTGACACACCATGAGGTAAAAATCTATAATGAAAGATTCAACGAAATATCTATACAGCTATCTTCCATCTAAAGGGTGATCAATCTTAATGACTCCATTACATTACATCATTGTTAGTGTAACCAGATCAATCATTTTTGTTTCCTGTCTGTCTGACAAAGCTACCATCAGGTTTGTCCGCCTGGCTGGAATAACTGACTTAGCCTGTGTAAAAGAATACAGCCTATTTTGTTTCTTTACCTATCAATGCCACAGATTCCTTTATGCTTGTGCCAAAATTTC
Organism: Membranipora membranacea; assembly: GCA_914767715.1. NCBI lineage: Eukaryota > Metazoa > Bryozoa > Gymnolaemata > Cheilostomatida > Membraniporidae > Membranipora > Membranipora membranacea. The sequence continues at coordinate 2,757,081 of OU612073.1, forward strand.
GGGACAAGAACTGCAGGCTGTCCAAGCCTCGGCCATGTGCAAATGTTCTCTGTGGGAAGCCTTGAGACTTGTCACAGTCTTTTCTCCCGATTGAGAAGGGAACCTTCACTCTCCCGTGAGCTTTTCTGGCAGTAAAGGCCAGAGCTTCTATCGATATAAACACATTAATATCAGCCTGAGATAGTTGTGGTGCCCAGTCAGCTCTGAACTTCTCAGCTAAGGCTACGGTTGTGTCTAAATCTGCAAATGGAGATCATAAATGTGTAAAATAATCGAAAGAATGGGTGAAATAAACACTGAAAAATTGGCATAGAAAGTTTTACGCTTGAAAATAAATAAATATTTATGCAATGTTGTTTTGTTTTACAACATACATGTTATTTACTGCAACTCTTTTAGCAGATTCTGGTATTAGTCATTTTATTTATGACTTCATTGATTATTTTTTTATTGGCTACTTGGTTGACACAGAACATACTTCCATATTGCAATATGATATTACTTCTAGTGTAGCTATTTCAATTACATATTCACAGATCCTGCCGTGGGAAGTTACACAGTATGCAGTAGCTGGTAGTCATTCTTTTCTACAGCTCGCATTCAATGGCAAATCATTGTATTTATTTGTTCAGTATTAAGCTAAAGCACTTACTAGAGTTATTTGGGTCCTTGATGTTGAGACAACCGTCACATCCACCAATGCAGTCGTGGAATGCTAACTGCACCAGTCGAGGTAGCAATTCGATCTGTCAACAAAAGAGAGAATATTATAATTGATTGCAGATCTCATCCCATCAAATTTCCCACCTTCCGGCCAATCAGAATCAACACAACAGCTATAACCACACGCCCACTCACATATTTTGGTATTTGTTTCGCATTTTTTGTTCCATAAAAACTAAGCCAGTCACCCAACTTAGGTTTTTTTCAATCACCATCCAATCATTGATAGAACACTATAGAATTACCAGTTCTCATACATTTAAAATATCTAAAAGTTTACTGAATTTTTTCACTGCAATGATAATAATTTAACAATACTTTCACTTACATTTTCCCTGATGACTCTAGCAAATCTGAATCTTAGTAGATTGTATTGAAATCTTGAGAGTTGGGCAACCTTTCCTTGATTCCAGCCGCTGTACCATCCTTGTCCCCTGTTACCACTCCATTTTCCAACTCCTTCTACAGGAAAGACTGTCATGAATAACACCATAGATATCACCACCGCTATCTTTGAATGCATCTAGAAACAGAGCACATTTGTGAGTTGATCCTATTACGTGGAATTGATGAATTGTGGAATTTATCAGCAAATAATGTGTATCTATTTTGTTAGTCTACAAAAAGCTACATTGGCAGAGTGAAGAAGGTAGCTCAGCCTTTATCTTTTGAGAGCAGGAAGACCAATAGAAAAATAATGGGCGCTTAAATTCAACAGGCACAGAAAGTATGGGCATTACCATATTATTGAACTTTTTTGCATCAACAAAAACATTTTTGACACAGAACACTAGAGAATTGCTAAAAGAATAAAATCTTGTTAAAAATTGAGAAATGTACCATACCTTTGAGGTGGTGTATGAAAGAGTAGTGCTCCACAAAGATATACTGCCAGTTGTGGCTTCAAGATAACTGTCTGGAGATTTATATAGGCCAGCATCCAGTTGTAATGAGGAACAGTTTCCACTTGCCTGGCCATATGACATATTCTCATCATCAACACCTAATAGCCCAACGCAATTAATGTTTCAACTTTTTTGTTATCACGAAATCATGATTCAAGACCCAAGAATAGTTCCTTGAGTAATTATCAAGGTGGATGACGAGTTTCTGACATGTAGGGTACCTAATCATATTATTGGATAATTTAATGACTTTCTTCACCATTCCAATTGATAGGGTAACTGTCAATACTTCTCACTTATATAGGCCATTGCTAAGGGTTACAGATCTTTGAATGTACCTCATCCGCTAAATTTATATTTTAGTTCCTCCTCAAAATTATGTCATTGCATACTTAATGGGGTGTTCATTGGCCAGACTTAGAGAGATAGAGATAGGTTCAAGGAATTGCCTTTCATTGCCTAATACATCATGTTATTAATGTCCAAATTTATCTTGGAAAGCTTCCAGTGTTCTACAGATATTAGTTTGTTTCCTTGATAAATTAGTAAAGATAGGTAATAACAAGTTTTACTCTGGTGACTAATATAGATGATGTTATATCATCCTTCTTTAATAATCACACAGTGCAAATCATTTGAATTCCCAAACAAATAGGAATCATGCAGCATAAAACTCCATAGAACGATGGTTGTGCCCACAGCTTAAGGGTAGAATGTGCTGATGCGAAACTGTGTACTACACATCTTTTTCTCTAAAAATCACATTGAAAAGTGGTGAAAATGCAAAACCACCCGTTCCATTAACTTTAAATTATATGTATCAAATAATACTGGCTCTTATTGGTCTACATTTATTATTTCTGGTTCAAGAGCCTGCCTAACCTTGTAATAAAATCCTATTGTCCCAAGTGTGATAGGCCAACATGACAATAAACTGATATACAGCTTTATTTGTGGGTGTTTGCCAATCACAATTTCTTATATAACACATGTGACCACTTGAGGTAAATATTGAGTGCTTTACATGCAAAACCCAAAGCAACATGAACAGGCTGTTAATGGTTAGGATTAAAATGAGTTTCAATGCTTATTAGCCAATAGTCTTGCCTTTCGCCACCAAATACAAACTGTCATTAATTCCCTGCACACCCCTACTTGGCCTCACGCTTTAACATTATTGGAACGGTAAACGGTCTAGGCCAAGCAGAGTGTTCACGAGGATTAATCATTTTGGTAAATTGCTGGTGACAAGCAAAGCCATTGGTTAATAAATGCAATGCCACTCCTTGTCCCGCCTTTTCCAATCAAGTCCAAGTTGCTTTTGGGTTTTGCTTAAATAGGACTCAAAGTTGTCAAGTGTTTGATATGAGAATTTGTGCCTTGCAAACATTGATAAACATAGACATTGAATAAACTTCCTTGTTGTGTTGGCTCATCACACTTGAGAGTTAATTCTTGACAACGGTAACTAGGCCATCATATCACTGAAACAATAAATCATAAAAGTCCAAATCAACTAATAGGAGACTGTTCAATTTGTAGCAGATAATTTTAAATCACTGTAGATGTGTGGCGCAATTAAAATTTATAGTGGCAGACAACCACAAAAGTTATATTTTGATATTTGATGCGTAATGATGTACTCCTTCTAAATTTGGATGTTATAAATAAATGTTAAATTGAAAATTTCTATTATTTCAATTACAAACTCTCTTCCACCTCCAAATAAATATATTATTGGAAAGAAATGATGTATAAAAGAATTTTTTTCTTGAATCGAGGAAGTTATCTTTTGTTCTGACAATTTTAATATATAAACGGTCATCTCAGTTACAAAATTTCTACTGAAAACAATCTTATTGCTTTCAATAACAACAATTAAGCATTTTCTTTGGATTATTACAGCTTCTCAACTTAATTCAGTTTATTGCAGCCATGGGGTGGAGGGGCTACTGACTGCCCAGCGGTGCAGATCAAAAGCTTATATCTTGCATATCTATTGTTGCAGGGGCGTACATTCTAAAAAATTTCACTCACTGACTTTTTTTAGAGATGAGCATAATGATCGGGCGCAGCCCGATCCACCCGCCGTAGGCGTGGCGGGGAGGGTGTGGGTGTGTCAATACACCGGGCTTTCGATTGGCTTTTCCAACTCAAGGTCAAAAGTCAAACTCTGTATGTACCTTAATTCCTCACTTATAAGACACACCCCCCCTTGGGAAAAGTAAAAAAGCTCCAGTTATAAAGCACCCATTTGAAAAAAAATCTGACATCGTTGGGATTCGAACCCACAACATTCTTAATAAACAGTGTTTACCAGGCAGAGGCTCTACACACTGAGATGTTCAGCCTAGCTTGCACAATGTAATCATGGATTTTGATTGACGGATATCCGTGGTCCGTGATTGCTAATATACGTATTGTATTGTATTGTTGAGTATGTTGCCTACTGGTTAAGGTTTATTGCATCTTGATACATATTTAGTGGTGCCAGTGTTGATTACTCTGTATCATAGGCGTCTTTGTATATATAATATATTGTGTACTATAAGGACGCCTTATCATACGTTTTTTTTGTATCACTACCACTTTATGAGATCATGATAAGAATTTGATTCTGACTATGCTCAATGTCACATGTTACTGTAAGTAAATGCTGCTTTTTTCTGTATGGCCATAACCATCATTTAGTCCAGCAATGACCATCGGGGCCAAAAACACAGACTGTATGTGCAAAAGTGGACCTCCTTTGCCACATAATTTAAATACAAATTGTTTTCTTCTCAATTGTTTTCACGATTATTTTATCAAAACTTATCTATGACAGAATCACTAATTTAACCACATAATCTATCAAAATATTTTTATAGTAGAAATCCACTACTTTCTTTCCAGAGGATACGGCCAGTAATGTAGCAGGGAAGTCAAGTGTGGACACTGCGTCTTTGGCGGAGTTGTCTGATGAAGAATAGCTAGATATAGGTGGTCATCAGCTTACTCTTCTAGTGGACAAGTCTCAAATGCGTCTAAATAGCACCTCTAAGCCAATGCCAGAATCATTGAAGGAGGAGTTATTCAGGTAAATATATATATATATATATATATATATATTTGCTGTCCGTCTAGGTGACTGCACCGAGGTGTGGCATAGGAAGAGGTTTATAGTGACGACTAGGTTTCCGAGTCGTTAGTGCCACTTTTCAACCACTGACAGCTTTAACCCAGCGTGAAGCATAGCGCTACAAGTCCGGAGTTGCAGTGGTTGATGACAGCATCCTCCTGTATAGAGCTATACCATACAGGAGGGTTCTTTAATCTGCATGCACGATGGTGTTGTACATACAGAAGACCTCCATTATTTAAAGTCCTGATCCGAAGGGACTGTGTGATCAGTCAAAGTTGAAACGACGGGGTTTGAACCCACAACTGGCTGGTCAAGTGGCAGACACGCTAACCACTGCGCCAAACTGACTGATCAAATAAGATCAAATAAGAACAAATTTACATGTAAGTCAACCAAGTCTTTTTGAGCTGATGGACTTGTGATCTTATGATCCAGGTTCGATTCCCGGCGCCGGCTGTCATTTCTGATTTGGCACTGGCAAGCCATTCATCCTAGCCAGGTCTGTTCGGATCAGGACCATAAATACAGGAGGTCTACTATGTGCTTGCATGCAGTATGAAGATCCCCCTCTGCCTCTTCGAAAAAAGAGTAGCCGGCAACGGCGGGCAAGGGTATAGGGTACTACCCCACACAAGCCACCCGAGCTTAAGAGGGCCCGTTAAATAGGGCGGTCAAATAAGACCTAGTGCATAAAAAAAAAGAAAAAAAAAGAAAAAGGTTTATCTAGGGGGTTTTTATTGGAGATGTCCATAATTTCCACCTACATTTTTTATTGTTCTACAGATTGTGCAAAAACAACTGTGTTGACTATCTTGATGTCAAACAGTCTCACGGAGAATGGCAAAATATCCTTGCGTACGGAAAGAACTCCTCGCAGATATTACCAGAACTCACTCAATATACGTGAACAAGAACTATCCTGCATATGAAATCGAATTGAGTACTCGAATAAATAGAGAGACTGGTCACCAGCCAAGAGTATTATTTGTGAATAGTTTTTGATGGGGAAGCAAGTGTCATCATCAATAAAGCATAGACCAATGTTTGCTGCATTTCCAGCTCATTAAGTCTTGGACGACCCGAACTGTTTGGCACTCTTAGAAAACAACAGAGATACGACGCTAGGTAACTTGGGAGACAAACTGAGGATTCCTGATGTTAAGTATGAGCTGTGAGTCCACGGTGAAAAGTTTGCACTTGAACTACTAAATGTGATCATTTTTGCATATGAACACTATACTTTTTTATGTCTGTCACTGAAGAAGAAGATCATCATATCCGATTCATGAAAGACATTGTAATTGCAAGTATAGAGGCATACCTTGATCCGAAGATAGAGAGTTGAATCATCGCTAAAATGACAGCCAAAACCCGGTACGAGCATGGAGAAAGATAGCGTATTCAGTTCGAAATCAGCTCTTTCAAAAGATTAAACCAAGAGAATTCATCACAATGGTCCGCCAAGGTGTTGCCATCCGTATCGGTCTTGATGAGGCACTTGTGAAAGGGAACATGTATTTTGTTGGAGATGCGGATTGGAGGAAAGCTATGGAGGACAATAACACTGAACAACACAGACGCACCTTCAAAGTCGGATTCACCACTAAATCGTAGGTTGACATACGGTAGCAGCAACAAGGGCCAGCAGATCAATTCTAAACTTTAAACTTTGCTCAGCATTTTCATGGTTTGTTGAATAAAATTGAGAAATGTGATACAGGTCAAAGTTGATAAATAAAAAAGGCTGTAGACATTTCATCATTGCCCCAGCTAAGTTAGAACACGTTAACTGAGATGAGTAATCTGTTGCACTAGCTTGTTTGTATAATTTTGCAGTCCGTTGGTTGCTAGTCACTGTGGGTTCCTAGTGTATTTGGTGGCCAAGCCAAATATGTTGATTCCATTTGGCATGTTTGTTGGTGAAGCCAGGATAAAGCCAAACTGTGGAAGTAAAATCTACCAAGCTGTTCTTCTGACACCAAATGTGGATGACATTCAACAACACTACTCCAGAGAGATCTCCAATCTACATATTGTACAACCTAAGGACGAGCAAGCGCACCAGGGAAGATATGATTCAGGGTTTACTGAACCCTGATATCGCGTCTGAATTCTGATACATTCACTCTACGCTCACATTCATTTTGTGGACGCCTGTAATATGGTAGATAGTCAGGCCAGTCTGTCAGTCAGGATTCAGGAGTGGTCTAATGGTTAAGGGTACGGACTTTGGACCGGCAGTCATTTCTGTTTTTGTAATGGCACACCATTCATCCTAGCCAGGTCCTTGCGGAACGGGACTAAAAATACCGGAGGTCCACTGTGTGTTTGCACACCCCACACGCAGTAAAAAGAACCCCCTCTGCCTCTTTGATATAAAGAGTAGCCGGATTTCCGGCGGGCATGAGTATAGGGTGCGGCATGAGTACTATGGGTCCCGGTACCTGTACCCAAGAGAGGATAACTATCCCCGCTTCAAAGAAGATGATGATGGTGGTAGATATATGCTGATAGGTTTTGTTTTGTTATGTCTGATAATAGAAAACCTCTCTCTGTACCACATAAAAAATAAATGCTCTAAGAATGAAAGTGATTTCGATTCTTATCTCGTATCATATTTTTAACCAAAGACTGTTCTGGTTATTCAAATTACAAATTCACAAATTTCAAATTTAATCAATGGAACACTTAATTCTAACGGAACTCAACAATTTTCTCATGATATTATATTTATACACTTTAAATAGCATGCTTTGCATGTATTCCTAAAGATGAACTCCCCTCCAACAGACCTCTCCCCCTACCTGCCATGGGGGTAGTAATCTGATTAAGCCTATCTTGCTTCACTTTTAAATAAAGAGTTTTATACACCCCAAGAACTCATTTTTTCTATAGCAATGTGACAAATCTGAGTTGTTCAATAATACAGTACTGTGTTATACTTTGTAATAACCTGGCCATTTAGCCCCACATTTTGTAGTTATCCTATCTCAGCTCGGCGAGTTATGTTAATCTCTTAATCTCGCTCATTTGCATTATAAATTACGGCCTATTATCAAAATTTACTGAAAGACTCTAGACGCCAATTCGCACCATCCAGGCCTAAAGTAGTACTACTGAGGGTATTGTGTTAATAAGGTTATGTGGGTACACGGGATATGTGTCTGGTGCTAAATTTCCTGCCTTTTCAAGGTATGAAAGCCGAATTCCAACCTAAAGTTCTTGCCCTGCCCATGCTGTTCCCCAGCAGCTTACTTTGTTTACTTCAAGCATCTTATTAATCAGGAACTGTTACCCGTAAATGACATTTTAGTCGCCCCCTTAAAGGTTACCCCAAGTTATCTTGTTAATCGTAGAGGTGAGAACATATTTGTTTCTGCGTACATACAAAGACTCTAACTAAGAGCTATTTAGATTTTTAGATTTCTTAGGCAATTTCTTTGATACATAGTATTTTTTAACTTTTTTAAATTTTTACATAAAATAAACTCTGATTTATCACGGGAAGCAACGCATAAAATGATCTTTATTCAGAACAAAATTTGAGCAATGGAAAATCATTCCACTTGCTCGCGCAGCTGACTTCAAGTTGTTTAGTTGCGTACAGCAAAGACAAGTTTTGGAACAATGACTTCATGACAGGGAACTGAAAGTTGATCTGAATTCTGCACCCTAAACCAACCAACCAACCGAGACCAACAGTGATTCTCATACACATATATTATAACATAAACATCATATACCATAAAAATGAAAATATTAATATTTACATAATACTACCACAGACAAGGGAAAGACAGACAGGAGCTGCTGATTATTCAGGTGAAGAAAACCATCGTTCAAGATCGAGCAGTTAAAAAACAAAGAAATAATGAATAAATTGTCATAAAATTTTGAATCCTGGATGAATATTCAATGAAATTAAACTCGCGTAAGGCCTCTGCCATTGCCGTCAACCATCTTTCGGAAAGCTTCCTCCAGAGTCTTATGGAATTTTCTTTGGTTTCTAGCAAACTGATATACCTATAACAAAGCAAATAGAATAATTTAATTCAATGGTGGAGGATTACAGGATGACATGATACTACAGGATTGTCCTCGTTCTACTGATTGTCGCTGGTATACATACAGTACAATCCTACCATATTCAACTACATGATTATAAGAGCGAAACCACAACAAGCCTACCATTGCCACTGCCACTGAGCTGAATGTATTTATACAAATCAAAATTCCTAGTGTTGATAAATTTTTGATATCAACCACCGAAAATATTTATTTAAAACACACAGTGCTGACATTTTTATTTTAATTAATATCTTGAAAACAGATAGTGATAAAATCTGATAGGGTTATCTCATTTCCTTATTGGATCTGACAAGTCCATCATCTGGTCTCTCAGAGTGGTTGCTAGGTATTGGTGAAAATTTGAGTGATCAATTTTTTCTCCAACTATATTTCACTACTAGATAATAATTCATTACAATGCTGTTATAAATCTCTCTTAAATCTTGATCAATTAAACTTACCGTCCCGGCTGTGTCAGCGAGAGGACAATCATCAAACTGACAGCTTGGTGTGTCGAAGTCTCCTGAAGTGGTGAAGTTCTTAAATATAATCATATCAGCGTGTAACATCATACTCTGTTCATGGTCATTCTTAGACCACTGACTAGACCTGTCAAAATGTGGGACAGTATTAAGAACAGAAAGAAAGGAAGTAAAATATATAGTCTGATACTTTCTACAATACTGGGCTGTAGCTTAACTCAGTAAAAAAGAATGATCAACTTTGGTAAACTTCATTAAAAGTAATTGGTAGCGACAAAGTAGAAAACGAAATGAATTACCTCAATTGGGGGAGAACCTCTCTCTGCTCAATGAACCAGCCTGACTCAATCATATTCTTAAAATATTCGTTGTCCAGTTTGTGCTCGCTGTCATCCCAGGGCCCTCTGAATCCTGAGACACTTGCGCTGCATTTACCCAAAGTGTGAACACCTGAAAATAAATAGAAACACACTGATCAAACAAGCATGACCAGTAACCACATATCGAAAGTGTTCCCATTGCATTGTGAAAAAGCCATTATTGACACACCATGAGGACAAACTCTATACTGACAGGTTCCAGGATATATCTATACTACTATCTAAATGGTGATCAATCTTAATATATCCATTACATTACATCATTGTTAGTGCAACCTGATCAATCATTTTTTGTTTCCTGTTTGTCAGACATAGCCAGCATCAGGTTTTGTCCGCCTGTGTAAATGAATACAGCCTATCCTGTTTCCTTACCTATCAATGCCACCGATTCCCTTATGCTTGTGCCAAAGTTTCGGGACAAGAACTGCAGACTGTCCAAATCTTGGGCATGTGCAAATGTTCTCTGTGGGAAGCCTTGAGACTTGTCACAGTCTTTTCTCCCGATTGGGAAGGGAACCTTCACTCTCCCATGAGCTTTCCTTGCTGTGAAGGCCAGAGCTTCTATCGATATAAACACATTAATATCAGCCTGAGATAGTTGTGGTGCCCAGTCAGCTCTGAACTTCTCAGCTAAGGCTACGGTTGTGCCTAAATCTGCAAATGGAGATCATAAATGTGTAAGATAATCGGATGAATAGGTGAAATGAGTACTGTAAAATTGGCAAAGAAAGTTTTACGCTTGAAAATAAATAAATCTTTATACAATGTTGTTTTGTATTACAACATACAAGTTAGTTATTGCAACTCTTTTACTTGAACAGATTCTGGTATTGGTTATTTTTTTATTGATTTTATTGATTATTTTTTTATTGACTACTTGGTTGAGTAAGAACATACTTCCATATTGCAATATGATATTACTACAAGTGTAGCTATTTTATTTGCATATTCACAGCCCCTGCCATGGGTAGTTACACAGTATGCAGTAGCTGGTAGTCATTCTTTTCTACAGCTCGCATTCAATGGCAAATCATTGTATTTATTTGTTCAGTATTAAGCTAAAGCACTTACTAGAGTTATTTGGGTCCTCGATGTTGAGACAACCGTCACATCCACCAATGCAGTCGTGGAACGCTAACTGCACCAGTCGTGGTAGCAATTCAATCTGTCAACAATAAAGGGTAAATAGATATTGATTGCAGATCCCATCCAATGTGTCGGCTCTGGTATTATTGATGGGAAAGAGAGCCATGCCAGGCCACAGAAAGCTCCTATTGATATATATTGGAATTGAAAGTCATATCTGACCCAGCAATGGCTCTCTCCCACCCTCCAGCCAATCAGAGTCAACATATCAGCTATAACCACGCCCACTCACATATTTGGTATTTGCTTCCCATTTTTCGTTCCATAAAAATAAGCCAGTCACCCAACTTAGGGTTTTGCAATCACAATCCAATCATTGACAGAACACCATTGAATTACCGTTCTCATATATTTATAATATGTAAAGTATAAACTGAATTTTTATTCACCGCAACGATAATATAACAATACTTTCACATACATTTTCCCTTATGACTCTAGGAAATCTGAATCGCAGTAGATTGTATTGAACTCTTGAGAGTTGGGCAACTCCTTCTGCAGGAAGGACTGTCATGAACAATGCCATGGATAACACCACTACTATCTTAGAATGCATCTAGAAACATAGACGATTAAAATGCTCTTATTACATAGTCTTGTTAAATTGTGAAATTTGTCAGCATATTATCAGCACCTGTTTTATTAGTTCACAAAAAGCTACATCGGCAGAGAAAACAAGGTAGCTCAGCCCTTGTCTTTGCAGAGCAGAAGGTCCAATAGAAAAATGGCCGATCAAATTCAGCAGGTAGAGAGAGCATAACCACCAAGGATGTTACCATATATTGCATTGTATTTTTTGCATTAACAAAAATATTTTAAACACAGAATCACATATATATATATAATTGTAAAAATTTGTTATAAAAGAATAAAATCTTATTAAAAATTGAGAAAAATTATCATACCTTTGAGGTTGTGTATGAAATAGTAGCGCTCCATAAAGATATACTGCCAGTTGTGGCTTCAAGATATCTGTCTGGAGATTTATATAGGCCAGCATCCAATTGTAATGAGGGACAGTTTCCTCTTGCCTGGCCATATGACATATTCTCATCATCAACACCTAATAGCCCAACGCAATTGATGTTTTGACATTTTTGTTTATCACGAAATCACGATTCAAGACCCAAGAATACTTTGTTTTCTTGAATAATTAGTCAAGGCGGATGAAAAGTTTTGGACAACCAACGTAGATTGATAATATTAGTGGATAATTTAACGACTTCCTTCAACATTCCAAAACCCTTTAATGTGACATGTTTTGTGTTTTTTTCCAGGTATTTCGAATTTTCCAGGTAAACGAGGTCAAGGACAACATGTAGGTTTATCTTTCTTTTAATACCAGGATGTAGTTGAATTTTGGAAAGCGTACAATTGAAAGGAGAAAATACTTAAATAAAATGAAATAACAAGATATCGTGGCCATTGACATTGGCACAGTCTCATTTCTGATAAAAAGTACAAGCGCTCCTGATATTGGATGGAGCCAATAATTATCTCAAAGTGTTGTCGAGGAAAGTTGTTCACTAAAATCCAGTCTGCTACTAAAATCAACAAGAATATCATTGCCTGTACTAAAAATAAACCTGGCCATATGTAGCGTGACAATATTGATGAGTTACTCCGAGCATTCTACACTAAGATACTGATGTCTACACTGTTGAGAGCCAATGTAGGGACAGGATATTAATAGCTCCGTTTGTTTGTGTGCTTGCCCTCATCTAAGTGTTAAAGTCCCTAAGTTCGGCTCTGATTAAAGCTCGCTGACTACTGAAAGAATTTAGGATATAGGAAATATGTTTGCCACCTGTACTTTGGCAGACTAAAGGCTGTTTTTAGAGTTGAACAACATGACAACATATACAACCAATGAAAAAAAAGTGAATAAAGTAGCGTTTCCAGGGATGTTCTTGAAAAAACAGTTCTGGGTTGGCCAAGCAGTCATCTTTTTGTGCCTAGCTGCTAGTTTTGAACAAATGTCATTGGTTAAGGATTGGCCAAATATCAGGAGTTGGAGGAGCTTTCAAGGTTGATTGTTCCAGCTCCAAGCACCCTCGGGCGTATATCTCTTCTTATGTTATTGAAACATCTGTAGTGAAGCAGATAGGCCAATGCTAAGGGTTACAGATCCTTGTTGAATGTACCTCATCCACTAAATTTATATTTTAGTTCCCACTCAAAATATGTTAGTGGCAGATCAACTGGGGTGTTCATTGGTCAAACTTGTACTTTTCATTATCAGAAAATATATCTTTTTATAGGTCACTCATGCTGATAGAGCAGGTTCAAAGAATTGACTTTTATTGCCTAATTTATTAAGTCACTCATTTCCAATTTTCTCTTAGCAAGCTTCCAGGGTTCTAAAGATAGCCTATACTAGTTCAATAAATTAGTAATGATAGGTAACGATGGGTAAAATAAGTAATGAAATGGAATGAAATAGACTGCCAATAAAAGTGAAAAAAAAAACAGGTTTCGGCTGGTTGACAAAATTAGATAAAATTATGACATCCTGCTTTAATAATCCTAAAGTGCAAATCTTTTGAATTCCCAATCAAAATAGGTTCTTTGGTTGTGCCTACAGCTAGATCGAGGTCTCTGGAAAAGAAAGATTTTTGATTGAAGGATGTTATTCATCCGACTTTCTATTTATAGTTTGACCCACACGATGTAGACAGAAAGAGGAGGCTGAATATTTCTACAACAGTGAGCAGTGATAGCATAGGGGCAAGAGAAAGTTTAATTAGTCACTTATAATAATGATAAGCTTTTGGGCTAGGATGCAGGATAAAGTGGACAAGTGGCTAGTGGTTTCTCAAACAGAAGATTCGAGATGTGGCATTGTGTCGGCCTAAAATACACTCTTGTGATCTTGACAGGGGATTGTGGATCTATGATTAACTAGACTGTACTTACCATACTGATACTACAATAATCAATAAGTAAAGTTTTCTATCAAAACATTAATATCCTTATAAGTCTTTTAAATGTACCCTAATCTATGAACTCCAGTGCATACAAAAGCCATACTGATCATTACTAACAGGAAATAGCAAAAAGCGAAAGTGTGGACATAACTCTTAAAAACAATCGGATGTATGTTTCAACCAGCCTTCCACCCTCCCTATTTCTACTCATACCAGGAATTTTTCCCAAACTTCCTGGTCTGACACCTTCATGATTAAATTGTTATAAGATTACTTTTTACTTTTTAAAATCTTATTTAAACTAGGTTTATATAGAATTGAGCATCATAAAGTAATTTGATTTGCAGCTCAGTTTTCTGCACACAATTTTTCACTTGGCTCTTGGTTTTTGCTGCAGACTTTATTGCTGGTTCGCATTTCGAGCATTTCAAGGACTCTTGAACCAGACATAGGCAAAGATATGATAATATGTGTCATGGGATCTGAATAGTATGTTTTGATCCTGCAAGGTACTGATATTTGGTCATCACATTAAATTTAAACTTTACCATCTGTTATCAGCTTATTGTGTAGGATTGGTTCGGACTGATAACGGCCCTTATTAAAATTTAATCATCAAAATTTTGACATCATGGAGTGTACAGGTTTTCCCAATTCATTTCGTAGAATACATCTCGGCAAGTGTCCAGTAATGATTATAATGTTATCAGATTTTGTTAGCTGAAATCCTCAGAAACAGCAAATTCTTGAGGCGATACAATATACCTGCGTTGGTACCTGTCATGGACAGAAAAACATCGATGGTTATAACCTTGTCCAACTAACACAGTAACCATTGTAAATTAGAGTCTAGGACCAGTCAGGCATAAGCTTCTTACTCGATACATTATACTTCCCTGGATACAAACATGGCACCCAAAGTCTTAAAAAATCTCAAGAGGAGGCTTAGCAAAAAGGTATGTCTCCCAGAATTGGTGAATTCTACAATGTATTGTTATTTCAGAATTACAAACATTTTATTTTATTACATATGGATTGCCAATATGCCTCAATAAGTTTATGAAGTATCACTTTATATTTTAACGAATATACCTTCTTTCTGGCTTCATCGATCATTTGAACTGATGAGATATTTATTTGACATTCATGATTACTGTGATACGTAGTTGATCTCTGATACTATGGTGGTTCAACCAAAGGAGTGAGAGACAACTTAGCCCAATGCTAGCGTTTGGATCTGTCATAAATTAGACTGAGTTGTAAAAATAATTACCAGATATTTATAGCAGCCAAGTAGGTATGTCCGTAAGCCCGGGTTAGAGTTGTCTGTTGTTTCCGCTCAGTCATGTATCCGTCCCAAGTCATGTCCCATGTTATGTTCTAACTGGCGGAGATAATTACTTGAAAGCTAAGAATAGCTTTCAGTAATATATAAAGAGTGACTCAGTCATAAACAAAGTAGAAGCCAAGGTTTGTGTGATTACCAAGGTTTGTGTGATTACCAAGGTTTGTGTGATTACCAAGGTTTGTGTGATTATCAAGGTGATTACCAAGGTTTGTGTGATTACCAAGGTTTGTGTGATTACCAAGGTTTGTGTGATTACCAAGGTTTGTGTGATTACCAAGGTTTGTGTGATTACCAAGGTTTGTGTGATTACCAAGGTTTGTGTGATTACCAAGGTTTGTGTGATTACCAAGGTTTGTGTGATTACCAAGGTTTGTGTGATTACCAAGGTTTGTGTGATTACCAAGGTTTGTGTGATTACCAAGGTGATTACCAAGGTGATTACCAAGGTGATTACCAAGGTTTGTGTGATTACCAAGGTTTCACAGCAATGCATTAACGGCTAGTAAATAATGTGCTAGGCAACATCAGCTTTGTGCATGACTCGGTGCAAAACTCAAAGTAGTTGCTGACTCTAAGCCGAGTATCACTTCAGGTTCCAAGACATTGCTGTAATGATGATAGAGCACAGGCTAAATAAAAAAAGGAACAGGACACTGCTCTGTGGTATTCTATTTTAGTTGAGTTTAAAGTACCGGATGGATGAATAGTTTCACATAAATTTTGGCTGAATAATCATCCGAATTAGATTTTGTCTTTTACCCTTTGCAGAAGGTGCAATCTGCCATTAATCAATGAGAAGTTGTTTGAAACCCTGGTTGCCCTTAAATTACTAACAATGGTGTGTAAACGTATCTTAATTACTTACGATCTTTTGCAGAAGAAAAGTAAGGATCAAGTCTCGCTAAATACGCTGACATCAGCAGACAATGCACTAGCTGATGTTGATGCCAACCAACATAGGGGCGATCGTACTGATAACGGTAATAAAGTTATTTCACTTGTGCTGTATCTGTATCTCTCATAGAATAGTTGTGTTGGAAGTATTGATACATGTCAACAGGCTAAAGCAGAAGTTTGTGAGGCGCCTCCGACACAATGATGTCTACAAAAAAATTCCCTATTGTTCCTTTACTTTAATCACAATTTTCGCTTGCAGACAATAATCTAGTTTACCAATTTAAGTTTATATACATTATAAAATCTTTACCAGGGGATTGGGGAGGCCGCTCAATTGATTCTGATTCATATATAATTGCCAAGCATAAATTATCACCAATGGTACATCAGTTTTCCCTGGGTCTGGTGGCCGAAGATTAGTCCATAATTAAGGTGTTGAAGCTAGCCAGAGGAAGCTCCATATAGTTTTTTGTGTTTGATTTGTTTGACCTAAACTTAAAGTTGTACACTGATATAAATGCCTGTTTGACTGTAGATGGGGAATCTAATGTGAGAGGGCGCAGAGCCTCCGGCTATGAGGCCATGAGTCGGGATGAACCTCATCTCCATCCTTTATCAACACGAAGAAAAGTTAGTAGTTTCTTTTATTTATCTTTCTAATTCTATTTTTATTTTATAAATGTTTTTTAAAACGTTATCATGTTGAGTTGATCTTGATATTTTTACAATGCTTCTAAGAAACATGATTTTATGATTGAGGTCCGTCACATTAATCATAAATTCTACATAATTACTTTCTGTACTACGATTGTTGAATCTGACTTCATCTTGAGAGCAGCCCAACTGCCTCAGTAGACAGCCAGACAATCATTCCGTCTCTTCATTCTTATTTAAGGGGTACGGAACTGAACATGGAGAAGTTCAACATTCCGACCGAACGGTCTGTGTCCATTTGCCAAGCAGTATTGAAACTGGAGACATGAATGATGAAGGAAAGGACACAAAAGAGGTATTTTTCAGTCGGCATTTTCTAAGCATTTCAATTTATTTGATTTTGTTAAACAAAATTTCCGAGTGAAGCCTTTGCAGGTATCACCTCTCAGGTCCACCCTTGATAATGACCCAATTTAATATCTCTATTCATTAAGACGCAGCTGAATATAATAAATTGGTAAACCCAGGTACCTAAGTATTAGTCATAATCACACCATATATGGTGCTGTCTTATCAACGATCTTAGACAAAACCTACAACGCTGTGCCTAAATTGTACAGCGTTGCTGTTGATAAGTGACATTGGTACATTATTGTGTGGATACCTTCTTTTGATAACTTCATTTGCAGTGTTGTTGATATTTTCAGGATATTAATGTTGGTGATACCACAGGTTCAGGCGACAATTCAACAGCAGCGACATCACTTGGTAGGTGTTACTTGGTCATTATGATCTATTTGCTATGATCCAACCTATGTTCCTGTGTCCTACATTGAATCCAACATTTGATCTCAGTAAATGTCTACAGACAGTTTTAATACACAGTTTGTGGTTTGTCATCTTGGCACAACAAAATCAACCGTTACAGACATGGGAGCTGGGTGTTGGGGGCTGGAACAACTAACCTTGAAAGCTCCCCAAGTGGGGCTCCAATCCACAACTCCTGCGGCACCAATCGCCTGGCTGTGAATAGCAAGAGCGCTTACCGCATACTGATTGAGCCATTTCTATCCTCAAAAAAGAGTGCGCTAATTAGCATGCCGCTATTCGCTTCTCAGAGCTGTGTTCTTTCATCCCAAATAACAGTCTATTCCACAATCACCACCCTATGAAACACAGCGTACATGTTAGGGTTATTGGCCTTACATGGCCCACTGCTGGGACCCCGTGTAGTGAGCTTTAGCTGTCTTTTCAGCTTGTCTGCATGTCTTGTCATGCTGTCACATGTCTTTCCATGAGTCAGTCAGAAGACGAGTACACAGGAGAGGTATACACCTGAGGGTGTTAGGGGTTGGAACTATCAACC
Organism: Membranipora membranacea; assembly: GCA_914767715.1. Classification (NCBI taxonomy): domain Eukaryota; kingdom Metazoa; phylum Bryozoa; class Gymnolaemata; order Cheilostomatida; family Membraniporidae; genus Membranipora; species Membranipora membranacea. The sequence goes on from OU612073.1 coordinate 2,775,101, forward strand.
TTGAAAGCTCCCCCAGTGGCTATGAAGTTCTACGTACTCATAAACTACAATATTTCGATTTTGAATTATTTATAGGCACAGCAGTAGTTGAAGATTCTGAAGTGGCAGGAAAAGAAACGAAAGATGACAAACAGGTAGAGATGAATAAATGATATGATGGTAAAGCCATTTATTTAAGAACAAAAATCATGTTTAGGAGACGGAGGACCTCAAGGCCTAACACTAGCCTAGTACTTTCAATATTTGAATACATGTCAAACGCAGTTGTAGCTTGTAAATTGGAATTCCCAAGTTCCGAGATAAGAGTCATAATCAGGTTATACATAACATTGCTACTCTCTTATCAGCAGCTGTTATAGGTAAATTCCCTACACTGTGCTTGATTCATACAGTCTCGTTGGAGCACATACGCATACAATTTAACATTTATTTCTGATGACTTTTCCAGGACATTGGTGTCGTGGATACTGTCAGTTCAGGATATGGTTCTACTGCTGTATCATCTGGTAGGTGCAATATAAGTATACGGCCTGTAATTTAAACTTAGTTCAGGCCTACAGTTCTAGGGGAGTCAGGGAGGCACTGCCACCCCTTTTTTTCATGTATTTATTGCTTACTATAAAAACCAGAATGAGTAAAACGGTATCAAAGGTATATAAAAAGTTAAAAGGCAATGGGACAGTCAGATAGCACAAAGCTAGAACAGAGCCTACCCCGACTAGAACACTAAACGTCACACTCGCCTGCCGGAGAGACAGAGCGAAACATCCGCATCCTGCACACAATCAAACCCCCATAGAATGCTAAATAAAGTGGCACAAATACACTGTACATTGTACATTCCATGTCAGAATAAGCACATTTAGGACATTTAACTACTCTATATAACTTAAAACCCTTTGAAGGTACATGTACCTGACAATTAGACCCCACCTGGTATCTAATATGTCCGCCTTTATGCCTCTCTACCATTTTTTTCTCCAAAATTCAGCACTGTGGTATTTTTATTGAAAATAAGGAATTAACAGGAAAATATGCCTCCATTGTATCATATACCGAACTGGGATAGTGCTAAAAGGGATCCAATTTAAAATAATTTAATCAAACTTTCCTAAAGTTGTTTTTTAGACTGAAATCAATCCGAAACAAATGTACAAATATGCCGTCGCATCTCCAATATTTAGAGTCGTCTGGCCTTCCCGAGCAGCCCCGGCAACTACAGCATGATTTATAAAAATAATTACTGATCTGGCAACAAAGAAGTCATGGATCACTTTGGAAATTTAAACTCATCAGTCCTTTGATTGCTAGCCTTGAGACTTGGAACTCTGTATTTAGGAACGCAAAATTTTGTAAAAATTTGTTATTTCCTTCAGGTTATGATAAGAGATTGATTGCATGACCTGAAAGAAAAATGGTGGTTCCTTAGTGCTTACCTGCTGCTGAAAAACTGATCGCACTGCCATTTTATTGACTGTATACCAACATTATCACATTTTGATTCTCTTCTTTAGAAACATCTCCTGCAACTTCTGCCACACCCTCAGTAAATGGCCTTCTTCTTCCTGACACAGGCAAGGGAGGTTCAGGTAAAGATCGTCATCGAATAAATTCTGAAGGTTTTACCCCTACATACAAACGCCACCAAATAGGTTAGTAGAGCTTACAAATTGATCATTTTGTCAGTTTTTATTGAAAAGCTTGCAATAATTTATGTGTTTGAAATTATTTTTTCACAAAAAATACTGTTCAGTTTATACCTTATGGCTTTAGGACCAGAACTTGAGCAGAAATGATTTCAAAGGTTTGATACATCAAAGCAGGATGTATATTCAATATGTAGAACTGTTTGGTCTCAGAAATACCATAGTCACAGTAATAATGCAACTCCAAATTTTGTAGCTCATCTCTCAGCGTCAAGCAGAGACAACTTCGATTTCAACGAGCTCAATAGCAAGCTTCAGGAGAAACAAACTGACAACATCACCCAAAATTTCCAACCACTGGTTCAAAGTCCCACTCCTGAGCATAAAGCATGTGATGTAGAACTTAATGGAAAGACTTACAGCTTTAAAGTGTCACACACTTTGGCCGACAGTAGTAGCGAAGGTGATAGCGATGATGGTGATGATAATTCGGATGATAGTTATGACCACCCCATACCTGAGGACTTGGCTTTGAAGATAGCAAGGTAAGTTACTTCCCGTATATTTGACTTATAAAAACTGTATACAGAGCCCAAAGTCTGGGTAACCAGAAACTTGGCTTGTAGGTAGATCAACTTCGATCCATTTTGCCAGCGTTGGGGTTGCTGACAGTGGAGTGAGCAACTCAAACGCTGGCAAAATGGACCAAACTTGATCTAGCTTGTAGGTACTTTTCTAAAGCAATAATAGCAGTCACAGCAAGCTTTCACATTTAGCCTGTTGACATGCGATCCTCTGCAACCACCTAAAATGCCAAGCACAGTTTGCATTTGGTTTACCCATAATGCATTACTCACTGTTTTCCTCTGTAATACTTAGAAAAGCTTTCCAAGAATTACTCTTTTTCTTGGCAACTGTTGCGCAAATGCTAAGATTACGGTCATTTCTGGCCTTATAAAGGTACTCATTGGCAGTGGTCGGGGTCACAGCCACAGTCAGTGACACTGTACCAAGGTCAAACCGATTGGTCACACAATAATTAATATCTATTGGTTCCATGGGTCCCTAGTTCAAGTTTAATTTTGATACAGCCTCTGTCCTTCACCACAATACAAACCAAACCTGGTATTTATTTTTCTACAGCCTTTGTGAAGAAAGTGATGTCAGATACATCTACATCACTCAGTCACGTCAGCATCATACAGCCAAGGTTCTTCTCACTATCTATGGGGATGGCAGTGAAAAAGTGGAAACTGAGCTGCAAGCATATGTGACAGACAAACACAGAAACTATGACATTGAAACTGTCGAAACAGAGGGATATTATTACCACGATGAGTTTGTCGGAGAAAATAGCGGCGACCTTCAAATCATAAAATATGTTCTTGAAAACAATCGGTGGGTACCAAGGAAAAAAGCGTCTTGCGACTTGATAATTCAAGGAACAGCCAACAACACCAACAAGCCTACTTGCTTCTATGCTGTAGTTTCTGCACACCTGGTACTCGACACATCCGGATGTGAGGAAATGTTGAGAAACGATTCAACAAAAAATATGGCTGACATTCTTGACAAACTTCAGCCAGGAATAAATAGATACACACTTCGGATGCACAGCAGAAACATCGAGCTGGATCTAACGGAGGCTCCAATGTTCGCCTATGCACAGCATTTCTCAAATGAGGAGCACTCCAAGGAAAGGGAAGCGAAAGACAAGCAAAATTCTGGCAAGAAGCGACAGTGGACTCCCCATAAGAGGTTCATGAAAGATGCCGCAATACTCAAGCTATCACCGGTTGCTGAGCTCAAATCTTTGGAGAAAATCTTGGAAGCTACTTCAAAGAGAGTCCTCTATTCAGGACACAAACCAACGGAGTATGAGGTGGCAGAGGTACTGCCTATACATGATCCTGTGCAACTACTGGAGCTTCACAGGCGCAAGATCGACATCAAAGTTGGAGGCCTGGACGGGTGGCTGCACTTTGTCGGTGAGACCAACTGGCGCAAATCCATATCTACCGCTGGACCAAAACTAACAATACAGGCTCACAGGATTGAATTCACGACCAAATACCAGTAAGGCGGCTTCACATTTGAAAATAAGTTTTTGGGATCAGTAACAGATTTGATACCAAGTCCACTGGATAATGTGCTAATCATTTAAGAGCTTGAAGTCTGTTTTGGAAATGGACAAGTTTTCGTTGCCCATAACTGAGCGGTACAGCATCGCTCTAAGAAATTTGTGTATTTCTAGATAGTGTTTAAGTTGACGTGACTATAAAGTAGGGATGAATATTAGTAACAACTAAAACTTATACCAGTTCCATTTTTTTCTTTTACAGTGCATTATTTCCTGGGAACAGCGGACAGATTGTATACGCTGTTCATGCAACAGAGAAAATCCTCTACCCTCTTGGAATCTTGGCTGGTGAACCGAAGGAATGCATCAGAAAGCCAAAATGTGGTACAAGCATCTACTTTGCCGCGCTGCTGGCTCCAAATCTTGAGTGTATCGAAGAAACCTTTCAGCCCTTTGTTTCCAATTTGCGATCTCTCTCTCACAGCAGTGATCACAAACAAGATATTGAATCTGTGCTTGAAAATCTGTCTGCAATGATGCCTGCAAGGAAGAAGAAAGTTCAGTCATCAGCCCGCCCGCCCAAACAGTTGATGAGTAAGCTTGAAGAACAGCCAGCACTGACTTCGACTCCACTAACCGAAAACAAAATTCAGAATGGGACAGATGATGTTTGTAATAACAATAACTCTCTTCCTGATTCAGGACTGTTTTCAGCTCAACAGAGCCTGAGCGACACAAATTAAGGGCTGAAATATATAGCCCAAGCAGTACTACACTAATGGCCTTTGGCTTTTTTCTAGATTTAAAATTGAACTCTAGATATTATATAAATAACAAATCAAGAAACTAGTTCCTTTCAAATATATATTACATATTAATATTTGTAGTTTAATAAGTCTAAGTATAAATGCATTGTGTGTGAGTTTTTAATATTCACCAATTATTTTTACCTTCATATTTTGGTATTACTAGTTGTCCTTCACATCTGAACACTTGACAGATAATATATTCCTCACATACATTTTATCTTAATCATAATTATACGACCTTAACTTTGGGATTGTCTATCCATGACCAGTGTAGGCCTATCTAATTTTAGCACCACATTTTATTACGGAACATTCTTTCTCACAATTTGACCAAATGCAATTACCGATTATTATTGCTGAAGGTTGGGGAAGTTGGGGCGGTAGGAGTAGTAGAGGCAGAGAGTGGTAGGGAGGAATGGATGGAGGAGTGTTAGCGGTTGAAACAGTTAGTGTTGCATCGATATCACACAGGAAACAGATGACGAGCCTCGAGACTCGTCTGCAAAAAGGGTGAATATGTCGCATCTTGTCAACATAGGAAGCTGGCAACTAGACAGGAGAGTCGTCTTCCATAGGGGTACCGATGTTAGACGTTAATTAACAATACAGTACACTTGACCTAGAGGCGATGAAGCTCATGTGACAACAACGCCTAAATCCAAATCCTAACCCTGATCCCAGTGCTAAATCCTTGTACCCCGCCCGTAGCCAAGGAACATTGAGGCAAATGTGGGAAGCAACAGAGACGACCCTAAAACAACGTAATGTGTCATCAGTCGACACAGCAATCTACTGTTGCAACAACATATAAAGGCCGAGTAAATATACTTTTGCGGCAGCGTAAGAGATAAGCTACCCTCCCACCCTCCCTGATGCAATGAATCAGTAACCCTGAATCTCGCATGAGTAACAAAGTGTTGTTCTAACACACACTTCAAGCATCATATCACAAACTGATAAAAGGTTTTAGTACTTTGTTTTCCTTTAAAGATCAATTTCTTTTTAACTATCACCGAATAACCTGGTTTTAACATCCTAATATGCATGGTATATATTTATGTATTTAAGAATTAAAGACGGTGTTGCATCTTGTGCTTACATAGGATGGATTTGTAACAATCTTTTGAAAGATACTGCTATACATTCGTCTTAGTCACAAGCTAAACTGTAGGCTGAAAAAAATCAAGTTTATGAGCTGATCATATTTGGTTCCTGCTCTAAGTTTATACATGACATACTTTGACGTCTATTATCACTGGATTACTCACTGGATTACTCATGCTGATAGGAGATAGATACAAGGGCTGGAGTTTTAGTACTTAGATCATTGTGTCATGGATTGTTCCATTTTATTTCCGTATGTGGCTTGGCAAGCTTTCCAGCAATTTGTATTTTATCTAAAATTCACAAGAAATCATTAAATAAATTGGTGTTAACACAATGACATTGATGCCACTGTCAAGAATGAAAAAAAAGTTCAAGGGTGACGTTGCGTATCGGGTCATTTTTCACATTATTGAAAATACATTTAGCCGAACCAAATACTGGTCTTCTTTTTTTTCTCTGAGTACCGCATACAAGCTGAGGTGAATGAATTGAGAGGAAGCAGGAAAACTAGTATAACAATTGAAATAATATCAACCAAAGCGTTGTCAATAACTATTTTCCTTCATCAATTCATCAACACACTGGGGTCTTGTGAGGGAAGGAAAATTTGACACTTACACTCCTGACGTAAATATGTTATCAATTGCCAACTTTGAAAGCACCTCAATACAACTACCACCAACGGTCAACAATGGCTTATCTCTACGCCAATTAATGGTTACACATTTTGGTTTTCCCTGCCAATCCACTGACACGCCAACAAAGGTGAACTTTGTATGTTATATATTGCCCTGTATCTTCACAACTATAACCTCAATTACTTGATGGGTAACATTATACTACACGCAATTCTTTATGTTGGATCATTTGGAGCCGAGGCTTGAACCTTCATTATACTTCAACGTTACAATACTGTTCAATTGGTGATTAAATGGTGAGCAAGTAACTTTATCCTAAATCGTATACTGCTGGTGTACAACCTTTAATACGGCAATTTCATCATGAGAGGATTTAAAAAAAGCGTTTCACGAAAATTTGGAAGGATTAGAGCCAGTTTATCTTTCAAGGTAGGTTTATCATACCATTTTATCATTCTTTTAAATGCAGCATATCTGTAGACGGCTATTCTCCGATTGGACATCTGTAATAACACACATCATCATACCCAATCTCTACTGGAAGAAATGCTTGACCCTTCTCTTAAAGGTATAGTAATTTGTATTATTACTCCTCCCTAGATCTGAAATCCATGCTAGCTAATCAACAACCAAAATCCCATATCGTAACAAAATATTGAAATGAAATGGCAATAACTTCAAAGTCCTGACTTGAATATATTTTAAGGTTTTGTCTCACTGCTGATTTAGCTAGGGGGTCAGCTTGAACCAAATCTGTATCACAATCATTTCAATGAGAGGGCTCCTATATACATCTGCTGGAAGAAGTTGGTTATAAAAGACTATATTCCAAAACGAATGTATGTGAACAGGGTGAACCGGGTGATGATTCGTATTAACTTTGGCTCTGTACTCTTTATGTTCCTTCCGTAGAGGAAAGAAAGAGAAACAAAAATCTGTCCCTACAAAGCATACCACAACAAGGTGTACCAAACGATGGTCAAGTGGAAAGGGAAAGAGGCCCTGTTGATCCAAAAAAAATTATAAGCAAATAAATTGACCTGAAATAAAATGAAGGATTTAGATGGTTGTCAATTCAAAATAGAACGCAGTACTTCCAATGTACCCAGGAAATCCCAATGTCCGAAAAACACTCATAGTCACGCCATTATATCATGAGAGCAACAAGTCTTATCTTTAAGTATCGCCTTGGTCATATTAGACAGCAAGTGCCAATAAAATGTTTGCCAACAAATAAACATTGCATAATTTAAATTTTGTGTTACTTGTTATGAAATTTCATGGAATCTTCCATAAACAAACTTGAATTTGGCACAGAGAAGTCATAATAATATACTAATTCCTTTATCAAACAAATTTACAGCAACAGGATCCTCCAAGTCTAAATGGTCCAAGTCCAAGTCAAACAAAACAATCTGCAGCCAAACATACAGGAAGTTCACTTACAGAGGCGAGAACCAACGTACCCACTCCAGAAGATGAACCGGATGTATCAGAAGACGTGACCACCACACAGAGGGGACAAAGAGGCACAACACGTCGTGTAGAGCTTCACTCTAGCAATGACGTTAGTAATCTATCTTTTTCTTCTGCTAATTCGCTTGTTCTTTCATAACTAAAGGCTAATGTAACGCCCTGGTCAAATTTTTATTGTGCCCTTGTTCAAGTGCTCGAACTCGGGATTCTGGTGATGCCATTTTATGTCAACCACATTGTGGTTGTCAGCAGGTGGTTGATAATAAAAAGCCTTTACCAGCCACCTTGGTCTGAGTTGAACACCTAGGCAAATTTGGACCCTCAAACTGGAAAAAAGATACTTGACCGCGAAGACTGAATTATCAGTTATTATTTATTTTATCAAACATGGATTACCAATATGCTTCAAAAAGTTTATGAAGTATCACTTCACATTTGAATGAATATACCGTCTTTCTGGCTTCATCGATCACCTGCACTATGTGATATATTTACCTGACATGATTACTGAAATGGGTACTTGATCTCTGTTCTCTGTATAGTGATTCAACTTGGCCCAATGCTAAGGTTATGATCTGTCATAAATTAGGCTGAGTTGTAAAAATAATTACCAGATATTTATAGCAGCCAAGTAGGTATGTCCGTAAGCCCAAGTCAGAGTTGTCTGTTGTTTCCGCTCAGTCGTGTATCTGTCCCTAGTCATGCCTCATGTTATGTCCTAGCTAGTGGAGATAATTACTTGAAAGCTAAGAATAGCTTTCAGTAATTATTAAGAGTGACTCAGTCATTGTAGAAGCCATGGTCTGTGTGATTATTTAATTACTACCAATAGTGTGTATAAGTATCTCAATTACTTACGATATTTTGCAGAAGAAAGGTAAGGATCAAGTGTCGTTAAAAACGCAGACGCCTGCCGAAAATGCACAGCTCGTCGATGATGCCAACCAACGGAAGGGTAATCTGACTGATAACGGTAGTAAAGTTATTTCACTTGTGCTGTATCTGTATCTCTCATAGAATAGTTGAGTTGGAAGTATTGATACATGTCAACAGACTAAAGTAGAAGTTTGTGAGGCGCCTCCGACACAATGATGTCTACACAAATATTTTTGCTTACCTTTTTGTTCTTTTACTTTAATCACAACTTGTTCTTGTATACGATAATCTAGCTTTCCAATTTGGTTTTATGTGCATAATATATAAAATCTTTACCAGGGGTTGGGGAGGAGGCCCCACAGTTGACAGTTGGTTAACAAAATAAACATACTTATTACTATCTGCATTTTTACAAAGAAACTACAGTTTGCCTGTGCCTCCAATTGCATGTGGTCATTAGTAGATTATGTTCTCAGTACAAATCCCTGAATTCTTTTTTCTCTTGCTGATCGTAGTGTAAGTCCTTATACAATTGTAATGGAGGTTTTGATAACTTGCCAAGCTGGTGCCACATTACAATAACCTATGGTGAGCTGGCTCAATAATGTTCTGATTCACATAATTTTGCCAAGTATAATTGACCAACAATGGTACATTTTCCCTTGGGTTTGGTTGCAGAAGATTGTTAAAAACTAAGGTATCAATGAGCCAGTAAAATGAGGCTCCACATATAGTTGTTTTGTTAGTTCTTATAGAAATTATTTTTATCACTGTAGATGGGGCGTCAAATGTGGCTAGTGGTGGTGTCTCCGATGAGACCAGGAGTCAGCAGGGCCTCCATTCCCATCCGTTGTCGACAGCAAGAGAAGTAAGGAGTTTCTATATTGTTACCTGTAATTTGTCTTCCTATTTTTCTATTTTTATTTTCTGTATGTGTCTATAACGTTATCATGTGAAATTGTTTCCTGATATCTTTACTCCGCCTCTATGAAACATGATTTTATGATTGGGATCGGCACATCAAAAAATCTAAATATTTACATAATTACTGTACTTGGAGTGTTAAATCTGGCATCATTTTGGGGATAGCAAAACAGCCTCAGCAGACAACCAGACAATCGTTGCCTCTCTTCATCCTTATTTAAGGGGTACGGAACTGAACATGGAGAAGTTCAACATTCAGACCGACCGGTCTGTGTCCATTTGCCAAGCAGTATTCAAACTGGAGACATGAATGATGAAGGAAAGGACACAAAAGAGGTATTTTTCAATCGGCATTTTCTAAGCATTTCAATTTGATTGATTTTGTTAAACAAAATTTCCAAGTGAAGCCTTTGCAGGTATCACCTCTCAGGTCCACCCTTGATAATGACCCAATTTAATATCGCTATTCATTAAGACGCAGCTTAATTTAATAAATTGGTAAACCCAGGTTCCTAAGTATTAGTCATAATCACACCATATATGGTGCTGTCTTAGCAACGATCTGAGATAAAGCTTACAGTGCTGCTGTGCCTAATTCGTACCTCGTTGCTGTTGATAAGTGATGCAGGTATATCATTGTGTTGAGCTTCTTTTGATAACTTCATTTGCAGTGTTGTTGATATTTTCAGGATGTTAATGTTGGTGATAATGCAACTTCAGGCAACAATTCAACAGCAACAACGTCACTAGGTAGGTGTTACTTGGTGATGAATGGCACCACAAAATCTACCACTACAGATATGGGAGAGGTATACACCCGAGAGTGCCGGGGGCTGGAACAATCAACAATGAAAGCTCCCCCAGTCGGATTCGAACCCACAACTCCTGTCGCAACAATCGCATGGCAGTTAATAGCAAGCGTGCTTACTGGGACATCTCACCATCCCCAAAAGAAAATGGGTTGATGGCGATATTTAGCATGCCCATTATTCACTACACAGAGTTGTGTTCTCTCATCCCAAAGCACCATCCACTCCACCATCGCCACCCTAAGCAAAACAGGGTTACTGCCCTTACATGGCCAATCGCTGAAACCCCTTGTACTGAGTTTTAGTTGTCCGTCCAGCTTATCTGCATGTCTTTCTATGAGTTAGTCAGAAGTCTTAATTTTTAAGGTTTTGGTGATAAGGTTTAAGATCTGAGGCTTTGATGTTTGATGTACTCATAAACTACAATATTTTGTTGAAGGGTATTTTGATTTTGAATTATTTATAGGCACAGCAGTAAATGAAAGACCTGAAGGAGCAGGAAAAGAAACCAAAGATGACAAACAGGTAGGAGATGAATTATGATTGCAAAACTATGGTGATGTTATGATTGCCAAATTTAAAAAAAATCAAAATCATGATTAGGGAATAGAGGTCTTCCAGGTCTAACACTGGCCTTGCACGTTAAATATTTGAATAAGTGTCAAACGCTGTTGTAGTTAGTAGATTATTAAACCCAAGTCCTAGATATGAGTCATATTCAGGTCATACATAACATATTGCTCTCTTATCAGCAGCTATTTTAGGTAAATGCACTTCTATACTGTAGATGATTCATAAAGCCTTGTTGACGCACACACATATTGCAATGCGGAGCCAATACTCACAATTAAACATTTGTTTCCGATGAAATTTTCCAGGAAATTGGAGTTGGGGATACTACCAGTTCAGGCTATGGTTCAGCTGCTGTATCATCTGGTAGGTGTGATATAAAATAATAATATAATAATATAATATAATATAATGTTATATAATATAATATAATATAATGTAATGTAATATAATATAATATAATGTAATGTAATATAATATAATATAATATAATATAATATAATATAATATAATATAATAATCTATGGTTTACTGACTGTGGTTCTGTGGTTATATATGACCAGTTTGTTCAAGTATCTTTTGGTTGTGTGATGGTAGATTGAAGATACAATAAACTCTTGATTTGACCACAGCAAAGTTGGGTACAAATAAATAATCTTAGTCCAGACTTGTAGTTCTATGGTAGTCAGCTAGAAAGCTAGGATATGTGGCATGGAATCAAACTTTGGAAGTACCTGTACCTCACAGTAGACCCTACAGTACCCCACCTGGAAATTTGCTTCACCTACCATTTTTTCTAAACTGCCCTGTGGTATTTTTATTTAAAACAGAAAAAACACCTTTTTATATATCTAACTGGGAGAGTGATTCAAGGAAGATCTTTATGCCTATTATGATTCATGTTTATGGAACTATGAATTTGGAAAGAAAACGGTAATTTTTACAGGTTATGATATGAGATTGCATGACCTAAAAGAAAGGTGGTGGTTCCTCAGTGCTAACCTGCTGCTGAAAATCTGATCGCTCTGCCATTTTATTGACTGTATACCAACATTATGACATTTTGATTCTCTTCTTTAGAAACATCTCCTGCAACTTCTGCCACGCCCTCAGTAAACGACCTTCTTCTTCCTGACACAGACAAGGGAGGTTCAGGTAAAGATCGTCATCGATTAGATTCTGAAGGTTTTACCCCTACATACGAACGCCACCAAATAGGTTAGTAGAGCTTACAAATTGATCATTTTGTCAGTTTTTATTGAAAAGCTTGCAATAATTTATGTGTTTAAAATTATTTTTCACACAAAATTCTGTTCAGTTTATACCTTATGGCTTTGGGACCGGAATTTGAGCAGAAATGATTTCAAAGGTTTGATACATCAAAGCAGGATGTATATTCAATATGTAGAACTGTTTGGTCTCAGAAATACCATAGTCACAGTAATAATGCAACTCCAAATTTTGTAGCTCGTCTCTCAGCGTCAAGCAGAGCCAACTTCGACTTCAACGAGCTCAATAGCAAGCTTCAGGAGAAACAAACTGACAACATCACCCAAAGTTTCCAACCACTGGCTCTAAGTCCCACTACTGAAAATGAAGCTTGTGATGTAGAGCTTAATGGGAAGACTTACAGCCTCAAAGTTTCTCATGCTTCGGCCGACAGTAGTAGCGAAGGTGATAGCGATGATGGTGATGATAATTCAGATGATATTTATGACCACCCCATACCTGAGGACTTGGCTTTGAAGATAGCAAGGTAAATTATCTCCCTGTAAGTGCGTATATTTGATTTATAAAAACTGTATACAGAGCCCAAAGTCTGGGTAACCAGAAACTTGGCTTGTAGGTAGATCAACTTCGATCCATTTTGCCAGCATTGGGGTTGCTGAAATCGGAGCAGGGCAACTCCAACGCTGGCTAAATGGATAAAACTTGATCCAGGGAGGGTGGGATCTAACTTGTAGGTATTTTTCTAAAGCAATTATAGCACCCACAGCAAGCTTTCACATTAGCCTGTTGACATGCAATCCACTGCAACCACCTAAAATGCCAATCACAGTGTGCATATGGTTTACCCATAATGCATTACTCACTGTCTTCCTCTGTGATACTTAGAAAGGCTTTCCAAGAATTACTCTTTTTCTTGGCAACTGTTGCGCAAATGCTAAGATTACGGTCATTTCTGGCCTTATAAAGGTACTCATTGGCAGTGGTCGGGGTCACAGCCACAGTCAGTGACACTGTACCAAGGTCAAACCGATTGGTCACACAATAATTAATATCTATTGGTTCCATGGGTCCCTAGTTCAAGTTTAATTTTGATACAGCCTCTGTCCTTCACCACAATACAAACCAAACCTGGTATTTATTTTTCTGCAGCCTTTGTGAAGAAAGTGATGTCAGATACATCTACATCACTCAGTCACGTCAGCATCATACAGCCAAGGTTCTTCTCACTATCTATGGGGATGGCAGTGAAAAAGTGGAAACTGAGCTGCAAGCATATGTCACAGACAAACACAGAAACTATGACATTGAAACTGTCGAAACAGAGGGATATTATTACCACGATGAGTTTGGCGGAGAAAATAGCGGCGACCTTCAAATCATAAAATATGTTCTTGAAAACAATCGGTGGGTACCAAGGAAAAAAGCGTCTTGCGACCTGATAATTCAAGGAACAGCCAACAACACCGCCAGCAAGCCTACTTGCTTCTATGCTGTAGTTTCTGCACACCTGGTACTCAACACATCCGGATGTGAGGCAATGTTGAGAAACGATTCAACAAAAAAGATGGCTGACATTCTTGACAAACTTCAGCCAGGAATAAATAGATACACACTTCGGATGCACAGCAGAAACTTTGAGCTGGATCTAACGGAGGCTCCAATGTTCGCCTATGCGCACCATTTCTCAAATGAGGAGCACTTCAAGGAAAGGGAAGCCAAAGACAAGCAAAATTCTGGCAAGAAGCGACAGTGGATTCCCCATAAGAGGTTCATGAAAGATGCCGCAATACTCAAGCTTTCACAGGTTGCTGAGCTCAAATCTTTGGAGAAAATCTTGAAAGCTACTTCAAAGAGAGTCCTCTATTCTGGACACAGTCCAACAGAGTATGAGGTGGCAGAGGTGCTGTCTTTACATGATCCTGTGCAACTAATTGAGCTTCACAGACGAAAGATCGACATTAAAGTGGGAGGACTGGACGGGTGGCTGCACTTTGTTGGTGAGATGGACTGGCGCAAATCCATATCTACCGCTCGACCACAACTACTATTACAGGCTCACAGGATTGAATTCACAACCAAATACCAGTAAGCAAAATCTATGTTCTGGTGTCAGCATCAGTATTTGATATCAGTACATGGCCTTTATTGTTTTATCATAACCGAGTCCACGGGATAATGTGCTAATCATTTAAGAGCTAGAAAAGTCTGTTTTGAAAAAAGGAAAGGCTTTCTTTGCCCGTGCCTGAGGAATGTAGCATCGCTCTATGCATTTCGTATATTTCTGGATAGTGTTTAAGTTGACACGAATATAAAGTAGAGGTGAATATTAGAGGCAACTAAAACTTATACCAGCTCCATTTTATTCTTTTACAGTGCCTTATTTCCTGGGAACAGCGGACAGATTGTATACGCTGTTCATGCTACAGAGAAAATCCTCTACCCCCTTGGAATCTTGGCTGGTGAACCGAAGGAATACATCAAAAAGCCAAAATGTGGTACAAGCATCTACTTTGCAGCATTACTGGCTCCAAATCTTGAATGTATCGAAGAAACTTTTCAGCCCTTTGTTTCCGATTTGCGATCTCTCTCTCACCCCAGTGATCACAATGAAGGAATCGAGTCTGTCCTTGAAAAACTGTCTGCAATGATGCCTGCAAGGAAGAAGAAAGTTCAGTCATCAGCCCGCCCGCCCAAACAGTTGATGAGTAAGCTTGAAGACCAGCCATCACTGACTTCGACTCCACGAACCGAAAACAAAATTCAGAATGGGACAGATGATGTTTGTAATAACACTAACTCTCTTCCTGATTCAGGACTGTTTTCAGCTCAACAGAGCATGAGCAACTCAAATTGAGTGTTGATATGCCTAGCCCGAGCGACACTTTATTGACGGTTTGTCGCTTTTTTTCAAGATTTAAATTTGAAATCTAGATATAAATAACAGATCAAGAAACTAGTTCCTTATGAATGCATCGTCCGTGCTATTTTTCAATATTCACCGATTATTTTATCTTCATATTTAGCTGTCTAGTTGTCCTTCACATCTGAACGCTTGATAGATAATAGATTTCTCACCTTCATTTTATCTTAATCAGAATTATACGCCCTTAACTTTTGGATTGTCTATCCATGACCAGTGTATCTAATTTAGCAACCACTTTTAGTACTGAACACTTTTTCTCACAATTTGACTAAATACAATTACCGTTTATTATTGTTGAAACTCTTGTGTGGTAGGGAAAGTAGGAGAAGTAGGAGCTGTAGAGGCACAGAAGTGGCAGGTACAGAAGGAATGCAGGAGTGGTAGCGGTAATAGCGGTTGGTAGCTTTTAAAAGGGTGATTTAAGCGATAGTTCCACTACTATTTTGTGGGTAATAAGAGTGTTGACCTGACGCACCTATCATGCATCATATCATAAACTAATAGAAGAGTTTTAGTACTTTTTTTCCTATAAAGATCAATTTCATTTAAACTTTCACCTAAAAACCTGGTTTTATGATCCAAATACATATTGGGCTTCAATATTGAGCAGTGGAAATGAGTGTCATGTAAACTAATACTTGCTTTGTATTCTTTTTTCCCACATAAATCCCCATCCTTTTGTCCAATTATATCAGTGTACAAGGTCAGGAAATTAAGGCATTTGTTTGAAGTTTGAGTATATTCATCCCTTGCCAAATATGGTACTTGGGTTATCAATCATAAATAAGGCGGATTTGTAACAATCCTGTGGAAAAACTTCTATTCAATTGTCATTAGTCGCATGATGTAGACTAAAAATATCAAGTCTATGCGCTGAACATATTAGGTTCCTGCTCTAAGTTATGTACATGACATAATTGTACTGTCTATTATCACTGGATTACTCACTGGATTACTCATGCTGATAGGAGATAGATACAAGGGCTGGAGTTTTAGTACTTAGATCATTGTGCCATGGATTGTTCCATTTTATTTCCATATGTGGCTTGGCAAGCTTTCCAGCAATTTGTATTTTATCTAAAATTCACAAGAAATCATGAAATAAATTGGTGTTAACACAATGACATTGATGCCACTGTCAAGAATGAAAAAACAGTACAAGGGTGACGTTGCGTATCGGGTCATTTTTCACATTATTGAAAATACATTTAGCCAAACCAAATACTGGTCTTCTTTTTTTCTCTCTGAGTACCGCATACAAGCTGAGGTGAATGAATTGAGAGGAAGCAGGAAAACTAGTATAACAATTGAAATAATATCAACCAAAGCGTTGTCAATAACTATTTTCCTTCATCAATTCATCAACACACTGGGGTCCTGTGAGGGAAGGAAAATTTACTTACACTCCTGACGTAAATATGTTATCAATTGCCAACTTTGAAAGCACCTCAATACAACTACCACCAACGGTCAACAATGGCTTATCTCTACGCCAAACAATGGTGACACATTTTGGTTTTCCCTACCAATCCACTGACACGCCAACAAAGGTGAACTTTGTATGTTATATATTGCCCTGTATCTTCACAACTATAACCTAAATTACTTGATGGGTAACATTATACTACACGCAATTCTTTATGTTGGATCATTTGGAGCCGAGGCTTGAATCTTCATCATACTTCAGCGTTACAATAGTGTTCAATTGGTGATTAAATGGTGAGCAAGAAACTTTATCCTAAATCGTACACTGCGGGTGTACAACCTTTTATACGATTTCATCATGAGAGGATTTAAAAAAAGCGTTTCACGAAAATTTGGAAGGATTAGAGCCAGTTTATCTTTCAAGGTAGGTTTATCATACCATTTTATCATTCTTTTAAATGCAGCATATCTGTAGACGGCTCTTCTCCAATTGGACATCTGTAATAACACACATCATCATACCCAATCTGTACTGGAAGAAATGCTGACCACTCTCTTAAAGCTATAGTAATTTGTATTATTACTCCTCCCTAGATCTGAAATCCATGCTAGCTAATCAACAACCAAAATCCCATATCATAACAAAATATTGAATGAAATGGCAATAACTTCAAAGTCCTGACTTGAATATATTTTAAGGTTTTGTCTTAATGCTGATTTAGCTAGGGGTCAGCTTGAATCAAATCTGTATCACAATCATTTCAATGAGAGGGCTCCTATATACATATGCTGGAAGAAGTTGGTTATAAAATACTATTATTCCAAAACGACTGTATGTGAACAGGGTGAACAGGATGATTCCTATAAATATTGGCTCTGTACTCTTTATGTTCTTTCCGTAGAGCCGTTCCGGAGAGGAAAGAAAGAGAAACAAAAATCTGTCCCTACATAGCATACCACAGCAAGGTGTATCAGATGATGGTCAAGCAGAAAGGGAACAAGGCCATGTTGATCCAAAGAAAACTGTTATAGTTTCTCATGGAGCCAGCAATTTCTCAACAAGCACAAGCAGTTTAGAACAGGGAGAGCACTGCGCTGATGTAAGTCCTGATAGTGTTCCCCACCCGCTTCAGGACCAGTTTACTACAGGAGCCAGTTCTTCGATAGATAGTTCAGATCCAGGTGATGTCTGTGACAACCAGCTATCTACCACACCACAATCACAGGTAAACAACCTACAGCCTAACTTTAAGGATGAAATTGACCTTAATTCTACTTATTGGTTATAGAAGATGAAATTTATCTCAAGCAACCAAAATAGAACGTGGTACTTCCAATGTGCCCAGGAAATTCCAATGTCCAAAAACACTCATAGTCACGCCATCACACCATGAGAGCAACAAGTCTTATCTCTAAGTATCGCCTTGGTGATATCACATATCAAGTGCCAACAAAATGTGTGCCAATAAATAGACATTGCTTAACTTAAATTTCGGGTAAATGTTATCAAATTTCATGGAATCTTTCATAACAAACAAACTGAAATCTGGCACGGAGAAGTCGTAATAACGTTCTAATTCATTTTTCAAGCAAATTTACATTACAGGAACAGGAACTTAAAAGCTCAAGTGGTCTAAGACCTCCAGCAGCTGCCCCAAGGCCAAGTCAAATAAAACGATCTGCAGCCAAACATACAGCAAGTTCACTGACAGAGGCGAGAAAGGACGTACTCACTCCAGAAGATGAACCGGACACATCAGAAGATGAGACCACCACACATCGGGGACAAAAGGCCATAACACTTCGTGTAGAGCTTCACTCCAGCAATGACGTTAGTAATCTATCTTGTTTTTCTGCTTATTCGATTGCTTATTTCATAACTAAAGGCTTGCTTCCTGAAAAATTTGAATCTCGTTGCAGTCTACTGACTACTGGGCTCAATTGAAGCCCAAGGTGTCAAACTTCAAAGTTCCAATCTTCTGTCAACTGAACCGACTTACAAGTCAGTCTTGGTTCACCATAATTTTATAAGTTCAATCTTTATTTTTATTAATTACACAGGAATTTGAATTAGATCTGATGGTTTCACTTATTCTCTTTTACTGTTTGCAGGCAGATGGTACTCCAAGTGGATGTCATCAAGATTCCGCATATAGCAGCGAAGAAGAAGGTGAATATTTACTTCATGGTAACGTCTTGATAAGACCTCTTTGGATTTTTGAAACATCGGCAGTCATCAAAGTCTCGCCAAATACAGTTAAGAGCCTTCATAATTGTGTTTAAATTCTGATTTCTCCAAAAATTGAGTATTTGTATTTGACGAGAGCGCGGCAAATAACTAGCTTTGAATAAATTTTGCCTCATATTTTACTCACGCATGATGAATCTAACACATAAGCTGTGTTGCAAAGGACAACAATGGTGGAAAGGACTGAGCTGTGGGTGTAATGTATTAAGTAATGGGCTGGCTCATTAGCTCCATCAATCCATTCTTTTTTGGGGATTGTTGAACAGCTTAAAGTAGAAGACAACACTGGCTCCACTAAATATGTATTTGATGCAATTAACCTTCACCAGTAGGCAACATACTCAGTAATAGAAACCCAAGGTATAAGCTTTGGATCTGCACAACAGGGCAGTCAGTAGACCCTCTTCCCCATGGCTGTAATCAACTGAATTAAGTTGGGAAGCTATTAAAATCTCAAAGAAAATGCTTAATTTTTGTTATTGAAAACTTTTTGTAACTGAGATGACTGTTTATATATTAAGATTGACACAACAAAAGATAACTGCTTCGATTCTAGAAAAAAATTTTTGTATACATCATTTTTTTCCAACAATATGTTTATTTGGAGAGTACAGGTATTTGTGATACTGAAACAAAATGGTGGAAGGGAGTTTGCAATTGAAATAATTAAAATTTTCAAATTTAACATTCATTTATAACATCCAACTTTAGAATGAGTACGTCATTACGCATCAAATATCAAAATATAACTTTAGTGGTTGTCTGCCACTTTAATCGGTTACAGCACTTGCTTTTCACTGCCAGATAGTCGGTGCTGTAGGAGTAGTTGGTGATCGGGTTCAACTATTAATAGGGAAGCTTTCAAGGGTGATTGTTCCAGTGTATATTTTCCCATAGGTTATATATATATATCAGATTTGCTGCTGTCTCAGCTTCCCACTGTCTGCCAGTCTGGCTGCTCAAGGGGTAGCATATCCAAATACAGCCCAATTTGATCATGCTTTATCCATGTAAACTGATTGTATTTATTATCATAATCTTTTGATTTATTTGACTAGATGCAGAAGAGGAAGCAGCTTATAATAACCAACTGAGCAATTTCTATGCCAAAGGTGGGAACCATTTAATCTCTCGACCTGGCTAATTGATTCGTCATGTGTTCATTTCATTATACATCTGGAGCGATCCAAAATTAATATAACAAGCTGATTTCAAAATATGAGGGAAAATTACCGTGAATTTCTTGTCACAATAATAAATATTATTCTTTAATTCCAGATGATGAAGACCACTCAATTTCGCTCAATATATTGGGAGGAGAGCAGACTGTACCCCTACAGCGGCCGATGAGTACAAATGAAAACAACGAAGACCTCCCACCGCCAGACTCATGTGCGCAATCTCACAACAATGAGTTTGGAGAGTTTGAAATTAACGGAAAAGTTCTCAAATTAAGAGTAGATCCAGGCTTTAGGAGCTCAAGGGGCAATGAAATGGCTGAGAGTATGCAAGAGTTTGACAGCCCTATGGATAAAGTGCCTGATAGTCTCAAGAACGAGATAATCAGGTAGGCCAATAAATTAATAATTTCCTACTGTCTCGCCTCATGAGCGCCACATCTCCAAAAATTTCCTTGCAGGTTAATTTCTAACAGTATCAAATCAGCTGAGACGGCCGATGAAAGTTGGTAGATAATAAAATTGAAATTTAGATCGATTTATTTGTGTAGCTGAAAAAAGCTTCAGGAAAATGTTAGAAATAAGATCAGGTTCAGGTAAGTTTCTATTTTATCATAATATCATCCTGTTAATGATAATATTGTTACAATTAATTGGTATTATTGCTCATTTTAAGGCTGTGTGATGAACATGCCGTGGATTTCTGCGAAATAACTCAACGCAGTGACCAATCACACCAAATCAATGTGTTTGGTAAGAATGCCTCAGCTATCCAAGCAGACATCGATAAGTACACACAAAAAGTCAGCCCAAGCTTTCAAGTTGTCACACATGAGGTCCAAGAATATCTCTGGTACCATGAATACCAAAAGTCTACACGGTATAACCAAGACATGACACTGCGGATTTGCAAACTCACGTATTCGGACATTCAACACAAATGGGAACAAGAAGCCAGCGCAGCGTGCGAACTCGTTTTGATTGGAACCAATAAAAAGTCTTCCAGAGCTCATGACACTCTGTACGTCGCTTTCCCAGCGCACCTGGCCCTTGACAAACCGAAATGTTTGAAGTTATTGGAAAATAACAAAGATACAACCATAAGTAATATTCGGGAAACACTGCTGTATGGAGAAGCTCTGTTTGAGCTTCATATGCACAATCGAAGTATTCCTTTAGAACTGATCAAACCACCAATGCTGGCATACGAACACTATTATACCAAAACTGGCCTTAAATGCGATCCTCCCCACATGAAATTCATGAAAGACATGGCAGTTGCTAGAATCGACGGAAACAAGATGAGCCAGGATGACAAGACTGAGATTATCAATTCCCTCAAAGAGAGGACCATGTTCGAAAGAAAGGCGAAGAAAGTGAAAATTTATGATGAAGTTTTGTCCCTGACAATTGAGAATCTTAAATGCATGGCACAGCGAGGTGTCCAATTCCGAGTGGGCCTAGGTGCAAGGATCCCTGCATTCCTGTTCAACAACAAAACCTGGGATGATGACATGGACTCCAAAGTTCCTGGTCGAAGAATAAGAGCAACTCGCCTTGAATTCTGCACTCAGTAGTGAGTAAAAACAAAGCAAACCGCTTTAGGGAATAGCCTCTATACTAATCCTTAGTTAGACTGATTTTTTTGGACAAGAAAGAAAGTTTGCCACTTGCTATCATAATCAAAACAGCTTTGGAACACTAGCTACCTATACGTTCTCTACCTGATAAATGCCTCAGTTCAGATTGTAACGTGCACTTGTTCCAGTGCTCAAAATCTGCTTGGCCTGCTGGTGATGGCATTACGTAAACAAACACCTTGTGGTCATTAGAAGGTGGTTGTTAATGAACGCGAGACAATAAAGCGTGCCCCTTGAACTGAGAAATAGATATACTTGAAGACTGAATTATCAGTTTACGTTAGCACTGCTTTGCAGTGTCACCACCATACTTACAACCGTGATGATTGTCTTATTTTCAGTCCATTGGTTGCTGGGCAATGTGGTATACTAGTGTACATGGAAGGTGGGGAAGATGATATTGAAACTCTTTACCCTGTTGCCATGTTTGTCGGAGAGGCAAAAGACAAGCCGGAATCTGGAGAGAACGTCTACCAAGCTGTCCTGCTTCAACCCAATATTGAGGATATAGAGGCTTATTACTACAAAGAAGTCACTAATTTGAGGATACCACCAAATGCACGATCCTTGTCCCCAGTGCGGAACAAGGCTGTATGTGAAACAGATGTGAATGCAAATGATTCAGGATTCGAGTCTTTAAGTCAGGCTAACAACTGAGGGAATTGAGGAATTGGCGTGATTTGGAGAAATAACCAGCGTATATGACATCAATTATTCCCTTATAACAATTATTCCATTATAACAGCTTGTGAGTGAGACAGCTCACACTGAGTTTTGAACATGGAACTGGAAAATCATTATGCCTTGTTCTTTGCCATTGGACAACCCCTATTAACAGTGTCCCACATCATTATTACAGACATTCAAATCAACAATAGCATCTATTAGATTGATAAAATTATGATCTTCTTATGACCGGTTCACATTGTCCCAGATGACACTAGGATGCCATCCCAGATGCTTATCAGTCAGGAAAGTTTGACGCTTACGAACTTTCCTGATGCTATCCCAGACGGACCCAGACAGTCTGGGATTGTGTCATTTTCTGGTTCACATTGACTGGGATGGCTATCTGGGATGGCTATCTGGGATGAATGTTATAATGTGACTGACTGATAAGCATCTTGGATGGCATCCTAGTGTCATCTGAGACAATGTGAACCAGCCACCAAAGATCACATTGTTCTTATTGCTTCTTATTCTTATTTCGCTGCTCTGGAATTCCCAGGTTTTAGGAATCATCATACTTTGAATTGTATACAATATCCTTACACATATATTATCAACATTTATTTTGCTTCATTCTTATTTGTTGATACAAAAATTAAACTCAGTTTATAATAAATCTCACAGATAAGTTTTTTTTTGTGTTCGCAAGATTATGAGACCCCTAGTCTTCAGACTTGTCATTATCTCCTCCGCCTGAGTAGCGAGCTAGACAGACTCAAGTATTATTGAAAAATGAATTGCATTGAGTTAGTTTTGAGATACTCACCCAACTACGGATTGATAGGTCAAGTAGGGGTATCCTCTGGTTGAACTAATTGTTGACAAGGGGATTATTCCAATAAGTTTGATCCATCTTAAAATATGATTGTACATTGCATTGCCAAAAACTCTTGCCGGAAGCTCAACAACAAAATACAAGAAATTCATGAGTGCACAGGTAAACATTTATGGTTAAAGATGGCCCACTCTGAATGATCCTTTATTCTTATACCGAGTAGATACCAAACGGTCAGCAATCTGCCACTTGTTCCTAAAGTTGCCTACTCATGACTAAAGGGTAGACAACTTCTAGCACTTTATCAACTACATGGTTTCTGGTTTACTGATGCTGAAATTAAGTACTAATTATTGATACCATCGGGTTATATAAACAAGCAAAATCCCAACAATCGATCGATGTAATACCCTTTTCCCAAATTTATTGCTTGTTTTGCATTACTACTGCTTTCGGCAATTAGTTGCATAACAAATATTAAATGACATTGCGGTCTTGGATTTTCTGAGCATTATAGCGTATATAGCAAATGTTAGTTATACTGCTTTTGATGGGCACTGACAGACAAGGCAATATAATTTATAAAAAGCGAAATAATCATCAATGAAACTTCTGGATGTACATATCTTTGTATACTACAGGTGGCTCTAGAATCACGGTTTCTTGAAAGGCATGGTAGAAATAATAGAATGTCGACAGCAGTGTTATTAAGAAATAATCCATCAAGTCAAAATAACTGAAAGGAATCTCAAGGATATATTCATATATAAAGAGAAAACGGAATTTAATTTCTTAACAAGATTTGATGATCCAATATGACAATCTCTTTTATGCTACAGAAGGGCACATGAATCGCCTTTGCTCATCTCAGTTGGAATAGGTGCAGCGCCACCGACCACGGCTTCTAACGGTTTAGTCTGGCCTGCATGAGGGGTGTCAATCATCTTTGTGAACGCCTACAACATGATGTTACATAATATGTTGTGTATTTATATTTTAGAGTCTATTTCAAGAATATTAGCAACTGTTAAAAAATCATGAGCGTTAATAGGATTGTATAGCGATGATAATATGGATATAATTTTTTCTATGGCCAAGGGGATGCTATCACTCTAAATACATTTAAGCTCAACTTGTTGAATATGTACCCTTTCATATTCGATTTCACTAGAAGATAGAGATAGTCAGGTAGTAAGTTTTTTTGATGTATTAATTGTTTATGTGTCTAGTGAAAACTTGCTTTCGAAAGACCTGTCTACACAAGAACATACAATGTAACAGGTGCTAGATATAATTTGACCGCTCGGGCAAGTGATTCATCCCTTTGGCTGTTCGTCTAATATCATGAACAAAAATTCAAGGCTTCAACCTACCTGTCCAAACTCATTCAGCCAGAGGATATTGTTTTTAGAGTACTCCTCAACAATTACGCTCGTCTCAGACAGTGTGGAATTGTCAGTGTTGTCCATGGCACATCTGCAAAAATAACAATTAACTCGTTGTATCTCTCAGTCAGAAGCAGGAATGGGTGTGTGTATCATTGTGATCAGAACAATTCATATTTAACTTCACGTCTTACAACCAAACCAATCAACACTATGCCCCTGGTGTCTAGAAATTTAACTCTCTCCACAATGAGGACCCATACTTGGACTTAGAATAAAAGGGACTTAACTGGTTCTGTCCAAAAATGGTGTGCATTGTATTGTTGAATTAGTTTTGATGACATTACACAAACATCTTTTTTTTTTATTTGTGTCTATGTCATACTTATTAAACATGTGACAAGTTTTAAAAAAAAGAGCTTAAACATGGGAGCAATCTGATAGTTTGAAACTAGAGTTGAGACGACTTAGGTTATAGGCTTTCACATCTCTAACTTACTCTTACTTACTCCAACTGACTCACTCCAACCTTACTAACTTACTAACTAACTTACTAACCTAACTTACGTACTTACTAACTAACCTACTAACTTACTCCAACAAACTCACTCCAACCAACTTACTCCAACAACCTAACTTACTCTCCATTTGAGTTTACTGCGATGTCATATCTCAGACAGAGATCCGTGTTCAGCATCAGCCTGGTATGATTAGCTCCCACAGACCACTGCCAGCGCTGGTTGGCTCCTTCTGCTCCCTCAGGACCTGCATCGTGCTACAATGAGATTAATAGTACTACTGTTTTGTGCATTAAACTATTATTATTTGTACATCAAATTATTATTTAATTTTTTTTTACAATTATTATTATGTATTATTTTTATTTAATCTGCTCCTTCCGCTCCTTTAGGACCTTTATCGTGCTACATGGAGAATAATATTATTACTGTTTTTTACAATAAATTATTATTTGTACATTAAAATTAATATTTAATTTTTTTTCAATTATTATCATTATTTATTATTTTAATTTAATCTGCTCCTTCTGCTCCTTTAGGACCTTCATCGCGCTACAAGGAGAATAATATTATTACTGTTTACAATAAATTATTATTATTTGTACATCAAATTATTATTCAGTTTATTATAATTTCTTTTTGTTATTATTATTAATTATTATTTTAATTTAAATAGAAATTATTAACTTATATTAGACTATATTTTTAATATATTAAACTGTGTTTACTACATTAAAGTACTGAAAAAGTACAGAAGATTATGAAATAAACTTGAATTGAATGGTCAACAGACTGTTCTTATACTGTTGGGTGGAGCTCCTCTCAACAGAAAAATAACAGAAGCTATAATATCAAATTGAGCCGGGGAACCTAACAAGTCCTACACACACAAAGTCTATGTGGTTTTCAATCGCTCTATTGTAAATTTTACCAGGTAGTGTATCCGAATAACTGTTCTTATCTACATGTATATCTTATTTTGATGTGTCAGGCTAGAAATATATTCAAATATCTTTACCTGTTGCCATTTCAAGTCCTGGAGCCCTCGATAGTAACCTACATCCAAATGTTGTTCACCTGGCCCATCGACCCAACCGTTTGTATATCCAGTAGCATTTTTGTGAGCCTTGCCCAGTGTGTGCGCACCTATAATGATGTCAAACAAAAACGTTCATACTTTCATCACAGTTCGTTAGAGTGACCAAACTTATATTTTGTTCCAGTACCCTCTGTTTGGAATGTCACTTCCTGGTAATGTTACAGTGAGGGGTGCCGTTTCCGAGCAAGGCATTTTTTGTCTTTCATGAAAGGTGTTGGGATGCCAAGATAACTGGTCAAACCTTTTTTCTATAAAAGTATTTCAATGTCTTAGTGCAATCAACCAAAAATCAAATTACTTGAGAAGGGAGAAAGTTGATAATTGCAACACAAGGAAGTAAAAGTATCCAACAGAAGACACCTACCCATCAGAGCGACACATGATCTACTATCCATTCCAAATGCATGCAAGCACCATAGTAAGACGTAGAATAAACCCTGCTTTTCATCAGGGAAGTCAGTCCGCTTTTCATATCCAACACCCCCATTGGTATCGCTGCAGTCCTGACGCCCGTACCTGACCGTAATATCTAGATCCTCAGGCATAGATTTTTCAGCTGAAACACAAGAGCACAACTGTAGCATGATCAAGCCTGAGGATTTTGAAGTGAAAGTTACTCATA
Organism: Membranipora membranacea; assembly: GCA_914767715.1. Lineage (NCBI taxonomy): Eukaryota > Metazoa > Bryozoa > Gymnolaemata > Cheilostomatida > Membraniporidae > Membranipora > Membranipora membranacea. The sequence goes on from OU612073.1 coordinate 2,801,808, forward strand.
TTTATTTGCGAGACTAATCAGGTGTAGAACATCATTGTACCTCTTAAAGACTACCCAAAGACGAAAGAATGTTATAGCCAGGCAGTTACTTATGATAAAATTGTGTCAAATTTACATGAATTACCAATGGTAGAATGGGTGCCTTCCATAAGGTTAACTCCCGTAGAAAGAGTAACTCATATTCTCTGCATTATGATGTCACAGTCTCCCGGATGCGCAATACAAGAAACTATCACGTCAATACTATCCCTGAATCACAAACACTTACAGTAGTCAATTGTTACGAATTTTCTGATCAAGGCAAAATGGTAACTCACGTGAATCAAATCTACCCAGTTCTGCAGCCACATGTCCACACTTGGCATAGAAGTCAGCCTTACTCACACCCCAACTTGTCATGTTACAGCTGATGTATGCTGCATCCAAAGGCTCCAGGTATATATCCAAACCTATGAAATAAACAAAGATAGTGTCAGACAGAAATTGGTCATGGGACTTGTAAGACTATAGTATTGTGAATATAACCAATCCTTCTTTGAGCCTTCTCCGAACAAATTTATTTTCTTTATCTTTATCATCGCAGGTCGTTTCAAGCAAATAATTTGCACCAACTGATTGTCAAAATCAGGGTATGAAATCAATGAGAAAGATAAAATGGTGAGGGTTTACCATGTTACTGGTTGGAAATAATGACACACCACTAGCCAGACATTTATAATTGTTAAAACTTTATTTATTGACTTATGAAATTTTTTTGTTAATTAATTTAATTTTGTCAACCAGTTGCTGCTAATTATTTCACCATATGGCGACAATGCCGAGCTGGCAGTCGTTAGTTATCTTTGAGCGTATAATTTTCTATGTCAAAGACCTAAACAAGTTTATTAAATCCTGAAAAATAATTACCTTTATGCTTTTCTTTCAAACCGATCATATCTATACAACCATCACAGCCTGACACACAGTCATGGAAGGACACCCTTACAAAACCAGCTAATCTTGTCATATCATTGCGAACCAAATCTGTACATACTTGAGCCACAAATTTGTCCTAAAAATAATATAGAAAGTGGATTAACCCAAGGATGGTTGGGAGAGAGCAATAAATCTATAATGCTTCGCCTATGATTTGATGGCAATAATAAGCAAGCCTCCTAACCACATTGAACACATTTGCATTTCACCAAGGAGTTAGACACTCCTTGATTCCGAATGCCATATTAAGCAACGCCTTCTTCCTATATTTACACCCAGTAGACCATGTCATTGTCAATGACGTTAGGTAATGATTGACTTGATCTAAGTGGTAGTCCTTGAAAATTGCACTGTGAGATACTACACTTAAATTTAACTTGTTCATTTAGTTGTGCTTGCAGAAGATTCTGAGTGGCTTATTTTAAGGCAATGTGCTATGGATATTAAGGCTTGAATGAAATTATTGCCCCTTAGATAATCGTATCAACAAGAGGCCCGATGAACTACAGCAAAGTACTTTGTTACCGGATATATGAAGAAAAAAAGATCTCACCTCTTCTGTGGTTACCGCCTGAAGGAGGACTATGTATGACACTACTAGCAGCAATTTTAACATCAAAGAATGTGTTCTAAGATCCATTCTGCGACTTCTTCAACTTGAAGACAGACTATAAGTGATGTAAAACAATTGATATCAAGATGCCGATTATCGATGTGACTCAAGAATAACATTGTGGTTAGGAGCTTGCTCTGCTCTCCATCAACGTGGCATATGAGTGACAATACTGCCTGCGATTGTGTTTCGGGTGCTCAGCTTAGATATTCAGCATACAAAAATGACTGACATGTATTGATGTTTTAGGAACGAAAGCTGCTACCAGGTTCAAATGAATTCCTTTAGTCGACACATTTGCTTAATTTTGCAGCACAGCATTGTACAACTACAATTACAGCTGTTATTGGTCTATGGCCAGAGAGAGGGTATACACCCGAGGGTGCTGGGGGCTAGAACAATCAACATTGAAAGCTCTCCCAATGGCATTCGGACCCACAATGTCTGCGGCACCATTGCCGATTGCGCCATCTCACATCCCCCAAAAAGAATGGGTTGATGGGGCTAATTGACATGCCCACTCTTCACAACTCAGAGTTGTGTTCTCTCGTCCCATAGCTCAGTCCACTCCGCCATTGCCACCTTACGCAACTCAGCGTACGTGTTAGGGTTGTTGACCTTACATGGCCCGTTGCTGGGACCCCTTGAAGTGACAGGGTGTCAGTGCTGTTTTTCTACTTTGCAGGTTGATAATTTTCCAGGCTAGCATTTAAGTGATAATTGATCAAATGTTTCAGTTCAGCTTTGTTCACAAGTTTTTGCAAAGCGTATTACTAACATCTCCGTTTCAAACATGGGCGATTGTTAAATCAGACCAAAGTGTTATAAACCTGACGGAAATTGAGAAAACCGTATGTAAGTGATCAACTCTGATATACATATTGGTTACTTGCAGAGTGTGGCGCCGCTCAAAGTCATTCTAGAGAGAACGGCTGAGAAATATATTCGTATAATTTACACACCAAAAACAACCATTAAGCTGTTATATCCGTGGCAGATGTACACAGTTTCCATCAATGATGGACGTATTAAACAAAAAGTTAATGAACAGTTTTTATTCAAGGACTGTAATGCCAACGTACAGTCGTAGCAGATTATATTTCTTATTTATTACACAAAGTAAATAATGCATTTCTTTTTTTTCTTATTGTGTCTTTTAATTTCATTCCATTGCATTTCCGTTCGAGCGAAAAAAAGTAAAATATTCACTGCTTGAATCGTCCTTGAGTTTGGTGAATCGTTATGGATTCAAGTACAAAGTTACAGTAAAATTTTCAGTGCAAAAAAAGACCATTTTGGCTGCATGACTATGAGACAAACAACTTGGTGGTTGCTCTGTTGTCCAAACTTTTAAAACTACGTCAGCTCAAGACAATGTGTAGACTGTGTGGGATAAATATTATTAGTCCAAAGAATGATTTGTCTACAAGTCCATTATCAGACACAAAAGGAACACCTGAATATGATCCTAAAAATTCTCAGTTTTTATGCTTCAGTTTGTTTTAAACCCCAATCAGTAAATCTAATAAAAAACCACGATGGACAGGGATGTTGTCAATATGTTGGTCAATCACTATGTTGGATGCTTACGATATCCATGATTATGAAACATCATGAGATCTGCCATGAGCGTGATTTGACTCGGCCTCCTGCTTCACAGTGTTTGACGCCATACACCTACGCTGCTGTATCGATGCAAAGTGAATGAAGGAATACCAACCAATGCAAATTGAAGATTAACCAATGTTATTTCCATGATTTGATAATTCCTTATTTCGACGTGACATCAAACCATGATACCATAGTGTAAGTTGGGTTAGGGGATGTTACAGTAGGCATGTTCCTCATGTCAGATAGTACATGTCATATAGTTCTATCTCAGGAGTAATAACCAGGAAACTAGACATCGTTTGAGTTAAGCCATCTCCTTTTGGTATGTGAGAAAATCAAACAGGACTTGCTTAAAGACTTGCATAAACATAAAAGCATCAGGAGTCAACTTCGTTTGACAACATTGCAAATCATGCACTTTCATTTCTCTGTTATGCCTTAAATCGTTGTCGGCTGGCACCTCCTCTCTTATTCAAATCCAGTGATGAACATAAGAATAGCTACGTTTATTGCATACGCTAATATCTGACAAAATACAAAGCGTTTGTTTCGCCTTGTTTGAAATTTCAAAAGTTATATGTGTCAAGTTTCACAGGGATCCTTATACACAGGGATACAAATTTCACAGGGATATTTAAAACTCCCATTGATACATGATCAAACAGTGAAACAATAAAGCAGCAGAGCACATCAAACAGATTATTTTCTTGATTTAGCCGAATTAGATTTTTGATATTTCGTCAAATTGCAATTGAGTCCCAGTCTTTGTAATTGTTTAAAGTAAAAAATCATGGTTATATGTTTGTGGATATTTGTCTGACTATGTGATTCTTTTGATGGATTGATCAGTTGTTATTTGCAAATGGACAACCTCACTTTCATATGCTTGACGTTGTACTGTTCACCATAACAGGCATGCAGGATGAGCAAGCTAATAGTGATCACTCTGCAGAAATTAAATAAACATCAATTTATGAGTTGCAAGGGAACCCAGGATATAAAAAAATGCCAATAAGACAATGTTCATAGACAGTGTTGTCACACAAATATAGGTTGATAGCATCTGGTTGTTGATTGATTTGATTGATTTGTATTCTATCACTAACTGTAAAAGTTGCGAGAAAAAGGTTGCTGGTACACATACTCTGCTAAAAAATAATGAAGTTGCCTTGCATGCAAAAATAATATTATTAAAAAGTAGTTAGAAAATTGTATTATCAATATAAATGCACATGACTGTTTCAAAAAGCTGTCTTTGACCCAGGCAGTGCGGTATTTAGGGTGTCTAAGCCGACCTGAGGGGCATCGTTTGAGGTGATTCTGGATAAAGTGTTCGTCATCAGTGAAATCTGCATTACAAAAGTTTTTAAATGAGTGTTAACTAGAGTGTTGAGATCATAATTTAGTTGTGATCCGAGCGAGGAATCATCTTTAAATATTTTGCGCATGTCCTTCTTATCTTGTTGTTAAATGGCAGGATAGAGGACTGGTAGACAATAAATTATAAGTGAAGCAATAAAACTTTTAAAAAGCATGCATGCTAGTGGCTTGGTACTCAGATACAGAAAGTTTTTAATGAATACATTCTTTGATTTGCCTTACGAACAACATTTTGGGTGTGGGCTTCAAATCTAAGCTTCTGGTCAATCTCACAGAAAGAAATAACTGATCCATTAAGTAGGAGGCTAGGGCTGACAGGTCTTTCACGTTGAGTTGAAAATAACATTTCTTTAGTTTTGCCTGTGTTTAAGAGGAGGTCAAGATCTGAGCATTGATTAGCTATTCTATTTACTTCAGAAAAGTAACAATTTAAATCGGAGGAATTACCTATGAGTCCAATCGAACAAGTATCATCCGCATATTTTAAAACATGAAAGTTCTGACATCTAGATCTAATTCCATCAGTATACAATGAAAACAATAGAGGACTTAGTACATATCCTTGTGGGGTGCCAGTGTTGGTTGAGTGTAAATCATAATTACCAGAACAGCAAGCACCAAAACAGTATTTCGATATTTACTCAGTTGATAAAGGAGTATAAATTATAAATAATTGCCTGTAATTTAAAAAAAAATAACATGGGGCAAATCAAAGAACAAGTTTGACCAAATTTGCCTGCATTATGAGTGGCTACTGTCCTACAGGTAAGCGGAATGCAGATCTAGGAGGAGCAACTTCAGATGTAAGCATATAAGATCTGACTCGATCTAGGAATGTCAAGGATATTAGTATTTATAGATTTCTTTTATCGCTTTTGAGCCCAACAGGAATGGGTTAATCATATCCGACTATCTGCTTTATATTACAGAAGGCCAGATCTCTCGATGTACTCATCTTAGTAGGAATAGAGGCAGCTCCACCTTCCACTGCCACTAGAGGTTCAGTCTGTGCAGCATGTAGTGTGTCGATCATCTTTGTTAAAGCCTACAACATGATATTATAAACTATATCGAATTATGTTATTTGTCTAAGGTCTTGTCATCCCTATGAGGCTACTCAAAGCATGTAACCAAAGGTAAAGTTGGCATTGTGGGATGTCTGAATACAAGGGCAAGCAAAAAATCTACCTTAATGGCTCACTTCCTATTGTACCTTTCCACACTGTAGACTAAACCAGGGTGGAAAGCCTTTTCAAAAGATGATGGGAACTTGTCTCCCAGAGAGGAGCAAGCAAGCTGTTCCGAGCGTTAGATGCTTTGTATTTTTTTTCCGTGGCGATGGCCACATGCAGATGTGGATCTGGGCAAAAGAAGATTACCAGGGCCGTACGTTACTATGCAACACTAGTGTAAAAAATGCCAGCCAAAATCTCAATGGGTGATTTCCCTTCAAATTCAGGGAGAGTCTCAATATAAGCAGTATTATTGGTTATAGACTTGTACATACACAGAAAATTTATGTTGGTAAGTAATTTTAAGAAGGACACTCATCCAAGGGTCTCGGGTCTGAAACAACCAGTCTTGATATCTCTCCCAGCAAGGCTAGAACTGACGACCCTGCTGCACTAAGCGCTGCCCAATTGAGCCATCTCACCAGCCCCAAGAAAGGAGAGGTTGATGGCATAGAAATGTGAACAGCATATGGTTTTCTAGCCAACAATAGACACAGCTCAATTTTTATTATCATTATTAATTTATTTTTATGATCATGTCTAACTACATGAACCATAGTAATGATACATTTTGGCTAGTTTGCTAAAAATGTTTCACCATGTCGTGACACATTAGGTGTAGTTGTTATTCTTTGCGTAGAATCCTTTGACTAACAATTCCCATAAAATTAATTTTACGAGGCATCTGCGTGCACTGATGCTAATCGAGGATCGACCAAAGTTTGTGTCAGTAAGTTGTAAACGGTAAGTCAGCAAAGTGATAAATATGTTTTTTTCAGTCATGTTCGACCAGAGATTTGAACCTACACGCTACAATGAACAGGTGCTTGCTCTTGTTTGAATCAAACTGACAACTGATGGCAGGGGCTGTGCACAAAATATCAGTAGTCACAATATAAGCTTTCAACCCACCCGTCCAAAATCTCTCAACCACAGAATATTATCTTCGGAGTATTCCTCAACAAATGCCTTTGTCCCTTCAGATAGCATGCGATGCAGCTTATTTGTGTTTTTGACAGTACAACTACAATGATAAACCAGAATATATTAATTGAATCTATAAAAATCCTAGAGAGGGTGAATAAGTACCTGTATGGGATGCAAGTTAACTAATGTGTTGGCACTGGTCGGATGTTTTATGGGAAGGATGGAAACAAAACTTATTGAGATTATAATGAAAGTGAAAGTTGGCAAGTCTCATTGTCACTAAATCTTGGCAGGTACTTTCAGTGACTTGCAGTTTGCACTCTCTCTGGCCTATAAGCCAACACCTTTTCTAAGGCAAGCGGGCTACAGTTATAATTTTCTCACTTCAGATGGATATTGCACAAACCTACTGTCCATTCGAGTTAACTGTTATGTCATATTTCAGGCAGAGATCTGTATTTAGCATCAGTTTTGTATGGTTTGATCCAACAGACCACTGCCATCGAGGTATTTCACCTTCTGCTGCGGCATTGTACTACAAAATAAAATAATAGTAAATAATAAAGATAATATAAATATGTCGATTCTATTTGAGTCCCTCCATTTGCAAGTTTTATCAGTGACAGTAACTTGAGACCAGTTCATATTTCTGAAGCCAGTCCATTTATTTATAGGTTCTGGAGCCCTCGGTAATAATCTACGTCTAAATGCCTCTCGCCTGGTCCGTCGACCCAAGCATTTGTAAAACCAGAATCTGTCGGGTGAGCTCTGCCAAGTGTGTGTGCACCTAAAGTGTTAAACTAAAAGGCTTTACCAATTTGTCAGTCTGAATTCTTGCATCCTCATCTTTTGGAAGATGCCACCTTCATGTGGTGCGTGCTCTATAATTAAAGTTCCCTTTCAATGAGCAATATCTCAAGTTTCATGAAAGGAGTTTGGCAGGTTTTATTAAGAAATAAGATAGCCGTTATATGAAATACAAGAAAGTTGAGGCACAGTCCGTATAGAATAACTTACCCATAAATGCGACACATTCCCTGTTGTCTAATCCAAATGTTTTCAGGCACCATTCTAGGACATTTAGACTTTGTTTTGCATCAGGGAAGAAGCCTGGGTTCTCATCTATCACATGACTATTTACATCGCTGCAGTCCTGCCGGCCATATCTGAATGAAATATCTAGATCCTCAGGTGTTGAAATTTGGGCTGAAATACAAAAGCATGATTGTTGCAAGTTCCAGTCTAAAAAACAGAACTAGATCAGACAAGGAGCTAGAGACTCCTTGGATCAGGCAGACTCAAACAAAGAATCATCATGGGTCAATAGTTTATTTACGGTTGCATGTTGAAATTAACATGCCATATTCAAAACTAGAGACAGATGTAGTTGATGATGATCCAATGATGATGTAGCAGTTGAATCGAATAGGTGTAACAGATGCAATAGTTATGTAAGATGTGATATAATATGTGACATATCAGGGCCATAGTTTTGAAAAAAATGGTAGGGGAGGCAAAAGTGTGAGGCGAGTCCGGAGCATCAACAGCAAGTTTCTTCCGGGCAATTTAAGGCATATAATAAGCAAACGGAATTGAAGAGGAGCTGATTCTGACATGGATTATTCAACAATAGTGGTTTTAGACGGCTGTATTTAGCTTCCAAGGGGAGGCAGTTCCTCGTTGCTTCCCCTAAAACTATGTGTTTGCATATATTTGAATGTTTAGATGCTGATCAGAGATGAAAAATAAATACAGTTACTCGCGTGAATCGAATCTCCCTAGTTCTGCAGCCAACTGCCCACACTTGACATAAAAGTCGGCCTTACTCACACCCCTACCTGTCATGTTACAGCCGTCATAGGCAGCATCCAACACATTCAGGTAAGTAGCTAAAACTATATATCGAAAAAAAAGAAGGATGTTATCAAATTGAGAATGGGTTTGTGAGGAGTGTATAAAAATCAATCTTACGTCATAGAACAGTATGATAGTGGGGTTTTTCTGAATAATAATTTTTTAAGGTGAGTTATTCAGGAAATTAAGATATCTATAACAAAATTGAAGAGAGTGTAATGAATTGATATATCATATAATTATTTTTATAACAACAAGAAAAGATTGCTGTGGTATTGAGGGACACTGACCAGAAGACAGTTTCAGACAAGTACAAATTGACCTGCTTTTTCTTCACTTTTAGAGGAATACAACCATTACAGCCCTGCACACCGTTGACAAGGGCTACTCTTACAAAACCTGCTAATCTTGCTCCATCACTGCGAGTCAAATCTGTGCATGCTTGTGCAACATAACTGTCCTGTAAATAATATGACATGCTAGTATATATAGCTCAATCATTATCATCCACAATCATAAAAACATCATGAGTGTATACTTCACTTTGTGAGCAAAAGATACAATTTGGGGCAGAGAGGTCGCTTGCGAGTTGCTGAGTGGTATGTGAGAAGATGCATGAATTGATGCATGGGTGCTGTGAAGTTTCTTGGAAGCATACTTCTGATAACACAACCCAAGCACCTTTTAGGGACAAAAGAGCAATTGTTCTTCCAGAGATCATCACGCCCACCAGGAATGGAACACTTGCACTGAAGACCTTGGTTTACCCATTGAGCTACAACGCTAATATTTTCCCACACTCATTTCAGATGAATATTGACACAAGGCTATATATTTCTCCATAACGAGCCTACTGTGTATTTTACCACTAATCCATGAAGTCATATCAATAGATTCAACTTACCACTTCAGTGTTTACTGTTTGGATGTAAGATATGTATGATACCACGAACAGCAGTTTAAAAATCAGCGCATAAATTCCTAGCTTCATATTTTAACTTCACTATACCATCTAAACATTTGATTGTAAGGGATGCAACACAGCACTTCTCATCAATATTTGACAGGGACATTTGTTGGCCGAGTTTGTAACAAAGTAGTCTATCGCTTCATCTTAAAACTAGACCTGGCATAAATAGTAATGGGTTATAAAAGAAAGCTGCTACCAGTTGTACTAGCTATATATTACTGGACGAGTTAACATGTTGTCTGGATGCCTCATCCACACTACACCAAGTTTAGTCCATTTGCCTGTATTTTGAGTTGTTCCCCCTCCACTTGTCACGTGGCAGGGTTACCAGTGAAAATGGAGCAACTGGAATGCAGCCAACTGGATCAGACTTAGTCAACATTCACACTAGTTGATTTTTTTAATCTGTTTAAACTATCAATGTTTGATGCATTTGTTTATATTATCGACACGGGTATCTTGCTTGAGTTGCTGGTTCTCTGCTGATGGCTGTGAGGTCCAAATGATGGTAGTACAATCATTAACATTTGGTCTATGAAAATAATTTTATGATAATCTGCAAACTTTATTAATTCTCATGTGCTATTTTCATATGTAGATTACTCCAGATATTCTGACCTCAGGCAGGATGCTTTCGATTTAGCAGATATTTATTTGAAATTTGAAGCATAATTCCTAAACTCTTAATGACATTGCATGCTCGCCATACTTGATCATTGTGTAGATGTGATCCTAATAACTGGAAATACTAGAAATATGATCAGAATCTCTAAGAGTTGTATTTGTTCAAAAGTAAAGGTCAATATAAAATGGTTTTAGACTCATGGTTCCAGGAAAAACGTTAAAAAAAAATTAAAAAGCTTTCTATAATTGACTGCTCACTTGGTATAAAGGAATAAAAATAAAGCTTCACATATTAATATAAACAAGGAAATTTCAGGGGTTTGATGTGGTACCTAGAAATTGCCTAATAAAAAAATTAAAGTGTTGTGTCAAATAAAAAAGATCCAAAAAATAAAGATCACTATTCACTTGCACTATGCAGATTTTTTTACAATTCAATTTCAGATTTCTTGGGAGAATAATGCTCATTATACACTTTTATATCTTTCATTTTGTTGTCTCAATGTGATCAGGTTAAGAGATGAGCAGTCTATGAACAGGTTTGGTCTTATTCTACTATCTGCCTAATGTCACAGAATACTGGGTGTCTACGTGGACTCTGTTCAGTGGGAATCGGTGCAGCACCGCCATCAACTGCCACTAGAGGCTCAGTCTGGTCAACGTGAATGGTGTCAATCATCTTTGTAAAAGCCTTCAACAAGATGTCATAATTATAATCATTGTTACATATTATATCACTCAATATGAGCCGGAGTGTTTCCAGCATTACAAAATACTAATAGAATAATATAGAATTAATTCTTTGATACAAATATTGTATACAAATCTTTTATTGTATGTTTGATCGGAATGTTTGATCTGGTTGTTTGGCAATGACTTGCATTTCCGGTGCAAGTTGGCGTGCTAGAAAGTAGAACTAGTCAAACAAATGCTTGCTATATGCACATGTGCAAAATATAAACACCAGATAAGGTCTAGTACCCTGAAACTGCATGCAAAAGTACCTGGCCAGAAATGAACTTAATGCTACATATGCAAGGTATTAGATCAAGTTGAACCAACCCTGTTGATTGGTCAAGACCAGGCGAGGGGGAGCAACTCGCAATGCAGGAAAAGTGATGAATCGATTTAGGTAATTGTGTCAACTAACCTGTCCGAACTCATTCAACCAGAGAACATTGTTTGCAGAGTACTCCTCGATAAATGCACTTGTGTCTGATAGAGAGTTAGCTAGCCTCCTTGTGTTGTTGACAGTACATCTGCAAAAGAGAAACCAGAGGATATTCTTATAAGCTAAAAACGTCTAACGCCAGAAGAAGAAATAAAATTTCTCAGAGAACATAGTATGACTTCATTCATATGTGAACACCATTGACACAAGTTGCAAGTTGTCAGAAAAACAGTATGTTAATTTGCATTGATATAAATCTCTTGGTCATATTCAATGATTGCCAGTTACTACAACACATAATATCGCCTTGGTCTGATCAACATCTTTGACTGTCATAATATCAGACAATAATATGCCATAAACATGATACTCACTGCCCCTCTGGGTCTACTGTGATGTCATACTTCAGACAGATATCTGTGTTTAACATAAGTCTAGCTTCATTTCGTCCCACAGACCACTGCCAGCGTGGATCTGCTCCTTCCGCTGCGGCGTTGTGCTTCAAAACAGGATATGGCATATTTGTGAGGACAATAAAATGTAGTGTCCTTTACAATATCATGAACAACTGCTGACAACCAGGTTATACAGTTGGGTGGAATGAGGGAAGGAAAGAAATTTATAACCACTGTCCACAACTTCAAAAAAGAATTGTAAAAAGTAAAGTAAAAGTTTTATGCATCAAGTTTCTCGATCTGAAATTATCCACCTGTGATTGTATCTGGAGACTTGTTCCTGGCACTAATATATATTTATGGTAACTGTTGCACAGTTCTAAGAAGTCAATAATTACCTGTCGCCAAAGCAAGTTTTGGAGGTCTTGATAGTAAGCTACATCTAAGTGTCTCTCTCCAGCACCACCAATCCAAGGACTAGTATAACCAGAAGCTGCGGTGTGAGCTCTACCCAATGTGTGTGCTCCTAATCAAAATAAGATTGTGCTGAATCAAACAGCTATTATAAAGATCCAGCTTTGAATTCCAGATATTGCATAGACCTTAGTATGATATTAAAAATGGAAGACAAAGAAAAATATAACTCCAAAAAACACAACCCGATTGAGATTATTAGAGATTATAAAATCCAGCAACATGAGAGGAGAGTCTTTGTCTGCAATGATATAGCTTTTGCTATCACGTACATTTTGGTCAAACGACTGGGCCGATATCACAAGTTGGTCTAAGTTAACTGGTGAGCATGGTCGTTATGATGGGGGTGTTTCACCTGACATCGTCTCGATGCTCGTGTTATATTTTTGCAATTTAGTAGATCAATTAAGTAGATTCAATTTACCTGCATTCGGCGTTGCTCCCCTTTCACAGGTCACGCCGCAGGCAAAGGCCTGCGGCATGACCAGTGGAGGGGAGCAACGCCGAATGCAGGCAAATGGACCAAACTAAAGTCTTGGTCTAAATACTATCTGACCAACCTATGTTATTTTTTACTTTCTATCTTGTTTTTTGTTGTTGTTTTGGTAACACTCATCTTACAAAATAGAAAAAAAAAGCTATGTGAATGAAACGGATAGCAGAATGCATAATAAACATAGAATTAATTTACCCATCAGCGCGACACATTCTCTGCTGCTCAGTCCGAATGCGTTCAAACACCACTGGAGTACATGGCTGAGACCTAGCTTTGGATTAGGGAAATCATCTGGATTCTCATATCCCACTCCTCCATTTAGAACACTGCAGTCCTGACGCCCGTATTTGAAGGAAATATCAAGGTCTTCAGGTACTGAGTCTTGAGCTATAATATACAAAAAAGCCTACATCATTGTGGGCTACAATGTCGCACTACATGTCAAACTCATACCATTTGAATTGTTTCTTCTCTGCTCGCTGCCATGAAGGTTTCATTGGTTTCATGGTTCAAAAATTCACCATTGAAACCTGACCATTACAGCTAGCTTGAATGTAACAAAGTCGCAAGATTTGAATTACCTGAGGAACACCAAATATTGACTAAGAAGAGGTTGATGGTCAGTCCACAACCTTCTTCGGTCAAAAAAAAAAGTGTCTTTAACGATGGAGCTGAGTAGCTGGACAATGCAATAGCAGCTCATGACTGTTATAAAAACCGCATGCTTCTCTGGTTTTTCACTCACAACTTCTGGCCTAATGAGTTATTCACATTCTAACTTTCACATTATATTCATCAATGTCTCAAATTATATATTGTTAAGTTTTGAGGCTGGATGCGCATAACTTCCCGAGATATAGCCAAATAAAAAATACTCCTCTCGATTTCGATCATTTGCTTGTTTTGATGGCTCCCTGCAGATCACATGACTTGTCACAACCACTGATTTATAATACTATATTATAAATCAGTGGTCACAACGCAATGTTATTTCAATCTAATGAAAGTATTGGCTGTTGTGATAATAGCGATAAAGATAGCTCAGGAAATTACTCTTGCGCTGTTCTACAACCTTCTTGAATTTGCATGTGCACGATCCAGCTGTGAAGCACTATAGCTATCAAATTACAAGCACCAATAAGAGAAGGGTCTACCGTTCCGGCACCTGGCCTGGATGCTTGGGTTTGATAATTTTTCTGCTGCCTGTGTTAGGTATGACTAGCGGTCAAATTCCATTGCTGGAGCCTTAAGATATATTACCCAAACGAAAATAACCATGACAATTGTCATATCCTGAAGCCAACTTCAAAATATCCAATGTCGATGCACCAGTTTGGACTTGGCACTAAGTCGGTACAAAACAAAAATGTGCTCACTTGAATCGAATCTCCCTAGTTCAGCGGCCACCTGTCCACACTTGGCATAGTAGTCGGCCTTGCTGACACCCCTACCTGTCATGTTACAGCTGCCATAGGCAGCATCCAACACATTCAGGTAAACAGCCAAACCTGAGAATAAACGATATTATAGATTAACAATCATAATACATCGGTTCATTTAAAAATCTGATTATTTTGGAGGTTTTAACCCACCAATTAATAATTGGTATGATCAGTTAACAAGGCTTTGTCAATGACCACTCAGCCCAAAAAGCCATTTTTCAAACTCAAATTAACTATCATTTGTTCAGCGACAATATCTATTTTGGTAACATTTAAAAATCATTAGCTTAAAATAGGTCAGCAGACAGCAGGCATTCAACTATGATGGTAAGCGCTAATTAACCTGATCGGTGTATATCATGGTAATAAGTGAAGTTCCAATATAGGAGTATCACTGGCCGTGAGAATCACTTTGCCGCAACAATCGATTATCTCTAAAATATTGAGACAAAAATACTGATTTCAACCAAAGTGCCGCTTATGTTTTTAAGAAGTCAACGCTCAAAAGAATGTACCTGCATTGTGGCCACCATCAAGTTCTGGATCTATACAACCATCACAGCCTGACACACAGTCATGGAAAGCTACCCTCACAAAGCCAGCTAATCTCGCTCTACCCCTGCGTACTAAATCTGTACACGTCTGTGCGACATAATCATCCTGAAATTAAAACAATCATACAGTAAAAAAATGAATTAGAAAACACTTTATGGAACTTTATGGAAAAGGTTTGAAAGGTCCAGTTAATACCTGCAATTAATAGTGTGTACATTTGATCAGTTAGAGAGATGCGAAGCCAAATCTGAAAAATAGGTTGGTTAATAATTTTCTTAATTGAAAAATATAGAAAATTTTGTAGACATTGCGTACCACATAAATACAATAAATTTAATATGTGAGTTGGAGTGAGACTTCAAAGCTGTTGAGTAAGTCTGTCATGACAAGCCTCCAGAATATGCTTACCACCGATCACTTCTTATTAGGCGCGTGTCAAACAGAACCAAGAGAAAGAAAATGGTCATAAGCTTTATTGGCATCTTCTGCAATCCCCAATAAACAAATGAGAAATCAAAACTGTGATCCAGCCATCACAATGATAAAAACCCGCACAAACTTCATCACAGTATTTACACTTATATTATATTTTATTTATTACATGAAGATGACGTTACCTGGGGCACACTCTGAGAAGGCTGGGATCAATCCCACACACTAGTTTGGGTTGGGCACCTTAAGGGAGAAGGAGGCCTGGTAGACCAAAGAAGACGTGGATAATGACAGCTCTCGAACAGTTGCAGACATTTGGCATTAAGTCCTGGAGCTGCATAGATGGCGAAAGATCCGTCTCGATGGAGGGAGCAAGAGATGAATACACTGGCGCAATATTCCAGAAGGAATCCTGCAACCTAAGTGAAGTAAGTGATATATTATTTATTGAGTAAACATACCGTCTCAGTTGTTACAGGAACAGAGTGTACGACCAACTGCATCACAAGCAGCACCGTCAGCACCAGGAAGTGTGTCTTTAGATCCATTCGTTTTATTTTAATAAATCCCATAAGATAAAGTCTCCGAGCTATCAGACTTTTTGCTGAGCTGAGGTTGTAAGGATCTGAGAGTTA
Source organism: Membranipora membranacea (assembly GCA_914767715.1). Classification (NCBI taxonomy): domain Eukaryota; kingdom Metazoa; phylum Bryozoa; class Gymnolaemata; order Cheilostomatida; family Membraniporidae; genus Membranipora; species Membranipora membranacea. The sequence continues at coordinate 2,817,594 of OU612073.1, forward strand.
AAATTATAATGGGCTCCTGTCTTTACTTGTCATGAATTTTCATTGCTATCCAAACAGGTTCAGGAAAAGCTATCTATCCGTAGTTAATCAGTGTGTTTCTTTAAAATAATTGTGGATTTAAGATAGCTACATCGTAATAAATGAAAAGCGTACCCATTGGTCACTAAATACTACAAACTGTATTGATGCAGCATGGACTTTTATTCTCACATAATAGGGCATGCGATAACATTCCCCCATTGCAAATTCTAAAATTAAATTTTTGAACCTTAGATTTTGGATAAAGTAATACATTTTCCTGTGTAGACTCAATCACTCAACTCAAAAAACTTCCTTGTTTCTGGATTGGTAGAATGATATTTAATCTTGGGGTCTTCTTGAAAAAAAACAAATTGTGTCAATGAAGGACAAAAATAATGAGGGCGAAGGGGTAAGACCAAGGGACAGTGAGGATAATGACATGACATTGACACTCGTTCCTAATTAAATATCCTCCTGAGCGCTGATAAATAACTTCTTAGTTGAGGTTCTAGTCTCAGCCTATGTTCTGTATGTCTTACCTTTTGACAAAGTCACAAAAAAGTAGCAGAATATTCAAATGCCGCCTTATACAGTATTATCTAGTTCTAGCACTTGTTGTATGGATCTTGCAGACTGAAAAGATGGCTTGACTGTGTTAGTGTTTGTTTTGTGATCTTCTGTTTTTCAAGAGAAATCACTTACAATGATACAACACTTCAGAGAGGAAATGCCCTGTCCGGATTTCAACCTTGTAGGAGTTATTTTTTTCATGGGTAGGGTCAGATTATTACCAATGGTCAAGAGCAATCAAAATAAAATCAATCTAAATTTTTCAGAACAATCACTAGGTAGAGACACAGGGTAAACAATATTGACTTTCTGTACTCTAGGGAAATCTGCCGACTAACTGAATGTGAAAAGCTCAGCAAAATTGTAAAGAAGTCATAATTTATTTCACTGAACCATGACATACTTTGGATTCAATCTCCAAGAATAAGTTTCACCTGCCTCCAAGATTGTAGCAATAATTTAGAATCCACAATCCTCTGTGGTAAAACAGTTTTTCAGACAAATTTCTCGCTCAAATGTCCTCAAATCAAGTTTTTGTGGCTATCCTTATTCAGTAGATTAGCAACCTTACAGTGATGAGCAGAAACTCAATATTTTGAAACCCCTTGTCTAAGACTTGTAGATTGACCTGGAAGGCAAACTAATAACATTTGGTGATATCATGTTGTGGGGGATTTGTTGCCCTACATGTAAGCCATCATCAACAGTCAATTCCAGTTGCCAAGACCACACCTCAACCAGTCAGTGTTTGATAAAAAGAGACATGATGTATATCAGAGTAGTTCTAACCCTCGAAACTGTTGAAAATTTCAATTGTTACCAAGTAATTGAGCCAATGTATTCTTCAAGACTTAAGCACCACATAAAACTGCTGCTAGAACTATCGATTCAAAATATCCTGTTGTAAAGCCAGCACTTGTGTGAAACAGAGCTTTCCAGCGTAAAATATTCACTTAACTAGCAATAGCCTAAGAGAGCAGTTGTACTGATTTAACACGTCAGACAAATGTCTGACTTTGCCATCCATCCCTGCCAAACTTCTGTACATTTACATATCTTTTCATCTACCAATTTCAAAACAGATATTGTCAAACTGTCGGATGGTGTGAGAACCCAATTATTGTATTGATAGCGCCTGTATATATCGGAGTTGTCCCACATTTGAAGCCTGACCGAGCTCAAATGCTTGTTTTTGTTGTTGTTAAGTTCTAATCGCGGAACATTTCAAGATGACTTCTTTATAACTCAAACAAAATTCAAATCTGCACTTTATGATCACTTCATAGAACAAGCTTTGCTCTATTTTAATCCATTATAAAGTCTCTCAAATAATAAAAATTAATCAAGGCAGTTTTTCGGTTGATCAGAGAACTTTCAGCAATAGAAAGTTAACAATGTCACATTAATCACATAATCAAGAAAGCTGGACAGGATATCGGTATTAGGTTGATACACTACAGATTTTGTTCGTGACGAGCAAGGCTTTGTTTGTAAGAGTTATATTCCCAAATTGCTATAGAATTCATTCCATTGACTGTTAGGATAAATAGAGCTGAACCAATAATATAAGATAACAGTAGCTACTGCAAACACTCAACACTCTCATTGTTAACATGCTCTATTGTGCAATATTATTCCTGTCACCCACCTTGACCATGGCCATGAATTGGGACTACTCAAGATCGACATTGCAGACATGACTGCCCAACAAAACCCGGCAGCAGTTGACTGAAGGGGTATCAAATCCAATAATATTAGCTTAGCGATGACCTTGCACTCTAACATATATGCGAGGGGGATAGAGGTTACTCAAAAGTAAGCACTCTCTAACAACGGTTCAGTCTGAGCTAAACATTTTAATCGATGCTTGTGGCTTGATATGGGAATCCACAAGCTACCTTTTCGATTTAATTTTTGGAAGCAGAATTAGAGAAACACCATCATTTCAATCAATCCTCAAGATTATTGCCTATGTAATTAGGGATAATCTTGATTGGAATGTGATATTGGCACCAGTTTAAACTCAAAGGTATCATTCTTTTTTTTGGATTATGAGTTAGTTACATTGATCAGAAAGCAATCCTAGAATCATCACTTTTGGGAAGAGTATGAGGTGGCTCAGTTGATTAGAGCGCCGTACTTAAAGGGCAACCAAGGTTTCAAACAACTTCTCATTGATGGCCATTGATAAATAGCAGATTGCGCCTTCAGCATGGGGAAAAAGACAAAATATAATTTGGATGATTATTCAGCCAGAATTCTTGCGAAACATTTCTTCCATCAGGTACTCAAACTCAGCTAAAAGAGAATACCACATAGCAGTTTCCTGTTCCTGATATTATTTAGCCTGTGCTCTATAATTATTAAAGCAAAGTCTTGGAACCTCCCCTAAACTGAAGTGTTACCCAGCTTAGAGTCAGCAACTACTTTGAGTTTTGCATCGCGTAATGCACAAAGCTGATGCTGCCCAGCACATTATTTGCTACCCATTAATGCATTGCTGCGAAACCTTGGTTGCCCTTTAAGCATGCACATGTTGAAGGTCTAGGGTACGAATCCCACTGCGGTCCATCACCTACTCGTGCATTGGTTGGCCCCTAGATGTGCTTCGACCTGCCTGGAAACAGAGAGCCTCGCCGATAAGGCATTAAAATTTCGCCGCCCATGCTCAGGGATGTGGCAAGTGATAAGACATATGATTTGAATCATCCTTTTTTGATCAAGACTTAGTTAGGCTTGACTACAAATCCGTGCGATGTTTGTTATGTTTGAATTGTGCGCTGTGTATCAGTGTTCCCATACAGAAACACCATTAGAATATAAATAACAACAGGGAATCACAATAAAATCAAATATTTCATCATATTTTTGATATTCTGTAATTTCAAAGCAGCTTCCATTCAATTACGAAAAAGGCATACCCATGTTACCTCAATGGCAAGGAATCGCAACACAACATGCGATATAAATTTTTATTTTAATGCTGGACCATGCATGTAAATGTAGGTATGTAATGTTATGAGAATGGCAGCGTAATCCGAATAACAGAGTTATGGATCCGCTCTAGTCTTGTTTTTACAATGTCCGATAGCAGATTGTACCATGCAAGGCGGGCGTGGGCGATTACAGACGTAATTATCAGCTACATACAAGGCTTTCAGGCAATCGCTGGAGGCTTGATATGAGATTTTTCAATTTGGCTAGGAATCCACAAGCTACCTTTTCTACTGACAAATTAATTTTTGGAAGCTGAATTACAAAAAAACATCTTCATTTCAATCCATCGTCAAGATTATTGCCTATATAATGAGGGATAATGTTAATAGGAATGTGATATTGGCACCAGTTTAAACTCAAACGTATCATTCATGTCTTTGGATTAATGAGCTAGTCACATTTTTCTGAAAGCAATCCTAGACTAATCTGTTTGTCAAATAGTAATTTGGGAGTACATAGCCAGATTTGCTTTCAAATCCATGCAAAGGATGCTATGTGTGCAATTTGCACTGTATATCAGCGTTCCTGATACAGAAACAGCATAAGAATATAAATAACAACAGGGAATCACAATCAAATAAAAATTTCCATAATATTTTGGATATTCTGTAATTTTAAAACAGCTTTCATATAATCACGAACATATATGGCAGGCATCACTGTCACCTCAATAGCAGGGAATCGCGACACAATATGCAATGTGAATGAAGCGACAGCAGCTGGTCACGGACAACAAATGTAATGCTAGGGATTTATGCATTTCTGGGCCTTGTACCAATTCAAGAGTAGTGCAGCTTTTCGAACACCATTCTTTATCACCCAAAATCACCTACAAAAACTCATGAACTTCAACAGTTGTGTGCTTATTAGCTACACCACCCTACCCCTGCCCGCCCTCAGATTTCAGTTTTCAATGTTGTATGGTAGAGAAAAAGGTTGCAATAGCAGCACTATTCTCCCACTTCATTATATTGTACAAGAAAGCAAATACTTTTGATTCAAAATTCTACTGACAGGCATCAAATTACACCCAACTGAGTCTCCTCATCTCTTCCCAAAAGAGATGATTTTAGGATTGCTTTCAGAACAATGTAACTAACTCATAATCCAAAAAAATGAATGATACCTTTGAGTTTAAACTGGTGCCAATATCACATTCCAATCAAGATTATCCCTAATTACATAGGCAATAATCTTGAGGATTGATTGAAATGATGGTGTTTCTCTAATTCTGCTTCCAAAAATTAAATCGAAAAGGTAGCTTGTGGATTCCCATATCAAGCCACAAGCATCGATTAAAATGTTTAGCTCAGACTGAACCTTTGTTAGAGAGTGCTTACTTTTGAGTAACCTCTATCCCCCTCGCATCTATGTTAGAGTGTAAGGTCATCGCTAAGCTAATATTATTGGATTTGATACCCTTCAGTCAACTGCTGCCGGGTTTTGTTGGGCAGTCATGTCTGCAATGTCGATCTTGAGTAGTCCCAATTCATGGCCATTGAGGCAACATGGACACCTTGTCAAGGTGGGTGACAGGAATAATATTGCACAATAGAGCATGTTAACAATGAGAGTGTTGAGTGTTTGCAGTAGCTACTGTTATCTTATATTATTGGTTCAGCTCTATTTATCCTAACAGGCAATGGAATGAATTCTATAGCAATTTGGGAATATAACTCTTACAAACAAAGCCTTGTTCGTCACGAACAAAATCTGTAGTGATAGCATTACTCACTGAGGAAAGCTAGAGAGGAAGGTAATATTTATCCTATTTATTTCTAGCCAATGTCAGGTATAACAACACATTATTTATTAATCAAAAGAATAGCTTTTCCTGTGTCCATCTCAACTGAAACTATGTCTCGGTAGATCCATGATTGTATTGGTACAGTATTTTATCAGTTTGATGGGCAAATATGAAGAGATGTCCAGATCCGCATTTGTTATCTCCTTTGTGTCATTGCCTCTCTGTTAAAAATCCAAATTATGCACAAAGAAAGTGAAAATTGTGTCTGAGAATGTTTTTACCGTCAACAGAGATAGGGAATCAAAGATTTCACTGTGACTGTCATACTTCACAGTAAGATGAGCAAATTTGCGATAGAAGTGTTGATTATTGTTCATTCTAGCTTTAAACAGGTATAGGCTTTCTAACTTTGTAAATCCTTATTTTCTTTTTACAAACATAAATGGGGTCTTGTCATTAACAGCTTTGTCTTCCAGCATGTTGCTGTTGAACCCAACCATATAGGACAATAGCTCAACTGTGAAAACTTGAATTTTTTTCTTCTATTGACGTTTGTCTTTATAGGGAAAGAATCACCACCAAGACATGTGTGCCATGGCCAGTCCGCCTCAATCTCCCAAGGAACCAATTTATGGAATTGCCAGTGGAGGTGATTATCACTTGGAATCAAACCTCAAGCAGAATGGTAGTCTGGAGACAGAAGAACAACATACGTTCGACAACAGCAAATATTTCCAACAAAATGGGCCTAATAATGGGTTACCGGAAAGCATGAGTGAACCGAAGGTAAAATTTCCTACCTGCTTCTAATCCCTTCTCATCACCAAGTTATTCATATGTTATATTGTGCTTCTAAGCTTCTTAGCCTACTAGAAACATTGCTGCCATGGAGAAAGGTAAGTTTCTGCCCATCAACATCTGGTATTGCTCAAAGATAATTAATGAGTCGGCAATCTCAGTATTGTCCCTCATGGCCAAAATAATTACAGACTATCAAATCAGGAAGTAAAAAACGGGTAGCAGTCAATAGGGATGACAAAAATGTTTTCTTTATAAGCAAACCTCTATTGTTTTATTCTACATCGTCACTATAACCTTCTTTTCAGAATTTTTTTGTGTCCATGACCATGCATTTGTGTGACATTGTAATTGTCATAACATTATCGATTTCTGCACAAAATTTGAATCGATCGCATCTGCGGTTTGAAACATTTATTGAGATGTTATGGTAATCCTTTGTCTCGAAAGCCTGACTTTTGTGAGAAATACCAACTCTATATCTTTTTAATTCTGCACTCATTCAATTGAGAAAGTGCAACGCTTTGGAAATAATTTAATAATTATGTAATCTGCTTTGCTGTGGTCACACAATTATAAGCACCTTACTTCCCCCATAATTTGTACAATTGTTGATCTTATTTAAAAAAAAAACTGTGAAATCGCATATTACAATTGAAAATTGTTTTCTCTGAAAATGACACTGTAATTTGATAATTTTCCGGCATTGCTGCATAGTTCATTAGGAACACATGAGAAATATAGAATTTCAAAAGGTCTTCTTCTTCATGTTTTTATGTTCATTTTTTGCTTTGCATGAAAAGAAACAAGACATGGAGAACAGTCCCTTGGCCACTTGGTCTTTGTCAAATCAGGAAGCTTGTTCTCAAAGTAATAGCATAGGTGAAGGCCACCTAAAAATACCCCTAAGGCAGAATGAATATATGAACACACCCTCACTCAGTGACAGCAAATACTCCCAACAACATAGGGTCACAAACAAGTGTACGGAAGGCATGAACGAATCAGAGGTAAACAGTTCCACCCACTCGTATTCATCGATTTATTTTTCAAAATTATTTTGCCTCTGTTGTGAACCAATGATAAATCACGAGTGCCCGACTTTTCTGACCAAAAACAAGATTTTGCACTTACCCAATTAAGAAAATACAATGCTGTGGAAAAACTAACCAATTATAAAAATCTTAATTGGTACAAATATTGACGTTATTTTCCTAAAAAAGAACTCAGTGGTTAATTGCATAATACAATTGGTTTTGTTTTCTATGGAAATGCCACTGATATTTTGTCATCTAATTTTCCTGCTTTACAGCATGTTGCATAGCATAAGATTTTGAAGAGGTCTTCTTCATTTATATCATCAATTTTTCTTAACATGAAAAGAAGCGCTGCAAAAAGAACTTGGCCACTTGGCTTTTGCCGAACCAGGAAGCTTGTTCTCAAATTAATAGTGGAGGTGGAAACAACCTAAAATCAACTCTAAAGCTGAATGATTGTATTGACACAGGAGTACAACCCTCACTAAGCAACACTAAACATTGGCTCGCAAACAAGTGTCCTGAAGGCATGAATGAATCAGAGGTAAACAGTTCTATACTTACTCCTATTCATTAAATTATTTTGACTTTGTTGTTAACCGATAAGGATTTGAAATACTTTAACTGTATAAGTATAAAAGTCTACAACATCACTAATGGCCACAGCTGAAAGATATTTACACCCTACATTCTGAGAGCACACGCTCCATGCTCAGCTCTCCCTGATGTGGTGAAGCTGCATCGGACAAGTTATTTTGATATGCAAGAATCCGTTCTGTACAGTGCCTACATCAGTGGTTTAACTCTATTCTGTGAGTTTCTTTGTCTCCGTAATATTTTATTGCCAGTGCCAATTTCTTTTGCACAAATCAACACTTTATATTAACATAAGATTTTGATTGAAATCTAGCCAATTGAAAAAGTATAATACTATGAAAAGTTATTTTAATGCGGTCACACCATGTGTGATATAATTAACAGTACAAACACCAACTGTACCGATTATATTTGTTGTTTGGGTTTGTGTTTTTTGAGGTAACTGAGTTGCAAAATTTATCATACCGTTTCATGTGAACAGTTATTCTCTAGCTGATTCATTTAATTGATCAATTGAGAAATTTGTTTTTCAACAAAACATACCTGGAAACCAGAAAAATTGCACCGATTGTACCTATTATATTTGTTGTTTGGGTTTGTATTTCGTGAGGTAACTGCATTGCAAAATTTATTATACCGTTTCATGTGAACAGTTATTCTCTAGCTGATTCATTGAATTTTTCAAATGAGAAATTTGTATTTCAACAAGATATACCTGGATACCAGAGAAATATTGACAGAAATAGCAGACTTCTAAAGTTGAACGAAATTAGTCCTGGGGGTAGTGAGGTTTCAGGGTGGCTTACTTACATTCAACATACATTTTCCATTATGAATGAAGACTTTAAAAACTAAACAGAAAAATTTTTGGTTCTCAGATGTGAATATTATACAACGTATTGCATGGCTGTCATGGATGTGTGATATGAATCTTCCCATGTATATATACACATACATATGTGTATGTATATATGTATGTATATGTGCATGTGCACAGATGTGAAGGTGTACGTTAATGTGTACATGTTTATGTATATGTATTTGTTTGGGTAAGTGATGTGTGTATGAACATGTATATTTATGACTGTATCTGTTGTCTATGTATTGATTGGTGATTTCAGTTGCATTGTTAATCAAAATTTCTTTTTGGATAACTATTAAACAGATGTATCAGAGAAGGACAAATGGTCGGAGTGAAGAGGGGTCTAGCCTGCAGCAAGAGAGACCTGATTCTTCTAGCTCTGAGGAAAGCAATTTTACAATGAGAGATGTAAGTGGAAACCATACAAATATTGAGTTAAAAACACAATGTAGAGAGGCAGTAGGTACATCAAGAAAACAAGAAGTACTGATACCTCCACCTGATGTATAATCAATTGAAGCAAGTCTCTCACAATTTTGAATAACTAGTGACTACCTATAACGCATCTTTCAAGGGTAACGCACACTAGATCATCAATGTTTTATAGCTATAAACAGATACTACGCAGCCATAAGGCAGATGTACTTTGGTTTTAGCTGCTAGAAGCGTATTCTTCATCTGTACGTTGAATAAAGGCATTCATGCTCCAGCTCCTTAAAATAATCTACGAGTATATTTTACCATAACATTTGAAACATATCACAACATTTGGTATAATGATTTTTTTGTTTTTTCTAGGGTTCAGGTGGTTCTTCGGAAAACAAAAGTGGATCAACATACGGTAAGTGAATAAATTAGTTTTGACAACCAGCCCCCTCGGAAACTAATGCTTGCAGTGCAGACTAAGTACAGTGAATTCATCATTATTTTAATTTTCCAGGTGCTCCTGCAGAACCAGACCAAAGAGCTATTCTTCAAGAAGCATCCGCAAATCAGCTTAACGAAGATGAAAGCGGAAACAGAGAAGGTCAGATTTCATCACTATCATCTTCCTTTCAGTATGAGGTTATCTCAACATTCACCAATAAGCTAGACGCTTTGAAATGTGCTTGCATAGAATGCCATTTAAATGTACATCACAGAAAAAGGTAGTATAAAGTGGTATAAGTAGTAAAGTATAAAGTAGTATTAGGTGGCTGCCTTGCCAAGATTGTCAAGGCAGCCACCACCACCAAGTCACCAATAGCCACCACCAACATATTCTAATATCGAGATTTGACATTAACAAAAGTGATTAGAGAAAGTGTTCCTTTATTTTAGATAAAAAATGTAATGACTCACTTTCACTCAACATAGACAGTCCCGTGGAAAAGGATCACATTGCCCGCTCAAAAGCACCATGCTTTGTAAAAGAAGGGTCACACGACGCGGTGAGATCAGAGGGAGTGGGTGGTGAAAAGTGTAATGCTCGCAATGACACAGTCCAATTTGTAGTGGATAACAAGAGACTCAAACTGAGAGTTTACTGTACAGATAGAAATAAACAACCATCAACTGATGACAGTATTGATGTTGTTCCTAAAGAATTGGCTGCAGAGATAAAACGGTAAGTAACAAAATGCAGTAGAAAAAGAATTTTCAGTTCACTGTAAGGGTGTCAAAGGCTCCATGATTGATTTCAGCACACATAACACATCGTGAAAGTTCGAGAAAAGAGAATTTCACATGGACCTGATTTACCTGTGAGAGTGACCATGAACAATTTAAATCAACTGTTTCTGTTTTTATTTCACTATTCAGTTTTGCTCATTTTCTAGATTGTGTTATAAGAAGCGTGTCGACTTTCTTGAGATAATGCAACTTCCAACTCAAAAGAAACAAATCCATGTATATGGAACTAAAGCTTCAGACATTCAAACCGATATCGATCATTACATAGCGAATAATGGCATGTGCACTGGTTTTAAAGTCATAACCCATGACACAACTGAGTACCTTTGGTTTGACGAGTGCACAGGAACCCATCAAACTCCGACATCGTTCCGAATTTGCAAGCTTGAGTTTGATGAGACCAAGGAGGAGTGGATTGAGACCCGCCATACAACATGTGAGCTAATCATGTTTGGGGAAAAAATGAACACATCTGTCTCGCATGATGCTCTCTATGCTGTTTTCCCAGCGCATATGGTTTTAAGCGATCTTGATTGTAGAAAGCTTCTGTCAGGACATGAAAGACATACGACCATTAAAAATCTTAAACATGTATTGTATATAGAAGAGGCAAACTATGAGCTTCATCTGCATAATAGGATAGAATACATCGGTCTCTTAAAACCTCCTAGATTTGTGTATGAGCACTATCGTGTTGGTGAAACCAATCCTGAGGAACAAAACCACAACGCGTATATGAAGGATATGGTAATCGCCCGCCTAGACCTCAATCAGGACCGAAGCATCGGCAGAGATGACATTATAGCTTCAATGGTACAAAAGGTTGTACTAAATGACAACTCTACTACAGCATACAGAATATCGGACCTCATTCTACCGATCCCAACGGAGCAGCTTCAATCGATGGCCATTAGAAATGTCAAGTTTCGTGTAGGAAACCAAAACCCTGCCTATTTGTTCAAGGACCAAAAATGGGATTGTAAGATGGATGAGTCCTCCCCTGTTGGAAGAGTGCGTGCTCATAGACTTGAGTTCTCTACTGCCTTGTGAGTGTGGGGAAGTTATACGTTCTACTTATAACAATAAAATACAGCTAAATAGGTCATATCAGAAGACAATATGCCTACATCAAGAAATAATCAAATCGTATACACTACTCAAATTTGAGAAATATTTGAGGTCTTTCAATGATCCTACCCTTCATTAAATGCTGGAAGCTGTTTATACTTTCTTAATATTTTACAGACCTCTACTGGCTGGGCACTGCGGTAGGATAGTATATATGGAAGGTGAAGAAAATGACGAAATCGTCTTGTATCCAGTTGCAATGTTTGTTGGAGAGGCCAAGGCCAGACCAGGGACAGGTGAGAGGGTATACCAAGCCGTAATGCTTTATCACAACATCAGAGATATTGAAGAATCATATTCCAAAGAAGTAAAAAGTCTCAGAATGCCAACAAAAGAAGACCACGAAGACCAGCAGGCAGCTAAGAGGTTTTATCAGGCCACCAGCTCTGGGCAAAACTAGGCTCTACACATCTGACACAACCAATATACAAAGAATCAGCCGTCGGCAGTTGACACTTTACTGATTCTTTTAGGGCAATTAATCTGTCGCTACCTACTTCACAGCCTCACAACTGGAACCTTCCATTTCATTGGTTATGGTAATCAAGAATCAATTTGGTCATTTGTTTTCATAAGTGTTTACATATTTACAAATGTGATTCACAAAATTAGCACATAAACATTAGTAGCAGTTACCAGTTGCTATGCTCAGCATACACTTAGTTATTTTTTGCAGCACTTCAATACACTCTTATCAAAGACATATTTTTAGTCCTGTGATCATAAAACAAAGTGTTTCACATTTGTGACCTGATCAGTTCACCTTTCTGAAAGCTGTAACAGATTTTAGTCCGCTCGCTTTTTTAATGTGAAATAACTGTGCTCTTATTGTTAATATTCTGACACTATTCAGAATAAAGCAAAAACATGTTTTGATATATTATAACAGAATAGTATGCTGTGAAATTGCATTTGGTTATATTACAATTTTCATTACGCAAAACATTATTTTCTAACAATAAAATATTAGCAGTGAAGTATGTTTAATAATATCAGGCATAGTTTTCCATCACATCTTTCCAGCATGAACAAATGAGAGAAACTTCATGTGCTAATCTTAAGAAGAGAGAAAGGGGATTGCAAAAAGCGTATTGTTAGTTTTTTTACATCTTCGATTGAAAAATTGAATCCTAAAACAGACAGGAAAACAAGCTAGCTGAAGAAGCTGGATTGAATTTTATATTGTCGTTGCCCAATATCTTTTAAACCCGAAAAGGCAGTTTGGTCAATATCATATATGATACGCGAGTCATGGGCCAAAACAACTCAACTGAGGATTCAGGCCTGATTCTCACGTCTTATGTCTGAAACTCTCAAACCATCAGACTGCATAGCAACCAAGCCCTTTTGAATGGTTGATGTAAGGGTGATAATTAGCCAAGCAAAAAATTCGAGTTCAACAAAGACCTGAAAAATAAAAAAAAGCCCTCACAAACTGGAGTTATCCCTTCCTTCTCATTATGCATATAACTCCCAACTATTGAAATCATGCATGTCTGAAAAATAGCCTGCATGATATAATTTTCATCCTTTATATCGTCTGACCATACAATACCACAGTAAACATGATTCACCCAGACAAGAACAGGCTCACTTTCCTAATGATTACATTGTGTCATGTTCTGTCATCCACCAATCATATTATTCCTTTGATCGAAAAACAACAGGCAGAACTCCAATGCTCACCTAGACAATTTTTAGACCTGTGTCTTCACTGATGGCTCGTCTCATCTGCTGGGTTGACCACTGGAATCTACTTATCTCTCAAGCAGAATGAATTGCTGGGAGATTTTCATTTTAAACAGCAACTATCAAAGCACTTAAAATCCTAATAATTTTTATAACTTGTGTATTTTTTCTTTTTCTCTCCGCTTAAGTTTTTTTGTTGTTGTTCTGTCACTGCATGAAAAACATTCCTAAAGATGATTGTAGATTGACAATAAAAGTATATATACAGCCAACCAATAACCTTCAGTAAACCATTATGATCGGTGGATGGACTCTTTTTTTTTATCATTCAGTATTTACGTAAATGATTTTGAAAATCAGGAAGGGGACCTCGAGAGTCCAAGGGGTGTGAGAAGCCTCTTGGATCCAATTCTGTTATACTATCTAGGGATGATGTGGGATGTGGGAAAATGGTCTTATATTGCAGATTAGCATACCGTTCATTAATTACTTAATAAATTAATAAAAGAATTGTGAACATTAAGGAGACAGCTCCCAGTTTTTGAAAGTTATTGGATACTTACATTATACAGCATTACATTAACCTTCTTCAGTCATCCAAGATGAAACTAGCTACCCTCAGCTGTGGCCTTCCTATTAGGAAACAATGTTTCTTAACAAAGAAGGTGTAAAATGACAAACGTTTCACGACATTATTTCTTTCTCTTGTGTCCATTCTGGTAGCAGGTGCCTGCCAACTGGAGGCCCCTGGTCGCTCTCCAAGCAGACCTGTACTGGGTTTATATGGAGGACTTGTAGAGGCTGCAGCAGGTGCTGGTACTACTGGCTTAGGAGTCTCATCAGACTTTACTGCAGGAGCAGAGTCACGCTCTTTGTGTAATAACGCCGGAAGAAAACGGGATAACAATAAATGTGATAATAAAAACAGGATCATGTGTTACACTTTTATCTCCACACATTATGCTTTGTCACTAACACCCCCCTTTTGGTTAGCAGAAATTGCTTCAAGCCTAGCTCACTCACAACTTAGAACCAATAGGCACTGTGTCGGACAGTGACTCTGTTGTCATTGACCCTCATCATCAAATTCAACTTAAAAGATGCAAGTATTATTTAGATTCTTATTTGTCCTTTCAGCTGATTTGGGAATCCCCTTTAGGTTTTAGTGTTAATTTTTGTTGAATCAGAGGCCTTGTGTTTGTCACAGTGAACAATAAAGTGGAAATGAATACCAAGAATATGCTATTGTTAACTGTTTTTTTTTGTTTTTTTGTAAATGCAGCATGATTTTCGGTGAGTTAGTCTTAATTTTGTATCTATATGGATTTAAGCTAAATATGTACTACTTTCGATCCCCGACCTATTATAGTTCTTGATTACGGTTGTGTGACCATATGAATGATTTCCTTCCTCCCAGTGTTGTCCTGGTTATCTCCAGAATGTGTCTGTTATATTATTTGTCAATTTTTTGAGGTTAAAACTTGACACATGAGGTGTTTTTGTGCAGATGTGGAATTGATGTTGATAGAGGAAGATGATGGTTGATGTTGGCTGATAATGGTGATTGGTAATTTGGAGTTGTCTGCCAACTGTTGCCCATTATTGATGCCTGATGGCGAGAGCGATGCTATGGATGGTAGTGGGATTCTTCCTCGTATTTGTTGTAGTAAAACATATTGATGATATTTATCATGCTTTTCACAGCATTCCAGCTTAATAGCTGATTTTTATGATTTGCAGATTACTCATAATTTTTTTATAGGGTTGACTTAGTAACTGAAGACTAAATGAAGATATGATGATTGAAAAGCTCTAAGTGTCATTTAATTCTGTGCAAATAGATTTACTAGGAAAACAATTGGAAGTAATGTGTTTTTAAAAAAAGAGGGTAAAACAGAGTCCATCATAATTGAGGTTTATATAACAATTGGAGATCTTTATATGTGAATGGATATCATTGTATATGTGTGCTTTCGATAAACAAGTGGCAAACATAGCCTCAGTGGCCAACAGGTTTGTAGAAAACCTGGAAGGCGGAACTGTGAACAAAATCCGAGCATCAACTTGAGTACTCAGGATTATGCTTGTGGTTTTTTAACTTGGAAGCCCAGTGCAGTTGATTAGTGATAAGGTAGATGTAATGGGACGCCATTGCCACCACCCTTTCTCACGCTAGCTTTGTGGAACGATGGCATTATTACGAGGTTTTCTCAAGCGTCAAATTGTATTATATAACAGACTTTTTATAGGTTTTGTTTAACTTATATCAATAGCCAGATCAATGAGTAATCAATAATTTTGAATAGTCATGCTAATATCGCTCATTGTTTGCCTTTATTCAAAAAAATGCTATAAAGAATTATTATATCTAGTGTTTATACAAACAGGATAAATCAGGCAAACACTCTCAGGCAGTGTGTGTTGCTAGAGAATGATGTAAATCTACTTCCTGGGGGTTAACCAGTGTTTTTAGTTTGAGCAGAAGGTATTTCTCACAGCTGAAGTTACTGTAGGGCATATTTTGGCAGTATGTCATGGTGGTGAAAAAGGTGAGTATACCATGACAAGTATTACAACCACTGTGTTGAATTTAGCAACAAAGACAAATGTTTGGAAACTTGAATTTTTTTTCAGAAACGAAAATGAATTTGCTATATTCTTGAACCAAGTTGAAGTTGGTAAACGTAAATCAAAATCAAAATCAAAATCAATTTCAAACACTGACAAACTATAATTAGACAGATAGTTTGGCTTGAGTTTAGATATGCATATTTGCTATAAACTCTCTGCCCATGTTAAATGTGGGTTAAAATTGCAAGTGTTGTCTCTGTCCGAGGACTGAAAAATACCAGTGCCTTAAGGGCCCGGCTGCCGTATTCAGCGCAAAGTTGCTCCCAGTTGGCAAGCAGGTCGGAGCGCAGCTGGGGCGTCATGCGTCATGAGCCCAGTAGTCAGTAGACCGCAGCGGGATTCGAACCCAGGACCTCCAACGCTTGCCGTTAGAGGGCAGGCGCTCTGACCAACTGAGCTACCTCCTATTCCTGCATGTTGTGTTACGTATGTGATTGTTTGTTTATTGAAAAATCAAATGAGACTTCCTTGGTAATGTTTCTAACCTTATAATTTTCTACCCAAAGCCACCAAGACGTATTAACGTGATATATTGCTTTTTAAAACTTTTTAATATTGTATTGGTGATTATGTCTAATAGTTGTTTTCACAGATTAAACCTCCCAAATATTTGATGTTGAGTCGCAATGACCTCTGGAAGTTCATTTTGGGGCAAAAAGTGCCCTTTTTAAATTGTGCTCTCTGTGCCTTGTTTTTGAGGTATTTGATTAGTTAATGCTTTCACTATATAGAGGAGGCATTGCACTAACTGGAGGAGGGACATTTTGGCGAAACTTTATGATTTTAGGCCTCCTGTCTTCGAGACTTGAAATTGATTTTTGCAATGGTAATAGGGCCATTTCTGACCCCTCATTACATGCGACCCCAATAATGAAGAAACTAGAATTTCCAATTCATTATACCATTTTGGTCTTGTACTGTCACTCAATCAATAATCTTACCAGCTTACAGATCCTGGTTGTCACAACTGTAACAGATAATAACCCAAATTTTAACTAATTTAGGTCAAAATTTTCCAGCCAAAAATCAGAAAGTCAGAAAGATGTCAGTCAAATTTGTTGTCAGCATGATGAACAACGGGAGATTGTCTAGATATTGATCGAAGCGATTGTTGATTATGGCTTTACATCTTGAGATATTTGGATTTTTGTGGCTAAACCAGCTTTATTGATTCCGTGTCAAAATGCCATGGTCAAAATGCCATTGGGACAAAATGCCAGTGACATAATGCCATTGCCAATATGCCATGGCCATAATGCCATAGGTGATAACACCACTGCACAATATACCAATGCCATAATACCAGTTGTACAAAACGCCAGTTGTGTCAAAATACCGGTGGATATAATGCCGGATTGGACATAATACCATTTGGGACAACATTCCATATCCCAAAACACCATTGCCATAATGCCAATATATGTTACCAAAAAGGAGATCAAGCCACGCCTTATTTTCATTGTTAGTTACAGCTGCGTTTTGCTTGGTCAGAGCAGGAGGTGGTTCAGTTGATTAGAGCCATCTCATTCACTGTCCAAGTCTCGAAGTTTCTACGTTTGAATTTTGATGATCTCTGGAGTTTTTTGGCTTCCACAAACTGAGAGCTAGTGACTTGTAACAAATATTTCCCAACTATTCTCTAGATTCTAGAATTATAATGACAATAACTCTGGATTAGTACCAACTTTTTTTCGAAAGCCAAGTTTTGACTCATATTACTAGTGGCATCGATAAGACCACAATGATTGAACATAGAGCAGGTTAACTCTGCATTTATAAGTTGTATGAAAAGTTACAGTCACAACTAACAAGAAATAAGAAGTCTGTTCACCCACAATGAACTTTCATGGCTAGGCCATGTCCATCATATTCAGCAAAGTCATTTTATAGGGGTTTGTGAGTCAGAGGACGTTCACAACTTGAATACCATGTTGTAAATTTAGTATATGATAGTAAGGATATAGATATGTTTTTACATCTCTTCCGAACATATACACAATCAACAAACTTTTTTTTTCTTCTCAAAGGTATGAAAGCCAATTTACAGAGCCGTTTCGTCAAAATGTGGTGTTACTAGGCAAAATATTTGTTTTTCTTAAATAGATATCCATAGAAATTGATTACAGACCCATTTCAATTTTAAACTCGACATCAAAGGTTTAAAAAAAACTCCTCTCTGTGCAAATGAGAGAGTATTCGGAGTGCAAAGAGTTACTCACAAATTAGAGATTTGGCATTAGATGGAAGCTCAGTACAACTACTGACACAATCAATATTATAATGGAACAACTTTTAGACCATTTTTATGATAGAAAAATCAACCAGGGTTTGTTTTTAGATCTTTCAATACAATAAATATACAATAAATCACGACATTATTATAAATAAACAGTTATATTTCAGATTTTCTTCACCCTCATATCGACTGTTAGAAATATATCTTTTAAATAGAAAACAGTTTGTCTTGGTAAGTGAATTAAGTCAGGTTTACTGTCTGTCATGATCGGTGCTACCCAGGGTTCGGTTCTCGGCCAGTACTAATTTCAATATATAAATATTGACCTTTTAAATGCATCACCCGATCTAAGTTAAATACCTTTTGCTGACAATACTAATATTTTTAGTACTAAGCCTGAAATTACGAAGAGAAATTTACCTCTGATGACTGAATGGTGTATCACCAACCGTCTTGTGATAAACTATGAGAAAATCTTTTTGAAGCACCAAACAAAATTTGTAACCCATAAGATTAAAAGCTCATATTCGGGTACTCTATTTTAGAAGAAAAAGGAACAACAAAATTTGTAGGTTGAAACTCCAGTATAACTTTCCATGAACATTTTAAAAGCCTGAAAAAAAAAAGAATTTAACCCTGATGATGATGATACAAGCACTCGGTCCAGCCGTTGAGCAAAATCTAATGGTTGACATTATTTATAGCTTTTACATACGGATTTGATCTAAGAATTCGAGTTTTGGGGTCACGCAAGTGATAGCTAGCTACGACTCTACAAAAATGCTCTGCGCCTCATCAAGGGAATTAGACCAGGGGTCACATTTCTAATAATTATGAAAAACTAAAAATCATGCCATTACAAACTCTTTTTGAGTACAGAATTTCGAAACTTTTATTGAAATCATGCTCAATTAAAAATATTTTAAACATGATTTTAAACCATGAATACAACACTTGATCCAACAAATTTAAATTTCTTAACACCAATAACAAGCGATGACAGAGGTTTCTTGTTAAGCAATGGCATGTATAGCATTGTTCAACAAGTACCTTCTAAGAGTTTGAGCAGGGCCAGGATGCAATCTGATAGTCGGGCTGGTGGGGCGTCGCTGGTCAAGTGGTGCATAGCAGGTACGGTGGGCACTAATGTTGCCAAATGTGTCAGTATCATGTTGAAAGCTATAAACAAGATGTAAAAAAGTATCCAATACAAAGATAATCATTATGACTGTTCTAGAAATGGCCTTGCCTCAGATGTCACTTTTTCAGTGTCTTAGCGCTGAAAAAGATTGTATTTTTATGCTAAACTGCATACTCATGAACAGAATTTTCCTAGACTATGTTCAATCATGCTAGCCTTCATGACGCCAGTAATAGCATCAATCAAGACCAGTCAAAACCCTTCTAGCCAAGGCATAAAGTTGGTCAACTTTAGAGAGTCAATTAATTTGCCATATCCCACAGAGTTTGCGGCACAATATTTGGCTGCAATTTCTGCAACACACACCAGCCTTCGGTACACATGGGGCCCAACAAACCCCAGAGATCATCAAAATTCAAACGTAAAAACTTCGAGACTTGAGCAGTGAAGGAGATGGCTCTAACCAGCTGAAGCACCTCCTACTCTGACTGAGCAACTCGCAGCTGCAACATAACTAACAAGAAAATATACAGCGTGGCTTGATCTCCTTTGGTAGCATATTTTGGCATTATGGCATCGGTATTTTGGGATATGGTATGTTGTCCCAAATGGTATTATGTCCAATCCGGCATTTTATCCACCGGTATTTTGACACAACTGGCGTTTTGTACAACTGGTATTTTGGCATTGGCATAATGTGCAGTGGTGTTATCACCTATGTTATTATGGCCAAGGCATTATGGCAATGGCATTATGTCACTGGCATTTTGTCCCAATGGCATTTTGACCATGGCATTATGGCCGGGTACCGCTTTATTTGGTCCAAAACATGATTTTTTCCCAGCCAAAAAACTGAAAATAGGTTAAACAACATGTTATACACACTAGCTTCCATTAAACTAGAGAGTATTTCCGAGGTTTTGATCGTGGCGTTTGATGATAAATTCAGTAGTAGAGAAGTTATGAGCATAAACATTTCTCTTTCCATGCTAAACAATCGCCCAAGAAAGGTGATCCATTGTTGTACACAATGTGCTTTGCACGTGATACTGCTTAGATTTTCATCACGCTTTTGCATAACGTAATTTACTGCATCATTTTGCCCATTTCTGCCTATATGTCTTCAATGTATTTTAGTTAATGTACAATTAATCAAGTTAGGAACATGCGGTTTGAAAAAAATTGCGATATTAAACACAAGTCAGACTACAAGCAACGTGTCAGTGAAGAAATTTTTGAAATGGAACAAGTAGTTCCTGAGAAACTGAAAAGGCGATATATCACGTTAAAGTAGAAGACAACACTGGTACCACTAAATACGTATCAAGATGCAATTAACTTTCACCAGTAGGCAACATACTCAACAAACGAAATTCTAGGTATAAGCTTTGGATCTGCACCACACGGCAGTCAGTAGCACCTCCACCCCATGGCTGCAATAAACTGAATTAAGATCCTAATATTAGACTCAACTCGAATATTTTCTGTACAAGCATCAAGCCCGGCAAGGATAAATTTTAAATGTTTGGCCTTTTTTGCTTTGGCGGGTTCTGAATTATTCTTGTAATACCGATTGATCTTTTACGGCAGTACAACTGTATTTTAGAGAGAAAATGAAGCCTTAATCGACACAGAGGTGACTCTGATCAATGGAACCATGCATCCATCAGCTGCCGAAGGAGGACAGATTGAACGCAGCTTACCAGAAAGTTTGGAAAAAAACTTTCCTAAGTATATGGTAAGTGTCCAAGTAAGTGAACATGTGAAGACAAATAGCAGCACATTCAAAAATGAGGAATGTATGAAACGTCGCCAAATTACATAGGGATCATTAAACATGAAGGTCGATTCAATCTATGCATCAATATTATGAAAATCGACTTCCAAATACACAACAATTAAATGTTTTTGGTAGCCTTATGTTGGATTTTGTTGTGCCATTCACTGCGTCAACTTATGGAAAAAGTCTGCTGTTGTGATTTGCTATACATTCCGGGATGGTCACATGGGTATACAAAATCAGTATTAGAGGATTTGGTAAAAAACTACAGTGTTGATTTAAGCCATTCGAAATTCTGTTCTTACGAGGTGCTCAAGCTATACTATTAACAAATGCCATGCCCCGACACAAGTCGTGGTTTAAAATCACCTGTAGAGTGCGTGTTCCATGTATGATATTGGGAATCGATTGCAAATCTGCCAAATCCTTCATAGACAGTTTCCTCTTAATAGATAATAGTAGATAGTTTTTTTGAATGTCAATACTGATAGAAGTTCAAACTGCCTTCTGAATTCCCCGCCCCCCCCCCCCCCGCCTCTGCCATTAGAAAACAACAAAAGAAAATATTAACCCTACCTAGCAATCGTGTATTGAAATTTGAGACATTGATAAGTATCAAGTATGTGATAGAGTTAAAAGTAAAAAGAATGCGTGAACTCAAAAATCATCCGATGACAAATTTTTGGTAATGTCATGATAATACACCTATCATTTTTTATCTTGATATTTGAGTGCTCTTTTCACGCAGACATCTATACTGGAATTTCATTTTGAATGCAGCTGAATAACAAATTTGAAACCAATATGATCAGTCAAAAGTGTTCAATGTTGTTGCAATAAACTCATAGGGTGACATAGTTGAGCTGATTTAGAGTTTGCTGTCTGATATCTAAAGAAAAATTTGGTTGAAAATATGTCATGGTTTATTGTGGAGGGAAGGGGGGTCAGTAGACTTCTTCATCAGAATAATTTTGTCGACGGTCACAAATAAATTGATTCGTCACTTGATTAAAATGAGGTCATCATTTTCGGTATGCCTATAAAGAAAGTACTTTTAATGCAGCACAAAGTTTCTAAACCTATCCTATACGTTGATGTGTACATACTACATAGAGGGCTCATTCTCGTCTGAACAGGTCACAGAGTAAACTGAATCGAAATGTGGCAGAGTGTAGCTCACTATTTTTTTAACTAGCTTTGTATGCTTGAAGTGCCAAAGCTAGATTAACCAATTTAGTTTTTATCATCACATTGATTCCTATCTGAATATTTATGATAGATTAGATATCTTGTGATGACCCGGAGGCCCTGAACATGTAGTGTCCCCAGCATGTTGAGAAGCGATTTCTCTTATCACGTCTCAGCCTATTGGGAAAAAAACAAGTTGCTAATGCCAATTGTCATTTCATGCCTGTGATGTCTTTTATGGCCTTCTTCTAGGATGCATTACATCCTCCATACAAGTCATGTTACTTTGCAGCCGTCCTTAGGGCCAATCCAACCTCCATATTTGCCTTATTAGGTTCAAGCAGGTGATGGCTTCAGCGTGGGCATTGTTACATGATGATGTCATTTTTAAATTGTGTGACGCTTGAACAAAAAACAAAAAACTCCCTTGACTGCCGTCTTACTAGCACTTGAGCCATCCTTTGTCATGTTTTTAATGAATCCAGTCTTTGTTTGCAATACAAACAATAAAAGTAGGCTAGTCATAGGCAGTAAGACTGCCTTACTGTACACAAACTATCAAGCACTCTAATGCTGTAATTTTAGAGATCAGAAGGGACGTCTGGATACACATCTTCTAGTGCTTCATCATCAGCATGTACATCACCGAGAACTAATGACTGTGGCAAGTAACACAATAAATTACATTAAGTTAAATCATGTCAACGATTAGGCTTAGGATAAATAATGACAGATTTTATTCCATTCAACTTGTTTTAAGTTATTATCTAGTAATGACCTTTGGCATTTTTGAGCCACTAGGCAGTAGCCTATAATGACATCTCAAGTACAAATGAGTTCTATTGTAAATGAATATCTGGTGAGAATTTGACTCAAGAATGAAAAGGTCCAACTGGAGATGGTGAAAGTTAATAGTGTTTCTAAAATTAGTGACTGAGTTTGGGTTAGATTTGAGGCTCAGGCCATGAAAATGTGAAACTACAAGGATTTGGCCTTATATGTCCTCCATGTCCATTTCATAACAATAAAAGTACCAAATCTTGCTCGCCATTGACATTCAGATCTACATTGACTCTGTCTACTCACCAGCAGCCTATTAAGATCATTGCCTCTGCACTGTGTGTTGGTTACTATCTACCACCTGATCACCCTACTCAATAGTGTAACAAGGAGATGATCAGCATTCTAGTCCTTGAGATCAGTATTCATGTTATTTTTGCTCTAGATATGACCAAGATTAGATTTCGGTTGTGATTATTTGCAAACTATCGTATTCTAATAATTATTTCTGTGCTTGTTGTCCAGTAGGTGCTACTGGCTCCGCTGAAACGTCCGAAATGTCTGTGAGCAAAGAGAGCGTCAACCCAACTGACATCTCTGATTTGAGTCATGCCGATCAAGGTAATACCCATGATATAAATTTTTAAAAAGTAAAGATTACATAGAATAAAACTTATCAAATATTCTTGTGTCTGTATGTTATTTGTAACATATAAACGTTCACTCTTTTCTTTTCTCACCTACCTAGGGAGGATCAATGTGAGTATGAATATTCTCGGAGAAACAACCAATACAACACAGGAGGCTGGAACATGCGAGATAGAATTAAACGGAATCCTTTACAGCCTTAAGGCTACCCTTGACCGTAATGAGACTAGTAACGATAGCAGCGAAAATGAGAGTGAAGAGGAAGATGACATTGTTTATGAAGAGGAGCTACCCACAGAACTTGTACAAAAGGTCATGGAGTAAGTTTTAATATCACTTAACATTAATTAGTTATGGTTCTGTACTGTAGTTAAATCATTATGGCGGCATAAGGGCGGCAGAACAGCTCATTAGTGCTTACTTTAAGTTGAGTTCCATGCGACTAATATTAAAAAAAACCTCCTTTCTTGATGAAGCAACCTTGCTGTAAGTAGGAAAATGTCTATCAAAAGTACTACCCTCTCTATCTGTAACAAAATGATTACGATCATCCTTTACTTTCAGTCTTTGTCATGAGGAAAAAGTAGATTATCTCCACATTACGCACGGCCCAACACCTGGAAACAAGGAAAGGATAACTCTCACAGTGCAAGGTGCTGGAGCTGAAGAGATATCAGATGAACTCAAGCGATTTTCCAACAAAAAATTCCCAAACTTTGATATAGAATGTGAAGACACTGGTTACCTGTACCACAATCAATTTTGGGGGAAACGATGCGGAGACATTCAAGTAGTGAAGGACATGGTCGTAGACCAGAAATGGGTCCCTGTTGAAAAGGCGTCATGTGGCATCATCTTGGCAGGCAAAGCAATGAACAAAGCAAACGAACCTTCCGTCCTGTACGCTGTTTTTTCCGCTCATTTGGTAATAAGCACCTCTGACTGTGAAAAATTGGTTGCAACCAGTCCCACTATAGATATGGATGAGATTGATAACAACATTAAACTACAAGGAGCAAAGTATCATCTTCAAACACACAACCAGCGTACAAAGCTTGATTTGATCGAGTACCCGATGGTAACATACGGACATTATTTCACTATGGATGATCACAAAACAGAAAAAGAAGAGAAAGAGTCGGCGAAGAAAACAAAATATGGAAAGCGTACTCCTCACCGGCGGTTCATGAAGGATGTTGCAATCGCAAGACTTTCAGACATGACACCGGAATTCATAGAAAAACTGCGGGACGCTATGTCCTCCAAGGAACTGTATTCAGGACATAAAATGAAGAGATATGAGATAGGGGAAGTTCTCCCAGTTAGAGATCCCCGTAAATTACTGGAACTCCACCAACGTAAAATTGACATTAAAATCGGGCCGGTCAATGGCAATCTGTATTTTGTCGGAGACAGTAGCTGGAGAGACCAGATGAGGCCTGATGCAAGACAACGATCATTTACAATCGACTTCACAACCAAAAACCAGTAAGTCAAAGTCCAAATTACCTTGTTGTTGGTTCGTTCAGCCCCTAAAACATGGACATGGTCAGGGACATAATTTGGAGTTGTTGGATAGATTAGATAATTGAGGTGTTTTTTTCGATCATTTTAGATAGACCACACTTTCTTCTTTTACAGTGCTTTGCATCATGGGAACAGCGGACAAGTCATATATGCCATAGACTCCAGAAAAGATATGCTCTACCCATTGGGTATCCTTGCTGGGGAACCTAAAGCAAGTTTGAAGAAGCCAAACTGTGGAAGTAACATATACTTTGCTGCACTGCTAGCACCAAATTTAGACTGTATAGAGGAAAGGCACCACTTGCATGTTGCGGATCTGGAATCAATCTCCAGGCATAGTAACCAACATGAATCAGTGGATGTTACACTGGCGAACCTCTCTTTTCCTGAACCTGTTAAAGCATCTAATAAGTCTAAGACACAACCACCCTCCTCTCAAACCAAAGTGTCAACCTTTGAAGTACGAGATTTCATTTCTAATGAGTCAAACTCCAGGCAGAGAGATCAAGATGTTTCAGCGGACGAAAAACTGACCAACCTTCCTCCCTCTGTCCCTGTAAAGGCACCTCAACCGTATGAGAACCAACCAAAAGTCGCTAATCCTGACACAAACATTGGAGCAGCAACTGCCATCTCTAATGAGAACAAAACTGTGAAAGTCAGTAAAGAAGACAAGAATACTACAGTATAGGACTAATCAGTTACTCATTGCCGAGTGCTTCAAAAGTCCATTCAACTTCCAAAATGATTCTGTGAGACAATATCAACCTGCCTGCCTAAATGCCTTATCATAAGTGTTTTAGTTGGTGTACTTTCAGACTGTCTCTGCAGACTTATTGTAAATATCATTCTATTGAATTCCTTTCTCCTTAGCATTGGTCATGTTCTATCTATAGCAGTGTTGTAGCAATTGCCTTAAAGTTGTCATATTTAGTTGTTTTAATTTAAGTTAAGTTCCCAATTTTTGTTGTCTTAATTTTCGATTTTTCGTTTCCAGTGCAACTTTAGGTACTACTGTAACCTTGATCATATTTTTTTTACAAAAACCAATTACTCTGTGACCTATGACTGGAGTATTTTCTTCAGTTAAGTTTGTGTCATGGTAACAATTCAATTATAATTCCTATATTTAAACTCATAAATAACACAATAGGCTAGAAAATGCACTGTATTTAGCCCAAGTTCCCAGACGGCTGCAAGGGAGAGTCTGTGGCAATACTTTGTCAAATGCTTGTAATACCAAAACCCTAAATGCTGCCACCTCAACACTTGGACTACAGGGTATAGTACATAATGTAACTAAACAAGGGAGCTGATACTTCATTGCTAACCAAGCTGCTGATATTCACAATGTAATTATTTGGAGGTACCTTAACATGCGAGTGAAGTGAACATGCTTCATGGGAATTGTCCTCATATCATTGCTTTAATCTTATAATGCCTGCGAGCATGACCGACTACCACATTTGTACTCAGACTACCCCTACAGACTACCACTTTTGTACTCATCACTAGAGACATAGTGAATACATATGCCTTTGTTTCGATAAATGTAATGGTTCTAACTTGTGATGACTTAAGATTGAGGGTAATCTTTTACTGTGCCATGATTGCAGAAGCCTGACTCACATTTTAGATGAACCCTAGAGATTGATCTGGTGGATGGGCAGAACCCCCTCACACAAAAACTATGATATGATGATGATGATCAATGTCATACTGAAGACAGACTACCACATTGTATGACATTTGGTGGATTTATCCTGCTGATATCACACCATATTTTTTGTGTGAGGGGGTTCTGCCCATCCACCAGATAAGGCTCGCTAGTTTGTCTAAAATGGGAGTCAGCCTGATTAGCCTCAGAAAAGCAGCTCCTCACAGTTACCTTCTTCAGAATGATCATTTCAAACCTAAATGACCTAATGTTAGACTGTTTGCTGTTAGCATAAAAAAAATTAGTGTAAATCTGCATCTGGAATCGGAGTTATCCAGTCACTGACATTAAGGAGACAACTCCTAATTTTATAAACACTCTTTATTAGGCATATTATCGGTTACTTGAAATTTAGAAAACGATAAACGATAAGTTGTCAAATTTTATGATAATGTCAGACCTTAATCACACATTTCAATGATGACATGGTTGATGTTGAATACGCTGCAGACTACCAGCAGTCAGAGCTCCTATAATATGTCTCAGCACTGTGTATTTCTAGACCGAGTTTGGTCCAGTTTGCCTGCATTTGGAATTGCTTCCGTGGAAGGGGAGCAAACTCAAATACATACATGCATTTTTATGTTTTATGTTTTACTGCTAACTCTTTTTCTAAGTGGAATTCACTCCAGTACAACCACACTGCTGATTTTTGGAGAAACATAAATACATACATACACATACCTTTGGAGTTATCCTTCAAAAGGAATATTTGTCACCAGGTCGAATGGTAACGGATGATGCAGCTAAGTAGTTTTTTTGCAAACACTCTAGCTGCTCAGCCACGCTGGCCCGCTGAAGCTTGCAAAGCTCAGTGCCAAATAATCCAGGTGTAAGTAGTAATAAATAGGTACCTTAACAAAACAGCTAAACCACCAAGTAGTAAAGCTGATGATATGTAAATAAAATATGGCTTCACCAGGATTTTAACTCGGGCCTCTTGATCTGTGATCAAGCACACTTAGACTTACCACTTGGCCACGGATAAGGTGTTATGAGGCATGCACTGGATATGGATTTCTTTTATTTTATATACACATGCATTTATCATAAACACAAAACTATAGTTTTGTGGATAATGACAAGCTTATTAGTTTCAGGTCTTCGTATCCTACACACCTAACCAACGAATTAAAACCTTACTTAAAATATCAACTGAAAATATAAATTACTGAATTCTGTCAAAGCAGGATCCGGCGGCTAGGTCAAAATTCAGTAAACATGTGGTGTGACACCTATCGATAGAGTTTGGTTGTTTGTTTGTGTTACATAATGTTTTGAACAGCCTCTTTACCAAATATGGCCGGTGGCATCTAATTGGTAATTGTGTGAGATCTCAAGTTCTCACAGCTCAGGAGATTTCAGATAAAGAGAATGGAGCCAAGAGGATGGGAGCAGGTGATACCAGACAGCGTCAACCACTTCAAAATAATGTGTATACTACAACCTTTTTATCGCAAGCATTTAAATAATGTGTATAATTAAAACCTTTTTATCAGACATAAATTAAAGTCCAATCTCCGTCTTTTTGGAGAGTTCAAACGCCAGCATTTAAATAATGTGTATAATTAAACCTTTTTATCAGACAAAAAACCTAAATCAAATCTCCGCTTTTGTCAAGAGGATGGGCAAATGCTACCTCCGGTTTTTTGGCCATGCTCACCCGCCGTGATGAACCCCGGTGCATATAAAAACCGGGGGAAAATCAAGGCAGGGCAGTTCTTTTTGGAGAGCCCTCTGCAGCATATTACTCTGCAATATTTTGGTATTACTATTATTTTGGAGCGTATTACTATTTTGGAGCGTACTACGACTTACTGTTTTGGAGTTGACCTATTCTGACCTTTTACACAAGAAACTTTGACGGTATGATGGAGCATGGCTTATTTTTTACGATGACTGTTTAAACTTATTTCCACCATTTAATCAAAATAAAGTCTTATTTTAATGTCGAAAGGCATCTCAACTATGAGTCATTAGTAAATTGAATTAATATATGCTTGTAACAAAATTCTAAAGAACAATGTTGTGGATAAATTTGATTAGGTAAACAAAACACTTTTTGTATGGAGTTGCCTCCTTCCTCAACAGGAAGAAGTTAACTCCATACAAAACAAACATGAGCAAAATGAATGAAATAGAAGTGTCTGTTCTGCTCGGGTATTCGCCCCCAAGTGGGTTGAATATGCGACAATTGCTGATCTTAGCCAGCATGTCAAAAATGTACATTTTGTGATTTATTATAATGATGTATGATGTATGATATAATGATTCTGTACCGTCAGATCCAATTTATACATTTCATACTTGATACTTTGTTGTGGGAACGGTTCAGAGATTAAAATTAACATTAAGTGTTTTATAGACTTTTCCTTAGAAAGATGAATCTCAGGCACCTGTGGTATGTAATTGTATTGAAGATATGAAGAGCCCCGGACGCTGAAGCCTAGGGAGCAATTTTGGGCTCCACAGATGAATTCCAATGGGTTTTGAGGTGTGATCTGTTGGTGTTACCTCATGGTGGTACTAAGTTTACTGTCCATGACAACTACCTTTGTAGACGCTACCAGAGCAGCCCCTTTTAGAGATAAGGGATAGATATCAATATCAATTACTCACTGTCTGTTTTATATCATAATTACCACTAACTCAATAGATATCCAAATTTACCATTAACTCAACCTGCACAATTAATAAGTCTAGATATTGAAAACTCTCTAAGATACTTTATTTTATGTCTATTAAAAGTCAAAGTTAAAACACAGTTAAAATTGTATAAGTCAAAACTCAACTATAAGTTTAAAACTCAACTAACCGACTCTCTATGAATATCAAAGTTCTCATTTATATAGGCAGCGGTCACAATACCAGGTCTACGTGGACACACAATCAAAAGGTACAAATCATATATAATAGTCCGATAAAATCAGAATGGTTCGATAACAACATAATTCTACGGCGGGAAACCGGCTTAGATCAAAAGGATGAAGCTATTTGTTGAACTATAAAATCAAAGTTTTATGCAATATTTTCTTGTGGAGGGTGAAAGAAGAGGTAATAATGTTACGGCATACGAGATTTTGTCTATCTGGCACCCAAGGATCAAACGATTTGTTGAACTATAAAATTACAGTTTTATGTAAAATTTTCTTGTGTAGGGTGAACAATCAGGTAGATTACGGCATAAAGGACTTTGTCTGTCTGGCGGCTGACTTATTATTTAAAGTTAATATTGTTACGTCAGGATCCATCCAGCGGCTGACTCTAACTAGGTTTTGTGCAAAGAGAATACAAAAACTGCTTTGTTCAATCCACAACATGATCTTTCAAGTTTAAAGTTACTAGCCAAGTAGCAAATCATAAAAAATAAAAGAGCTGCAAACTGTCAGATAGTAACTGCCATCAACGGTCATAAAAAAACACAAAGGAGTTGTCATATTAATGACCAGGTTATGAAAGTTAAACACACAATCTAAGACTTTCAATTTTGATTTCTTACAAAGAATTTCAGTATCTAGTACTGGCTCGGATAATTGAGCTAAGGTAAGGTATGTCCTTTATTTAAGCCTGAACCAAGCAAGTCTCCTTGTTTGTCCCTCTTTGCAGCAGCATTACTCTTGTGCTTCTTTAGTACCAGGTGCTTAAGTTATTGTGATATTGCAGACAGTACAGAGCACATTAGGCCCTTTTTCAACCTAGATTTCATTAATACCCAAGGGCCCTCAGGATGTCTCAGCACAATTGCTACTGATCTGGAATAAGCTGTTGGATGAAGTTAGTTTCACTTTTTATAGTCTCCTCGGACTACCCTGTGTTGTAGTCCAATTCGTTATTAGACACTAAGATCTTTAGTCCTTTTTTTGAGCAGAGGATGTGGATGGATGAATGCGTGTATGTACTCAATCTGATTGATGATAATATTCTGCTTTTATTGACATTTCAGCTGCACATACATTTGTCTTGATTGAATATTGAGATCTCCAGAAAAAGCAATGAGAACATTTGTGAAGAAGAGGAGAATCTTAGTGAACACAATAACTTCTTAGCCTTAGATAGCAAACTAGTTAGGTGTGCATCATATTTTACAGCATCAAATGTTTGTTTACATTTCGTAGAACTAGGGCACGCTGTTAGGAATTCCCCAACAAAAATCTTATGTCAATGCAAGGCAAAATCCAAGTTTTTCCTCTGATTCTGAAATCCCCTGAGGTTCCCTGAGTTGAACCAAAAAACCTGAGTAATTCGGACTAAATCCGAGTGGTTGAAAGCCCTGATTGCTGCGCTGATATTCTTAGTGTGTAATTTACATTACAGCTTCGAGTTGCCGATTGGAGCAGGCAGTGATTCAGCTGTTTAGAGCCATCTCCTTCACTGGGCAAGTCTTGAAGTTTCTATGTGTCATGTATGAAATGTAAAATCTGTTTTAAAAACTGCCACAGCTTGGTCATCTACTATTTTAGTTATATTTGTGTCACCTTTACATAATGTGTTAATCCACAACAATGTATGTTAATCTCTAAAATGGCATTCTAAGCAATGCTGAAAGACCATAAGGCCTGCAACTACGAGTGAATTATCCTAGAAACTTGTTGGACAAATGTGAAGTTTTGTTCTTTGTGCATCGGATAAATGTTCTTTAGAATTTAATAACACGAGATAAAATATTTCTTCACTTATAAATTGGGGTACTCCTCAGCGATTATCTCTGGTGGGGACAGGGGGTTTCAGAGGAGTTTCAAATTAAGGGATTAGCGGAGGATGCAGGAAATTTAAACCATAAAAAAAGAGCGCTGCGCCCTGTAAACATCCTCCATCTGGTAATCACTCGAAACCATAAAGTGCTATCCGCCATCACATCATTAAATCTACACTTGCATATTGCCAGGGATGATAGGGAGTTTCCAATTTAGGGGTTAGGTGAGGATGAAGGGCATTTAAGCTCTAAAAAAAGTGAACGACGCTCTGTAAACAAGTTTCATCTGGTAATAGCTGGAAACCACATAATGTTATACATCACATGATTAAAGATGCACCCACAGATCGTGAGGGTTGATAGGGATCTAAAAATTTAGGGTTTTTCAGGGAAATCTCTTTTCTTACGCACTTTCAATAATTAGGCATTTTTGAGAGTCAATAACTGGTCCTGCTTAGGTGCGTTGGGGAGGGGATGGTAGTTGTTGTGGCTGACGCTGTGTCTGCTATGGCTATTGTACCTTGGTTGGCGGCCGGGATTGTGAGTTGTAGGTTTTGTGAGTTGGTTAGACAGAGCTGCTTGGCTATAGCTTTGGCTTTTTGGCATGACACAGAAAGCTGATGAAATTTTGTTGTCAAATATAGGCACCTCATTTAGAAGGGAGGCTCGCTTTACAGAGAGGGTTTAATCCAGACCTAACATCTGGTTACAGGGTGGTCTTAAAGACAATGGTGGTGAATGTCTATTCAACCTCACACTACAAAACTACAGCTACCCTTCGCTGTATAAAACGGTTGAGATAACACCTATTGCTAAGACATCATCTCCATCTCTATGTAAGGATTATTGCCGAATCTCTCTGCTTTGGCACATAGGCAAAGTAATAGAATCTTTCATGAACAAACAACTCCAAAACGAGCTGCCAACAAAACTGGACTCGAACCAATTTGCCTACCGCCAATGAGTTGGATGCACTGATGCCCTAGTCTGCATTCTTGGCGATGTGACGAAAGCCCTAGACAATACCAACAACATTGGTGCACAAATTATACTGTACGACTTCAGTTAAGACTTGATGGATTATAAGCTTCTTCTATCAAATCCCGAAGCTCGAATTTTCTCCACCTTCTATATCTTAGGGGGCAAATACCTGGACAATCGCTCACTTTGCGTATTTCTCAGGGGTAACAATGTCAAATCAGAGTACCGCATATGTAACATCGGGGTGCCTCAGGGTACTTTGTGTGGACCAACGCTTTGACTGGCATCATTTTGTGAACTTGCTTTCTCTTCAGGCACTGCAATAAAATATGCAGACGACACCACCGCATACTCTCCGCTCTCAAAGTCTACTACAACAACAACTTCAAATACAAAAAAGGAAGTAAAATTTGAACCACCAGCCACAGGACACACTTTGATTGATGAATGCCAAGACTGGGCAAAATTGGGAACAAGATGCTCTAAAATGCTGAGAAAACCAAATGCCTCAACATAGCTCTGGAAAAAAACATTAAAGAATGAACAATCCACTGTCTATGAACGATCAAAACCTAGTGGAATTAGTCACAAACACTTGGAATAGGAGTTATCAAACCGTTTACATTAAGGAGATTACTCCTAACATTGAAATCCAATTCCAAATCTAATTCAGTGACTCCTAATTATTGAAATTACCCTTCAACAACTGTATGCTCAAGCGGGGAGCTGAGGAAGAGATAACAGTGCATGGACAATATCAGTTAATGATTAAAAAAAACTACTGTATTCACATCTTCATCGTTATATGCTCACCAATACCTAGACAAGGACATGGGTAGACAGCCCTGATGTCAGATATACTTGGAGTCATTTTGATCCATATGAGAATAATTTTGGAGTTTTGCTTCATCTACCCAGTGTGTCGTTATAGATATATGGTTCAATTGCTGATATCAATTTATCTCATCAGTTGACTTCGGAACGATCTGCTTTGTTGTCATCGAGGAAATATTTAATCAAATAAAGTTACCGAAACATCCAATTGTTCCTCCTCTCCATATCAATATCTTATCTTTTTGGGATGAGTCTGATTATCCAGCCATCACAGCTCTTGCTGATGGACATTAAATAATCAACTTTGTTGTAGCAGCCAACACTGCTGCTCATGATAAGACTCGTACACAGATATTTGGCTAGAAGCTGTAAAGTTAAGCTGTCTTAAAATGGCATACAGCGCCACATCTCCTTTTTTTTCGTCACGACCACCACAGCCGACTGGAAGAACAAGAATGGTATGTATTCCATGTAAAATTTAAAATTTAAACACACTTTTTATTTCCATAATGATACTTGTATGTTAGTCTGGTTGCATAATGATTGTCATTTCACTCTTGTTGATCAAGATTGCCGCTGAGCAATCCAATATGTCAACCTTGTGCAGAAGACATGGCGGCGGTACACTTAAAGTGATTGTGAAGGGTTTTTGGTATCATTATAGAGTTCACAGTCTAATTTAGAAAACTGCCATACGGATTATTAACATCATGTTGCCCAGTGTCAACTAAGTTTCACTCAAAGTTGAGATTGGAAGGTACTAAAGAGGAACTATTTTAAATATGCTATCATTGAAATAGTACCATTTAACCATTTTAGTACTTCCTTCTGAATATGAAATACCCCCCCCCCCCCCCCCCAGCCACTATCTTTCAATCAACAATCAAAGGCAAGTTGTCTGCTCATCTAATTTGTTCGCATTTTTTACATGATCATATACATCATTGCAAGCAGGTACCATTTATTTCTCAGTGCGACACAGAACCAGGTAACAGTCTCCAGCTAAAGGACATAGCAAAACTAAATACTTACTCCGTTGATCGAACCACAGATGGCTTTGAGACGAAGAAGAGTGGTAGCTTCCAAGAAAATGATTCCGGAATTCACTCGACAGAGTGTGAGAGTGATTGCGGTCACGATGTCTTATTAGCTGGCTCAGAAGATAATAAACCTAAGATAGAGACAGAGCCGCTACAGAACTATGTCGTCCAGAAATCTGCCTCAGCAAGAGCTACTTTAAAAAGAGAAAACGTGAGTCATTAGGTCAAGAGACAAAGGCTCCCAGTCCCAGGATGCTCTTAGGCCTAATTCCGAGCAAGCATTTAGGTGGTTTCCAAAGCTACATGACTGATTTCATATTGGGTGGTCCATGGTCCCATGGTATATCGCTCTGTATATCTCAAGCTACCGACCTCCTGTATTTAGGAAATTTTTAAAGCAACAACTACATTGTTAACATCCTTTCCTCATTGAAAACCCAACAGAGGACATTTTAATGGCTAACTAATAACATAGCTTCCTATCTTTTTAGGGTCATCAAAGAAAATCAGTCAAAAAGGAAAGAAAACAAGGTGAGGCATGTGAGTGCGGCATATGACTATTAGACTGCTAAAGATGTAAGGACATCGACCCAGTACTCAGAACATACACAGTAGTCTGAGTACATGTGGCCTGCAGGCATTTTAACTAAATAATTGTTAACTTCGTATTGTGGCCTTAGCCTCAAGTCGCCTGCGTTGTTACTTGTGTATTTTGGTGACAGCATCGTGGCATTGTGGCCTGTGCATTATTGTCTCTACACTGTGAAATAGCGTGTGTGCAAGCCAGTTTCCAGGTATTCAGGGCTATTTTTGTCTTCCTCTACCAAAACATCATAGAGCAGCCAGTTTCTGGTTTGGACCATAATGCGCGGAAAAAGAAGCAAGATGTTCTCTTAGAGTTAGTGCTATGGGATAATTGTCATCACTGAGATTAATGAATGTGTAAAGGCGACCAAAACGCAAGGGAAAACCTCTTACTAACACAACAGCAAGCAACTTACAATGTAAATGGAATGCATGATTTGCAGTTCTCTTGTTTACAAGAAAATGGGTATCCGGGTCCTCAGCTGAATCTACATTACAATTTATTTTTAATATCTTTAGATGCTGGACCAGAAGTAGAATCGAACGGATATCAGATGACGGGGCATCACATGAATCATTTCACTGAAAAGCTTGCAAACAGTAAAGAGGAAGGTGAGACAATGGCATTATTATCTTATCAGAGCATTGTGCAGATCATTGTTCTCTGAGTACCAAGCTGATGGTCCCGTACGGTTCTAATCATATACCTAATATCAGTACAAATATTTCGGTACGGTCCAGTACGGTTCTAATCAGATACCTTATATCAGTATTAATATTTCGGTACGGTCCAGTTCTAATCAGATACCTAATATCAGTATTAATATTTCGGTACGGTCCGGTTCTAATCAGATACCTAATATCAGTATTAATATTCCGATAAACTTCAAGACAAACCCATAGGCAACAACCAAATAATGTCCTGGTACGACCGATTCTATGGGCTCTGTTACAAGTCTGAGAAGACATAACAAGTAAAAGGTGTTTAATTGAAGGCATAATCATGATGTAGTGCGCGCATATAGCCACAGTCTGATGAGAACTGGAACAAGTATCTTCGCTCTGTAGTGGCTGAGGGATCGAGGCGTCGCGAGACCGAACATTTGCAATAAGATTATCCCTCCGCCACCACAAAAGGAACATACATGTTCTAGATGCGAACTAAGCAGTAACAATAACAACTTGTCTATTTTATTGATTGAATCAAATTTCAGATAGCGACAATGAAGAATCACTTTCTCTTTCATTCAACATCAACGAAAACACTGAAAAAGAGGAAATTCAACCAAAGGACATCCCAGCTTTGAGCTTAGCTGTGCCAAACTCGCTACGATACACACATGAAAGAGAAGGGCCTAACTACGGGAGCTTTGAAATTGAAGGCGAAATCTTCAAATTTAGAGCATCTGGCTTGAATAATTCTCATGACGAATATGAGCCAATACCAGATGGACTTGTCACTGAAATCATCAGGTTTGTTGTTTTTTCTGTCCATCCTTGCTCCATCAGACTAGATCAGAACTATGCATACCAAGTATCGAGAAAGATGCGCATGTTACAATCAAGTTTTCTATAAACAGTGGAATATTTTGAAAGAACAAGAAAGTTCTATATTTTTTTTGCTCTGATATCTTTAAATCATTGCTTGTTGTTTCTTGTTGCTTGAAATCGCAAAATACTACATCAAATGAACATACATCTCATTTTATATCACCCACTGTAAAGTCAAGCCAAACAAAGCTGTCTGATGTGGGCGGGGGGGGGGGCAGGGCTTTACTCTACTAGCGCATCGCGTCTTGCTAAGACATGGTTACTTGTATTCTCAGTACTAACACATTTGCACATTCACTCTTATTTTTTTTGCAAACATTCAATTTTTATCATCGCCATGATAACAGAATGTAGAATAAACAATTACAACAATTACAACAATTACAATTAAACACCAGCACTAGACTAATTAGAACAAGTTGTTCCCTCAGTGGGGGCAGAGTGATATTGCAGAAGTAGGGTATCAAGGCACTGCGCCTCGATACCCGACTTCTGCAATAACTTACCTAGCTTTCACTAGACTAGCTCACCAATAAACATATTTCTCATTACATAATACTCAGACTTTTTACCATACAGGGCCTGTGAAGAACACAATGTTGAGATGCTGGATATGAACCAATCACCAGAGAACTGGAAAGAAGTACATGTCTATGCAAAAAATGCCTCAGCAATTCAATCCAGCATCGACATGTTTATGAAGAACAGCTTTCGATCGCACATCGTTCAAACGCATGACTGCAATGACTACCTTTGGTTCCATGAGTTCTGTGACAGCAATAACAACAGCCATCTGACGGGCATTTCATTACAGGTTTACAAGCTACAGACTAGTGCTGACAGACTCACCGAGATCGGACGTGTCAAGTGTGAACTAATCATGTACGGACAGTATAACGAAAATAGAGCGAACGCAATTTTTGTGGGTTTTCCGGCTCACTTACTATTCAACGATGGTGAGTGTGAGAGATTAGTAACGAATCACACAGAGACAGTTGAACAGATCAAGAATGAGCTTCAGAGGGACAATGCACGCTATGAGCTACGATTTCATAACCAACCAATTTCGTTGTGCCTCTTAGAAACGCCCAAGTTTGCCTATGCACACTATGTTTCGCTGCAACATCGCGCTAGCAGCAACAGCCACAATACATGCATGAAGGACATGGCAATAGCACGCCTGGATGAAACATTGTTGACCACACAGCTTATGCGCTCAATCATATCTGCTATGAACAGTAAGATGATGTATGACAAAGGGATCCAAAAGGCATACCAAATCCAGCAACCTTTACATGTCAAGGAGCTGGCAATGCTTTATGCCATGAGTCGTAAAGGCCTTGATATCTGCATAGGACCGCACATGCGAGGAAACTTGCATTTTGTTGGAGACCGTTCCTGGTGGGAAAAAATGGATAAAATTCAACAAGGGATAGTGCGGGCACACCGAGTAGAGTTTATCACAGAATTGTGAGTGCCTTGTCAAAAATGAAGAAAATTGCAAAATTTATGATTCTGGTAAATCAAAACAATTCAGCCACAATTGCTTTAGGCTCATTAGTCAGCTTGCAATAAATATATTAAAACTTATTTTGAGATTTTAAACAAAAATTGATTGAAAATATGCCTGCGGATTCAAATGTTTAATTCGTTCACATAATTTTTCCAGAGCACAGTTACAATGCCATACCCTGTACTCATCAACCACATCTAATGTAGCGCTGTTGACATTGGGTTACATCGGCTTTTTTAGAACCAGATTATTGGGTGAAGTGCGAAACAATCAAAATGCTTAACCCTTGACGTTTATCGTTGTAGTCCGTTAGTGGCAGGTGACTGTGGTTCGATTGTTTACCTGATAAGGAAAGTAGAAGGTGAGGATGTGCTTGCTCCTCTCGGAATGTTTGTAGGAGAAGCTAAAATCAAACCTCCAAGTGGGAAAAATATCTACCAAGCTGTTTTATTAGCCCAGTGCATTCAGCATATCGAAGAATCATATCCCGAAGTGTCAAACCTGAGACAGCCGCTGAATGCTGAATGCGAGTATATGGAGGACAAATTTGATGGTGTGCAGCAGACTGGAGACTCGGGCTTTGAGACTAACCCTAGCCATAGCCAAAAACGTGGACCACAACCACCAAAAAGTAATAGATAGGCCAGAAGCTGTGAGTAACATATGACTGTTAACATAGAGCTAAGAAGTAACCTTCAAGTAATTATTTTAGATCATACATAACAATAATCCGATTTAATCAGTGAATTGATATTTTTATTTCTTATTTACATAACACAGATTTTAAAATTCATCAACTTTTATACAATAAAATGTTTTTTTTTACATATTCCAGAATACAGAGACTTTTAATAAACCATATTTGTCGCTTCTTCACCTCCTCAGTACTGGCATTGTTCAAGATGTTAGCATGCGCTTCGTTTTATAGAAGCGATGGAGTTTGTTAACAATTATCCCACAATACAATTACCAGGAGATCCCAGCGAGGTCAGGTCAACAATTCCTTACATGAAATTGACTCTGTC
Organism: Membranipora membranacea; assembly: GCA_914767715.1. Taxonomy (NCBI): domain Eukaryota; kingdom Metazoa; phylum Bryozoa; class Gymnolaemata; order Cheilostomatida; family Membraniporidae; genus Membranipora; species Membranipora membranacea. Next base: position 2,856,581 of record OU612073.1, read on the forward strand.
ATCCTGGAAACTCACGTTTGAGTTGCATTGTGGGAGTTTCATCAATATACCATATTCCCAGATTTCCAGCCTTCAATCCTATCTGTTACCAGCGATCTGCTGTTTTAGTATAAGTATACTCTGTCGCTGATCAGGTGGTAGTTGTTGTATCTGTTCGTCGGTGAGCTGTAAGACCTGCATTATAAGAGCCGCCTTCTCCTTATCCTCATCGCCTCCTCCGGCTCCTCCTCCTCCTCCTCCACCACCCTGTCAGTGTGAGAAGAGAGACCATTAACAATAATAACATTGATGATAATTGATATTGATCATAATGATGATAATAATAATGACGATGAAGATGATGTGGGAGACAAAATCCAAAGTTGTCCCAGTGGTTGTCTTGGTGCATAGAACAGACTGTTACTAGGAGTGAAGGTCAGAAGTACAACATCACTATGTAGACAGTCATTATAGGGTCAGCGCATCAGATTCTAGGGGTTCTAGATAGATGGCAGTTATTCACCGACAATTATGTCAAAACACGAACAGTAACAACAATATCAAAGCCTGTCTGTCATCGGTGCCTGCCAGCTGGGAGTTGCATATCAAAAAGGTCTGAATCACAACTTTTATCGGATAGCATTAATTTAATGATGTTGTAGATGATAACATATAAAATAGAAAGTATGCCTGCGCCTGCAATGAGAAGCTGCATAGGAAAAGATTTCCAGGGGGGGGGGAGAATTTTCCTTAGTACAACACTTTGGCACATCACAGCCCTAATCCCTAGGAGGGTTGTAGTGAAAATTGACTGCCTCTTTAAAGACGGACCTTATAACGCTGGGAACATACGGATTAACCCCATTATTTGATCCTGGCCAATAGGTGAGCCATGTCATTACAGAGTTGACACCGGTACGATCCGACAAAAGGCGGACGGCTATATCCATTTGATAAGATGATTACAGATCAACAACTGATTATTTTACCTGTGGTGGTGGGTTTTGTTGAGGCATTGCAGTTTGTCGAGGTGAAAACTGAGAAGATGGACCAGGACGAGAGGGAGGTCCTCCCTGTCTCATATCGGACCTCATATCGGACCTCATATCTGGTCTATCCAGCAAACCTACAAGATAAAAAGGTGGTGAACAAGAAGCTCATAACTGCTTTTCTTATAAAAAAAAAGCTCCTACAAATGCTTCTTAGTGTACAGAGCCTAACACTCACTATGTTCCAATATGTTGCTGTGACATCAATTGGAGGGCTAATCGATACATAAGATTAGCATTGAGGCCAAACTCCGCTTGCATTGATCGCGTTTTCTCATTTGAATCGGGTAACCACTTTCATTCAGATCGTCGTAGATGAATGGATGGTGTGGCGTAGATGACTAGATATCGAGCTTAGTGACAAAGACTTCAATGGGAGAGGAGCAATACCTTAATATTTTGAGCACAATAAGCAGTCTATATGTCTTTTATTGACAGGATGCTATTAACCCTGTACTCATACATATTTTCTGATTACTACTAACTGTCAATATGTAATAAGTTTTTTTATCATAATATAATAATAGTATACACTCCATTGCTTTTCAGTGCCCTTTTTGGGGCCAATGAGAATATGTTTACATTAAGATCAGCTCATCTATTTAGTGCACCCTTGTACAATGTAAGGGTGGGAAGAGCTCACCTCCATTAGTAGCATGGTTAGTGACCGGCTCTCAAATAGAGAAGCTCGAATCCTAACCATTACGCCACCCTGCCACCCTATTTCATCATTTTACATATTATACAGATATTATACTATTATCATTATTATTATTACATATTATCTGCTACACCATCTCTTACCACCAGGAGGTCCCTCCCTGCTCCTCCTGTCTCTGGGATCTCTGTTATAATCTCCTGGTCCTTGTCTTCTATAATCAAGGTCATGACCTCGTCTATCCATATCTCTGGGGTCGCGACCTCCCATTCCTCCTCCACCTGCGATATTGAAAATAACACATTGAGTATAGAGAGAAGCCATGGTCATGGTCACAGAAAAGTTAGGCCTCCTCAAAAAATTGACACTGAGAATAAATCTAACTTCCCAAAAATCATTACAGCTGGTCTATGAGCTATGGGGGGAAGTGTAGACAGTCTGCCAGATAACCAAAGTGTACCGCTGACTTGACTGTAACCTGAAATGTTACCAAAATATAGTAAAAAAATCCAAGAAAAAATACTAAAGTAACAACAGCCCAACTTTTTGTATCAAAAGATTTTCAACCTAGATATGGGGATTGGAGCAATGATAAGAACACAGTTTATCGAGCAAGCAGGCAGGGTGCATACCTCGGGGGTCCATACCAGGCCTTCTGTCCATTCTGGGATCCATAGATTGTGGTGGTCCTCTGCTATCCATCCCTCTGTGTTCCATACCACCTCTATGTGGTGGTCCCCTGTCCATACCAGCCGGTCCGGCTCTGGGATCTAAACCAGGAGGGGGACCTCGAGAGTCCAAAGGGTGAGAAGAACCTCTTGGGTCCAATACTGCTGGATGACCATATCTATCTTGGGGTGATGTGGCTGGTGGGGCGTGACTGTAAGCACAAGAAAGTGGATATAGTTTAATTGATGTTGAGCAGATTGCCTATTGATTATAAAAAATTATTGATTAAAAAAATGTGGAAATAAATAATTAGTTGTCCTCTCTTTGACATTAAGGAGGCAACTCCCACTTATTATGGAATATTCATAATATGCCAACAAAAGACTGTTCAACAGGCATCTGTTATAATAGCTTCCATGGTAAACCCTGCCTTCATCTTTCGGACTAATTCGCACCAAGGTGGCAATGACAATGATTATAACAAAAGTAATGAAGTAAAAGCATGTCATAAGGTGATTACCTGTCAAGTAGCCCAGGTGCTCTCGTGTCCATTCTGGTAGCTGGTACCGGCCCGCTGGAGGCTCCTGGTCGCTCTCCCAGCAGACCTCCGCTGGGTTTAAATGGAGGGCTTGTAGGAGCTGCAGCAGGTACAGGTACTACAGGCTTAGGTGTCTCATCAGACTTTACTGCAGGAGCAGAGTCACGCTCTCTGTGTAATAAGGCCTGGAAGAAAATACCATGACTGTAAGTGATAAGAAAAAACAGGATGATGCGTTGCACTTTTATCACCTTATCCTTTATCACTTAGAGCTTTCTTTTTGACTCTGATAATTGCTCCTAGTAGTTTACTTATGATTTTCATGTGTGGGCCCACATTGTTCATTTGTGACTTTACCATTTGTCTTTGTCTTTCATCTTAATCATGGGTATATCTTGGATTTTCCCAACAGCTGATCTCACAAACAGTTGGTACCGGGATTATTTTCTGTCAGCAACACAATCATGTACCATCAATAAAAAAAATTCAAAGAGATATACTTTCTACGACTGCAAATCAAATCATCATGATGAAAAGTCATAAATCACTAACCATAGCGACTTGAGGATCTACGATTTTCATGACGATCTGAGCTTGTAGAAGAGCGTAGGCAAGCTGTGGGTTCTGTAGTAACATGTTACGCGCTTCATTAGGATTATTCTGTATACAAATCTTCATCTGCTTCATGAGCTCAAACATCTGCTCTGGAGGTAGACTGGAGACGGCCTGAGAAATACAATAACATAAACAATGTAATCAATAATAACACTGACGTATGTATGTATGTATGTATGTATGTATGTATGTATGTATGTATGTATGTATGTAGGTATGTATTTTTTTTGTTCCTCCTAATACCAGCAGTGTGATGTACTGAAGTGAACTACACTGGGAAGAGAGAGTTAGCAGTAAAATATACAGGAGTAAAATATGAAATGATAATACAATAATATGGTATTTTTATTTGCCTGACTGTAAAGATGAAATTTAGTAAAATAACATAAGACCTGTGAATATGCTTATGTTATGAATATGTTATTTATTTGGTAGCTAAATTTTAAGAAATAATATCATTCACTGAATATGCTCAACCCATAGCAGCAGTTACATGTTGATGTATAAACCAATGTTTACATACTTTTGAAATAGCCTCAGGCGCTTCATTAGGTTCTACTGGTGCTCCATACGGGCTCTCCTGCTGTATGCCCCCTAAAGCCTGCTGAAGAGCCTTGATATTCTCATTATTCTGTGCCGCTTCATTACCGATAGCTGGACCCACTCTCAGTGGTCGGCCATTATACTCGACATTGTTCAGATTTCTCACACAGCTGTTAGCAGTCGCCTGATCCTGATATTCTATGAAGCCGTAGCCTTTAGGTTTACCAGTCTCTCGATCATGAACAAGCCTGCGAGGAACATTTAAGATTTATCAAACTTTAACAGATACGTTGCAGTAAGGAAACATAGGCCTAGCACACAAAGATAAACCAATATGATACAAATTCAGGTAAATATGAAAGGCATCATGGTAAACTATCAAGCACTAGACCACTTTAACTGAACAGATTGCAGCGGGCCTCTGAAGAACAGCGGCATTTGAAGACAACGAGACATGATAATTACACACCATAAAAATATTTCTTTTGGTTATCATGTTTCTATTCAATTTTTCAATTGCCTGCTACTCACCTGAAGTTGACAATTGGACCAGCTTGTTCAAACTTTTCTCTCAATTCTCCTTCTGTCACCTCAAAAGGTATATTACCCACTAGAGAAATGAATGAATAGTGTCAGAATTAATGCTTTCATCTCACCTCAATAGTCTCCATTGTTACAGCTAATTGTTTTCCAGTCAACTGGAGCAGGGAGGGGCGATTGAGATTTCTTGGTGAATCAAACCAACAATGATTTAGAGAACAGCTCAAGCAGGAGTGCGGGCTGATTAAGATTAGGTGTCTTATCACTCGCCCATCCCGAGGCATGGGCGGCGAAATATTAGTGCCTTATTGGCGAGGCCGCAATATCTGCGCCAATTTGCTCTCTGTTTGCAGGCAGGTCGGAGCACACTGGGGACCAACCAATCCCCAGTAGAAGATGGACTGCAGTGGGATTCGAACCCACAACCTTCAATACTTGCGTGTTGAAGTCCGGCGCTCTAACCGACTGATCGACCCCCACTCCTGTAGTACTCATATTCACATTGGAGTCATTAAGACATTTGATAGAAGCGCTGTGATGTTTTAATTTGTAAACATGAGGCATGGAATTCAGTAAATAATTCATTCATCATGAATTTTTGCCGTTGATTACACCGGACCAATAACTTACACACGGCTTGCCACATTGCCGGGACCTTCAACAGTGAAGTTGGCGATTATCCCAAAAGTACAAAGTAAGTACGAACACTAAGATTACTGCATGTTTGCTACATGATGATTTTGTCAACAACAAGGCATGAATGACACTTCAAAACATTGGCCTTCAGTACAATGCAATTGCAGTTTTGGTAATTCTAGTGCGCCAGTGACCAAGTGGTTGAGAGAGACATTTACTTCAGAAAGACCTTACCCCTGGGCCTGGCTTTCACTTCAGTCTCAAACTGCAGGTTATAAGTTAGTAGGACCAAAGTGTAGCCTCACCTCGAAGGCCCCATTGTTTTTAGTTGAGCCATAACAGTGGCGTATATTAGCAATTACGGACCACGGCTATACGTGAATCAAAATCCGTGATTACTGTGTGCAAGCCAGGCTGAATGGCTCAGTGTGTAGAGTGTCTGCCTGGTATTCACTGTTTATTAAGAATGTTGTGGGTTCGAATCCCAACGATGTCAGATTTTTTTTCAAATGGGTGCTTTATAACTGGATCATTTTTACTTTTCCCAAGGGGGGTGTCTTATAAGTGAGGAATTACGGTACATACAGAGTTTGACTTTTGACCTTGAGCTAGACAGGCCAATCAAAAGCCCGGTGTATTGACACACACCCACACCCTCCCCGCCTACGGCGTGTGGATCGGGCTGCGCCCGATCATTATGCTCATCTCTAAAAAGTCAGTGAGTGAATTTTTTTTAGAATATACGCCCCTGGGCCATAAAATATAGGTCTTTAAGGAATGAACTCCCTCCTGTAATTGGAGGTTCATCTAATATAACCCATAGTCATACACATGTATGTATGTATATATAATAATCAATTATAGATATATACAAATTCAAATAATAAAATAGGTAGCTAGCTAGATAGCTAGGTAGGACTTAGTTTTAAAGCTTAGTAGTACTACTAAACAAACTACTTCCTACTTGCAAGGTATTTGCTAGTGGGATAGCTTATTGTCTGATGAATGAACAACATGGGTCTGATTTTTCATGTTGTTTTAGAGGTCATCTCCCGGATGGTTATTTTATAGTGAGAAAACTTACCAAAAACTGATCTCAGTTGTTTTTCTCTGTCAATGTAGGGGGCTGACATCTTGAAAATTTGACCTTTAATAAAATGATTTGAGTGAATTTCTCTTTTTGATCAAGTTATTTTTGATTTTAATAAGGTGATGATAACTTATAAGAATTATAATTATTGTGATTGCCCGACCAAAATCCTTGCTAAAAGACCCTACACCTGGGGACAACTATGATTTAAATAAAACAGATTTAAATTCGAGATTATATCAATGTTTCCTGTCTTGCTAAAAGAAAAATTTTTTCTTCTCTTATCAAATTCATTATTCTCGATCAAGCATGCTTGTATCAAAGTGTGATTTTATGCGTACCTATTTGCCAATGGCCCTTACAGTAGTGCCTTCTTTTTCAGTCGATTTCAGATGCACATCATGCTGGATCAGCCAATGTCATCACTTCAATCCATCATCACTGAAGAAGGGGAACTCCAAGCCATTCTTCAAACTCCTTGGTGCAAACAAAAATAAACAAAAATCCAAACAGCTGACGCTTAAAAACAAACAAAATGTTCTGACTGAGGATCCTGAAGGATGCACTGAACTACTAAATGGCTTTTTCCACAGCCAGTTCCAAGAAGGCTACCTGGCCAGAGACTTCGACCGAGGATGGAAACTGATGATGAATGCCTAGAGATAACAACAGATAGGGTGGCTAAGCTCATCCGAGAATTACCGAACGGAAAATCACCAGGGCCCGATAGAATCAGGAAGCCAGATATGCTAATTGACTTACCAACCACAGCCACATCACTGGCGCTGATCTACAAAGCGTCACTGAACACAGGCAAACTCCCAGAACAGTGGTGGAAATCAGCCAATGTAACCCCTATACAAAAAGGAGGAGATTCTGAGACCCCTAACAATTATAGGCCTATATCACTCACAAGTATCCCGTGTAAAAGGATGGAACACATAGTGTTGTATTTCCTGAACAACGAAAACCAACTGTGTGTCACCTATTATGACTTGGCAAAAACAGCAGATGATGGACACACCACTCACGCCATAGTTATGGACTTCAAAAAAGCTTTCAACAAAGTACCGCACCTGTTACTCCTTCAGAACCTAAAACAAATACCAGGAATAAACACCCATCTCATCAACTGGATTCGTGATTTTCTATCTGACAGGAGACAATCTGTAGTACTCAAAGGGAAGAGTTCCCAAATGTGCACGGTAACATCAGGGGTCCCGCAAGGATCAGTACTGGGCCCAACCCTGTTCCTGTGTTACATAAACGACCTGCCGGCTAGCCTGACCTGCAAAGTCAGTCTCTATGCCGACGACACACTGCTGTACTAAACTGTGGACGATCCCGAGGATGCTGCGAGGTTCCTAAAAACATTGAGGCAGTATATAACTGGTCAGAGAAGTGGAGAATGCCATTCAACGACAAGAATTGACACGCGATCAACTTTGGCAATGTGAACCCCAAGCTTACATATATGCTTGGTGACTCGCCTCTTGCCTGGACAGCCAGCACTAAATACCTGGGTGTGACCATCCGATCAGACCTAAAATTTGATCAACACATCCAAGAAAAAATGTGGAAAATCCTAGGAGGCATCAAACATCTGATGTATGGCGCACCAAAGAAAGCCAAGCTACTGGCATACACAAGCCTATGTAGGCCAATCCTCGAATTCGCAGACACAGTATGGGACCCATCCACCAAAACAACAGCTCAGAAGATAGAACTGGTGCAAAATGATGCCATCAGATTCATAGGCAACCTGAAGGGCCGTGGTGCAAGTGTGACCGAAGCCAGAAACCAGCTAGAAATTTGGTCGCTGGAAGAAAGGCGGAGAAATCATCGGCTGTGTCTGCTCACCAGAGTTCTTCAGAACGAGAACCAACACCATGCTCTCTCTAAAGCATAAGATGAAATTACCGAAGACAGGGACACGCTACAATGACCACCAGAGCAGCCGCCAGAGGTGAACCTAACTCTGTGGCCACAAACAAAAGTATTTACCACGCTAGTTTCCTGCTTCGGACAATCCGATAGATGAGAGGGCAGAAAACCGCCCAACCCTAAATAGCGCCATGCTGTTTAAACCACATTCCCTGGTCTAAACCCTGGTCCTAACATTTAGAGGCATCCCTAAACCGATTTCTTCGACAAATCAATAGGATGTGCTACCTCATCTGAGGTAAAGAAACTGAGGTAAGGAAGCATCATCATCTTCTTGATTAATTAATTTAATAATTGATCAGCTTTAACTTTTAACTTTATTTTATATTTAGAACCAACCACCACCATCACTACTATACATATTATCTCATTCATTAACTTTATTTTATTGCTGATCAATTAATGGTATAAGTTATGCAGCAAATATGGCCACTTTAGAAATGGTCTTCAATCTTGGGATTGGGTCCCTTAGTATTTATTTATACATACATGTCATGTAATTCCTCCTATTGACATGGATGTCCTGCTCAGCTGTTGTGGTAAAACTGTTCTCTGGGAAATGATGGCTTTCCACCACACATCTCTGCAAAAGAGCCATCCGCAATTCAAAATTACCCGTCCAACATGACTAACTGGCCATCCATATTACCAGTGTTACTGTTTTGAAAGTATCAGGAATAGCTCAGTAGGTAGCGCGCACTCTTGACTGCAAGGTGTTGTGTTCGATCCTCAGTGGTGCCCACTGATTTAAATTACCGTTGGTCGCCAAATAGTCCTCTTCATTCCCAAATCGCTCACTCATTGATGGGTTTTAACAACATTCTGAGAGGGATTTTGGGATGAATTTTATTTGTAAGGCCAAATGAACGATGATTTTTTGCGATATGATTGTGATGATTAGCTTAAAAAAGCATCTCTCATACAAGGGCAATCGACATTGTTGCATTACTGTTAATGCTGGATAAATTAATGGATAATCAGAAAGATCATGTATTTTAAAAAAAACCAGTCACCCGTAAATCTCTTATGTGGGAAAGGTACATAGTTAAGACGTCCATAGGCCTAAGTAAATGTATACCTTGCAAACACCAAACTGCTTTTGGATGTTATATTTGTCATCACTGCCAACAAGCTCTTAAAAACTGTCTAGCCTAGGCCTATGGTTAAATGGAGCTTTCGCAAGAGAGATAATTCTTCATATAGTTTGGCCGCTGTGCCTTTTCAGTGTTGATCATTGATGATATTGATTCCTTTCTGTTTTTTTTATGTTTCAATTTTTTTTCTGGCACTTAGTGCAAAACATTTCCATTGAGATGAATTTGGTTGCCAATAAAAAGTATATATATTAGGATTTATCTGTTTTATTACAGATTGTCAGGAACAATGTCTCTGCGGGCAATTTTACATCATACGTTACTGAAGCCATCCTCAGTTGCAGCTCAACTTAAAAATGTGATTTGTCAGGCGTCCATTCCAGGTTAGTTTTCAAAACACGCTAGGTTTACATTTTTAGATCCACTATCTGTTTAAGCTTACTAGGTAAAAATCTTGTTGTTGCGGCGCCATCAGACCAATTCTAGAAAACTTGTAATTCATTTAATGTATTTGCTCATAAATTGTCTTATATATCCTCTATGTATGTGTTTGTGTGTCTATCTATCATGTATCTATCATTGCAATAACGATCGCATTAGGCTTGTAAATTGAAAAAAAAGAAGATAAGAATTATGAGTTGTTATGTCTCATAAAAAAAGCTTACAAAAGCTCTTCTTTCACATCTCAGTCCTACACTTTTGGCTCTAAAAATCACAGGTCTACAAGAGGATATTCTAAAAGTATTGATGGCTTGGATTGCTGCTTATTTTTGTGCCATTCATTGACAGTAGTCATGTTCAAAAGTGATAATCCAAAACAATAATATATAAGACTATTCCATTATAATATATCCTTAGCTGCTGTCAGTATTATAATTGCTGCTATCACCGCTGATTTCAGAACTCGCTCAAAGATCTGCAATATCCACATGTGTAACTCTCCGCCAACGAGGACAAAGGAACCGTCACCCTCTAGATTATGAGATTGAGCCCGTTTCCAAATCACTGGATGTCAAACAAATTCAATCAGGTTTGTTCTGCTACTTACTATTATGACTTTTTTCGTTAAAGTAATATGTTTGAAACGAGGGCTATAGCTTGTTACTGTAGGATATGTGACGCCTCCCCAAACTTGGTAACATATTGAAGGTCTCAGTCTGATTAAGAGCACCATGGCAACCTTTTAAATAACCTATGGACGCAGTTGAAACCATTTGCTTTGCTAAAATGAAAATTCTCCTCGACTTTTCTGAACGTCTAAAGTTGTTCCCTCTTTAAGGCGCTATTATGTATACAAGCAAGCAAATATCACAATCCCAAAAGCCCTACCATAGCCCTACCATCGACTTTTTTTTAAAACGAAAATAAATTTACAATAAACTTATGTTTCAATGAGTAAACTAGTACCTGAAACCTTGCATGTTTCTTTTTATGATCTGTAGATGTTCTCAACAATGTGCAAAACCAGATATCTTCACAGACACATGGTAGATTGTTTGCTGTTGTCCATCTCAATGGCTTTCAGTTCAAAGTAACAGAAGGTGATATGATTCTTGTACAGACAAGTGGATACTTTGCTGATGTCGGCGAACGAATCTTCTTAGAAAAAGTATGCATCGGGTAAAACATTATTCTATTTTGTTACTGATACTGTTAAAATTCCACAACTTCAATGTGATTGACAAAAATGTGAATGTCATGTAAGGAGAAAATATTCTGACAAACAAAAACACCAATTTATCAGCTGATGTTGTTTCTCATTGGTAGTATTGCTGCCTTCTTCAAAATGATGGTTTACTTCTCTCCCTTTTACCTGCTTTTTGGTCTTTATTTTGATGTAGGTGCTGGCTGTCGGTGGATCTGACTTCTCACTTATTGGTCGTCCTTTGTTAGAGTAAGTTGAGTTTTCCTCCAGGGTAACATTGAAATTTATGTTGTGCTCAAGAAATTAAATTAAATTTAAAGTAGGCCTACTACTTGTTTTCCACATATAAAATGGTAAATTTCATGAAACCGATTCTCTAATGATTTATCATTGATATGAATGTAATTTGTAAACACAGCTAGAGCAATATATATATATATATCGAGTACATAGATAAGAGTTGTCATACCCTCAGTGAAGTAGGACAACTCTCAAATTACTCTGAACTATTTATGTGTGACAAAGGAGATCGGAACCCAACGCTCAGATATGAGATATATCCCAAACTCCAAAGTAATCCACTAGTGAACCATACACAGGTTACTAGTAGACATAAACACACTAAAGGAACAACAGTAGCTCAGTACATGTTTAATATAGAGGTCTACCCTACAACCCTAAATAACTATCTTCTTTGGCTATTTTGTCTGAACACAAAAAGATATGGCAAGTATGCTGTCAAAGAAGAGCGTTTACACTCCTTTGAACAAGCAGCATTTTCAAAATATTTAGTTTCATATTATCCATCCTACACTGTTTTCATAATATGTATTTTTGTAGTAATGTCAGGATAGAAGCCACTGTTATCGAGAAAACTTTAAGCCATAGTCGTGCCTCATTCTTCTATCTCCGAAGGAAAAATGTGCGCCGAATGAAATGTGAGTAAGACTTCTGATGTTATTTTAAGGTTGTTAATGAGAGCTATGTATCACAGTTGCTCATGTCAAACAAGTCGGCTGACGTAGTCTTAGACCACAGACTGCAGCTAAGCCTCAATTATTAGAAGTTTCAGCAGCCTATGCTCTTAGACTACCGCTGAAGGAATGCATGGTCATACCGAGAAATAGGTATCATGATGTGATTAAGTCTGTCCAACAAGTACATTGACACAGTGGAACAAAATCCTGTGTGATCCTTGTTTCATTGTCTTAAAATACCCTATATCTTTTTGGGTCTGTTTATCACATTTTATCTTGGTCAGACACTTGATGTGGAATCTTTTGAGGTTATATAGTCTGGCAATCAAGTTATTGTTGCTATAGTCTTGGGAAATTTTGACTGACAGAACATAAACTCTTGTGAACAGGGAGGTTGGCCTGACAGACATTCACCTGAGATATATTCAGTGTTTCTATTTTCTGTGCCTCATCAAGGACACATATATGCACAAGTGTACAAACAAATACACATACACCGCATACTCAGTTGGGCACAATGGGAAGATGATGTTTGATAAAGTTGGTCTGTATTTGAATAACTCCCCTTGTACTGATATCTGCAGTCAAAACACCCCTGCAGCTATCAGTCAGTAGAGGGGGAGCAACTCCAAATGAAGAAAAACTGAATTAAATACGAAAAATTCTAGTGGTCACATAAAACGACTTATTTGATTGCCCTATTCAAGGATACAGGTGGATACACAAGAAAACGCTGCCGATATATAGATATTGATTTAATTTATTTTTTAATTTATTGATTTCCTTTATTTTTTAATTTATTGATTTCCTTTATTTTTTAGTGTTACAAGAATTCCGTACAATCCTGAGAGTTAACAGTATAGAGGTGGCTGGTATAGATCAAGAGGTTGACTGAGGGTCATGTGTATCTTGAGAAGTTGTGCTTTGTATGTTTGACATTATGTCTTGAATTGTGCCAGCTTTTTTATTCCCAATTTTTTGGTCGTTTTGAATTTCTTTGGTTACAAGCTACCAGCCATTTGAGCTGCGCTAGATTATGGTGTAATAAATCAGCTATATTAATGAGACCATAACTCTTACTATTGGTGTTCCAAAAGGATAGTGTGTTGATCGTGTTAAACGCTTATGAAATGACAGTTTTGCTAATAATGTATAGAGGCACTACAGGGCTGGACAATCCAAAGATTATAATCTATTAAAACATTCTGGGTCGAAGATATCTAGATGTTTCATCTTATTTGAGCACAGCTAACTGACCATCAAATGTTTCTGCCCTGCTTGTTTCCCTGATCATGCACCGCTTTAGATGCATGTTGGACTGAAAGCACCCACAGCTAATTAAAGAAGCCCCCTACCCTTAGTTAGCACTGCAATGAGTTAATACATTATGCTGAATGCTGCAATGGTACATATTTATTCGTTTGTATCCTCTAAGGTGAATATGGTGCTGAATTAAAAACAGAACTATAGGGTCTTAGGCTGCCATTATGTGCAATAAAGTTGTTATAACCTTCTATCTTTATACATGTATATTAGTCAGGGAAGTGTTCTTGAATGAGAGGATATTTATTATAAATATGAGGCATATGGATTGGTAAAATATTTATTAAATCGTGTTTTGATAAGCAAATAAGATAATCAAAGTGCACCTGTTGTGTCGGCCGAATAATTCCGCTGCTTTAGCTATTGCCTGAGACCTAGTAACCTTGCAAATACATCTGTGTCATATAATCATGTTAGTTGCTTAGTCTTTGACTGTAGGCAATCTTCATAATGGGCTGGACGTCAATATTGACATTATTATATAAATTGCTCCAGTTATAACTATCAGCAATTCCTTCTGTGCCAGCAATTAATAATTGACATATAGAAAAAAATTAATATCGAATATGTAGTGAATGCACTACATCTCCACACTGTACTAATATTGTGATATTATTGTGTGCTCTCAGAGGAAACTTGGTGGCTCTTTCAGTGCAACTGTCCGGATCAATTTACTCTCCAAGAGTACACTATGTAAACTGCATAATATTTACTTTAGCATTAGATCCATTGAGTGTGTAATTGCTATATAATTGTTGGATTTTGATTTCCTGTCGAATTCGTTGGTTGTTTTGTTGGTGCATTGGACAGACATGCTCAGTCATCCTAACCTTTCATTCATAATCATTGATCGCTTTTGAAGTAGAGCATTTATCCACCAAAATTATCTCCCATTTTGTTTTGATCGCGATCTTTCAGTATTTTGATCTTGTATTTATTTTAAAGAGGGATCTAAGGCTATGATTGTGCTGCCAGCTTGTTTGCTGTCAATGAGATAAGTAGGGTGACAGAATAAACACTCCGATGAGGTCGCAGTTTCTAGCTGCTAATCTTTTAAGTGAGCATTGAAAGTTGAATTTGCCCGCATTCCAGTGTTTGGTGCATCAATCTTAACCTTGAGGCGTGATGCAAGTGTTACTACGAGTTTTTTTTCTGATTTCTCATTAAATAGACTGTAACTTCTTAACATGGCTGATGGCTGATATAAACCGGCAGCGGAAAAGTAGAAAGGTAAGTTTTTTCTTGTAGTGTTGGCTCGGAACATGATTTATAAAACCTGCGTCAGTGAATAATCTGCTACACTTCCTTCATTTTCAGTGCGCATATTTCTTTCATTGGATATTATAAATAATGTGTCATTCGTTCATCTTGGGGGAGAAGTCCAAGAACTTACATGATCCCCTATAAAAGAATTCAGTTCAAATGAGTTCTTAGTATAATTTTTGTTTTGACTTGCACCTGGCAGCAAACAAAATTACTTTTAAAATGAAAAACTTTCATTTGCAATTCTGTGCCTCCTGTGATTTTCAGCCTCGTTTTTCTCGGGGCAGAAGTGCAATATGTACCCGCACCTTCATAAAAATTCAGTTTAATTGAGTCTATAGTATAAATTTGTGTTCCCGAATTGCCCCAGGCAGCAAAGAAAACTGCAAATTTTAAAAAGCAAATTTTCATAACCTGTGAGTAATCATAGTTAGGGAAGGTTGGAGGGAATATCCCACCCTCCCTGTTGCAATAGAATGAGAACTTTCATTGCAATTATGTGCCTCCTGTAATGTTTCAGCCTCACTTTGATGAGATAGACTTTGTGGCTCTGTTCAACAGACCGCCCCCTATCCTCATCACATCAGCGTGTGGAGACAACTTCTCCTCGTCTGAGAGCTCAACAGCTAGTGGGTGTGTCAGCAGCGAACCGCTGAAGCGGAACTTCCCGCGATTGGCTGTTACTAGAGGCAGCCTCAGAGAGAGGCTCAATTATGACGCCAGAAGGTTAGTAATGACAGATCTTGAAGGTATTGTTGGAGACCCTTGAGCCAAGCCAATCTACCTGCGACATAGCCTTGTGACATAGTCTATCTCTGCAGCACAGTGATGGTGGCGCTGCCGTCCATCAAGAAAAACAACTCCCAGAGTTCAAGGTTATGAGAGATCAAAGCCAGCGTTCCATTTAGGCCCAATTACTTCTACTTATGGGTTTCTATTGTTATCCCAATTTTGGTACTCAGTTTAGGTGAATTAATTCAGGCCCTATGCTGAAGAGACGAACGTATGCCTCATCAGATCGCGCATGCTCAGAATGTCCTTGAGCAACTACCAGTCCTCAACATAACTACAAGTGATACCATCGAATTTCCATGTATTTGACTAATGTTTATAAGAATGCAATGAATATTGGAATATTTGCCCTCTGCTTTTATTTTGTACTTACAAATTTATACAGATAGTAGTTTGGTCAGTTGTCTATCCTTGTCACAATCCTTATGTTTGATGTATCTCTAGGCTAGAAAGCAGCAAGGAAGAACAAAGTTGGACTAAAAAGGGACAGGCACCTGTTCAGCGACGTCATACACTCAGTATGCCTACTGTCAGTTTCATCGAAAATACACCATCAACCTCACATGACATGCAGCGTGGCAATGCAAGGAGAATTATAAAACATAAGAATGACAAGGCCAGAATACGGATACGGATGGAATTTAGTGATGTGAGCCAGTAAAGGCTTGAACAGTTTTGAGACATCACACGACTACAGACTACAAAATATATGGCGGGTAGCACAGCATATTTTATTACTGCTGACTTGAGCTTTGTTGTGATCCACAAAACTAGGTAGTGTTTGTATTGCCTCGGACTACGTGATCTTGAGGCCTCTTGCATGTTCTTTTTCTTCTAGGTTGATCTTCAAATAACAACAGATCTCTATCATAATATATGACTGCTCTTAAATTTGATCAAAAAAATGACAATTTTTTTTTCATACCTCTGCTGCGATAATATTCATAATCAGATACATCAATACATCAGTACATCAGTACATCAGTACATCAGTACATCAGTACATCAGTACATCAGTACATCAGTACATCAGTACATCAGTACATCAGTACATCAGTACATCAGTACATCAGTACATCAGTACATCAGTACATCAGTACATCAGTACATCAGTACATCAGTACATCAGTACATCAGTACATCAGTACATCAGTACATCAGTACATCAGTACATCAGTACATCAGTACATCAGTACATCAGTACATCAGTACATCAGTACATCAGTACATCAATACATCAATTATAAGACATAATGATATTATGTATTATTTCATTTGTATGATTTGTATGGGATGAGTTTACCTTGTCAGCCAAAGTTTTCGCCATACATTTACTAAAACTGGAAGGTTTCGACATAGTTCAATCTGAAACAGTCTAAAGAATCAAATCGTTGCACCATCAAGTAAGAGCATTTCTATCATTCGAAAATGAAACTCATGATCAACTTCAGCTATACCTCTCTATAAATGTTAAGACCTATTATAGATACACACAATGAACAATGAACAATGAAAGGGAGTTCATTGATACACAACTATCTCTGTCCACTGGTTTAAAGGGATTATATGAGAAAGAACGTCTCATCAACATTTCATATATCACAGGAGTATTAACAGAACGAGCCAATAGCACTTCTACACTATATTATCCTAAATCTGCATAGTTTTAATTACACACAACACACAACACTGCGACACTTAACATGGCATTCTTATTATCCGGTACTTATGACAAACCCTTTTTGATTACGCTGAAGGGCAAAAAAAGGCAGGTGTCTTGATTGCTCACTTTTCTCCGCTTTATCCTGTTTGGGTAGCGGGTGCCTGCCAAAGACTTTACTTTGTCTAATCCTGTCATGAGCTTCGTCTTCACTGAGGTGTCTTGGTTGTAAGAAAGTAGACGAGACAAGGCAATGGGTATAACACCATAACCATGCAGTGATAACTGATTACAGCAGATAATACTAGTTGTCCCCTCCCGTTTCAATAATTTTTTATTATGCGCAACATTTCACAATCATTCAAGCATTTCTTATCTTTGATCATGTGCGCCATGTGTGTATTGTTCAAACTGTATGTACTTTGTATTTTCCGAAATATTAGGTTAATACCTTATATTTATTGTTTGTAATGTCCTTCCTTCCCATGAAACAGTTTTGTTCCCAACAATAGAAAGTCTAGGTTAAAAAGTTTGTTCCCCGTATTAGGGGTTGCTTAGAATTAGAAATACTCACCTGCCTCTATGAGAGCTGTTCAACGAAAAAAGAATTATTTGTTTGTTTTATCGATTTGACACCCAAGGCTGCCATAAATATTGACCATTAACACATAAATACATTTTCGTATAAGTATTATGAATAGGTTGTGTTTTTACAAATTTTTCTTTTTATTTGCACATATATTATTTGTATGTTTACAATATGGACCGGATTTGTTGACAAATATAATAATGATGCTGTAACAATCAAATCCAGCTGGGGAAAGATCAGTCAGCGTAATATAGGATAGGCATCACAATGTAGAAATCTTAAGCTGAATATATTATTTAGGGTATTGGGGCTTGTTATTTGGGATTTCTGTGGAATAACTCCGCAATCTGAAAAATACTGTTGCTGCATATAACTTCACTAATTAGTCTGATAACTTAAGAAAATACTATATTATAAAGCATGAGGTCTCAAACTTGCCCAAAACAAAACAACATACTGTGTTCGATATCAGCGATTCCAATGAGCAAAGTACATCGTTATGGCGAAAGAGTCGAAAAAAAATTTATAGAGCAGCTACTTTGCCCCAACTTTGTTAAATTTAAGAGAAATTATCAACTGGAATTGTGGGCGTTCATTTGCCTAATTTAGTTTCAATGTGGGTTCTAAAGTTTAAACTCAAGCTGGTAATATTTCAATCCAGAATTATCCAAACCCACTCAAATTAAAAGTCGTGCAACATAGAACATAAATTCACAGACAGCATCTAGTTCTATCCTTTATTTATATCGAGCCTTTGGGATGAATTGAATTCCAGGTCCTGGCGCCAGAGTGAATCCCTATTTGTACTGGTACTGACCCTGGTACTGTTACTGGTACTGACACTGGTACTGATACTGGTACTGACACTGATACAGACACTGGTACTGGTACTTGTGATGGTGTTGGCACTGCGGTAGGCACTCCTGGGGGCAAATGTGTTTGCACTGGCCATTGACAATGGCTCTGGCACTACTGCTTGTGTTTTTTTTGGTGCTGGCACAACATTTATTCTGTCAAGGACAAAAAAATCGGGGCTAGATAATTGGGTGACATAAAATTTAGGGTGTACATACAGGGCTGTCCTATATTGTACCAAATTCACTAAACAAATTGCTTACATGGATCTGCTGCTTGGCACTGGGTGGTATAGTTATCTTTGAGAGTTTTTCATAAACTTTTTAACCCAAAAATAAGTGATGAGGGAATTACAATGGTGACTTATCCTAAAGTATGCATTGAGGCTCTCGTTGGGTTCCGTATCAACCTAGGCTGTGTTGCTGAGAATGACAACAATTGAGATCAGAGGCTTCAAAACGGCAGCAAAATCGTAAAATTATTCGTAAATTCGCATATGACATTAATTTTAACACTCTGCAAGGTAGAAACAACCATAACTATGTAAAGGGTAGTAGCTGGTGATATATATTGTAGCATTATACAACTCTTAAAATTTATTCACAGTAGATGAATATAAATGGTTCAGTTGGGTCAGTTTTTATCCTTCACATGATCTAGATTCACCAGAGAAGTCTCACTGTCTAAAAGGTATTTCATCAGACCATATTGCACAAAAAAACCTCTTTCACTGAGATGCTGGACAAACACAAATCATTAACAGGATAATATCTCACAGCAACAAAACTTGCATAAAGCAAAAAAATAAAACTTACAATTGTATATAGGGATGGACTTTTTGCACCAGCTTGAATCAATCTTATATTGTGAAACTAACTCAAGTTTGGATGATATTACAGGGTAGCCGTTGGTACAAGCAGAGAGAGGATTAACACCAGTAATCCCTTAACTGCAATGTAAGGTAAAATGGGCTTTACCGATGCCAACTGCTGATTGTTATGAAACCGACAAAAAAAGGACATCTGAAAATCACTAATAACTCATTGTACATTGTTTGAATTAATATCATTAGAGAAAACATCTAAAAATAAATTCATTGTAACAATGATCAGACATTTTCAAAGGTTCTGCTAGACAAGACAGTCAAGATTTTTTTCACCTGACCAATACAAGGATTTTCAGATTTTTCTTCTGTGGTAGACATGAAGTTCGTATCATTTAGGTAGGTGTTTCCGTAAACCAGTTTCACTGGTCAGAACAAGTCTTTTATTATATGTCATTAAGTTCCCTTGGCTTCTCCATGTTAGAATTGGTTCTGATCTGAGGATCGACAGCAATGAAACTTGGCATTGTATTTTTCAAGGCAGTTGACGGGAGCTGGCCGATCAAAAAAGAAGACTGCAGTAATGATGTTCCTGTGCTATAACATCATGCTAGTCGCTGGTGAGTATAAATCATACACATTTGCTGTCATTCTTATGGCTTTACCAAGATCAATCAATAGTTCTTGTCTAGGGTAAATCAGTATTGGGAAATGTTGTTGAGATGTTAGATTTCAATAAACTCTAAACTGTTCTTTGAATGATCACTGGTTTTCTCAATTTACGACCTGGCAATCTGAAACAGGTGGTAATGCCTTCAGTAGAATGTTTCAAGCAAATTCCCAATTGTCCCAAACTCCTGCTTTAAACCTAACCTCTATTTTTTGTCACAATGAATGGAGTTGCATTCTTATATTCATAGTTGTGACTTTACAAAACAGTTGCAGATCATCTTTTTTATTATTTTTTTAATTTGAAGGGAACACCGCTGACAACAATAACGCCAAATTCTGTAAATCAGCAGATGGTAGTGAGGTGATAACCCTAGAAGACATGGATAAAGTGAATCGAGGTGTTATCTACATGGATCCCTATGGTAATCAAACTGCTCCCAGAAACTGTACAGTGAAAATCAGGGGAAATAAAACAGGTGTCATCTTCTTGAAGCAGAGATGGAGAGGTACGACAAGTGGACCGTGTCTCAAAGGTAGAACTGTAAGCTCCGAGACACACTATGAGTCATGCCAGGAGCAGAGGGAATATTTCGACAAAGAGATTGAAATCATATTGGAGACAAGAGACACGGCCCAGCCAGGCTTTACCATAGATTTCATGGGTGAGATTTTTTTAAAAATAGTGTCAAATTTCCAAACTTTCAGTGCTTGGATCACATTTATCATTTCATTTTGAATGGTACACTTTTTTTCAAGTATCACCTGGTATACTGCTATATTTATTTTATTTTACACCAAGAGGTTATATCATCTAAAGGTGCTTTGTTATTCTTTCAGTTTATCCAGCGTTCACCATCAGGGAATATATCCCGTATATCGATGCTCGAAAACAGCCTGAAGGATATATTACAAACTACATGTTTTCTAAGGCTTCAAAGAAAAGACCATATGATATGATGAGAGTAAATATAGGCAACCTTCCTGTGACTGCGACGATAACCTTTCAGTTAGAGCTTGTCAAGTTGAACACAATGGAGAAGCATCCATTCCAAATTTCATACAGAGAAACAATTTCCTCTAGATATGACTTGCAGACCACAATTCACACCGAAGATGTTACAATCACGAACAAGAATCTGATGTTTATAGGCCATTATCCGGTTGAAATAATCTATCGGCCGAACTTGGATTTGAAATACGGAGAATCTCTTCGCATCAAATACCATGGTAGGTGAGCTTCTACATGAATTAGGAGTTGTGCATTCATATCATGTTACCTGGAGAGTACAAGTTTGAGGGCTCAGCACACAGAACGCAGAACGCAGAACGCAGAACACAGAACACAAACACTCCTTTGTTTGATATAGAATACCGAAAGACCTCATATACTTTTGATTTCTTTTGAACCCTCAAACTAAGAACCTAGAGCTATTTGTTTTATCAGATTATAATTGAGCGTGATCTTTGCTGTTTGCTTTTGACTTTAGTTAAATGGTGCCCTGATACAAAAGTCATAAGCAACCTTGAGCATCTACAACAAATCCAGATAGATTCACCAGAATACACTGCGGTATGTAAGCCAGGATATGAACTCGATTCCAATGAAGCGTACTACACTTGTCATGGTGGAGATGAATGGCTTCAAACACCTAGATGCAGTAAAATAGCATATGACAAAACAGAGACAGCAACAGATGATATCCTATCAGATCATAGTATGTGCCCTGGTACAATATGTTCTTTTTTCTTGTATTTTGAGCTCTTGACAGACCTGAGGGAGTTTTTTAAGACTTAAGCCGCAGCTGAAACACCAATTATGAGTTATTATAAAAAACAAACATTTAATTGGGGTATAAATGCAGCTTCAGTTTAAGGATTCTACATTTTGTACATGTGTTCAAGAGAGTTTTAAAACTAATCTGTAACCAATATAACTTTCACATAAGGCACCCAGTAAAGAAGCCATAAAAATACTCATTTCGGTAATATCTGTTTTATTTCAGGTGATCATCGACTCACTCCCGTACGTCCATCTGTTCAGACAAGAATGAAAGGGAGAGATAACTATAAGACACAGTCAACTGAAATAATTACCTTTGCAGTTGTGTTCATTGCACTCTCAATGCTTATCAGACTACTGGGAGTGACTCATCATCACTTTAAACAGATGTCAGTTCAGAGTTAGATGTGAAACGCACATTTTTCTGATCAGCGAATTTAAGCAATTTACGCAGTTTGTCAAGGGGGATAACTGGGGGAGCTGCAATAAGTTAAGTTAAGTTAAAATGACTTAATCCAGTAAATTGATATGTCAGCTTATTCATGCTTCTCACATTATGTATTTATGTTGATTTGAAGGACTAGAAGACAATCACTGGTATTAAAGACTATGAGACCATTACCTCCATTACCAACTGCAGAAAGTGGTCAGCTCAACAAAATGGGTACGTAGAATCAGAAACACACCTTTTGAGTTATTTTAGTTGAATTAGAGAGTCAGATGTCACATGTCACATCTGTTAGTCAGACACTGCTGCAATTGTGTGTTTTTTTATGAATTCAATAAGGAATTAGTAGGGAATTTGGCCGGGTTTTTAGACTGAAGTACAAGTAACTTACAAGCCATGTAAGTGCTAACTTTGTATTTACACCAAATACTCACTGCTTACAATAATTGAAAGATGTTCATGGACAATCAATTTCAGCCACAATCATGGAAAAAAAAGAAGAAACGAAAAATATCATTCATATTGCTTTCATTTCTAATGGCTTAGCGACTATTTATCTAGCTATCACTCGGATATCGATTATTATTATTATCATAAATAGACTGTCTAGGACCGTATCCCTTGCAAACATACACACGGCGTTCCCACTGTGCAGGTGAAACATCTCGGATATCGTTCATAGAAGTACAGCCCGAATACCTCAAAAAATAAGACAATTTTTCATCATCAAGACCTATTCGCAAAAAATCTTCTCTACAAAAACTGCAGTTACACAAACCACCAAATGAATTTCCAGAGCCAACCGGTCCTATCCTCTCACAAGCAGCAGAACAGTCGGAATATGACGATTCCATCAACGTCAATCCAGTGGTCTGTAAAATGTACCGATCTACAATGAAAAATGATTTTTTTTATAGCCATTTATGAGATGCCCTAGTTTTTGATGGGAATTCCAGAAGAAATGCATTGTGGGATACTCATTTGCCTCATTTTCTACTTTTACATGTTCCCATGATAGTGAAGTCATATAGCCTCCTAAAGTAACAGTGCTTGAAATTCATTATGGCCAACAGCGTTGTAGCAAAAAAGTTCCATTTCCTGTTGGGACATTAGTGAAAAATACATTTGGTAGAAGCATTTCATTTTCAACCACTTTCCCAACAAAAGTGGTTGGCAATGAAATGCTACTACCAGCTATCCCGGCACAGTTTCAGCGCTTAAACAAGAATCGCTTTAGAGTGTGCGTGTGTTATTCTGTTAATCACAAATTATGCTATTAACTACTGGTTACACACCTGGTACAGATTTATCCTGACATGTTGATGTCCAAACTCTGGAAGCAGCATAAGATGTGAAGAGTAGTAGAATCAAAGAGAAAATATTGATACTCATTGTGTCTTGGGAGTTAGTAGGGATAGCACCAACCACTGAATGATCCTAATTATCATACAGCGTAACTGTTCTTTATTCTTATATATCACTAAAAGCTTGAATCACTCTAATCCGATACTTGACATTGACATCTTTTATAAGTGGTCTTACGTAGTTATAGTAATAAGTCAAACATGACAGCTCAACTGTTTAATTGACGTGGTAGGTGGGGATGCTGAAATGGTTTTAGCCATAGGAGTGACTAACAACTGGTAAAGATCATAGATCTCAAGCTAAATGACTGCAGGTGTTGTAAATCACCAATACAGGATCAAGATTTTTTTTTTTCTATGCACTAGGTCTTATTTGACCGCCCTATTTAACGGGCCCCCTTAAGCTCGGGTGGCTTGTGTAGGATAGTACCCTATACCCTTGCCCGCTGTTGCTGGCTACTCTTTTTTCTGAAGAGGCAGAGGGGGATCTTTATACTGCATACAAGCACACAGTAGACCGCCTGTATTTATGGTCCTGATCCGAACAGACCTGGCTAGGATGAATGGCTTGCCAGTGCCAAATCAGAAATGAATGCCGGCGCCGGGAAACGAACCTGGATCATAAGATCACATGTCCATACCCTTAACCGTCAGATCAATGGTCAACAAGGATGAGCTGTAGGCTGAGTCAGAGGCCCCCCGCATATCATGACCTATCATCATATAGCCTGAGAGTTATTGAAAATAATTCCGCTCAATCACAAAAATACAACCCTAACAACAAGTTATAGTACCTATATTTCTATTCCAGATGGAAAGCACACCAGCGACATTGACTGCGAATCTGCCACGACTCCTGTCTATGATAACATTGACAAGACTGATGTATATGCAGACTACAGTGTCATCAATGAAAACGATATGCTTAGCAATATTCAACAAAACAGAAGCAAACATCACTCTCATACAACCATGCCTCCTATGAAGGCACCAAGATGCCCCTCACCAGGTTTGTTGGGGAGATGTTTAGATGAGATGCAGAAAAGAGGGATGCGTTTCAACGACACTTTAGTAGAGGTGCCAGGCAATTTAGAGGACATTTCTTTCACACCACCCTTACTCTGTGCAGGGCCATCAATATCCAAACCAAATGAATTTGAGCGCTTGCATAGAAGTACAGATATTGACGAAACTAGAAACAGCACCAACGAAGAAACTGCTGTAGCTTTAAGAACCACCGGAGATATTGAGACTGAAAAAAAACCAGATGCATTGTCATCCGACCATCAATCTGGTGATGAGATGCGGACACATACAGGAGCAAATCATACTGAGGCTAACAATTTATCTTCCATGCCAGAGATTTCCTCAGAAACCTGTACCACTCAGATAAGCAATGATAAACGTGATCCGATAGATTATGAGGATGCGTTAAGTGTTTACGACGTATATACACTTGATTAAGTTACAGTTTTTGCTCTTGCCTTTCCGATAATGTCCAGGATTTTCGATGACAAATTATTAAGCCTTACAGATTGCATTCACCTTGAGCGTCATTAAGCTTCTTCTTTGTTGGATTATATCAGGTTTAGTGGTTTGAGGATATAATGAGAATCTTACCGATATTTTGAGATATCTTAAGAGCATCAACAGAACCGTCCAATAGCATCTCTGTTTCCTAAATCTGCATAATCGTAATCGTTGGAAGCCACATAATACCTTTGTACACACGTACATTGGATTTATTTAATTCTGTACTTATAACAAATCCTTTGATAACAAAGAGGAGGGGAAACAGGGCAGGTGTCTTCATTGCTCACGGGAAGCGGGTGCCTGCAAAAGACTTTACTCTGTTTTATCAGTCAGCCAGATATCTCAGCAGGCTTGATCTCAGGAGCCCCGATGACATGCATACTCAGAGTTTTAAAAAGCGAGTCATGCTCATATACAGCAACGATGAACCATTAATCGACTTTGACAGGCTTCCATCTGGCGGGTTTTGCTCACTAAAGCGGAGCACCAATCTTAGAAAAACATTGCTTAAGATCAGTTTTAATTGATTTATAGAATAAAGTGTTCTTCTAGTCTGTGTGATTTATTATTTTTGGAAATGGAACAAAAAGATTTACCGCTACATTTTTACACAATGACCTTTTTTTATTTTGCATCATATTTTATCTGCGATCTTGGCAGGCTTTCCCAATGTTAGTTTTTTCAAACATGAGAGAATAAATACATATACATACATACATACATACATACAATACAGAACGTGATCATAGACAGCATCTTATATTTAATCCTGTAGTAATATCAAGCTTATGTGATGAATTGAATTTGAAGTCCAGATTGACCCTTTACTGGCTAAACATCACTTAATTCCATCCGTATGCGTATTCTGGCCTTGTCACTTGCATATTTCACAATTTTCCTTGCATTGTCATGCTGCATGCCATGTGAGGTTGATGTTGATGGTGTGTTTTTGATGAGAGTGACAATAGACAGACTGAGTGTATGACGGCACCGAAAAGGTGCCGGTGTCTTTATAGTAGATCTTTGTTCTTCCTCACTGCTCACTGCGTACTAGCCTAAAGATACATTAAATACATATGGATACATGGTACAGTAGAATTCAGTGGCGACTAATCTTAATGCTGCGTTCAGTCCACTTCTTTGGTGATTATGAAGAGATTTTGAGGAGACGCTTGTTAATCTGTGCCCGGTCACAAAATCGTAATTATATCTTTAACTAGAGCTGAAGAAGAGACGGTTTTATCTTGTAACTAGGTGGTAGGTACATTTTACCATATACTCTTTGAGGTGATACACTCACACTTGTTAGCATCTATTCTGAGCACTGTAAGGGATGATGACTGTCTTATGGGACTACGGTTTGTATGTGAAGACAGAGGATTTAGAGATTGATACTGTGAAGCTTTGAAGGGGAGAAAATTGGAAGTCCAAGAATTAAGAAAACGACACTTGTGTTTTTATTAGCAGCAGAGTGAAAATATTTACCATTGCTAACATGTGTGGGGTATATTTGATTGAATAGTTTTCTTTTTTGCATTAGGTTTCTGCAATAACTAAATTTTAATTGATAAAATTATTTCAAAAAGGATAACAAAAACACTGTGGTGTGGTCTGTTAGTTTATGCAAAGATAAGTGTGGCAACCATCCGATTGAAGAAAACTAAGACCACCTCAGTTTGCCCAGAAAACCAGGGGAACCCAAACCACCAATGCCACCTACCCATCACCCTCCCACGAAGCCCCCGCCAGCCAATTCCGCAGACCAGAAGGCCCAACCCCTTTCTCCCCTATGAAACCTGTTGAATAACTGTGTGATTGAGTATGACCATCATAATATTGAATAAGAATTACTCTTTCCAAAGTATTTGCTCACCGATGTTGCAAATTACAAGATAATGCATGACGTTATGTGTATTATTTATTTACATTGATCAGGGATTTTGAGACCAATTACTTGCTTTGAGTTGAGCAGAGTTCTTGGGACTGCCTTGAAAGACCAAAGAAACGTTTAAGTAAGGGTGAGAGTTATGCCCTCAGATTCTAATGGACAGACAAATCTGCAATGAAGTAGTAATTTGTTCTCATTGTTTGGATTTTATTATTGTATAACTAGATAAAAGGGTGATGAGAAATTTGAAGATCACATGATTTAAGAGAGCGGGCATACTAACAAATTATAGCACAAGGGAAAGGGGGACAGTGAGTATAGGCTCATAGGGTTTGAAGTTTACTGACAAACTCTAGTTTTATAACTAATAGAGTTTATTTGTGAGGAGCATAAACAGTAAAGGGTGTTTTATTACCTCGTTTGAATTCAATTCCAACACGTTATTCAATTATTTTGTTTTGATTTTAATTGAAGTTGTATCCTCTGAAGTTTCTTTGAGATAATGAAGATAATCACAACTGACTCTATTAATATAATTAAACAAATATACCTTGACAAAATTCCAAGCGACAAACACTGCCTCAATGTTCCAGGTTCAGAGAAACTCTATGGTTTGTATATAAGTCTGACTACTCTTGGAATTCAGAGAAAGTGGCTCCTAAAGAGTGCTATGTCGATATACTGCAGAATCTACTTGGAGAACAGAGACTCGAGTTGAGTTTTAAACAATATTCATGCACCACACAGCAATTAAACGACCCTATTTAAGTTATGAGCATGTTGTTCTATTGAATTTGGAAACTGCTATACAGAAGACGTAAGTTTGCGTACTTATATATTTCTAAGATACGTTGTCATATAATGTTGATAAAAGGTAAAAAACTTCAGTATACCTTGTAGTCTCAATTATTTTATAGATTGTTTATTTCCAACACTCGTATTGATCCTGGTATAGTGCCTGACAGCCCAATAGGTAGCTTAGGCAGTTGAATCAGAAACATAGGCCTTATAAATGAATGAGTGTTATATAGACTTCAATCCACTTTTAGATAAAGAGTAGATTTAGGTCGCCTCATATTTTACATATGACCTGTAATCTAAATCTGTCATCAACCAGTAGATTATACTATTAGGTTCGAATTTGGCTCAGTGGTAATCACGTCTGCCATATGACCAGTCGGTTGTGGGCTCAAACCCCAACCGGGACCAAAAGTTGTTACGACTTTGACTGATCACATAATCCCTTCGGGTCAGGACTTAAAAGTTATGGAGGTCTTCTGTATGAACAACGACATCGTGCATGCAGATAAAAGAACCCTCCTGTGGGGTATAGCTCTATACAGGAGGACGCTGTTATCAACCACTGCAGCTCCGGCCTTTTAGCTTTGTGCTTTACGCCGGGTTAAAGCTGTCTGTGGTTGAAAATTGACACTAACTAAGTCATCACGATTTTGTTTTCTGAAAATGTTGATAAAATCAGAAGTGAGAAAATGTCAAAGTAAAACATGTTTAAAATATTAGAACAATTATAACCGAAATCCTTTGTTAGATGTTGTATAATCAAGAGGCGTAAAAAATACCAAAGTATAAGGTTTATTTTAGTATTTAGCTTATTAAAAAAAATTTTTAAAAGAATTTTAGAGCATTTTGCTCTGTGTGTCTGTCAATTTATGTTTTTATTCTGTCTCACATTGAAGAATTTTACTCCTTTATAGACCCTTCGATTTGTTATCCATGAAGGCACTTGTTGCTAACTGATGTTCTATGAGGTCTGTATTAGTATTCTCATCTCATTTGTTGTCCTGTTTGCTGACTAGTACTTAAACGACAGAGCTTGACAAGAATTATTTGCCACTAACCATGGATGTTGTTTTTATCTGCTGTGTCAACATCTATCTGGGCATACTAGGATAAACTAAATAAGGATAGACTTTAAGCTCAAATGGAAATTAATCTGAGTTTTTCCTTACTTCTATGCTGACACATTTAATTGGTGACTCACTCCTCTTAGCATAACAACAAGGACAATTAGGTATGCGAATCAAAATCGGATCAAAAAATAGATTTGCTTCTAACTCACCTCATGAGGAGGAGCAACTCCTGCTTATCTCGAATCTGCAAACCGTTTGGCTCTGTGGCTTTTCATTCTCCGTCAGCGTCCGTTTTATATAGGGTCACTTTTGCTAAAAAAAACATGCCATACGCCACCATTCAAAAATGAAAACTCTGTCGAATCTTTATCAAACTCCGACCAGTTCAAGCTCTTATCGGCCTTATTCTAAATCCAGAGTATTGGAATCATCGGTTTAATAGGGGGGTAATTGAGCTGACTTTAAATTTGCAAAATTATACCAAGGGTGGGTATCACGCTTTTTTTTCGCTCGGCTCAAAAAATAGATTTGCTTCTAACTCACCTCATGAGGAGGAGCAACTCCTGCTGATCTCGAATCTGCAAACCGTTTGGCTCTGTGGCTTTTCATTCTCCATCAGCGTCCGTTTTAATTAGGGTCACTTTTGCTAAAAAAAAACATGCCATACGCCACCATTCAAAAATGAAAACTCTGTCGAATCTTTATCAAACTCCAACCAGTTCAAGCTCTTATCGGCCTTATTCTAAATCCAGAATATTGGAATCATCGGTTTAATAGGGGGGTAATTAAGCTGACTTTAAATTTGCAAAATTATACCAAGGGTGGGTATCACGCTTTTTTTTCGCTCGGATCAAGAAATAGATTTGCTTCTAAGTCACCTCATGAGGAGGAGCAATTCCTGCTTATCTCGAATCTGCAAACCGTTTGGCTCTGTGGCTTTTCATTCTCCGTCAGCGTCCGTTTTAATTAGGGTCACTTTTGCTAAAAAAAACCATGCCATACGCCAACATTCAAAAATGAAAACTCTGTCGAATCTTTATCAAACTCCGACCAGTTCAAGCTCTTATCGGCCTTATTCCAAATCCAGAATATTGGAATCATCGGTTTAATAGGGGGGTAATTAAGCTGACTTTAAATTCGCAAAATTATACCAAGGGTGGGTATCACGCTTTTTTTTCGCTCTGTTCAAAAAATAGATTTGCTTCTAACTCACCTCATGAGGAGGAGCAACTCCTGCTTATCTCGAATCTGCAAACCGTTTGGCTCTGTGGCTTTTCATTCTCCGTCAGCGTCCGTTTTAATTAGGGTCACTTTTGCTAAAAAAAAACATGCCATACGCCACCATTCAAAAATGAAAACTCTGTCGAATCTTTATCAAACTCCGACCAGTTCAAGCTCTTATCGGCCTTATTCTAAATCCAGAATATTGGAATCATCGGTTTAATAGGGGGGTAATTAAGCTGACTTTAAATTTCCAAAATTATACCAAGGGTGGGTATCACGCTTTATTTTCGCTCGGATCAAAAAATAGATTTGCTTCTAACTCACCTCATGAGGAGAAGCAACTCCTGCTTATCTCGAATCTGCAAACCGTTTGGCTCTGTGGCTTATCATTCTCCGTCAGCGTCCGTTTTAATTAGGGTCACTTTTGCTAATAAAAAACATCGACCAGTTCAAGCTCTTATCGGCCTTATTCTAAATCCAGAATATTGGAATCATCGGTTTAATAGGGGGGTAATTAAGCTGACTTTAAATTTCCAAAATTATACCAAGGGTGGGTATCACGCTTTTTTTTCGCTCGGATCAAAAAATAGATTTGCTTCTAACTCACCTCATGAGGAGGAGCAACTCCTGCTTATCTCGAATCTGCAAACCGTTTGGCTCTGTGGCTTTTCATTCTCCGTCAGCGTCCGTTTTAATTAGGGTCACTTTTGCTAAAAAAAAACATGCCATACACCACCATTCAAAAACGAAAACTCTGTCGAATCTTTATCAAACTCCGACCAGTTCAAGCTCTTATCGGCCTTATTCTAAATCCAGAATATTTGAATCATCGGTTTAATAGGGGGGTAATTAAGCTGACTTTAAATTTGCAAAATTATACCAAGGGTGGGTATCACGCTTTTTTTTCGCTCGGATCAAAAAATAGATTTGCTTCTAACTCACCTCATGAGGAGGAGCAACTCCAGCTCATCTCGAATCTGCAAACCGTTTGGCTCTGTCGCTTTTCATTCTCCGTCAGCGTCCATTTTAATTAGGGTCACTTTTGCTAAAGAAAATATGCCATACACCACCATTCAAAAACGAAAACTCTGTCGAATCTTTATCAAACTCCGACCAGTTCAAGCTCTTATCGGCCTCATTCTAAATCCAGAATATTGGAATCATCGGTTTAATAGGGGGGTAATTAAGCTGACTTTAAATTTCCAAAATTATACCAAGGGTGGGTATCACGCTTTTTTTTCGCTCGGATCAAAAAATAGATTTGCTTCTAACTCACCTCATGAGGAGGAGCAACTCCTGCTCATCTCGAATCTGCAAACCGTTTGGCTCTGTCGCTTTTCATTCTCCGTCAGCGTCCATTTTAATTAGGGTCACTTTTGCTAAAAAAAATATGCCATACACCACCATTCAAAAACGAAAACTCTGTCGAATCTTTATCAAACTCCGACCAGTTCAAGCTCTTATCGGCCTCATTCTAAATCCAGAATATTGGAATCATCGGTTTAATAGGGGGGTAATTAAGCTGACTTTAAATTTCCAAAATTATACCAAGGGTGGGTATCACGCTTTTTTTTCGCTCGGATCAAAAAATAGATTTGCTTCTAACTCACCTCATGAGGAGGAGCAACTCCTGCTTATCTCGAATCTGCTAACCGTTTGGCTCTGTGGCTTTTCATTCTCCGTCAGCGTCCGTTTTAATTAGGGTCACTTTTGCTAAAAAAAAACATGCCATACGCCACCATTCAAAAATGAAAACTCTGTCGAATCTTTATCAAACTCCGACCAGTTCAAGCTCTTATCGGCCTTATTCCAAATCCAGAATATTGGAATCATCGGTTTAATAGGGGGGTAATTAAGCTGACTTTAAATTTGCAAATTTTTATACCAAGGGTGGGTATCACGCTTTTTTTTCGCTCGGATCAAAAAATAGATTTGCTTCTAACTTACCTCATGAGGAGGAGCAACTCCTGCTCATCTCGAATCTGCAAGTCGTTTGGCTCTGTGGCTTTTCATTCTCCGTCAGCGTCCGTTTTAATTAGGGTCACTTTTGCTAAAAAAAAACATGCCATACGCCACCATTCAAAAACGAAAACTCTGTCGAATCTTTATCAAACTCCGACCAGTTCAAGCTCTTATCGGCCTTATTCTAAATCCAGAATATTGGAATCATCGGTTTAATAGGGGGGTAATTAAGCTGACTTTAAATTTGCAAAATTGTACCAAGGGTGGGTATCACGCTTTTTTTTCGCTCGGATCAAAAAATAGATTTGCTTCTAACTCACCTCATGAGGAGGAGCAACTCCTGCTTATCTCGAATCTGCAAACCGTTTGGCTCTGTGGCTTTTCATTCTCCGTCAGCGTCCGTATTGATTAGGGTCATTTTTGCTAAAAAAAAACATGCCATACGCCACCATTCAAAAACGAAAACTCTGTCGAATCTTTATCAAACTCCGACCAGTTCAAGCTCTTATCGGCCTTATTCTATATCCAGAATATTGGAATCATCGGTTTAATAGGGGGGTAATTAAGCTGACTTTAAATTTGCAAAATTGTACCAAGGGTGGGTATCACGCTTTTTTTTCGCTCGGATCAAAAAATAGATTTGCTTCTAACTCACCTCATGAGGAGGAGCAACTCCTGCTTATCTCGAATCTGCAAACCGTTTGGCTCTGTGGCTTTTCATTCTCCGTCAGCGTCCGTATTGATTAGGGTCATTTTTGCTAAAAAAAAACATGCCATACGCCACCATTCAAAAACGAAAACTCTGTCGAATCTTTATCAAACTCCGACCAGTTCAAGCTCTTATCGGCCTTATTCTATATCCAGAATATTGGAATCATCGGTTTAATAGGGGGGTAATTAAGCTGACTTTAAATTTGCAAAATTATACCAAGGGTGGGTATCACGCTTTTTTTTCGCTCGGATCAAAAAATAGATTTGCTTCTAACTCACCTCATGAGGAGGAGCAACTCCTGCTTATCTCGAATCTGCAAACCGTTTGGCTCTGTGGCTTTTCATTCTCCGTCAGCGTCCGTTTTAATTAGGGTCACTTTTGCTAAAAAAAAACATGCCATACGCCACCATTCAAAAACGAAAACTCTGTCGAATCTTTATCAAACTCCGACCAGTTCAAGCTCTTATCGGCCTTATTCTAAATCCAGAATATTGGAATCATCGGTTGAATAGGGGGGTAATTAAGCTGACTTTAAAATTGCAAAATTATACCAAGGGTGGGTATCACGCTTTTTTTTCGCTCGGATCAAAAAATACATTTGCTTCTAACTCACCTCATGAAGAGGAGCAACTCCTGCTTATCACGAATCTGCAAACCGTTTGGCTCTGTGGCTTTTCATTCTCCGTCAGCGTCCGTTTTAATTAGGGTCACTTTTGCTAAAAAAAAACATGCCATACGCCACCATTCAAAAACGAAAACTCTGTCGAATCTTTATCAAACTCCGACCAGTTCAAGCTCTTATCGGCCTTATTCTAAATCCAGAATATTGGAATCATCGGTTTAATAGGGGGGTAATTAAGCTGACTTTAAATTTGCAAAATTATACCAAGGGTGGGTATCACGCTTTTTTTTCGCTCGGATCAAAAAATAGATTTGCTTCTAACTCACCTCATGAGGAGGAGCAACTCCTGCTTATCTCGAATCTGCAAACTGTTTAGCTCTGTGGCTTTTCATTCTCCGTCAGCGTCCGTTTTAATTAGGGTCACTTTTGCTAAAAAAAACATGCCATACGCCACCATTCAAAAACAAAAACTCTGTCGAATCTTTATCAAACTCCGACCAGTTCAAGCTCTTATCGGCCTTATTTTAAATCCAGTATATTGGAATCATCGGTTTAATAGGGGGGTAATTAAGCTGACTTTAAATTTACAAAATTATACCAAGGGTTGGTATGACGCTTTTTTTTCGCTCGGATCAAAAAATAGATTTGCTTCTAACTCAACTCATGAGGAGGAGCAACTCCTGCTTATCTCGAATCTGCAAACCGTTTGGCTCTGTCGCTTTTCATTCTCCGTCAGCGTCCATTTTAATTAGGGTCACTTTTGCTAAAAAAAATATGCCATACACCACCATTCAAAAACGAAAACTCTGTCGAATCTTTATCAAACTCCGACCAGTTCAAGCTCTTATCGGCCTCATTCTAAATCCAGAATATTGGAATCATCGGTTTAATAGGGGGGTAATTAAGCTGACTTTAAATTTGCAAAATTATACCAAGGGTGGGTATCACGCTTTTTTTTCGCTCGGATCAAAAAATAGATTTGCTTCTAACTCACCTCATGAGGAGGAGCAACTCCTGCTTATCTCGAATCTGCAAACCGTTTGGCTCTGTGGCTTTTCATTCTCCGTCAGCGTCCGTTTTAACTAGGGTCACTTTTGCTAAAAAAAAACATGCCATACACCACCATTCAAAAACGAAAACTCTGTCGAATCTTTATCAAACTCCGACCAGTTCAAGCTCTTATCGGCCTTATTCTAAATCCAGAATATTTGAATCATCGGTTTAATAGGGGGGTAATTAAGCTGACTTTAAATTTGCAAAATTATACCAAGGGTGGGTATCACGCTTTTTTTTCGCTCGGATCAAAAAATAGATTTGCTTCTAACTCACCTCATGAGGAGGAGCAACTCCTGCTCATCTCGAATCTGCAAACCGTTTGGCTCTGTGGCTTTTCATTCTCCGTCAGCGTCCGTTTTAATTAGGGTCACTTTTGCTAAAAAAAATATGCCATACGCCACCATTCAAAAACGAAAACTCTGTCGAATCTTTATCAAACTCCGACCAGTTCAAGCTCTTATCGGCCTTATTCTAAATCCAGAATATTGGAATCATCGGTTGAATAGGGGGGTAATTAAGCTGACTTTAAAATTGCAAAATTATACCAAGGGTGGGTATCACGCTTTTTTTTTGCTCGGATCAAAAAATACATTTGCTTCTAACTCACCTCATGAGGAGGAGCAACTCCTGCTTATCACGAATCTGCAAACCGTTTGGCTCTGTGGCTTTTCATTCTCCGTCAGCGTCCGTTTTAATTAGGGTCACTTTTGCTAAAAAAAAACATGCCATACGCCACCATTCAAAAACGAAAACTCTGTCGAATCTTTATCAAACTCCGACCAGTTCAAGCTCTTATCGGCCTTATTCTAAATCCAGAATATTGGAATCATCGGTTTAATAGGGGGGTAATTAAGCTGACTTTAAATTTCCAAAATTATACCAAGGGTGGGTATGACGCTTTTTTTTCGCTCGGATCAAAAAATAGATTTGCTTCTAACTCACCTCATGAGGAGGAGCAACTCCTGCTTATCTCGAATCTGCAAACTGTTCAGCTCTGTGGCCTTTCATTCTCCGTCGGCGTCCGTTTTAATTAGGGTCACTTTTGCTAAAAAAAACATGCCATACGCCACCATTCAAAAACAAAAACTCTGTCGAATCTTTATCAAACTCCGACCAGTTCAAGCTCTTATCGGCCTTATTTTAAATCCAGTATATTGTAATCATCGGTTTAATAGGGGGGTAATTAAGCTGACTTTAAATTTACAAAATTATACCAAGGGTTGGTATGACGCTTTTTTTTCGCTCGGATCAAAAAATAACTTTGCTTCTAACTCACCTCATGAGGAGGAGCAACTCCTGCTTATCTCGAATCTGCAAACCGTTTGGCTCTGTGGCCTTCCATTCTCCGTCAGCGTCCGTTTTAATTAGGGTCACTTTTGCTAAAAAAAAACATGCCATACGCCACCATTCAAAAACGAAAACTCTGTCGAATCTTTATCAAACTCCGACCAGTTCAAGCTCTTATCGGCCTTATTCTAAATCCAGAATATTGAAATCATCGGTTTAATAGGGGGGTAATTAAGCTGACTTTAAATTTGCAAAATTATACCAAGGGTGGGTATCACGCTTTTTTTTCGCTCGGATCAAAAAATAGATTTGCTTCTAACTCACCTCATGAGGAGGAGCAACTCCTGCTTATCTCGAATCTGCAAACTGTTTGGCTCTGTGGCTTTTCATTCTCCGTCAGCGTCCGTTTTAATTAGGGTCACTTTTGCTAAAAAAAATATGCCATACGCCACCATTCAAAAACGAAAACTCTGTCGAATCTTTATCAAACTCCGACCAGTTCAAGCTCTTATCGGCCTTATTCTAAATCCAGAATATTGGAATCATCGGTTTAAAAGGGGGGTAATTAAGCTGACTTTAAATTTGCAAAAATTATACCAAGGGTGGGTATGACGCTTTTTTTTCGCTCGGATCAAAAAATAGATTTGCTTCTAACTCAACTCATGAGGAGGAACAACTCCTGCTTATCTCGAATCTGCAAACCGTTTGGCTCTGTGGCCTTTCATTCTCCGTTAGCGTCCGTTTTAATTAGGGTCACTTTTGCTAAAAAAAAACATGCCATACGCCACCATTCAAAAACGATAACTCTGTCGAATCTTTATCAAACTCCGACCAGTTCAAGCTCTTATCGGCCTTATTCTAAATCCAGAATATTGGAATCATCGGCTTAAAAGGGGGGTAATTAAGCTGACTTTAAATTTGCAAAATTATACCAAGGGTGGGTATCACGCTTTTTTTTCGCTCGGATCAAAAAATAGATTTGCTTCTAACTAACCTCATGAGGAGGAGCAACTCCTGATTATCTCGAATCTGCAAACCGTTTGGCTCTGAGGCTTTTCATTCCCCGTCAGGGTCTGTTTTAATTAGGGTCACTTTTGCTAAAAAAAAACATGCAATACGCCACCATTCAAAAACGAAAACTCTGTCGAATCTTTATCAAACTCTGACCAGTTCAAGCTCTTATCGGCCTTAGTCTAAATCCAGAATATTGGAATCATCGGTTTAATAGGGGGGTAATTAAGCCGACTTTAAATTTGCAAAATTATACCAAGGGTGGGTATCACGCTTTTTTTTCGCTCGGATCAAAAAATAGATTTGCTTCTAACTCACCTCATGAGGAGGAGCAACTCCTGCTTATCTCGAATCTGCAAACCGTTTGGCTCTGTGGCTTTTCATTCTCCGTCAGCGTCCGTTTTAATTAGGGTCACTTTTGCTAAAAAAAAACATGCCATACGCCACCATTCAAAAACGAAAACTCTGTCGTATCTTTATCAAACTCCGACCAGTTCAAGCTCTTATCGGCCTTATTCTAAATCCAGAATGTTGGAATCATCGGTTTAATAGGGGGGTAATTAAGCTGACTTTAAATTTGCAAAATTATACCAAGGGTGGGTATCACGCTTTTTTTTCGCTCGGATCAAAAAATAGATTTGCTTCTAACTCACCTCATGAGGAGGAGCAACTCCTGCTTATCTCGAATCTGCAAACCGTTTGGCTTTGTGGCTTTTCATTCTCCGTCAGCGTCCGTTTTAATTAGGGTCACTTTTGCTTAAAAAAAACATGCCATACGCCACCATTCAAAAAGGAAAACTCTGTCGAATCTTTATCAAACCCCGACCAGTTCAAGCTCTTATCGGCCTTATTCTAAATCCAGAATATTGAAATCATCGGTTTAATAGGGGGGTAATTAAGCTGACTTTAAATTTGCAAAATTATACCAAGGGTGGGTATCACGCTTTTTTTTCGCTCGGATCAAAAAATAGATTTTCTTCTAACTCACCTCATGAGGAGGAGCAACTCCTGCTTATCTCGAATCTGAAAACCGTTTGGCTCTGTGGCCTTTCATTCTCCGTCAGCGTCCGTTTTAATTAGGGTCACTTTTGCTAAAAAAAAACATGCCATACGCCACCATTCAAAAACGAAAACTCTGTCGAATCTTTATCAAACTCCGACCAGTTCAAGCTCTTATCGGCCTTATTCTAAATCCAGAATATTGAAATCATCGGTTTAATAGGGGGGTAATTAAGCTGACTTTAAATTTGCAAAATTATACCAAGGGTGGGTATCACGCTTTTTTTTCGCTCGGATCAAAAAATAGATTTGCTTCTAACTCACCTCATGAGGAGGAGCAACTCCTGCTTATCTTGAATCTGCAAACCGTTTGGCTCTGTGGCTTTTCATTCTCCGTCAGCGTCCGTTTTAATTAGGGTCACTTTTGCTAAAAAAAATATGCCATACGCCACCATTCAAAAACGAAAACTCTGTCGAATCTTTATCAAACTCCGACCAGTTCAAGCTCTTATCGGCCTTATTCTAAATCCAGAATATTGGAATCATCGGTTTAAAAGGGGGGTAATTGAGCTGACTTTAAATTTGCAAAAATTATACCAAGGGTGGGTATGACGCTTTTTTTTCGCTCGGATCAAAAAATAGATTTGCTTCTAACTCAACTCATGAGGAGGAACAACTCCTGCTTATCTCGAATCTGCAAACCGTTTGGCTCTGTGGCCTTTCATTCTCCGTCAGCGTCCGTTTTAATTAGGGTCACTTTTGCTAAAAAAAAACATGCCATACGCCACCATTCAAAAACGATAACTCTGTCGAATCTTTATCAAACTCCGACCAGTTCAAGCTCTTATCGGCCTTATTCTAAATCCAGAATATTGGAATCATCGGCTTAAAAGGGGGGTAATTAAGCTGACTTTAAATTTGCAAAATTATACCAAGGGTGGGTATCACGCTTTTTTTTCGCTCGGATCAAAAAATAGATTTGCTTCTAACTAACCTCGTGAGGAGGAGCAACTCCTGATTATCTCGAATCTGCAAACCGTTTGGCTCTGAGGCTTTTCATTCCCCGTCAGGGTCCGGTTTAATTAGGGTCACTTTTGCTAAAAAAAAACATGCCATACGCCACCATTCAAAAACGAAAACTCTGTCGTATCTTTATCAAACTCCGACCAGTTCAAGCTCTTATCGGCCTTATTCTAAATCCAGAATATTGGAATCATCGGTTGAATAGGGGGGTAATTAAGCTGACTTTAAAATTGCAAAATTATACCAAGGGTGGGTATCACGCTTTTTTTTCGCTCGGATCAAAAAATAGATTTGCTTCTAACTCACCTCATGAGGAGGAGCAACTCCTGCTTATCACGAATCTGCAAACCGTTTGGCTCTGTGGCTTTTCATTCTCCGTCAGCGTCCGTTTTAATTAGGGTCACTTTTGCTAAAAAAAAACATGCCATACGCCACCATTCAAAAACGATAACTCTGTCGAATCTTTATCAAACTCCGACCAGTTCAAGCTCTTATCGGCCTTATTCTAAATCCAGAATATTGGAATAATCGGTTTAATAGGGGGGTAATTAAGCTGACTTTAAATTTGCAAAATTATACCAAGGGTGGGTATCACGCTTTTTTTTCGCTCGGATCAAAAAATAGATTTGCTTCTAACTCACCTCATGAGGAGGAGCAACTCCTGCTTATCTCGAATCTGCAAACTGTTTAGCTCTGTGGCTTTTCATTCTCCGTCAGCGTCCGTTTTAATTAGGGTCACTTTTGCTAAAAAAAACATGCCATACGCCACCATTCAAAAGCAAAAACTCTGTCGAATCTTTATCAAACTCCGACCAGTTCAAGCTCTTATCGGCCTTATTTTAAATCCAGTATATTGGAATCATCGGTTTAATAGGGGGGTAATTAAGCTGACTTTAAATTTACAAAATTATACCAAGGGTTGGTATGACGCTTTTTTTTCGCTCGGATCAAAAAATAGATTTGCTTCTAACTCAACTCATGAGGAGGAGCAACTCCTGCTTATCTCGAATCTGCAAACCGTTTGGCTCTGTCGCTTTTCATTCTCCGTCAGCGTCCATTTTAATTAGGGTCACTTTTGCTAAAAAAAATATGCCATACACCACCATTCAAAAACGAAAACTCTGTCGAATCTTTATCAAACTCCGACCAGTTCAAGCTCTTATCGGCCTCATTCTAAATCCAGAATATTGGAATCATCGGTTTAATAGGGGGGTAATTAAGCTGACTTTAAATTTGCAAAAATTATACCAAGGGTGGGTATGACGCTTTTTTTTCGCTCGGATCAAAAAATAGATTTGCTTCTAACTCAACTCATGAGGAGGAACAACTCCTGCTTATCTCGAATCTGCAATCCGTTTGGCTCTGTGGCCTTTCATTCTCCGTCAGCGTCCGTTTTAATTAGGGTCACTTTTGCTAAAAAAAAACATGCCATACGCCACCATTCAAAAACGAAAACTCTGTCGAATCTTTATCAAACTCCGACCAGTTCAATCTCTTATCGGCCTTATTCTAAATCCAGAATATTGGAATCATCGGTTTAAAAGGGGGGTAATTAAGCTGACTTTAAATTTGCAAAATTATACCAAGGGTGGGTATCACGCTTTTTTTTCGCTCGGATCAAAAAATAGATTTGCTTCTAACTAACCTCATGAGGAGGAGCAACTCCTGATTATCTCGAATCTGCAAACCGTTTGGCTCTGAGGCTTTTCATTCTCCGTCAGGGTCCGTTTTAATTAGGGTCACTTTTGCTAAAAAAAAACATGCCATACGCCACCATTCAAAAACGAAAACTCTGTCGTATCTTTATCAAACTCCGACCAGTTCAAGCTCTTATCGGCCTTATTCTAAATCCAGAATGTTGGAATCATCGGTTTAATAGGGGGGTAATTAAGCTGACTTTAAATTTGCAAAAATTATACCAAGGGTGGGTATGACGCTTTTTTTTCGCTCGGATCAAAAAATAGATTTGCTTCTAACTCAACTCATGAGGAGGAACAACTCCTGCTTATCTCGAATCTGCAAACCGTTTGGCTCTGTGGCCTTTCATTCTCCGTCAGCGTCCGTTTTAATTAGGGTCACTTTTGCTAAAAAAAAACATGCCATACGCCACCATTCAAAAACGATAACTCTGTCGAATCTTTATCAAACTCCGACCAGTTCAAGCTCTTATCGGCCTTATTCTAAATCCAGAATATTGGAATCATCGGCTTAAAAGGGGGGTAATTAAGCTGACTTTAAATTTGCAAAATTATACCAAGGGTGGGTATCACGCTTTTTTTTCGCTCGGATCAAAAAATAGATTTGCTTCTAACTAACCTCGTGAGGAGGAGCAACTCCTGATTATCTCGAATCTGCAAACCGTTTGGCTCTGAGGCTTTTCATTCCCCGTCAGGGTCCGGTTTAATTAGGGTCACTTTTGCTAAAAAAAAACATGCCATACGCCACCATTCAAAAACGAAAACTCTGTCGTATCTTTATCAAACTCCGACCAGTTCAAGCTCTTATCGGCCTTATTCTAAATCCAGAATATTGGAATCATCGGTTGAATAGGGGGGTAATTAAGCTGACTTTAAAATTGCAAAATTATACCAAGGGTGGGTATCACGCTTTTTTTTCGCTCGGATCAAAAAATACATTTGCTTCTAACTCACCTCATGAGGAGGAGCAACTCCTGCTTATCACGAATCTGCAAACCGTTTGGCTCTGTGGCTTTTCATTCTCCGTCAGCGTCCGTTTTAATTAGGGTCACTTTTGCTAAAAAAAAACATGCCATACGCCACCATTCAAAAACGATAACTCTGTCGAATCTTTATCAAACTCCGACCAGTTCAAGCTCTTATCGGCCTTATTCTAAATCCAGAATATTGGAATAATCGGTTTAATAGGGGGGTAATTAAGCTGACTTTAAATTTGCAAAATTATACCAAGGGTGGGTATCACGCTTTTTTTTCGCTCGGATCAAAAAATAGATTTGCTTCTAACTCACCTCATGAGGAGGAGCAACTCCTGCTTATCTCGAATCTGCAAACTGTTTAGCTCTGTGGCTTTTCATTCTCCGTCAGCGTCCGTTTTAATTAGGGTCACTTTTGCTAAAAAAAACATGCCATACGCCACCATTCAAAAGCAAAAACTCTGTCGAATCTTTATCAAACTCCGACCAGTTCAAGCTCTTATCGGCCTTATTTTAAATCCAGTATATTGGAATCATCGGTTTAATAGGGGGGTAATTAAGCTGACTTTAAATTTACAAAATTATACCAAGGGTTGGTATGACGCTTTTTTTTCGCTCGGATCAAAAAATAGATTTGCTTCTAACTCAACTCATGAGGAGGAGCAACTCCTGCTTATCTCGAATCTGCAAACCGTTTGGCTCTGTCGCTTTTCATTCTCCGTCAGCGTCCATTTTAATTAGGGTCACTTTTGCTAAAAAAAATATGCCATACACCACCATTCAAAAACGAAAACTCTGTCGAATCTTTATCAAACTCCGACCAGTTCAAGCTCTTATCGGCCTCATTCTAAATCCAGAATATTGGAATCATCGGTTTAATAGGGGGGTAATTAAGCTGACTTTAAATTTGCAAAAATTATACCAAGGGTGGGTATGACGCTTTTTTTTCGCTCGGATCAAAAAATAGATTTGCTTCTAACTCAACTCATGAGGAGGAACAACTCCTGCTTATCTCGAATCTGCAATCCGTTTGGCTCTGTGGCCTTTCATTCTCCGTCAGCGTCCGTTTTAATTAGGGTCACTTTTGCTAAAAAAAAACATGCCATACGCCACCATTCAAAAACGAAAACTCTGTCGAATCTTTATCAAACTCCGACCAGTTCAATCTCTTATCGGCCTTATTCTAAATCCAGAATATTGGAATCATCGGTTTAAAAGGGGGGTAATTAAGCTGACTTTAAATTTGCAAAATTATACCAAGGGTGGGTATCACGCTTTTTTTTCGCTCGGATCAAAAAATAGATTTGCTTCTAACTAACCTCATGAGGAGGAGCAACTCCTGATTATCTCGAATCTGCAAACCGTTTGGCTCTGAGGCTTTTCATTCTCCGTCAGGGTCCGTTTTAATTAGGGTCACTTTTGCTAAAAAAAAACATGCCATACGCCACCATTCAAAAACGAAAACTCTGTCGTATCTTTATCAAACTCCGACCAGTTCAAGCTCTTATCGGCCTTATTCTAAATCCAGAATGTTGGAATCATCGGTTTAATAGGGGCGTAATTAAGCTGACTTTAAATTTGCAAAAATTATACCAAGGGTGGGTATGACGCTTTTTTTTCGCTCGGATCAAAAAATAGATTTGCTTCTAACTCAACTCATGAGGAGGAACAACTCCTGCTTATCTCGAATCTGCAAACCGTTTGGCTCTGTGGCCTTTCATTCTCCGTCAGCGTCCGTTTTAATTAGGGTCACTTTTGCTAAAAAAAAACATGCCATACGCCACCATTCAAAAACGAAAACTCTGTCGAATCTTTATCAAACTCCGACCAGTTCAATCTCTTATCGGCCTTATTCTAAATCCAGAATATTGGAATCATCGGTTTAAAAGGGGGGTAATTAAGCTGACTTTAAATTTGCAAAATTATACCAAGGGTGGGTATCACGCTTTTTTTTCGCTCGGATCAAAAAATAGATTTGCTTCTAACTAACCTCATGAGGAGGAGCAACTCCTGCTTATCTCGAATCTGCAAACTGTTTAGCTCTGTGGCTTTTCATTCTCCGTCAGCGTCCGTT
This sequence comes from Membranipora membranacea, assembly GCA_914767715.1. Taxonomy (NCBI): domain Eukaryota; kingdom Metazoa; phylum Bryozoa; class Gymnolaemata; order Cheilostomatida; family Membraniporidae; genus Membranipora; species Membranipora membranacea. The sequence continues at coordinate 2,900,060 of OU612073.1, forward strand.
TTAATTAGGGTCACTTTTGCTAAAAAAAACATGCCATACGCCACCATTCAAAAACAAAAACTCTGTCGAATCTTTATCAAACTCCGACCAGTTCAAGCTCTTATCGGCCTTATTTTAAATCCAGTATATTGGAATCATCGGTTTAATAGGGGGGTAATTAAGCTGACTTTAAATTTACAAAATTATACCAAGGGTTGGTATGACGCTTTTTTTTCGCTCGGATCAAAAAATAGATTTGCTTCTAACTCAACTCATGAGGAGGAGCAACTCCTGCTTATCTCGAATCTGCAAACCGTTTGGCTCTGTCGCTTTTCATTCTCCGTCAGCGTCCATTTTAATTAGGGTCACTTTTGCTAAAAAAAATATGCCATACACCACCATTCAAAAACGAAAACTCTGTCGAATCTTTATCAAACTCCGACCAGTTCAAGCTCTTATCGGCCTCATTCTAAATCCAGAATATTGGAATCATCGGTTTAATAGGGGGGTAAATAAGCTGACTTTAAATTTGCAAAAATTATACCAAGGGTGGGTATGACGCTTTTTTTTCGCTCGGATCAAAAAATAGATTTGCTTCTAACTCAACTCATGAGGAGGAACAACTCCTGCTTATCTCGAATCTGCAAACCGTTTGGCTCTGTGGCCTTTCATTCTCCGTCAGCGTCCGTTTTAACTAGGGTCACTTTTGCTAAAAAAAAACATGCCATACGCCACCATTCAAAAACGAAAACTCTGTCGAATCTTTATCAAACTCCGACCAGTTCAATCTCTTATCGGCCTTATTCTAAATCCAGAATATTGGAATCATCGGTTTAAAAGGGGGGTAATTAAGCTGACTTTAAATTTGCAAAATTATACCAAGGGTGGGTATCACGCTTTTTTTTCGCTCGGATCAAAAAATAGATTTGCTTCTAACTAACCTCATGAGGAGGAGCAACTCCTGATTATCTCGAATCTGCAAACCGTTTGGCTCTGAGGCTTTTCATTCTCCGTCAGGGTCCGTTTTAATTAGGGTCACTTTTGCTAAAAAAAAACATGCCATACGCCACCATTCAAAAACGAAAACTCTGTCGTATCTTTATCAAACTCCGACCAGTTCAAGCTCTTATCGGCCTTATTCTAAATCCAGAATGTTGGAATCATCGGTTTAATAGGGGGGTAATTAAGCTGACTTTAAATTTGCAAAAATTATACCAAGGGTGGGTATGACGCTTTTTTTTCGCTCGGATCAAAAAATAGATTTGCTTCTAACTCAACTCATGAGGAGGAACAACTCCTGCTTATCTCGAATCTGCAAACCGTTTGGCTCTGTGGCCTTTCATTCTCCGTCAGCGTCCGTTTTAATTAGGGTCACTTTTGCTAAAAAAAAACATGCCATACGCCACCATTCAAAAACGAAAACTCTGTCGAATCTTTATCAAACTCCGACCAGTTCAATCTCTTATCGGCCTTATTCTAAATCCAGAATATTGGAATCATCGGTTTAAAAGGGGGGTAATTAAGCTGACTTTAAATTTGCAAAATTATACCAAGGGTGGGTACCACGCTTTTTTTTCGCTCGGATCAAAAAATAGATTTGCTTCTAACTAACCTCATGAGGAGGAGCAACTCCTGATTATCTCGAATCTGCAAACCGTTTGGCTCTGAGGCTTTTCATTCTCCGTCAGGGTCCGTTTTAATTAGGGTCACTTTTGCTAAAAAAAAACATGCCATACGCCACCATTCAAAAGCGAAAACTCTGTCGAATCTTTATCAAACTCTGACCAGTTCAAGCTCTTATCGGCCTTAGTCTAAATCCAGAATATTGGAATCATCGGTTTAATAGGGGGGTAATTAAGCCGACTTTAAATTTGCAAAATTATACCAAGGGTGGGTATCACGCTTTTTTTTCGCTCGGATCAAAAAATAGATTTGCTTCTAACTCACCTCATGAGGAGGAGCAACTCCTGCTTATCTCGAATCTGCAAACCGTTTGGCTCTGTGGCTTTTCATTCTCCGTCAGCGTCCGTTTTAATTAGGGTCACTTTTGCTAAAAAAAAACATGCCATACGCCACCATTCAAAAACGAAAACTCTGTCGAATCTTTATCAAACTCCGACCAGTTCAATCTCTTATCGGCCTTATTCTAAATCCAGAATATTGGAATCATCGGTTTAAAAGGGGGGTAATTAAGCTGACTTTAAATTTGCAAAATTATACCAAGGGTGGGTATCACGCTTTTTTTTCGCTCGGATCAAAAAATAGATTTGCTTCTAACTAACCTCATGAGGAGGAGCAACTCCTGATTATCTCGAATCTGCAAACCGTTTGGCTCTGAGGCTTTTCATTCTCCGTCAGGGTCCGTTTTAATTAGGGTCACTTTTGCTAAAAAAAAACATGCCATACGCCACCATTCAAAAACGAAAACTCTGTCGTATCTTTATCAAACTCCGACCAGTTCAAGCTCTTATCGGCCTTATTCTAAATCGCGAATGTTGGAATCATCGGTTTAATAGGGGGGTAATTAAGCTGACTTTAAATTTGCAAAAATTATACCAAGGGTGGGTATGACGCTTTTTTTTCGCCCGGATCAAAAAATAGATTTGCTTCTAACTCAACTCATGAGGAGGAACAACTCCTGCTTATCTCGAATCTGCAAACCGTTTGGCTCTGTGGCCTTTCATTCTCCGTCAGCGTCCGTTTTAATTAGGGTCACTTTTGCTAAAAAAAAACATGCCATACGCCACCATTCAAAAACGAAAACTCTGTCGAATCTTTATCAAACTCCGACCAGTTCAATCTCTTATCGGCCTTATTCTAAATCCAGAATATTGGAATCATCGGTTTAAAAGGGGGGTAATTAAGCTGACTTTAAATTTGCAAAATTATACCAAGGGTGGGTATCACGCTTTTTTTTCGCTCGGATCAAAAAATAGATTTGCTTCTAACTAACCTCATGAGGAGGAGCAACTCCTGCTTATCTCGAATCTGCAAACTGTTTAGCTCTGTGGCTTTTCATTCTCCGTCAGCGTCCGTTTTAATTAGGGTCACTTTTGCTAAAAAAAACATGCCATACGCCACCATTCAAAAACAAAAACTCTGTCGAATCTTTATCAAACTCCGACCAGTTCAAGCTCTTATCGGCCTTATTTTAAATCCAGTATATTGGAATCATCGGTTTAATAGGGGGGTAATTAACCTGACTTTAAATTTACAAAATTATACCAAGGGTTGGTATGACGCTTTTTTTTCGCTCGGATCAAAAAATAGATTTGCTTCTAACTCAACTCATGAGGAGGAGCAACTCCTGCTTATCTCGAATCTGCAAACCGTTTGGCTCTGTCGCTTTTCATTCTCCGTCAGCGTCCATTTTAATTAGGGTCACTTTTGCTAAAAAAAATATGCCATACACCACCATTCAAAAACGAAAACTCTGTCGAATCTTTATCAAACTCCGACCAGTTCAAGCTCTTATCGGCCTCATTCTAAATCCAGAATATTGGAATCATCGGTTTAATAGGGGGGTAATTAAGCTGACTTTAAATTTGCAAAAATTATACCAAGGGTGGGTATGACGCTTTTTTTTCGCTCGGATCAAAAAATAGATTTGCTTCTAACTCAACTCATGAGGAGGAACAACTCCTGCTTATCTCGAATCTGCAAACCGTTTGGCTCTGTGGCCTTTCATTCTCCGTCAGCGTCCGTTTTAATTAGGGTCACTTTTGCTAAAAAAAAACATGCCATACGCCACCATTCAAAAACGAAAACTCTGTCGAATCTTTATCAAACTCCGACCAGTTCAATCTCTTATCGGCCTTATTCTAAATCCAGAATATTGGAATCATCGGTTTAAAAGGGGGGTAATTAAGCTGACTTTAAATTTGCAAAATTATACCAAGGGTGGGTATCACGCTTTTTTTTCGCTCGGATCAAAAAATAGATTTGCTTCTAACTAACCTCATGAGGAGGAGCAACTCCTGATTATCTCGAATCTGCAAACCGTTTGGCTCTGAGGCTTTTCATTCTCCGTCAGGGTCCGTTTTAATTAGGGTCACTTTTGCTAAAAAAAAACATGCCATACGCCACCATTCAAAAACGAAAACTCTGTCGTATCTTTATCAAACTCCGACCAGTTCAAGCTCTTATCGGCCTTATTCTAAATCCAGAATGTTGGAATCATCGGTTTAATAGAGGGGTAATTAAGCTGACTTTAAATTTGCAAAAATTATACCAAGGGTGGGTATGACGCTTTTTTTTCGCTCGGATCAAAAAATAGATTTGCTTCTAACTCAACTCATGAGGAGGAACAACTCCTGCTTATCTCGAATCTGCAAACCGTTTGGCTCTGTGGCCTTTCATTCTCCGTCAGCGTCCGTTTTAATTAGGGTCACTTTTGCTAAAAAAAAACATGCCATACGCCACCATTCAAAAACGAAAACTCTGTCGAATCTTTATCAAACTCCGACCAGTTCAATCTCTTATCGGCCTTATTCTAAATCCAGAATATTGGAATCATCGGTTTAAAAGGGGGGTAATTAAGCTGACTTTAAATTTGCAAAATTATACCAAGGGTGGGTACCACGCTTTTTTTTCGCTCGGATCAAAAAATAGATTTGCTTCTAACTAACCTCATGAGGAGGAGCAACTCCTGATTATCTCGAATCTGCAAACCGTTTGGCTCTGAGGCTTTTCATTCTCCGTCAGGGTCCGTTTTAATTAGGGTCACTTTTGCTAAAAAAAAACATGCCATACGCCACCATTCAAAAGCGAAAACTCTGTCGAATCTTTATCAAACTCTGACCAGTTCAAGCTCTTATCGGCCTTAGTCTAAATCCAGAATATTGGAATCATCGGTTTAATAGGGGGGTAATTAAGCCGACTTTAGATTTGCAAAATTATACCAAGGGTGGGTATCACGCTTTTTTTTCGCTCGGATCAAAAAATAGATTTGCTTCTAACTCACCTCATGAGGAGGAGCAACTCCTGCTTATCTCGAATCTGCAAACCGTTTGGCTCTGTGGCTTTTCATTCTCCGTCAGCGTCCGTTTTAATTAGGGTCACTTTTGCTAAAAAAAAACATGCCATACGCCACCATTCAAAAACGAAAACTCTGTCGTATCTTTATCAAACTCTGACCAGTTCAAGCTCTTATCGGCCTTAGTCTAAATCCAGAATGTTGGAATCATCGGTTTAATAGGGGGGTAATTAAGCCGACTTTAAATTTGCAAAATTATACCAAGGGTGGGTATCACGCTTTTTTTTCGCTCGGATCAAAAAATAGATTTGCTTCTAACTCACCTCATGAGGAGGAGCAACTCCTGCTTATCTCGAATCTGCAAACCGTTTGGCTCTGTGGCTTTTCATTCTCCGTCAGCGTCCGTTTTAATTAGGGTCACTTTTGCTAAAAAAAAACATGCCATACGCCACCATTCAAAAACGAAAACTCTGTCGTATCTTTATCAAACTCCGACCAGTTCAAGCTCTTATCGGCCTTATTCTAAATCCAGAATGTTGGAATCATCGGTTTAATAGGGGGGTAATTAAGCTGACTTTAAATTTGCAAAATTATACCAAGGGTGGGTATCACGCTTTTTTTTCGCTCGGATCAAAAAATAGATTTGCTTCTAACTCACCTCATGAGGAGGAGCAACTCCTGCTTATCTCGAATCTGCAAACCGTTTGGCTTTGTGGCTTTTCATTCTCCGTCAGCGTCCGTTTTAATTAGGGTCACTTTTGCTTAAAAAAAACATGCCATACGCCACCATTCAAAAAGGAAAACTCTGTCGAATCTTTATCAAACCCCGACCAGTTCAAGCTCTTATCGGCCTTATTCTAAATCCAGAATATTGAAATCATCGGTTTAATAGGGGGGTAATTAAGCTGACTTTAAATTTGCAAAATTATACCAAGGGTGGGTATCACGCTTTTTTTTCGCTCGGATCAAAAAATAGATTTTCTTCTAACTCACCTCATGAGGAGGAGCAACTCCTGCTTATCTCGAATCTGCAAACCGTTTGGCTCTGTGGCCTTTCATTCTCCGTCAGCGTCCGTTTTAATTAGGGTCACTTTTGCTAAAAAAAAACATGCCATACGCCACCATTCAAAAACGAAAACTCTGTCGAATCTTTATCAAACTCCGACCAGTTCAAGCTCTTATCGGCCTTATTCTAAATCCAGAATATTGAAATCATCGGTTTAATAGGGGGGTAATTAAGCTGACTTTAAATTTGCAAAATTATACCAAGGGTGGGTATCACGCTTTTTTTTCGCTCGGATCAAAAAATAGATTTGCTTCTAACTCACCTCATGAGGAGGAGCAACTCCTGCTTATCTTGAATCTGCAAACCGTTTGGCTCTGTGGCTTTTCATTCTCCGTCAGCGTCCGTTTTAATTAGGGTCACTTTTGCTAAAAAAAATATGCCATACGCCACCATTCAAAAACGAAAACTCTGTCGAATCTTTATCAAACTCCGACCAGTTCAAGCTCTTATCGGCCTTATTCTAAATCCAGAATATTGGAATCATCGGTTTAAAAGGGGGGTAATTGAGCTGACTTTAAATTTGCAAAAATTATACCAAGGGTGGGTATGACGCTTTTTTTTCGCTCGGATCAAAAAATAGATTTGCTTCTAACTCAACTCATGAGGAGGAACAACTCCTGCTTATCTCGAATCTGCAAACCGTTTGGCTCTGTGGCCTTTCATTCTCCGTCAGCGTCCGTTTTAATTAGGGTCACTTTTGCTAAAAAAAAACATGCCATACGCCACCATTCAAAAACGATAACTCTGTCGAATCTTTATCAAACTCCGACCAGTTCAAGCTCTTATCGGCCTTATTCTAAATCCAGAATATTGGAATCATCGGCTTAAAAGGGGGGTAATTAAGCTGACTTTAAATTTGCAAAATTATACCAAGGGTGGGTATCACGCTTTTTTTTCGCTCGGATCAAAAAATAGATTTGCTTCTAACTAACCTCGTGAGGAGGAGCAACTCCTGATTATCTCGAATCTGCAAACCGTTTGGCTCTGAGGCTTTTCATTCCCCGTCAGGGTCCGGTTTAATTAGGGTCACTTTTGCTAAAAAAAAACATGCCATACGCCACCATTCAAAAACGAAAACTCTGTCGTATCTTTATCAAACTCCGACCAGTTCAAGCTCTTATCGGCCTTATTCTAAATCCAGAATATTGGAATCATCGGTTGAATAGGGGGGTAATTAAGCTGACTTTAAAATTGCAAAATTATACCAAGGGTGGGTATCACGCTTTTTTTTCGCTCGGATCAAAAAATACATTTGCTTCTAACTCACCTCATGAGGAGGAGCAACTCCTGATTATCTCGAATCTGCAAACCGTTTGGCTCTGAGGCTTTTCATTCTCCGTCAGGGTCCGTTTTAATTAGGGTCACTTTTGCTAAAAAAAAACATGCCATACGCCACCATTCAAAAACGAAAACTCTGTCGTATCTTTATCAAACTCCGACCAGTTCAAGCTCTTATCGGCCTTATTCTAAATCCAGAATGTTGGAATCATCGGTTTAATAGGGGGGTAATTAAGCTGACTTTAAATTTGCAAAAATTATACCAAGGGTGGGTATGACGCTTTTTTTTCGCTCGGATCAAAAAATAGATTTGCTTCTAACTCAACTCATGAGGAGGAACAACTCCTGCTTATCTCGAATCTGCAAACCGTTTGGCTCTGTGGCCTTTCATTCTCCGTCAGCGTCCGTTTTAATTAGGGTCACTTTTGCTAAAAAAAAACATGCCATACGCCACCATTCAAAAACGAAAACTCTGTCGAATCTTTATCAAACTCCGACCAGTTCAATCTCTTATCGGCCTTATTCTAAATCCAGAATATTGGAATCATCGGTTTAAAAGGGAGGTAATTAAGCTGACTTTAAATTTGCAAAATTATACCAAGGGTGGGTACCACGCTTTTTTTTCGCTCGGATCAAAAAATAGATTTGCTTCTAACTAACCTCATGAGGAGGAGCAACTCCTGATTATCTCGAATCTGCAAACCGTTTGGCTCTGAGGCTTTTCATTCTCCGTCAGGGTCCGTTTTAATTAGGGTCACTTTTGCTAAAAAAAAACATGCCATACGCCACCATTCAAAAGCGAAAACTCTGTCGAATCTTTATCAAACTCTGACCAGTTCAAGCTCTTATCGGCCTTAGTCTAAATCCAGAATATTGGAATCATCGGTTTAATAGGGGGGTAATTAAGCCGACTTTAGATTTGCAAAATTATACCAAGGGTGGGTATCACGCTTTTTTTTCGCTCGGATCAAAAAATAGATTTGCTTCTAACTCACCTCATGAGGAGGAGCAACTCCTGCTTATCTCGAATCTGCAAACCGTTTGGCTCTGTGGCTTTTCATTCTCCGTCAGCGTCCGTTTTAATTAGGGTCACTTTTGCTAAAAAAAAACATGCCATACGCCACCATTCAAAAACGAAAACTCTGTCGTATCTTTATCAAACTCTGACCAGTTCAAGCTCTTATCGGCCTTAGTCTAAATCCAGAATGTTGGAATCATCGGTTTAATAGGGGGGTAATTAAGCCGACTTTAAATTTGCAAAATTATACCAAGGGTGGGTATCACGCTTTTTTTTCGCTCGGATCAAAAAATAGATTTGCTTCTAACTCACCTCATGAGGAGGAGCAACTCCTGCTTATCTCGAATCTGCAAACCGTTTGGCTCTGTGGCTTTTCATTCTCCGTCAGCGTCCGTTTTAATTAGGGTCACTTTTGCTAAAAAAAAACATGCCATACGCCACCATTCAAAAACGAAAACTCTGTCGTATCTTTATCAAACTCCGACCAGTTCAAGCTCTTATCGGCCTTATTCTAAATCCAGAATGTTGGAATCATCGGTTTAATAGGGGGGTAATTAAGCTGACTTTAAATTTGCAAAATTATACCAAGGGTGGGTATCACGCTTTTTTTTCGCTCGGATCAAAAAATAGATTTGCTTCTAACTCACCTCATGAGGAGGAGCAACTCCTGCTTATCTCGAATCTGCAAACCGTTTGGCTTTGTGGCTTTTCATTCTCCGTCAGCGTCCGTTTTAATTAGGGTCACTTTTGCTTAAAAAAAACATGCCATACGCCACCATTCAAAAAGGAAAACTCTGTCGAATCTTTATCAAACCCCGACCAGTTCAAGCTCTTATCGGCCTTATTCTAAATCCAGAATATTGAAATCATCGGTTTAATAGGGGGGTAATTAAGCTGACTTTAAATTTGCAAAATTATACCAAGGGTGGGTATCACGCTTTTTTTTCGCTCGGATCAAAAAATAGATTTTCTTCTAACTCACCTCATGAGGAGGAGCAACTCCTGCTTATCTCGAATCTGCAAACCGTTTGGCTCTGTGGCCTTTCATTCTCCGTCAGCGTCCGTTTTAATTAGGGTCACTTTTGCTAAAAAAAAACATGCCATACGCCACCATTCAAAAACGAAAACTCTGTCGAATCTTTATCAAACTCCGACCAGTTCAAGCTCTTATCGGCCTTATTCTAAATCCAGAATATTGAAATCATCGGTTTAATAGGGGGGTAATTAAGCTGACTTTAAATTTGCAAAATTATACCAAGGGTGGGTATCACGCTTTTTTTTCGCTCGGATCAAAAAATAGATTTGCTTCTAACTCACCTCATGAGGAGGAGCAACTCCTGCTTATCTTGAATCTGCAAACCGTTTGGCTCTGTGGCTTTTCATTCTCCGTCAGCGTCCGTTTTAATTAGGGTCACTTTTGCTAAAAAAAATATGCCATACGCCACCATTCAAAAACGAAAACTCTGTCGAATCTTTATCAAACTCCGACCAGTTCAAGCTCTTATCGGCCTTATTCTAAATCCAGAATATTGGAATCATCGGTTTAAAAGGGGGGTAATTGAGCTGACTTTAAATTTGCAAAAATTATACCAAGGGTGGGTATGACGCTTTTTTTTCGCTCGGATCAAAAAATAGATTTGCTTCTAACTCAACTCATGAGGAGGAACAACTCCTGCTTATCTCGAATCTGCAAACCGTTTGGCTCTGTGGCCTTTCATTCTCCGTCAGCGTCCGTTTTAATTAGGGTCACTTTTGCTAAAAAAAAACATGCCATACGCCACCATTCAAAAACGATAACTCTGTCGAATCTTTATCAAACTCCGACCAGTTCAAGCTCTTATCGGCCTTATTCTAAATCCAGAATATTGGAATCATCGGCTTAAAAGGGGGGTAATTAAGCTGACTTTAAATTTGCAAAATTATACCAAGGGTGGGTATCACGCTTTTTTTTCGCTCGGATCAAAAAATAGATTTGCTTCTAACTAACCTCGTGAGGAGGAGCAACTCCTGATTATCTCGAATCTGCAAACCGTTTGGCTCTGAGGCTTTTCATTCCCCGTCAGGGTCCGGTTTAATTAGGGTCACTTTTGCTAAAAAAAAACATGCCATACGCCACCATTCAAAAACGAAAACTCTGTCGTATCTTTATCAAACTCCGACCAGTTCAAGCTCTTATCGGCCTTATTCTAAATCCAGAATATTGGAATCATCGGTTGAATAGGGGGGTAATTAAGCTGACTTTAAAATTGCAAAATTATACCAAGGGTGGGTATCACGCTTTTTTTTCGCTCGGATCAAAAAATACATTTGCTTCTAACTCACCTCATGAGGAGGAGCAACTCCTGCTTATCACGAATCTGCAAACCGTTTGGCTCTGTGGCTTTTCATTCTCCGTCAGCGTCCGTTTTAATTAGGGTCACTTTTGCTAAAAAAAAACATGCCATACGCCACCATTCAAAAACGATAACTCTGTCGAATCTTTATCAAACTCCGACCAGTTCAAGCTCTTATCGGCCTTATTCTAAATCCAGAATATTGGAATAATCGGTTTAATAGGGGGGTAATTAAGCTGACTTTAAATTTGCAAAATTATACCAAGGGTGGGTATCACGCTTTTTTTTCGCTCGGATCAAAAAATAGATTTGCTTCTAACTCACCTCATGAGGAGGAGCAACTCCTGCTTATCTCGAATCTGCAAACTGTTTAGCTCTGTGGCTTTTCATTCTCCGTCAGCGTCCGTTTTAATTAGGGTCACTTTTGCTAAAAAAAACATGCCATACGCCACCATTCAAAAGCAAAAACTCTGTCGAATCTTTATCAAACTCCGACCAGTTCAAGCTCTTATCGGCCTTATTTTAAATCCAGTATATTGGAATCATCGGTTTAATAGGGGGGTAATTAAGCTGACTTTAAATTTACAAAATTATACCAAGGGTTGGTATGACGCTTTTTTTTCGCTCGGATCAAAAAATAGATTTGCTTCTAACTCAACTCATGAGGAGGAGCAACTCCTGCTTATCTCGAATCTGCAAACCGTTTGGCTCTGTCGCTTTTCATTCTCCGTCAGCGTCCATTTTAATTAGGGTCACTTTTGCTAAAAAAAATATGCCATACACCACCATTCAAAAACGAAAACTCTGTCGAATCTTTATCAAACTCCGACCAGTTCAAGCTCTTATCGGCCTCATTCTAAATCCAGAATATTGGAATCATCGGTTTAATAGGGGGGTAATTAAGCTGACTTTAAATTTGCAAAAATTATACCAAGGGTGGGTATGACGCTTTTTTTTCGCTCGGATCAAAAAATAGATTTGCTTCTAACTCAACTCATGAGGAGGAACAACTCCTGCTTATCTCGAATCTGCAATCCGTTTGGCTCTGTGGCCTTTCATTCTCCGTCAGCGTCCGTTTTAATTAGGGTCACTTTTGCTAAAAAAAAACATGCCATACGCCACCATTCAAAAACGAAAACTCTGTCGAATCTTTATCCAACTCCGACCAGTTCAATCTCTTATCGGCCTTATTCTAAATCCAGAATATTGGAATCATCGGTTTAAAAGGGGGGTAATTAAGCTGACTTTAAATTTGCAAAATTATACCAAGGGTGGGTATCACGCTTTTTTTTCGCTCGGATCAAAAAATAGATTTGCTTCTAACTAACCTCATGAGGAGGAGCAACTCCTGATTATCTCGAATCTGCAAACCGTTTGGCTCTGAGGCTTTTCATTCTCCGTCAGGGTCCGTTTTAATTAGGGTCACTTTTGCTAAAAAAAAAACATGCCATACGCCACCATTCAAAAACGAAAACTCTGTCGTATCTTTATCAAACTCCGACCAGTTCAAGCTCTTATCGGCCTTATTCTAAATCCAGAATGTTGGAATCATCGGTTTAATAGGGGGGTAATTAAGCTGACTTTAAATTTGCAAAAATTATACCAAGGGTGGGTATGACGCTTTTTTTTCGCTCGGATCAAAAAATAGATTTGCTTCTAACTCAACTCATGAGGAGGAACAACTCCTGCTTATCTCGAATCTGCAAACCGTTTGGCTCTGTGGCCTTTCATTCTCCGTCAGCGTCCGTTTTAATTAGGGTCACTTTTGCTAAAAAAAAACATGCCATACGCCACCATTCAAAAACGAAAACTCTGTCGAATCTTTATCAAACTCCGACCAGTTCAATCTCTTATCGGCCTTATTCTAAATCCAGAATATTGGAATCATCGGTTTAAAAGGGGGGTAATTAAGCTGACTTTAAATTTGCAAAATTATACCAAGGGTGGGTATCACGCTTTTTTTTCGCTCGGATCAAAAAATAGATTTGCTTCTAACTAACCTCATGAGGAGGAGCAACTCCTGCTTATCTCGAATCTGCAAACTGTTTAGCTCTGTGGCTTTTCATTCTCCGTCAGCGTCCGTTTTAATTAGGGTCACTTTTGCTAAAAAAAACATGCCATACGCCACCATTCAAAAACAAAAACTCTGTCGAATCTTTATCAAACTCCGACCAGTTCAAGCTCTTATCGGCCTTATTTTAAATCCAGTATATTGGAATCATCGGTTTAATAGGGGGGTAATTAAGCTGACTTTAAATTTACAAAATTATACCAAGGGTTGGTATGACGCTTTTTTTTCGCTCGGATCAAAAAATAGATTTGCTTCTAACTCAACTCATGAGGAGGAGCAACTCCTGCTTATCTCGAATCTGCAAACCGTTTGGCTCTGTCGCTTTTCATTCTCCGTCAGCGTCCATTTTAATTAGGGTCACTTTTGCTAAAAAAAATATGCCATACACCACCATTCAAAAACGAAAACTCTGTCGAATCTTTATCAAACTCCGACCAGTTCAAGCTCTTATCGGCCTCATTCTAAATCCAGAATATTGGAATCATCGGTTTAATAGGGGGGTAAATAAGCTGACTTTAAATTTGCAAAAATTATACCAAGGGTGGGTATGACGCTTTTTTTTCGCTCGGATCAAAAAATAGATTTGCTTCTAACTCAACTCATGAGGAGGAACAACTCCTGCTTATCTCGAATCTGCAAACCGTTTGGCTCTGTGGCCTTTCATTCTCCGTCAGCGTCCGTTTTAATTAGGGTCACTTTTGCTAAAAAAAAACATGCCATACGCCACCATTCAAAAACGAAAACTCTGTCGAATCTTTATCAAACTCCGACCAGTTCAATCTCTTATCGGCCTTATTCTAAATCCAGAATATTGGAATCATCGGTTTAAAAGGGGGGTAATTAAGCTGACTTTAAATTTGCAAAATTATACCAAGGGTGGGTATCACGCTTTTTTTTCGCTCGGATCAAAAAATAGATTTGCTTCTAACTAACCTCATGAGGAGGAGCAACTCCTGATTATCTCGAATCTGCAAACCGTTTGGCTCTGAGGCTTTTCATTCTCCGTCAGGGTCCGTTTTAATTAGGGTCACTTTTGCTAAAAAAAAACATGCCATACGCCACCATTCAAAAACGAAAACTCTGTCGTATCTTTATCAAACTCCGACCAGTTCAAGCTCTTATCGGCCTTATTCTAAATCCAGAATGTTGGAATCATCGGTTTAATAGGGGGGTAATTAAGCTGACTTTAAATTTGCAAAAATTATACCAAGGGTGGGTATGACGCTTTTTTTTCGCTCGGATAAAAAAATAGATTTGCTTCTAACTCAACTCATGAGGAGGAACAACTCCTGCTTATCTCGAATCTGCAAACCGTTTGGCTCTGTGGCCTTTCATTCTCCGTCAGCGTCCGTTTTAATTAGGGTCACTTTTGCTAAAAAAAAACATGCCATACGCCACCATTCAAAAACGAAAACTCTGTCGAATCTTTATCAAACTCCGACCAGTTCAATCTCTTATCGGCCTTATTCTAAATCCAGAATATTGGAATCATCGGTTTAAAAGGGGGGTAATTAAGCTGACTTTAAATTTGCAAAATTATACCAAGGGTGGGTATCACGCTTTTTTTTCGCTCGGATCAAAAAATAGATTTGCTTCTAACTAACCTCATGAGGAGGAGCAACTCCTGATTATCTCGAATCTGCAAACCGTTTGGCTCTGAGGCTTTTCATTCTCCGTCAGGGTCCGTTTTAATTAGGGTCACTTTTGCTAAAAAAAAACATGCCATACGCCACCATTCAAAAGCGAAAACTCTGTCGAATCTTTATCAAACTCTGACCAGTTCAAGCTCTTATCGGCCTTAGTCTAAATCCAGAATATTGGAATCATCGGTTTAATAGGGGGGTAATTAAGCCGACTTTAAATTTGCAAAATTATACCAAGGGTGGGTATCACGCTTTTTTTTCGCTCGGATCAAAAAATAGATTTGCTTCTAACTCACCTCATGAGGAGGAGCAACTCCTGCTTATCTCGAATCTGCAAACCGTTTGGCTCTGTGGCTTTTCATTCTCCGTCAGCGTCCGTTTTAATTAGGGTCACTTTTGCTAAAAAAAAACATGCCATACGCCACCATTCAAAAACGAAAACTCTGTCGAATCTTTATCAAACTCCGACCAGTTCAATCTCTTATCGGCCTTATTCTAAATCCAGAATATTGGAATCATCGGTTTAAAAGGGGGGTAATTAAGCTGACTTTAAATTTGCAAAATTATACCAAGGGTGGGTATCACGCTTTTTTTTCGCTCGGATCAAAAAATAGATTTCCTTCTAACTAACCTCATGAGGAGGAGCAACTCCTGATTATCTCGAATCTGCAAACCGTTTGGCTCTGAGGCTTTTCATTCTCCGTCAGGGTCCGTTTTAATTAGGGTCACTTTTGCTAAAAAAAAACATGCCATACGCCACCATTCAAAAACGAAAACTCTGTCGTATCTTTATCAAACTCCGACCAGTTCAAGCTCTTATCGGCCTTATTCTAAATCCAGAATGTTGGAATCATCGGTTTAATAGGGGGGTAATTAAGCTGACTTTAAATTTGCAAAAATTATACCAAGGGTGGGTATGACGCTTTTTTTTCGCCCGGATCAAAAAATAGATTTGCTTCTAACTCAACTCATGAGGAGGAACAACTCCTGCTTATCTCGAATCTGCAAACCGTTTGGCTCTGTGGCCTTTCATTCTCCGTCAGCGTCCGTTTTAATTAGGGTCACTTTTGCTAAAAAAAAACATGCCATACGCCACCATTCAAAAACGAAAACTCTGTCGAATCTTTATCAAACTCCGACCAGTTCAATCTCTTATCGGCCTTATTCTAAATCCAGAATATTGGAATCATCGGTTTAAAAGGGGGGTAATTAAGCTGACTTTAAATTTGCAAAATTATACCAAGGGTGGGTATCACGCTTTTTTTTCGCTCGGATCAAAAAATAGATTTGCTTCTAACTAACCTCATGAGGAGGAGCAACTCCTGCTTATCTCGAATCTGCAAACTGTTTAGCTCTGTGGCTTTTCATTCTCCGTCAGCGTCCGTTTTAATTAGGGTCACTTTTGCTAAAAAAAACATGCCATACGCCACCATTCAAAAACAAAAACTCTGTCGAATCTTTATCAAACTCCGACCAGTTCAAGCTCTTATCGGCCTTATTTTAAATCCAGTATATTGGAATCATCGGTTTAATAGGGGGGTAATTAACCTGACTTTAAATTTACAAAATTATACCAAGGGTTGGTATGACGCTTTTTTTTCGCTCGGATCAAAAAATAGATTTGCTTCTAACTCAACTCATGAGGAGGAGCAACTCCTGCTTATCTCGAATCTGCAAACCGTTTGGCTCTGTCGCTTTTCATTCTCCGTCAGCGTCCATTTTAATTAGGGTCACTTTTGCTAAAAAAAATATGCCATACACCACCATTCAAAAACGAAAACTCTGTCGAATCTTTATCAAACTCCGACCAGTTCAAGCTCTTATCGGCCTCATTCTAAATCCAGAATATTGGAATCATCGGTTTAATAGGGGGGTAATTAAGCTGACTTTAAATTTGCAAAAATTATACCAAGGGTGGGTATGACGCTTTTTTTTCGCTCGGATCAAAAAATAGATTTGCTTCTAACTCAACTCATGAGGAGGAACAACTCCTGCTTATCTCGAATCTGCAAACCGTTTGGCTCTGTGGCCTTTCATTCTCCGTCAGCGTCCGTTTTAATTAGGGTCACTTTTGCTAAAAAAAAACATGCCATACGCCACCATTCAAAAACGAAAACTCTGTCGAATCTTTATCAAACTCCGACCAGTTCAATCTCTTATCGGCCTTATTCTAAATCCAGAATATTGGAATCATCGGTTTAAAAGGGGGGTAATTAAGCTGACTTTAAATTTGCAAAATTATACCAAGGGTGGGTACCACGCTTTTTTTTCGCTCGGATCAAAAAATAGATTTGCTTCTAACTAACCTCATGAGGAGGAGCAACTCCTGATTATCTCGAATCTGCAAACCGTTTGGCTCTGAGGCTTTTCATTCTCCGTCAGGGTCCGTTTTAATTAGGGTCACTTTTGCTAAAAAAAAACATGCCATACGCCACCATTCAAAAGCGAAAACTCTGTCGAATCTTTATCAAACTCTGACCAGTTCAAGCTCTTATCGGCCTTAGTCTAAATCCAGAATATTGGAATCATCGGTTTAATAGGGGGGTAATTAAGCCGACTTTAGATTTGCAAAATTATACCAAGGGTGGGTATCACGCTTTTTTTTCGCTCGGATCAAAAAATAGATTTGCTTCTAACTCACCTCATGAGGAGGAGCAACTCCTGCTTATCTCGAATCTGCAAACCGTTTGGCTCTGTGGCTTTTCATTCTCCGTCAGCGTCCGTTTTAATTAGGGTCACTTTTGCTAAAAAAAAACATGCCATACGCCACCATTCAAAAACGAAAACTCTGTCGTATCTTTATCAAACTCCGACCAGTTCAAGCTCTTATCGGCCTTATTCTAAATCCAGAATGTTGGAATCATCGGTTTAATAGGGGGGTAATTAAGCTGACTTTAAATTTGCAAAATTATACCAAGGGTGGGTATCACGCTTTTTTTTCGCTCGGATCAAAAAATAGATTTGCTTCTAACTCACCTCATGAGGAGGAGCAACTCCTGCTTATCTCGAATCTGCAAACCGTTTGGCTCTGTGGCTTTTCATTCTCCGTCAGCGTCCGTTTTAATTAGGGTCACTTTTGCTAAAAAAAATATGCCATACGCCACCATTCAAAAACGAAAACTCTGTCGAATCTTTATCAAACTCCGACCAGTTCAAGCTCTTATCGGCCTTATTCTAAATCCAGAATATTGGAATCATCGGTTGAATAGGGGGGTAATTAAGCTGACTTTAAAATTGCAAAATTATACCAAGGGTGGGTATGACGCTTTTTTCTCGCTCGGATCAAAAAATACATTTGCTTCTAACTCACCTCATGAGGAGGAGCAACTCCTGCTTATCACGAATCTGCAAACCGTTTGGCTCTGTGGCTTTTCATTCTCCGTCAGCGTCCGTTTTAATTAGGGTCACTTTTGCTAAAAAAAAACATGCCATACGCCACCATTCAAAAACGAAAACTCTGTCGAATCTTTATCAAACTCCGACCAGTACAAGCTCTTATCGGCCTTATTCTAAATCCAGAATATTGGAATCATCGGTTTAATAGGGGGGTAATTAAGCTGACTTTAAATTTGCAAAATTATACCAAGGGTGGGTATCACACTTTTTTTTCGCTCGGATCAAAATATAGATTTGCTTCTAACTCACCTCATGAGGAGGAGCAACTCCTGCTTATCTCGAATCTGCAAACCGTTTGGCTCTGTGGCTTTTCATTCTCCGTCAGCGTCCGTATTGATTCGGGTCATTTTTGCTAAAAAAAAACATGCCATACGCCACCATTCAAAAACGAAAACTCTGTCGAATCTTTATCAAACTCCGACCAGTTCAAGCTCTTATCGGCCTTATTCTATATCCAGAATATTGGAATCATCGGTTTAATAGGGGGGTAATTAAGCTGACTTTAAATTTGCAAAATTATACCAAGGGTGGGTATCACGCTTTTTTTTCGCTCGGATCAAAAAATAGATTTGCTTCTAACTCACCTCATGAGCAGGAGCAACTCCTGCTTATCTCGAATCTGCAAACCGTTTGGCTCTGTGGCTTTTCATTCTCCGTCAGCGTCCGTTTTAATTAGGGTCACTTTTGCTAAAAAAAAACATGCCATACGCCACCATTCAAAAACGAAAACTCTGTCGAATCTTTATCAAACTCCGACCAGTTCAAGCTCTTATCGGCCTTATTCTAAATCCAGAATATTGGAATCATCGGTTGAATAGGGGGGTAATTAAGCTGACTTTAAAATTGCAAAATTATACCAAGGGTGGGTATCACGCTTTTTTTTCGCTCGGATCAAAAAATACATTTGCTTCTAACTCACCTCATGAGGAGGAGCAACTCCTGCTTATCACGAATCTGCAAACCGTTTGGCTCTGTGGCTTTTCATTCTCCGTCAGCGTCCGTTTTAATTAGGGTCACTTTTGCTAAAAAAAAACATGCCATACGCCACCATTCAAAAACGAAAACTCTGTCGAATCTTTATCAAACTCCGACCAGTTCAAGCTCTTATCGGCCTTATTCTAAATCCAGAATATTGGAATCATCGGTTTAATAGGGGGGTAATTAAGCTGACTTTAAATTTGCAAAATTATACCAAGGGTGGGTATCACGCTTTTTTTTCGCTCGGATCAAAAAATAGATTTGCTTCTAACTCACCTCATGAGGAGGAGCAACTCCTGCTTATCTCGAATCTGCAAACTGTTTAGCTCTGTGGCTTTTCATTCTCCGTCAGCGTCCGTTTTAATTAGGGTCACTTTTGCTAAAAAAAACATGCCATACGCCACCATTCAAAAACAAAAACTCTGTCGAATCTTTATCAAACTCCGACCAGTTCAAGCTCTTATCGGCCTTATTTTAAATCCAGTATATTGGAATCATCGGTTTAATAGGGGGGTAATTAAGTTGACTTTAAATTTACAAAATTATACCAAGGGTTGGTATGACGCTTTTTTTTCGCTCGGATCAAAAAATAGATTTGCTTCTAACTCACCTCATGAGGAGGAGCAACTCCTGCTTATCTCGAATCTGCAAACCGTTTGGCTCTGTGGCCTTTCATTCTCCGTCAGCGTCCGTTTTAATTAGGGTCACTTTTGCTAAAAAAAAACATGCCATACGCCACCATTCAAAAACGAAAACTCTGTCGAATCTTTATCAAACTCCGACCAGTTCAATCTCTTATCGGCCTTATTCTAAATCCAGAATATTGGAATCATCGGTTTAAAAGGGAGGTAATTAAGCTGACTTTAAATTTGCAAAATTATACCAAGGGTGGGTATCACGCTTTTTTTTCGCTCGGATCAAAAAATAGATTTGCTTCTAACTAACCTCATGAGGAGGAGCAACTCCTGATTATCTCGAATCTGCAAACCGTTTGGCTCTGAGGCTTTTCATTCTCCGTCAGGGTCCGTTTTAATTAGGGTCACTTTTGCTAAAAAAAAACATGCCATACGCCACCATTCAAAAACGAATACTTTGTCGAATCTTTATCAAACTCCGACCAGTTCAAGCTCTTATCGGCCTTATTCTAAATCCAGAATATTGGAATCATCGGTTTAATAGGGGGGTAATTAAGCTGACTTTAAATTTGCAAAATTATACCAAGGGTGGGTATCACGCTTTTTTTTCGCTCGGATCAAAAAATAGATTTGCTTCTAACTCACCTCATGAGGAGGAGCAACTCCTGCTTATCTCGAATCTGCAAACCGTTTGGCTCTGTGGCTTTTCATTCTCCGTCAGCGTCCGTTTTAATTAGGGTCACTTTTGCTAAAAAAAAACATGCCATACGCCACCATTCAAAAACGAATACTTTGTCGAATCTTTATCAAACTCCGACCAGTTCAAGCTCTTATCGGCCTTATAATAAATCCAGAATATTGGAATCATCGGTTTAATAGGGGGGTAATTAAGCTGACTTTAAATTTGCAAAATTATACCAAGGGTGGGTATCACGCTTTTTTTTCGCTCGGATCAAAAAATAGATTTGCTTCTACCTCACCTCATGCGGAGGAGCATCTCTGCTTATCTCGAATCTGCAAACCGTTTGGCTCTGTGGCTTTTCATTCTCCGTCAGCGTCCGTTTTAATTAGGGTCACTTTTGCTAAAAAAACACATGCCATACACCATCATTCAAAAACGAAAACTCTGTCGAATCTTTATCAAACTCCGACCAGTTCAAGCTCTTATCGGCCTTATTCTAAATCCAGAATATTGGAATCATCGGTTTAATAGGGGGGTAATTAAGCTGACTTTAAATTTGCAAAATTATACCAAAGGTGGGTATCACACTTTGTTTTCGCTCGGATCAAAAAATAGATTTGCTTCTAACTCACCTCATGAGGAGGAGTAACTCCTGCTTATCTCGAATCTGCAAACCGTTTGGCTCTGTGGCTTTTCATTCTCCGTCAGCGTCCGTTTTAATTAGGGTCACTTTTGCTAAAAAAAAACATGCCATACACCACCATTCAAAAACGAAAACTCTGTCGAATCTTTATCAAACTCCGACCAGTTCAAGCTCTTATCGGCCTTATTCTAAATCCAGAATATTGGAATCATCGGTTTAATAGGGGGGTAATTAAGCTGACTTTAAATTTGCAAAATTATACCAAGGGTGGGTATCACGCTTTTTTTTCGCTCGGATCAAAAAATAGATTTGCTTCTAACTCACCTCATGAGGAGGAGCAACTCCTGCTTATCTCGAATCTGCAAACCGTTTGGCTCTGTGGCTTTTCATTCTCCGTCAGCGTCCGTTTTAATTAGGGTCACTTTTGCTAAAAAAAAACATGCCATACGCCACCATTCAAAAACGAATACTTTGTCGAATCTTTATCAAACTCCGACCAGTTCAAGCTCTTATCGGCCTTATTCTAAATCCAGAATATTGGAATCATCGGTTTAATAGGGGGGTAATTAAGCTGACTTTAAATTTGCAAAATTATACCAAGGGTGGGTATCACGCTTTTTTTCGCTCGGATCAAAAAATAGATTTGCTTCTAACTCACCTCATGAGGAGGAGCAACTCCTGCTTATCTCGAATCTGCAAACCGTTTGGCTCTGTGGCTTTTCATTCTCCGTCGGCGTCCGTTTTAATTAGGGTCACTTTTGCTAAAAAAAAACATGCCATACGCCACCATTCAAAAACGAAAAACTCTGCCGAATCTTTATCAAACTCCGACCAGTTCAAGCTCTTATCGGCCTTATTCTAAATCCAGAATATTGGAATCATCGGTTTAATAGGGGGGTAATTAAGCTGACTTTAAATTTGCAAAATTATACCAAGGGTGGGTATCACGCTTTTTTTTCGCTCGGATCAAAAAATAGATTTGCTTCTAACTCACCTCATGAGGAGGAGCAACTCCTGCTTATCTCGAATCTGCAAACCGTTTGGCTCTGTGGCTTTTCATTCTCCGTCAGCGTCCGTTTTAATTAGGGTCACTTTTGCTAAAAAAAAACATGCCATACACCACCATTCAAAAACGAAAACTCTGTCGAATCTTTATCAAACTCCGACCAGTTCAAGCTCTTATCGGCCTTATTCTAAATCCAGAATATTGGAATCATCGGTTTAATAGGGGGGTAATTAAGCTGACTTTAAATTTGCAAAATTATACCAAGGGTGGGGATCACGCTTTTTTTTTCGCTCGGATCAAAAAATAGATTTGCTTCTAACTCACCTCATGAGGAGGAGCAACTCCTGCTTATCTCGAATCTGCAAACCGTTTGGCTCTGTGGCTTTTCATTCTCCGTCAGCGTCCGTTTTAATTAGGGTCACTTTTGCTAAAAAAAAACATGCCATACACCACCATTCAAAAACGAAAACTCTGTCGAATCTTTATCAAACTCCGACCAGTTCAAGCTCTTATCGGCCTTATTCTAAATCCAGAATATTGGAATCATCGGTTTAATAGGGGGGTAATTAAGCTGACTTTAAATTTGCAAAATTATACCAAGGGTGGGGATCACGCTTTTTTTTCGCTCGAATCAAAAAATAGATTTGCTTCTAACTCACCTCATGAGGAGGAGCAACTCCTGCTTATCTCGAATCTGCAAACCGTTTGGCTCTGTGGCTTTTCATTCTCCGTCAGCGTCCGTTTTAATTAGGGTCACTTTTGCTAAAAAAAAACATGCCATACGCCACCATTCAAAAACGAAAACTCTGTCGAATCTTTATCAAACTCCGACCAGTTCAAGCTCTTATCGGCCTTATTCTAATTCCAGAATATTGGAATCATCGGTTTAATAGGGGGGTAATTAAGCTGACTTTAAATTTGCAAAATTATACCAAGGGTGGGTATCACGCTTTTTTTTCGCTCTGATCAAAAAATAGATTTGCTTCTAACTCACCACATGAGGAGGAGCAACTCCTGCTTATCTCGAATCTGCAAACCGTTTGGCTCTGTGGCTTTTCATTCTCCGTCAGCGTCCGTTTTAATTAGGGTCACTTTTGCTAAAAAAAAACATGCCATACACCACCATTCAAAAACGAAAACTCTGTCGAATCTTTATCAAACTCCGACCAGTTCAAGCTCTTATCGGCCTTATTCTAAATCCAAAATATTGGAATCATCGGTTTAATAGGGGGGTAATTAAGCTGACTTTAAATTTGCAAAATTATACCAAGGGTGGGTATCACGCTTATTTTTCGCTCGGATCAAAAAATAGATTTGCTTCTAACTCACCTCATGAGGAGGAGCAACTCCTGCTTATCTCGAATCTGCAAACCGTTTGGCTCTGTGGCTTTTCATTCTCCGTCAGCGTCCGTTTTAATTTGGGTCACTTTTGCTAAAAAAAACATGCCATACACCACCATTCAAAAACGAAAACTCTGTCGAATCTTTATCAAACTCCGACCAGTTCAAGCTCTTATCGGCCTTATTCTAAATCCAGAATATTGGAATCATCGGTTTAATAGGGGGGTAATTAAGCTGACTTTAAATTTGCAAAATTATACCAAGGGTGGGTATCACGCTTTTTTTTCGCTCGGATCAAAAAATAGATTTGCTTCTAACTCACCTCATGAGGAGGAGCAACTCCTGCTTATCTCGAATCTGCAAACCGACTGGCTCTGTGGCTTTTCATTCTCATTCAGCGTCCGTTTTAATTAGGGTCACTTTTGCTAAAAAAAAACATGCCATACACCACCATTCAAAAACGAAAACTCTGTCGAATCTTTATCAAACTCCGACCAGTTCAAGCTCTTATCGGCCTTATTCTAAATCCAGAATATTGGAATCATCGGTTTAAAAGGGGGGTAATTAAGCTGACTTTAAATTTGCAAAATTATACCAAGGGTGGGTATCACGCTTTTTTTTCGCTCGGATCAAAAAATAGATTTGCTTCTAACTCACCTCATGAGGAGGAGCAACTCCTGCTTATCTCGAATCTGCAAACCGTTTGGCTCTGTGGCTTTTCATTCTCTGTCAGCGTCCGTTTTAATTAGGGTAACTTTTGCTAAAAAAAACATGCCATACGCCACCATTCAAAAACGAAAACTCTGTCGAATCTTTATCAAACTCCGACCAGTTCAAGCTCTTATCGGCCTTAATCTAAATCCAGAATATTGAAATCATCGGTTTAATAGGGGGGTAATTAAGCTGACTTTAAATTTGCAAAATTATACCAAGGGTGGGTATGACGCTTTTTTTTCGCTCGGATCAAAAAATACATTTGCTTCTAACTCACCTCATGAGGAGGAGCAACTCCTGCTTTTCTCGAATATGCAAACCGTTTGGCTCTGTGGCTTTTCATTCTCCGTCAGCGTCCGTTTTAATTAGGGTCACTTTTGCTTAAAAAAAACACGCCATACGCCACCATTCAAAAACGAAAACTCTGTCGAATCTTTATCAAACTCCGACCAGTTCAAGCTCTTATCGGCCTTATTCTAAATCCAGAATATTGGAATCATTGGTTTAATAGGGGGTAATTAAGCCGACATTAAATTTTCAAAATTATACCAAGGGTGGGTATCACGCTTTTTTTTCGCTCGGATCAAAAAATAGATTTGCTTCTAACTCACCTCATGAGGAGGAGCAACTCCTGCTTATCTCGAATCTGCAAACCGTTTGGCTCTGTGGCTGTTCATTCTCCGTCAGCGTCCGTTTTAATTAGGGTCACTTTTGCTAAAAAAAACATGCCATACACCACCATTCAAAAACGAAAACTCTGTCGAATCTTTATCAAACTCCGACCAGTTCAAGCACTTATCGGCCTTATTCTAAATCCAGAATATTGGAATCATCGGTTTAATAGGGGGGTAATTAAGCTGACTTTAAATTTGCAAAATTATACCAAGGGTGGGTATCACGCTTTTTTTTCGCTCGGATCAAAAAAAAGAATTGCTTCTAACTCACCTCATGAGGAGGAGCAACTCCTGCCTATCTCGAATCTGCAAACCGTTTGGCTCTGTGGCTTTTCATTCTCCGTCAGCGTCCGTTTTAATTAGGGTCACTTTTGCTAAAAAAAAACATGCCATACGCCACCATTCAAAAACGAAAACTCTGTCGAATCTTTATCAAACTCCGACCAGTTCAAGCTCTTATCGGCCTTATTCTAAGCCAGAATATTGGAATCATCGGTTTAATAGGGGGGTAATTAAGCTGACTTTAAATTTGCAAAATTATACCAAGGGTGGGTATCACGCTTTTTTTTCGCTCGGATCAAAAAATAGATTTGCTTCTAACTCACCTCATGAGGAGGAGCAACTCCTGCTTATCTCGAATCTGCAAACCGTTTGGCTCTGTGGCTTTTCATTCTCCGTCAGCGTCCGTTTTAATTAGGGTCACTTTTGCTAAAAAAAAACATGCCATACACCACCATTCAAAAACGAAAACTCTGTCGAATCTTTATCAAACTCCGACCAGTTCAAGCTCTTATCGGCCTTATTCTAAATCCAGAATAATGGAATCATCGGTTTAATAGGGGGGTAATTAAGCTGACTTTAAATTTGCAAAATTATACCAAGGGTGGGTATCACGCTTTTTTTTCGCCCGGATCAAAAAATAGATTTGCTTCTAACTCACTCATGAGGAGGAGCAACTCCTGCTTATCTCGAATCTGCAAACCGTTTGGCTCTGTGGCTTTTCATTCTCCGTCAGCGTCCGTTTTAATTAGGGTCACTTTTGCTAAAAAAAAACATGCCATACGCCACCATTCAAAAACGAAAACTCTGTCGAATCTTTATCAAACTCCGACCAGTTCAAGCTCTTATCGGCCTTATTCTAAATCCAGAATATTGGAATCATCGGTTTAATAGGGGGGTAATTAAGCTGACTTTAAATTTGCAAAATTATACCAAGGGTGGGTATCACGCTTTTTTTTCGCTCGGATCAAAAAATAGATTTGCTTCTAACTCACCTCATGAGGAGGAGCAACTCCTGCTTATCTCGAATCTGCAAACCGTTTGGCTCTGTGGCTTTTCATTCTCTGTCAGCGTCCGTTTTAATTAGGGTCACTTTTGCTAAAAAAAAACATGCCATACACCACCATTCAAAAACCAAAACTCTGTCGAATCTTTATCAAACTCCGACCAGTTCAAGCTCTTATCGGCCTCATTCTAAATACAGAATATTGGAATCATCGGTTTAATAGGGGGGTAATTAAGCTGACTCTAAATTTGCAAAATTATACCAAGGGTGGGTATCACGCTTTTTTTTCGCTCGGATCAAAAAATAGAATTGCTTCTAACTCACCTCATGAGGAGGAGCAACTCCTGCTTATCTCGAATCTGCAAACCGTTTGGCTCTGTGGCTTTTCATTCTCCGTCAGCGTCCGTTTTAATTAGGGTCACTTTTGCTAAAAAAAAACATGCCATACACCACCATTCGAAAACGAAAACTCTGTCGAATCTTTATCAAACTCCGACCAGTTCAAGCTCTTATCGGCCTTTTTCTAAATCCAGAATATTGGAATCATCGGTTTCATAGGGGGGTAATTAAGCTGACTTTAAATTTGCAAAATTATACCAAGGGTGGGTGTCACGCTTTTTTTTCGCTCGGATCAAAAAATAGATTTGCTTCTAACTCACCTCATGAGGAGGAGCAACTCCTGCTTATCTCGAATCTGCAAACCGTTTGGCTCTGTGGATTTTCATTCTCCGTCAGCGTCCGTTTTAATTAGGGTCACTTTTGCTAAAAAAAAACATGCCATACACCACCATTCAAAAACGAAAACTCTGTCGAATCTTTATCAAACTCCGACCAGTTCAAGCTCTTATCGGCCTTATTCTAAATCCAGAATATTGGAATCATTGGTTTAATAGGGGGGTAATTAAGCCGACATTAAATTTTCAAAATTATACCAAGGGTGGGTATCACGCTTTTTTTTCGCTCGGATCAAAAAATAGATTTGCTTCTAACTCACCTCATGAGGAGGAGCAACTCCTGCTCATCTCGAATCTGCAAACCGTTTGGCTCTGTGGCTGTTCATTCTCCGTCAGCGTCCGTTTTAATTAGGGTCACTTTTGCTAAAAAAAACATGCCATACACCACCATTCAAAAACGAAAACTCTGTCGAATCTTTATCAAACTCCGACCAGTTCAAGCACTTATCGGCCTTATTCTAAATCCAGAATATTGGAATCATCGGTTTAATAGGGGGGTAATTAAGCTGACTTTAAATTTGCAAAATTATACCAAGGGTGGGTATCACGCTTTTTTTTCGCTCGGATCAAAAAAAAGAATTGCTTCTAACTCACCTCATGAGGAGGAGCAACTCCTGCCTATCTCGAATCTGCAAACCGTTTGGCTCTGTGGCTTTTCATTCTCCGTCAGCGTCCGTTTTAATTAGGGTCACTTTTGCTAAAAAAAAACATGCCATACGCCACCATTCAAAAACGAAAACTCTGTCGAATCTTTATCAAACTCCGACCAGTTCAAGCTCTTATCGGCCTTATTCTAAGCCAGAATATTGGAATCATCGGTTTAATAGGGGGGTAATTAAGCTGACTTTAAATTTGCAAAATTATACCAAGGGTGGGTATCACGCTTTTTTTTCGCTCGGATCAAAAAATAGATTTGCTTCTAACTCACCTCATGAGGAGGAGCAACTCCTGCTTATCTCGA
The DNA here is from genome assembly GCA_914767715.1 of Membranipora membranacea. NCBI lineage: Eukaryota > Metazoa > Bryozoa > Gymnolaemata > Cheilostomatida > Membraniporidae > Membranipora > Membranipora membranacea. Next base: position 2,927,472 of record OU612073.1, read on the forward strand.
ATCTGCAAACCGTTTGGCTCTGTGGCTTTTCATTCTCCGTCAGCGTCCGTTTTAATTAGGGTCACTTTTGCTAAAAAAAAACATGCCATACACCACCATTCAAAAACGAAAACTCTGTCGAATCTTTATCAAACTCCGACCAGTTCAAGCTCTTATCGGCCTTATTCTAAATCCAGAATAATGGAATCATCGGTTTAATAGGGGGGTAATTAAGCTGACTTTAAATTTGCAAAATTATACCAAGGGTGGGTATCACGCTTTTTTTTCGCCCGGATCAAAAAATAGATTTGCTTCTAACTCACTCATGAGGAGGAGCAACTCCTGCTTATCTCGAATCTGCAAACCGTTTGGCTCTGTGGCTTTTCATTCTCCGTCAGCGTCCGTTTTAATTAGGGTCACTTTTGCTAAAAAAAAACATGCCATACGCCACCATTCAAAAACGAAAACTCTGTCGAATCTTTATCAAACTCCGACCAGTTCAAGCTCTTATCGGCCTTATTCTAAATCCAGAATATTGGAATCATCGGTTTAATAGGGGGGTAATTAAGCTGACTTTAAATTTGCAAAATTATACCAAGGGTGGGTATCAAGCTTTTTTTTCGCTCGGATCAAAAAATAGATTTGCTTCTAACTCACCTCATGAGGAGGAGCAACTCCTGCTTATCTCGAATCTGCAAACCGTTTGGCTCTGTGGCTTTTCATTCTCTGTCAGCGTCCGTTTTAATTAGGGTCACTTTTGCTAAAAAAAAACATGCCATACACCACCATTCAAAAACCAAAACTCTGTCGAATCTTTATCAAACTCCGACCAGTTCAAGCTCTTATCGGCCTCATTCTAAATACAGAATATTGGAATCATCGGTTTAATAGGGGGGTAATTAAGCTGACTCTAAATTTGCAAAATTATACCAAGGGTGGGTATCACGCTTTTTTTTCGCTCGGATCAAAAAATAGATTTGCTTCTAACTCACCTCATGAGGAGGAGCAACTCCTGCTTATCTCGAATCTGCAAACCGTTTGGCTCTGTGGCTTTTCATTCTCCGTCAGCGTCCGTTTTAATTAGGGTCACTTTTGCTAAAAAAAAACATGCCATACACCACCATTCGAAAACGAAAACTCTGTCGAATCTTTATCAAACTCCGACCAGTTCAAGCTCTTATCGGCCTTTTTCTAAATCCAGAATATTGGAATCATCGGTTTCATAGGGGGGTAATTAAGCTGACTTTAAATTTGCAAAATTATACCAAGGGTGGGTGTCACGCTTTTTTTTCGCTCGGATCAAAAAATAGATTTGCTTCTAACTCACCTCATGAGGAGGAGCAACTCCTGCTTATCTCGAATCTGCAAACCGTTTGGCTCTGTGGATTTTCATTCTCCGTCAGCGTCCGTTTTAATTAGGGTCACTTTTGCTAAAAAAAAACATGCCATACACCACCATTCAAAAACGAAAACTCTGTCGAATCTTTATCAAACTCCGACCAGTTCAAGCTCTTATCGGCCTTATTCTAAATCCAGAATATTGGAATCATCGGTTTAATAGGGGGGTAATTAAGCTGACTTTAAATTTGCAAAATTATACCAAGGGTGGGTATCACGCTTTTTTTTCGCTCGGATCAAAAAATAGATTTGCTTCTAACTCACCTCATGAGGAGGAGCAACTCCTGCTTATCTCGAATCTGCAAGCCGTTTGGCTCTGTGGCTTTTCATTCTCCGTCAGCGTCCAAATTTTGTGACTCGGTTTGGATAAAACTACCTTCCACAAACAACCAACACGGCTACATCATCGGATCAATTTATCTTCCCCCTGATGCTAACAAAACCGAATTCATTACAATGATGAGCTCAATTCTACATCAAAACCAATATGTTGGCCATAAGTTTATACTACTAGGAGATTTTAATATTAATTGGAATTCCTCATCAAACGAAAAAACACATTTAGAGCAGAGCTTCTTGTCTGCAGGGCTATTACAGCAAGTTAATGGGATTTCATACATTAGCCATTTAGGGAGAGAAAGCTTATTAGATCACAACTATGTGAACAGTGACATTAGCATTAATAGTTGCAAGATCCTGACATGCGATAGATCAATTTCTGATCACTATGCCACATACTTAGTAATTAATCAACATCATGCTATAAAACAGCCACGCAAACTAATTAGAACCAGAAATATTCACAGCATTAATCATGAGGAATTTTATAATGACTGTTCGAAACTTCCACTACTGCAAACAGTAACTGACATGAACAAATCATTGCATCACCGCATGGAAAATATCGAAAACTTTATCTCTGACCTGATTGACAAGCATGCTCCAGTTAAAACAAAAAGAGTGCGAGGGGCTAAAAACCAGTGGCTTTTCCCTGATATTCAGCATCTCATTAATTTAAGAAACAAATTTCACAAGAGGGTATTCAAGGATATACCTAATCCAGCTACAGCGCAAGTCAAACAGTTCAACAAGTTTCGAAACTTTGTTACAAATAAAATTAGGAATGCTAAGAAAGACTTTATAAATGACTCGTTATCTAAAGATGAAAAAAGTTTTTTCACCTGCCTGAAATCACTGACAGGAAAGAAGAAATCCTCTGATCAAATCGAGAAAATTAGCTATCAAAACTCTACCTACACGTCAAACTCTGACAAGGCAAATGCCCTTAATAGATATTTCACCACGGTCGCTGGACAATCGGTTTTTATTCCTAAGATCGATCCACAAACTGACCTTTTCCATGGTCCAAGTTTCTCTTTCACATATGTTGAGAGCGAAACAATCTACAAACTGATAAAGTCCCTCAAACCAAATAAACGGGGTGGCTTGACCATGTTTCCAGCTTCCCTGTACCAAATTGTTGCAGACCTATTAGCTCTTCCCATAGCCCTGATCATTAACGAATGCTACAAGAAATCAATATTCCCTGACTGCCTAAAAACAGCCCTGGTCACCCCACTCTTTAAGAAGGGCGATAAAACAGACCCTTGCAATTACAGACCAATTTCCAGTCTGCCAATCATATCAAAGGTGTTTGAGCTAGATATGAAAAATCAAATTATGACCTTTATCGAAACACATGGAATACTCTCAGATCGACAATTTGGTTTTCGTAAGCACCATTCTAGTGAACAGTTACTACTTTCTCTTTTACAAAATTGGAGAACAACGCTAGACAACCCTCAACCGAATTTCATAGGTGCACTGTCTTTGGACGTACGTAAAGCATTTGACACTATAAATCATGGACAACTCATCCACACTCTAAAGCGACTAAATTTTGCAGAGTCAACAACAAAATTATTTACATCCTATCTTTCACATCGAACCCAAATCATGAAAGTTGGTCATGATCAGTCCAGTGCACTACCGATTACATGTGGAGTACCCCAAGGAAGTGTTCTAGGTCCAATCTTATTCAATCTTGCTATCAATGATCTCCTTAACAAGCACAAAACTGCATTCGCTTACGCTGATGACACCGTTATTTACTGCACAGCAACAGATATCCATACCTTAATGGATAAATCTGAGTCATTGATGAGAGAAGTATCGAATTGGTATTCAAACAATCTCCTTCAACTCAACTTATCCAAAACTCAATACTGTATTTTCTCAAATAGGAAAGTAGAAGATTTTTACCAAATCCAAATAAACAATTTGAAAATAGAATCCAAGCATTCACTCAATCTTCTTGGAGTTATTCTTGATTCAGAACTTAGTTTAACCCCTCAGGCTAATGCCACCGCCTCTAAAGCAAACAAAATGGTCTACTTGTTATCAAAACTAAAAAAATACATGACAGTAGAAAACTCATTGAAGACTTACAAATCACTGATCAGACCTATAGTAGAATACTGCTCATCATTGTACCTTGATGGTTTAGCCAAAAATTCAGATACATTAGAAAAAGTACAAAATAAAGCAATCAGAATCATAACTTCAGCCCCAAAACAATTTTCTGTCACATCTGGCCGCTTGCTCCTAAATTTACATACTCTCCACAGTAGAAGGAATTTTCTTTTTCACAATTTTGTCAAATCGAGGGTCCATTAAGGCCGTGCATCCAAGCGCATACTTCATCTCGTTAGCAAATCAAACAGACATACACGATCACTTCGTAGCAACTGTGCAATAATTAAACCCTCATTTAGATCAAACCTAGGCAAATCAGCCTTTTTAAATATTTTTCATACATTTGTAACTAAATCAACCAAGCCTCATGAATCATTATCATTTAACCCCACCTAATGTTGTTAACTTGTATTTTTGTTTGCCACTCTCTGTTTCTTCTTTTCTTTTTTCATCTTATTCATGCAATTTATGATACCGTGCTTTCATTATCCTACACACTATATAGTATGTAACACCCTACCACTTAAATCTTTTTATTCAAGTCATTTTTTGTATCTATGTTTATGTGTATGAGGTCAACAAGTTATTTTTAATTTGCTTTAATTATAAACTTTTAGAAAACCTCAATAAATAAATAAATAAATAAATAAATAAATAATTAGGGTCACTTTTGCTAAAAAAAAACATGCCATACACCACCATTCAAAAACGAAAACTCTGTCGAATCTTTATCAAACTCCGACCAGTTCAAGCTCTTATCGGCCTTATTCTAAATCCAGAATATTGGAATCATCGGTTTCATAGGGGGGTAATTAAGCTGACTTTAAATTTGCAAAATTATACCAAGGGTGGGTATCACGCTTTTTTTTCGCTCGGATCAAAAAATAGATTTGCTTCTAACTCACCTCATGAGGAGGAGCAACTCCTGCTTATCTCGAATCTGCAAACCGTTTGGCTCTGTGGCTTTTCATTCTCCGTCAGCGTCCGTTTTAATTAGGGTCACTTTTGCTAAAAAAAAACATGCCATACACCACCATTCAAAAACGAAAACTCTGTCGAATCTTTATCAAACGCCGACCAGTTCAAGCTCTTATCGGCCTTATTCTAAATCCAGAATATTGGAATCATCGGTTTAATAGGGGGGTAATTAAGCTGACTTTAAATTTGCAAAATTATACCAAGGGTGGGTATCACGCTTTTTTTTCGCTCGGATCAAAATATAGATTTGCTTCTAACTCACCTCATGAGGAGGAGCAACTCCTGCTTATCTCGAATCTGCAAACCGTTTGGCTCTGTGGCTTTTCATTCTCCGTCAGCGTCCGTTTTAATTAGGGTCACTTTTGCTAAAAAAAAACATGCCATACACCACCATTCAAAAACGAAAACTCTGTCGAATCTTTATCAAACTCCGACCAGTTCAAGCTCTTATCGGCCTTATTCTAAATCCAGAATATTGGAATCATCGGTTTAATAGGGGGGTAATTAAGCTGACTTTAAATTTGCAAAATTATACCAAGGGTGGGTATCACGCTTTTTTTTCGCTCGGATCAAAAAATAGATTTGCTTCTTACTCACCTCATGAGGAGGAGCAACTCCTGCTTATCTCGAATCTGCAAACCGTTTGGCTCTGTGGCTTTTCATTCTCCGTCAGCGTCCGTTTTAATTAGGGTCACTTTTGCTAAAAAAAAACATGCCATACACCACCATTCAAAAACGAAAACTCTGTCGAATCTTTATCAAACTCCGACCAGTTCAAGCTCTTATCGGCCTTATTCTAAATCCAGAATATTGGAATCATCGTTTTCATAGGGGGGTAATTAAGCTGACTTTAAATTTGCAAAATTATACCAAGGGTGGGTATCACGCTTTTTTTTCGCTCGGATCAAAAAATAGATCTGCTTCTAACTCACCTCATGAGGAGGAGCAACTCCTGCTTATCTCGAATCTGCAAACCGTTTGGCTCTGTGGCTTTTCATTCTCCGTCAGCGTCCGTTTTAATTAGGGTCACTTTTGCTAAAAAAAAACATGCCATACACCACCATTCAAAAACGAAAACTCTGTCGAATCTTTATCAAACTCCGACCAGTTCAAGCTCTTATCGGCCTTATTCTAAATCCAGAAGATTGGAATCATCGGTTTCATAGGGGGGTAATTAAGCTGACTTTAAATTTGCAAAATTATACCAAGGGTGGGTATCACGCTTTTTTTTCGCTCGGATCAAAAAATAGATTTGCTTCTAACTCACCTCATGAGGAGGAGCAATTCCTGCTTATCTCGAATCTGCAAACCGTTTGGCTCTGTGGCTTTTCATTCTCCGTCAGCGTCCGTTTTAATTAGGGTCACTTTTGCTAAAAAAAAACATGCCATACACCACCATTCAAAAACGAAAACTCTGTCGAATCTTTATCAAACTCCGACCAGTTCAAGCTCTTATCGGCCTTATTCTAAATCCAGAATATTGGAATCATCGGTTTAATAGGGGGGTAATTAAGCTGACTTTAAATTTGCAAAATTATACCAAGGGTGGGTATCACGCTTTTTTTTCGCTCGGATCAAAAAATAGATTTGCTTCTAACTCACCTCATGAGGAGGAGCAACTCCTGCTTATCTCGAATCTGCAAACCGTTTGGCTCTGTGGCTTTTCATTCTCCGTCAGCGTCTGTTTTAATTAGGGTCACTTCTGCTAAAAAAAAACATGCCATACACCACCATTCAAAAACGAAAACTCTGTCGAATCTTTATCAAACTCCGACCAGTTCAAGCTCTTATCGGCCTTATTCTAAATCCAGAATATTGGAATCATCGGTTTCATAGGGGGGTAATTAAGCTGACTTTAAATTTGCAAAATTATACCAAGGGTGGGTATCACGCTTTTTTTTCGCTCGGATCAAAAAATAGATTTGCTTCTAACTCACCTCATGAGGAGGAGCAACTCCTGCTTATCTCGAATCTGCAAACCGTTTGGCTCTGTGGCTTTTCATTCTCCGTCAGCGTCCGTTTTAATTAGGGTCACTTTTGATAAAAAAAAACATGCCATACACCACCATTCAAAAACGAAAACTCTGTCGAATCTTTATCAAACTCCGACCAGTTCAAGCTCTTATCGGCCTTATTCTAAATCCAGAATATTGGAATCATCGGTTTAATAGGGGGGTAATTAAGCTGACTTTAAATTTGCAAAATTATACCAAGGGTGGGTATCACGCTTTTTTTTCGCTCGGATCAAAAAATAGATTTGCTTCTAACTCACCTCATGAGGAGGAGCAACTCCTGCTTATCTCGAATCTGCAAACCGTTTGGCTCTGTGGCTTTTCATTCTCCGTCAGCGTCCGTTTTAATTAGGGTCACTTTTGCTAAAAAAAAACATGCCATACACCACCATTCAAAAACGAAAACTCTGTCAAATCTTTATCAAACTCCGACCAGTTCAAGCTCTTATCGGCCTTATTCTAAATCCAGAATATTGGAATCATCGGTTTCATAGGGGGGTAATTAGGCTGACTTTAAATTTGCAAAATTATACCAAGGGTGGGTATCACGCTTTTTTTTCGCTCGGATCAAAAAATAGATCTGCTTCTAACTCACCTCATGAGGAGGAGCAACTCCTGCTTATCTCGAATCCGCAAACCGTTTGGCTCTGTGGCTTTTCATTCTCCGTCAGCGTCCGTTTTAATTAGGGTCACTTTTGCTAAAAAAAAACATGCCATACACCACCATTCAAAAACGAAAACTCTGTCGAATCTTTATCAAACTCCGACCAGTTCAAGCTCTTATCGGCCTTATTCTAAATCCAGAATATTGGAATCATCGGTTTAATAGGGGGGTAATTAAGCTGACTTTAAATTTGCAAAATTATACCAAGGGTGGGTATCACGCTTTTGTTTCGCTCGGATCAAAAAATAGATTTGCTTCTAACTCACCTCATGAGGAGGAGCAACTCCTGCTTATCTCGAATCTGCAAACCGTTTGGCTCTGTGGCTTTTCATTCTCCGTCAGCGTCCGTTTTAATTAGGGTCACTTTTGCTAAAAAAAAACATGCCATACACCACCATTCAAAAACGAAAACTCTGTCGAATCTTTATCAAACTCCGACCAGTTCAAGCTCTTATCGGCCTTATTCTAAATCCAGAATATTGGAATCATCGGTTTCATAGGGGGGTAATTAAGCTGACTTTAAATTTGCAAAATTATACCAAGGGTGGGTATCACGCTTTTTTTTCGCTCGGATAAAAAAATAGATTTGCTTCTAACTCACCTCATGAGGAGGAGCAACTCCTGCTCATCTCGAATCTGCAAACCGTTTGGCTCTGTGGCTTTTCATTCTCCGTCAGCGTCCGTTTTAATTAGGGTCACTTTTGCTAAAAAAAAACATGCCATACACCACCATTCAAAAACGAAAACTCTGTCGAATCTTTATCAAACTCCGACCAGTTCAAGCTCTTATCGGCCTTATTCTAAATCCAGAATATTGGAATCATCGGTTTCATAGGGGGGTAATTAAGCTGACTTTAAATTTGCAAAATTATACCAAGGGTGGGTATCACGCTTTTTTTTCGCTCGGATCAAAAAATAGATTTGCTTCTAACTCACCTCATGAGGAGGAGCAACTCCTGCTTATCTCGAATCTGCAAACCGTTTGGCTCTGTGGATTTTCATTCTCCGTCAGCGTCCGTTTTAATTAGGGTCACTTTTGCTAAAAAAAAACATGCCATACACCACCATTCAAAAACGAAAACTCTGTCGAATCTTTATCAAACTCCGACCAGTTCAAGCTCTTATCGGCCTTATTCTAAATCCAGAATATTGGAATCATCGGTTTAATAGGGGGGTAATTAAGCTGACTTTAAATTTGCAAAATTATACCAAGGGTGGGTATCACGCTTTTTTTTCGCTCGGATCAAAAAATAGATTTGCTTCTAACTCACCTCATGAGGAGGAGCAACTCCTGCTTATCTCGAATCTGCAAACCGTTTGGCTCTGTGGCTTTTCATTCTCCGTCAGCGTCCGTTTTAATTAGGGTCACTTTTGCTAAAAAAAAACATGCCATACACCACCATTCAAAAACGAAAACTCTGTCGAATCTTTATCAAACTCCGACCAGTTCAAGCTCTTATCGGCCTTATTCTAAATCCAGAATATTGGAATCATCGGTTTAATAGGGGGGTAATTAAGCTGACTTTAAATTTGCAAAATTATACCAAGGGTGGGTATCACGCTTTTTTTTCGCTCGGATCAAAAAATAGATTTGCTTCTAACTCACCTCATGAGGAGGAGCAACTCCTGCTTATCTCGAATCTGCAAACCGTTTGGCTCTGTGGATTTTCATTCTCCGTCAGCGTCCGTTTTAATTAGGGTCACTTTTGCTAAAAAAAAACATGCCATACACCACCATTCAAAAACGAAAACTCTGTCGAATCTTTATCAAACTCCGACCAGTTCAAGCTCTTATCGGCCTTATTCTAAATCCAGAATATTGGAATCATCGGTTTCATAGGGGGGTAATTAAGCTGACTTTAAATTTGCAAAATTATACCAAGGGTGGGTATCACGCTTTTTTTTCGCTCGGATCAAAAAATAGATTTGCTTCTAACTCACCTCATGAGGAGGAGCAACTCCTGCTTATCTCGAATCTGCAAACCGTTTGGCTCTGTGGCTTTTCATTCTCCGTCAGCGTCCGTTTTAATTAGGGTCACTTTTGCTAAAAAAAAACATGCCATACACCACCATTCAAAAACGAAAACTCTGTCGAATCTTTATCAAACTCCGACCAGTTCAAGCTCTTATCGGCCTTATTCTAAATCCAGAATATTGGAATCATCGGTTTAATAGGGGGGTAATTAAGCTGACTTTAAATTTGCAAAATTATACCAAGGGTGGGTATCATGCTTTTTTTTCGCTCCGATCAAAAAATAGATTTGCTTCTAACTCACCTCATGAGGAGGAGCAACTCCTGCTTATCTCGAATCTGCAAACCGTTTGGCTCTGTGGATTTTCATTCTCCGTCAGCGTCCGTTTTAATTAGGGTCACTTTTGCTAAAAAAAAACATGCCATACACCACCATTCAAAAACGAAAACTCTGTCGAATCTTTATCAAACTCCGACCAGTTCAAGCTCTTATCGGCCTTATTCTAAATCCAGAATATTGGAATCATCGGTTTCATAGGGGGGTAATTAAGCTGACTTTAAATTTGCAAAATTATACCAAGGGTGGGTATCACGCTTTTTTTTCGCTCGGATCAAAAAATAGATTTGCTTCTAACTCACCTCATGAGGAGGAGCAACTCCTGCTTATCTCGAATCTGCAAACCGTTTGGCTCTGTGGATTTTCATTCTCCGTCAGCGTCCGTTTTAATTAGGGTCACTTTTGCTAAAAAAAAACATGCCATACACCACCATTCAAAAACGAAAACTCTGTCGAATCTTTATCAAACTCCGACCAGTTCAAGCTCTTATCGGCCTTATTCTAAATCCAGAATATTGGAATCATCGGTTTAATAGGGGGGTAATTAAGCTGACTTTAAATTTGCAAAATTATACCAAGGGCGGGTATCACGCTTTTTTTTCGCTCGGATCAAAAAATAGATTTGCTTCTAACTCACCTCATGAGGAGGAGCAACTCCTGCTTATCTCGAATCTGCAAACCGTTTGGCTCTGTGGCTTTTCATTCTCCGTCAGCGTCCGTTTTAATTAGGGTCACTTTTGCTAAAAAAAAACATGCCATACACCACCATTCAAAAACGAAAACTCTGTCGAATCTTTATCAAACTCCGACCAGTTCAAGCTCTTATCGGCCTTATTCTAAATCCAGAATATTGGAATCATCGGTTTAATAGGGGGGTAATTAAGCTGACTTTAAATTTGCAAAATTATACCAAGGGTGGGTATCACGCTTTTTTTTCGCTCGGATCAAAAAATAGATTTGCTTCTAACTCACCTCATGAGGAGGAGCAACTCCTGCTTATCTCGAATCTGCAAACCGTTTGGCTCTGTGGATTTTCATTCTCCGTCAGCGTCCGTTTTAATTAGGGTCACTTTTGCTAAAAAAAAACATGCCATACACCACCATTCAAAAACGAAAACTCTGTCGAATCTTTATCAAACTCCGACCAGTTCAAGCTCTTATCGGCCTTATTCTAAATCCAGAATATTGGAATCATCGGTTTCATAGGGGGGTAATTAAGCTGACTTTAAATTTGCAAAATTATACCAAGGGTGGGTATCACGCTTTTTTTTCGCTCGGATCAAAAAATAGATTTGCTTCTAACTCACCTCATGAGGAGGAGCAACTCCTGCTTATCTCGAATCTGCAAACCGTTTGGCTCTGTGGCTTTTCATTCTCCGTCAGCGTCCGTTTTAATTAGGGTCACTTTTGCTAAAAAAAAACATGCCATACACCACCATTCAAAAACGAAAACTCTGTCGAATCTTTATCAAACTCCGACCAGTTCAAGCTCTTATCGGCCTTATTCTAAATCCAGAATATTGGAATCATCGGTTTAATAGGGGGGTAATTAAGCTGACTTTAAATTTGCAAAATTATACCAAGGGTGGGTATCACGCTTTTTTTTCGCTCGGATCAAAAAATAGATTTGCTTCTAACTCACCTCATGAGGAGGAGCAACTCCTGCTTATCTCGAATCTGCAAACCGTTTGGCTCTGTGGATTTTCATTCTCCGTCAGCGTCCGTTTTAATTAGGGTCACTTTTGCTAAAAAAAAACATGCCATACACCACCATTCAAAAACGAAAACTCTGTCGAATCTTTATCAAACTCCGACCAGTTCAAGCTCTTATCGGCCTTATTCTAAATCCAGAATATTGGAATCATCGGTTTCATAGGGGGGTAATTAAGCTGACTTTAAATTTGCAAAATTATACCAAGGGTGGGTATCACGCTTTTTTTTCGCTCGGATCAAAAAATAGATTTGCTTCTAACTCACCTCATGAGGAGGAGCAACTCCTGCTTATCTCGAATCTGCAAACCGTTTGGCTCTGTGGCTTTTCATTCTCCGTCAGCGTCCGTTTTAATTAGGGTCACTTTTGCTAAAAAAAAACATGCCATACACCACCATTCAAAAACGAAAACTCTGTCGAATCTTTATCAAACTCCGACCAGTTCAAGCTCTTATCGGCCTTATTCTAAATCCAGAATATTGGAATCATCGGTTTAATAGGGGGGTAATTAAGCTGACTTTAAATTTGCAAAATTATACCAAGGGTGGGTATCACGCTTTTTTTTCGCTCGGATCAAAAAATAGATTTGCTTCTAACTCACCTCATGAGGAGGAGCAACTCCTGCTTATCTCGAATCTGCAAACCGTTTGGCTCTGTGGATTTTCATTCTCCGTCAGCGTCCGTTTTAATTAGGGTCACTTTTGCTAAAAAAAAACATGCCATACACCACCATTCAAAAACGAAAACTCTGTCGAATCTTTATCAAACTCCGACCAGTTCAAGCTCTTATCGGCCTTATTCTAAATCCAGAATATTGGAATCATCGGTTTCATAGGGGGGTAATTAAGCTGACTTTAAATTTGCAAAATTATACCAAGGGTGGGTATCACGCTTTTTTTTCGCTCGGATCAAAAAATAGATTTGCTTCTAACTCACCTCATGAGGAGGAGCAACTCCTGCTTATCTCGAATCTGCAAACCGTTTGGCTCTGTGGCTTTTCATTCTCCGTCAGCGTCCGTTTTAATTAGGGTCACTTTTGCTAAAAAAAAACATGCCATACACCACCATTCAAAAACCAAAACTCTGTCGAATCTTTATCAAACTCCGACCAGTTCAAGCTCTTATCGGCCTTATTCTAAATCCAGAATATTGGAATCATCGGTTTAATAGGGGGGTAATTAAGCTGACTTTAAATTTGCAAAATTATACCAAGGGTGGGTATCACGCTTTTTTTTCGCTCGGATCAAAAAATAGATTTGCTTCTAACTCACCTCATGAGGAGGAGCAACTCCTGCTTATCTCGAATCTGCAAACCGTTTGGCTCTGTGGATTTTCATTCTCCGTCAGCGTCCGTTTTAATTAGGGTCACTTTTGCTAAAAAAAAACATGCCATACACCACCATTCAAAAACGAAAACTCTGTCGAATCTTTATCAAACTCCGACCAGTTCAAGCTCTTATCGGCCTTATTCTAAATCCAGAATATTGGAATCATCGGTTTCATAGGGGGGTAATTAAGCTGACTTTAAATTTGCAAAATTATACCAAGGGTGGGTATCACGCTTTTTTTTCGCTCGGATCAAAAAATAGATTTGCTTCTAACTCACCTCATGAGGAGGAGCAACTCCTGCTTATCTCGAATCTGCAAACCGTTTGGCTCTGTGGCTTTTCATTCTCCGTCAGCGTCCGTTTTAATTAGGGTCACTTTTGCTAAAAAAAAACATGCCATACACCACCATTCAAAAACGAAAACTCTGTCGAATCTTTATCAAACTCCGACCAGTTCAAGCTCTTATCGGCCTTATTCTAAATCCAGAATATTGGAATCATCGGTTTAATAGGGGGGTAATTAAGCTGACTTTAAATTTGCAAAATTATACCAAGGGTGGGTATCACGCTTTTTTTTCGCTCGGATCAAAAAATAGATTTGCTTCTAACTCACCTCATGAGGAGGAGCAACTCCTGCTTATCTCGAATCTGCAAACCGTTTGGCTCTGTGGATTTTCATTCTCCGTCAGCGTCCGTTTTAATTAGGGTCACTTTTGCTAAAAAAAAACATGCCATACACCACCATTCAAAAACGAAAACTCTGTCGAATCTTTATCAAACTCCGACCAGTTCAAGCTCTTATCGGCCTTATTCTAAATCCAGAATATTGGAATCATCGGTTTCATAGGGGGGTAATTAAGCTGACTTTAAATTTGCAAAATTATACCAAGGGTGGGTATCACGCTTTTTTTTCGCTCGGATCAAAAAATAGATTTGCTTCTAACTCACCTCATGAGGAGGAGCAACTCCTGCTTATCTCGAATCTGCAAACCGTTTGGCTCTGTGGCTTTTCATTCTCCGTCAGCGTCCGTTTTAATTAGGGTCACTTTTGCTAAAAAAAAACATGCCATACACCACCATTCAAAAACGAAAACTCTGTCGAATCTTTATCAAACTCCGACCAGTTCAAGCTCTTATCGGCCTTATTCTAAATCCAGAATATTGGAATCATCGGTTTAATAGGGGGGTAATTAAGCTGACTTTAAATTTGCAAAATTATACCAAGGGTGGGTATCACGCTTTTTTTTCGCTCCGATCAAAAAATAGATTTGCTTCTAACTCACCTCATGAGGAGGAGCAACTCCTGCTTATCTCGAATCTGCAAACCGTTTGGCTCTGTGGATTTTCATTCTCCGTCAGCGTCCGTTTTAATTAGGGTCACTTTTGCTAAAAAAAAACATGCCATACACCACCATTCAAAAACGAAAACTCTGTCGAATCTTTATCAAACTCCGACCAGTTCAAGCTCTTATCGGCCTTATTCTAAATCCAGAATATTGGAATCATCGGTTTCATAGGGGGGTAATTAAGCTGACTTTAAATTTGCAAAATTATACCAAGGGTGGGTATCACGCTTTTTTTTCGCTCGGATTACCTCCGACCAGTTCAAGCTCTTAGAGTTGCTTTATCTCCGATACAACCAGTACCTGCTATCTGCCGTGTAGTTTCCACTCCGCCTCTCTGTTTATAGTCTTCATAAAATTGGAAGTTATCTCCTATTGATAAAAAACATATTATTGATTCACTTAATTTTTAATGCAAATACACCTGATAATATTACTGACCCCAGTGCTTTTCCACTGCTCTAGCCTCACTCTTTATCAATCAGCCTATACTTACCTGTGCTTCTGTTATTTTGGAGGATGGGTGCAACAAGTTGACCTGGATTAATGTGTGTATTACCATTTGTGTACAATTCTATGCAACATGCTGATTGGTTCACACTTTAAACTGTTTTCACCTAGAATTATTGCATGCTTAATTGATAACCAAAGAGATATTATTAGATCTCAATCACCAAGATAGACAGTTGTTTATGTACATGAGCATTTCAGCCTCACAGGGAAGTAAGGAACATTAACCAGTAACCTATTTATTGACTGTAGATCCTGCAAATACTTTATCATGATGACACTTTACACCAATTCACAAGTCAGTGAGACCAAGGAGTTAGAGACAATAGCATGAGAATCAATGTGACAATGGTTTTTTCAATATTATTATGATTATAGTATGACTCCAAAACATGTTTTTCTCTAACTTCTTGATGAGACAAACATGCTTTTGTAGCCATACTATAATCATACTGTTGAATAAAAAACCATTTACCTTGAATCTTATGCTATTGTTCTGGCTGTCACTATTATTAGGGAGTTAGTGACTCCAACTCCAACTCCTAGCTTTGATCTTTTGCATAGTAACCTGAACTTATCATCAGTCTCCTCTGTTTCCACCCTGACCTGTTAGTTCTCAGCACTCAATATTAGTACTTTTTGAAGCAGATTCTGTTATTTTGCAACTTGAATGATTACAGTGTATGCAATTGTCTTTATTCATTGTATTTATGAATTCTGTAAATTGATATAATAGACATGAAGCTTAAAACTGTCAATTCTATAGATGAAGAAGATTCAGTATCTCTCAAAAAAACTTTTTATTTATAGTGAAGATTGCAAATTGCATAACATATGCAGGAGGCATGACAGTGTCACAGCTCCATCCCCCCCCCCCAACAGCTGCAGCGTTGGTGGTTAACAGCTATTCCAGGTTTGCATTGTTGCCTTCCAAGCATAAGAAGTGTCTGGCTCTATTACTGGCTAGCGCACAGTATTACAAGTGACAGTGCTAGGGCTATCATGGTTTCCAAAGAGTTTTTATTGGGCTTCACCAAGTTCAACCAGCTCGGATTATTGAATAACTACATGGAATTACAAGGTACCAACATGCTTCTCTCCTTGGTATCCCAACTTTTAGGTTCATCTACATTACCTTTTCGTTCTCACCAATATCCATCCATCCATCAATTTCTCTAATTACACACTGTAAATTTTCAAGGATCACGGTCCATAACTTCCTAAGAGAAAGCCAGATTATGTTTATTTTCTAGTTTTTATTGCTCTCTGCAGGTCACATCCCTTGTCGCAACATAAGGTTATTTCAGTCTAATGAAAGTATTGGCTGTTGTGATAAAAGCTTTTATAGTAGCAATAAGATAGCTCAGGAAATTAATCTTGAGCTATTCTACTAACTTCATGAATTCCCGTATGCAACATCGGTCTGTGGAACGCTATAATAAAACTTTAACTGAACTCCGAATCGCAGGAATTGAATTAGGATTTAGTGCCGTCTTCGACATGGAAATTATCGGCAACAATGAGCTTATACACACTATATATTATAGTGCATCTCGCAGAACACTTGGCCTATAGAGTATCTAAATCACGTTAATCTATATTTATTATACTAATTTCGATGTAGGCTAACTATCAATATTGCGCAGCAGACAATCACAGAACGAATAGTGATCATGAATGACATATATGTACATTTATTATTAGACATTAGAATATACAGAAATTAGTGAAATTAGTATTGTGTTCATTTTGACGCCCTATTACTTTTAGCACAACAAAATGAGAGGAGATAAATCATATTTGTCACCTTGGCTGGGCTCCATTCCTTGTAGTGCCTCGCCCACCCAGCACTCGGGTCTTCGGACCCTCAATACCTCACGTTGGGCTCTGATGCAGCACAGCCTGCACATATTGTGCACCAGGAGCAACTTGACAGGTATTATTATTTTAAAATCTTCACACTTAAAGACATTTGTGATTATAGGTTGAAATCCAGAGCTTTTTTGTTCTCGTTGACAACCTGGTACTAAGTGCAGTAAATACTAGCACAAAGGTGCAAAAGTATGGCTAATACTGTACTTATAATATTTTATAATAGATAGATTGTCACCTTCTTGTTTCTAGCGGTTAGATTAGGAAATCTCAAGATATCCTTTCTGTAGGATGTACACATTTCTTTCTAGGGGTTACTCAGTTCGCCTGTTATTACTCCTAGTGGTATAGAGGGCGTACTCCTGAGGTAACCTTCTTGCAGGATATACACAATATACCGATTTTAAGATCAACTCAAACACTGCATGCAAATCACCACAAAGCGTGATGATTAGATATAGCTTTGAAAAGCCATGAATTAATTCAAATCTTTTTCAGGAGTTATCTTTCCCTTTTATAATGCAAGATAACTCCTCACTTTACTGGATCACAGTGAAATTATAATAGAGAAGAGATGAAGCTTTGATAAGTCAAGGATTAACTTTGTATGCTAAACTATGTAGTAACTGTTATACATTAAATTTTACAAATTTTATCAGAGCACCCTATATAAACATTTTATTTTCAGAGAATACTATACTTTTTTTTATTGTACAATCTACAATCATCTTTAGGAATGTTTTTCAATTTCATGCAGTGACAGAACATAATAAGAATGAGACGAGTACAAAACACACAACATACAAGTCAATCAGCAAATAAAATTGATTATTTTGTAAAAAGGGTAGTCAGCAAATAGAAAATTAATAAGTTATGTTAATGTGATATCAGTGTCAAAACCAAACAATCTATCGATAGATAGTTAATAAAGTGTGTAATGACTTGTGTGAACATGTCGTATAGCATAGTTAGGGGTTGACCAATCCAGTAGATTATCAGACATTTCCATGTCTCTGTATGACCTTGAGTGAGTCGTCTCATAGTTATAGTCATAGCTAACACAGCGCCGAAAACTGCACACTTGCATCGACTGAAATGACAGAATAATATTTGTTGCTTTAATTGATCTAGATTATTGTTTGCTAAACATATTGTGGAAAGAGCACATTTATAACAGGTTTGACTTGGAAGGCAGCAAAATATTTCTTGGATTACAAGGTAAAATTTGGCACTGGTTACTTGGTAAAAAATGAGAATAGATTTATGCGCCTCATTTTGTATGCGTTTCGAGTGGTTGGGCCAAGGGCAGGGTTGGTCTGGGAGAGGTACATTAACACCCTCAAGCAAGGGGAAGTTCATTTCAAATGATTGTCAGATAGGCTATCTGAAATCTGTAAACTGCAGCTCTAAGCTTCTTTGTGGGTAGAACTGATGTTCAGTATCAAACTTTATATAAGATCCTTGCTTCAAGCGATGCTGAGACGGTTGTGCAGCATGGCTCGGAAATTCCGCATATATACTATATTTATGTAAATAAGCTGAAAGTGTAATATAAAGGGCCACGATTTTTAATCTAAGAAAATGCATGAACAAATACTTGAACACACTCTGTGACAGCGATTGACAGGACACTAATGTGTAACAGTTTTTTCCAGACACGCAAGGCTACATTGAGGCATCAAAAAATAACCAATCAGGTTGCTGCAAGAAAAAGAAGGCTGCAGGTTTGCCCACGCCTGTTTTAAATGGTAAGAAAACCACTACCATCCTAAAAGTCTGACCAAGCCATTGTCGTCTGACGTTTCGATGAGAATATCACCAAGACACATTTATTTATTGTGTAACATTCAAAGAAATTTTTTTTTAAATTGGTATTACTTACCTCAATTTGTTTAGGCTGATTCCATATGAGCCTCAATAGCTTTTGTTATTATATCTAGCGTTGGGAATTTGTCATTAGTCTTATATAAAAAAGAAATTTAGAACAAATATATAATCCTATCTTGAGTTGTTGTCCTCAAAAATTTTCTAAGAAAGTGGCATATCACTGTAAGCTTGATTTACAAATAAATAAACTTATAAATATTCACACTTATCAATTGTAGGCTCAGAGTCACGGTGTTGCCTAACTGCTCAATGACTTTGGAGTTGGATCCTTTTGCAACCACAGAGAAAATTAATCTCAGTAGATTTGAAGTAAGAAAGGTATGTTATTAGTCGCGCATCATCTAATTCCCTGTTGACAATTACGTCCTCTTAATCCAAATATAGTCCAAACCATAGTCACAGTGTTTATGTCAGACAGATTATACATTACTTACTTTGTATAATAAGACATTTGGTAATCTACCCTTATCTTTCTCTGAGAGTCACAAAGTATCACTTGGTGCTGCTTGAACCCAAAACCTACCCGGTGTCAATCAACAACATTATTCATAGACAAATTAATTGTCACTATTACTTAGGGACTACGGAGTCAGCAGTGGTCTTACGGTTAAGGGTAAGAACTTGTGATCTTATGATCCAGGTTCATCTTATGATCCAGGTTCATCTTATGATCCAGGTTCGCCGGCTGTCATTTCTGATTCGGTGCTGGCAAGCCATTCATCCTAGCCAGGGCTGTTTGGATCAGGACCATAAATACAGGAGGTCTACTGTGTGCTTGCACGCAGGATAAATATCCCCATCTGCCTCATCAAATAAGGAGTAGCAGGCAACTGCGGGCAAGGATATAGGTTATCCACCCCACACAAGTCTGTTAAATAGGGCAGTTAAATAAGAGCTAGTGTATGATGTGCTTACTTATTGAACTATGGTTCTAACATCTTTCTGTGAATTATCTGTCTTGTTCTGTTTGTTACCAGATTATGTCAAGTTTATTTGTCTCGAGTACCGAGTTTCACGTAATAATGAAAACCAGTGAACACTGGCTTTTTACAAAAATAAAACACTTGTAATATAAGTGTTTTTTTTTAAACAAGCAAGGAACACAGTTTTATCATCAATCCTGCTGTTCTCGCACCACAGGAACCACGCTTCCCTTTTGTGGATTACCAGCCAAAAGCAGTTTATTGGTCACAGTCCCAGATAGATGCTTTATCGGAAAGTCAAAACAAGGCATATATAAGCAAGGGAATTCAAAAAATAATGCATAGCAATTAATTCTGATAATTCCTCCTGCTCCTCGAAACTAATAAAGCAAAATGCTTTGTCAACTGAAAACAAACACAGCTATCTACCAATAGTTTGTTCTCACAGCAGATGTTTGACAATGCTCCTTCGAGCTATCTTCACATCTGGGACACTTCCTGTGTTGTCTAATTACTATGGGAGAAGATTTGATAATAGAAAACTTGCTTCTATGATCGGCTCAATTCAGATTGTGTCATAATATATGTTGGGTGAGTCATATATATATATATATATATTAATATTATATTTTGTGTTTTGGGTGTTTCTGATCAAAAAAATGACGAAATTGGTATCATCTGAACTCAAGAGCTTATCTTTAGAGACCCTAAAAAAGTCTTTCTAAAGGTGATTACAGGCTTATTCCATTGTTCAACTGCTGTCAGTCCCGCTGATGAAGTTCAGATGTTAGCTGACACATTATTGACTGTGAAAGTAATTGACGATTTTTATTTGGATTCTGCATCAATGAAATTTTTTGACGAAAATGAAAGGTGCAGCCCAACCAACGGTCAGGTAGTATATGAGTAGTGTAGCCCAGTACCGATCGATGGTTTTCCAATTCCAGAGGTTCACACTGGTGGTCAGCAGTGGCTTCTCCAATACAGTTGCTGGCTCTCTTCGCATGAAAATCAGATTTTTAATAACTATGTAACTAACTACTATTCGGGCAGCTCCCGCAAGGGTCGTTTTTCTAACTAAAATCTACCAATGGTTTGTTCTCACAGCAGCGTGTTTGACGATGCTCCTTCAAGCTATCTTCATATTTGAGACACTTCCTGTGTTGTCTAATTACTATGGGAGAAGAGTCGATGATTGAAAACTTGCTTCTATGATAGGCTCAATTCATCTGTTGTATAGAAAAACTGAAGCCTTACTCAAATCTCAGAAGATTTGAGTAAGGCTTCAGTTTTTCTAATTGAGTAGTCTTGCCTCACTTAAAAATCCCATCATGAGACATTTGGTGGATATGGTGCTTAAATTTTAAAGCCATATATTGAGATACTAGAGAATTCGCTGGTCTCAAAATGCAATAGATGCAAGAGCACTTGTTTGATGATTTTGCCCAAGCAGCAGAAAAATTGAAGAAGGCAACCCTGATGTTTTTTTTCTGATCATACTGTTGGCTTCTAGATAGTGATGACAATTTTTGCTGCTACTTCACTTTGGATAGAATGAGTATTTGCTATCAGATACTTTTTAATTTTCCTAACGATGCTAGAATGGGTCTACTCTAGACTCTAGAATCTTTGAACGAGTTTGTACTATTATTTTCTATATGAATAGGTGAGACAACTCATCATCCCAACATAAGACATTATATGTTTTAGCACTGCCAACACTTTGGCTGTCAAAAACAATAGGAGCCAGATGGAAACGAATTTTGGGAGGACTGTTACCCTGTGTTGGACTTGTAGGGACAGCTTTCTCTACCGAGGCATGGCTTGCTCTGATCTTCAACAGAATTATCACAGGTGCTATGTTTAGATAATTGTACTGTCCAAGCTGGCACTAGTTTAAGTGCTAAAACGGCGTTTAGTGAGAGTTTGAAACTTAAAATTAACAAACTCGCACTTGCAACACTCAGACCACTTAAACCAAGTTGGCACCTGTATGGAGGGTTTGAGCATATTTCCTATTGCAGTGGATGTTGATCTATATAGATAGCATCAACTGTCAGCATGAAAAAATTACTAACCCAAACAAGATTCTTGTCCTTACCCAATTCAGGTATTGGTATCCTATATCTAAAGACAACACTGTCATATGTTCATGATATAAATCGTATCCAAGCAAACGATACAATAATAAAGTAAAAAATATAAAGTAATATGCAACCATTTTCTCCCTCTCTCCTCCACTGCAGGTTTTGGCTATATGCGTATGCTGACATCTTGCTACACAATTTTTTTCTTCTCACTGCAAAAACTATCAGTAAGTGTACAGTATACACTAAAGCTGCATTTACACTGCAGATCTCTCCGTAAGATTTTTCTGTTATATAAGCTACCGCTGAGAGCCGCATATAAAATGAATGTTGTGGCAGTGTCACAAAAACAGAATCTTGATTGCTCCAATGATAGCTTTAAAAAAAGTAAAAGCTTGATCAAATCTGACCTCTAGATGCAGCTCTCGACGTGAAGTAGCACGAAGATGGCATGAGAGCATAGTGGTAAAGAGACTCTTAACACTGGGCCAATTTGGTGAGAAGACCAATAATTCTCTGACCCTTATGGGCAAAACACACTTTTAGGTTGCACAAGTCACCATTGTTAACATATCTGCTGACAGCAGCCTCAACTGATCCTCAGAGGTTTGATCAGCGGTTGAAACCTCAGAGTGTAGAGCGGTTTGCATGACGTCACATTACTAACATATAAGCCTCAGCTGATCCTCAGAAGATTGATGTGTATATAAAAACTCATTGAGGATCAGCTGAGGTTGCAACATTTAAATTTGCATTGTCAAAACATCTGTTTTTTGAATTGAGTTTTATTCCCTTGATTTTATTTCGATTGTTTTTTTTTTGTTTCTTTGCACATCAGGGAGAACATCTTCGGATGATGGTTGTTGCAATAAAAATGTATATATATATAAAGTGTGTTTAGATCATTATACTGTTATGGTGTAAGGGATCTAAACTCTAAGTGATTAGGATTGAGACTTTATTTGGGTCTAATTCAGATTTATTCCCACTAACAGGTTTAATGATCAGAGCTCTGGGCTTCAAATAATTCTTATGTGTCAGCGGCCTGGTATCCTTTCTACCATCCTCCCGAGAAGGATACAGACAACTCAGACATAAATACGGAGAGTTCAGATAAACCAAAACTTACAAAGAGGCGCAGCATGATTTTCGCAAGTATGTACAACCTACACTCGTTTCTGAACTAAACTCTGAGCTTCAGATTCTTTTGGAATCATCTGCAGCCATAGACTTAATAAGTTATTAAGTCATAGAAAGCCATAGACTTAAAACAGGGAAAAAAGCTCAGAATGTTTAGGGTTAAATTTGTTAGCGAAGAGCAATACCAATCAGCGCTCAATTCAAATGGTCTACCTATTAGTTCTGACCACATAGTATTATACTTTGAAAAGATCAATGATGGACAAGATTAATTTATTTTCAATTTCTCACTAAAATATTCGAGGTGTGACAAGTAAGTATGATCAAGTTAAAGCTATTTTGTTGGAAAATCAATATTCCGTTTTTTGTTTATCAGAAACATTTTTGAATGAATTTGATGGAGACAATTTTTGTGAGATACCAGGTTATGTGATGGTGAAAAGAAACAGGACAGGTAGTTCAGGGGAGGGCTTCTCTGTTATGTACAGAATGGAGTTTCTTATGAGCACCTAACCATTCTGGATCCCGCGCTTCCAGAGAGTATCACGCTTCTAATCAAACCTAATTTCCTTACACCCTTTATAGTTTCTCTGATATACAGACCACTCAACAAAACAGTTTCCTGGAATGACTTATTCTGTGATTACATTTAAATTAAAATAAAATTTAAATTAC
Organism: Membranipora membranacea; assembly: GCA_914767715.1. Lineage (NCBI taxonomy): Eukaryota > Metazoa > Bryozoa > Gymnolaemata > Cheilostomatida > Membraniporidae > Membranipora > Membranipora membranacea. Next base: position 2,950,763 of record OU612073.1, read on the forward strand.
ATCGAGCATTTGATAGATATATCTAAAGGTGGCAACACTAAGCCAATATGGGATGCTCTTAATGTAAAGAAATCTGTACAAAAAACTCAGGACATAGATATTCCTTCAAATTCATTCAACACCTATTTTGCTACGGCGGCTGGAAAATTGGATGATGCCATTCCACAGTCTACTGCCTTGAGTACTCGTTTATAAAAGCTTTGTAAGGATTCAGCCTTCTTTTGCTTTAGGCTTTGGATTTTCATTGCTACTTTGTCTCGGGCATGGATACCCCCAAATGAATTTCTAAGTATCAACAAGGCCGCCTCAAAATCGATATCGTTATCTGCGGCTAAAGCACGCCGCAGACAAGCTTTTGGCTCATCTAGTAAATATAAAGCAAGAACAGGCACTTTATTTTCGTCAGGCACATCTAAAAAGTTCATCTGTTGTGTTATGGATCTTATAAAAGACTCGAGGGATCCGCTGCCGTCAAACTTTTTGACATTTAATTTTGTAAATTCATATAGCGGCATAATTCTTCCCCTGTGGATACCCTCCCTTAACTCCCCAATACCACCCTGTTGGACGGCGAGCTGATCCCTCTGATTGTTTAATCTGTCATTTATTTCAGCATGCAAACGTTCAATGGTCCGTTGCTGAGCCCTTACCTGTTCCATGGCCTCGTCAGCTCTCTGCTGCGCTGCTTCTGCCGCCATGTTCTCCTCAGGTCGCTCAGCCAACGGTTGATCCTGCCTCCGTCTTGTGAGTCGCGGTATCCGAGAGCCTAAGACGTACTCACCTGGTGGGTACCTGGTGCTAGGTCTACTCTGTCTTTTTGAAATTTTGATGAAATTTGTGCCACTAATACATTATAATTTTTGCTCTGAGAGAGATGGCATGAAACATGCAATCAATTTATCTTCACAACAACGCATGTTTACTCTCAGTTGACAATCCATTTAACAAAAATTAAAATTAACTCAATCCACCATCCCCTCAAAATTAGTGCTGCCACCAATTGTAGTGGGTAGACACCCTTAATGATGGTGGGACCGTTCCACCTTTAATCAAGTAGCACGGCCGGCGCAGGGCGCACCAAGTATTGAGTGATGGTGATTTCTTACATGTTTCTCATTATTGATACTCCTAACTAAATTAAATACTCAAGTTAATTTGCAGCGATGATTCCAGTTCATTCATTATTTGTATAATAAGAGACAGAGTCCTAACACATAAAAATGTACCCAATAAAAAGTATTTAATCTAGAAATAAAAACGGTCTATTTACTCAATTTAAAATGGTTAATAATAACCAGCGCACTCCGGAATCTCTTCAAACAGTACGTGCATCGGTTTATATACGGCATGATTAACACATAAAAAGTATAATATATATATCCTAACTAAGGCCGAGGGCGGTACATCAGTCAGACCGGGCATATAATACGGGGACAGGGCAACAGAACAATTCATTTTCATAAATGGCAATTGAGGCAAACATACATTAGAGCGAAATTGTTTATGGACGGTCTGGCATGCACTTGCAATCCGTTGCAGTGTAGATTGCATGTTTTCCAGCACCGTTGGTAACCGGTGAAAATTATATAATAGGAATATTTTACTCGGTATTTTCTCTGAGTCTGAAAATAGATTTAATCGGTTAAGTTCTCCAGAAATTACATAATTCGTCTGGCGGAATTGTGAATAACAAGGAGTTGTGCTACCTCTTGTATCATTACACAATTCACAAAATCATTTCAGAATGTATGAACTCCAAAGCACAAAGCTACTTCATATCTCTTATCTTTTTGGATTTTAAAAAGGTGTTTGACTGTGTCAATCATCAGATACTTTTGAAAAAGATCTGCAGTTTCGGCATAAGAGGCTCAGCTTATAATACCGTTATGTCTTTCCTTTCACAGAGCAAACAATTTGTGAAGTTCCGTGAAAGTTTCTCTGAAAATTTACCAATTAGTGTTGGAGTTCCCCATGGATCCATTTTAGCCCCTACACTGTTTTTGATATTCATAAATGATCTCCTAAAATTACCATTAAATTCAACCTCATTTGCCTATGCAGATGACACAACATTTTTTGCCAAAGACCTGAATATCTATTCTTTAGAAAGACAATGCAATAACGATTTAGCTTGCATCAAATCTTGGTGCCTTTTAAATAGAATGACCATCAATATGAAAAAATCACATTTCCCGCTATGCAATTCTTCAAACACACAAACTTTTTATCTTTTCTTTGGGGGTACTGTACTTGCCAGGGAATCAAAGACTAAACTTTTAGGCGATACTCTTGGGTGGACTGACCATATTCAGCACATTTGCAAAACCCTGAGGTCCAGTCTGGCATTGCTCCAGAAATGTCGGTTCTGTATTGACCGAGGTGACGCATTGAAGTTTTATCACCAGTCTATTTTTTGCCATCTCATATATGGTATACATCTCTATTACAAAATGTCTCCATCTTATCTAACAAATCCTATTTTCATCCTCCAGATAAGAGCCTTCAGGCTTATAGCAAACACAAATGTTCCGATATACTGGAGAGGTATACACCCAAGGTTGCTGGGGGCTGGAACATTCAACAATGTAAGCTCCCCCAATGGGACTCGAACCCACAACTCCTGCGGCACTAATCCCCTGGCAGTGAATAGCAAGCGCGCTAACCAATTGCGCCATCTCACCATCCCCAAAAAAGAATGGGTCGATGGGGCTAATTAGATAGCCCGCTATTCACTACTCAGAGTTGTGTTCTCTTATCCCACAGCACATTCCCATCCACCATTGCCACCCTATGAAACACAGCGTCTGTTTTTGCTATAAAATACTTCATGGTGTAAGCCCAAGCTATATAATCAATGATTTTTCATGCACTTGACATCGATTTTGTTTTCGTGATATCCACATCTTACATCCACCCAAAAACTTCTTTTTGATTCACATGACTACTTCTTTTAACAACCTTCATCAACATCTTCGTTCATCAACAACTCTACATACATTTAAATTTGCATTGTCAAAACATCTGTTTTCATTAAATTGAGTTTTATTCCCTTGATTTTATTTCGATTGTTTTTTTGTTTTAGTTCCTTTGCACATCAGGGAGAACATCTTCGGATGATGGTTGTTGCAATACAAGTTTAAATATATATATATATATATATATATATATATATAACACCTTTCAGTTACAGGCAAATGAAGGGTCTATTACCATTGTAGTTCACATCTTAGTGGCCTTATACCAATTTGACAAGCTTGAAGCCTTAAAGCATTGCTAAAAGCTAGTTAAAAAACATAAGGGTACTGTGTGGTGAATCAATCTAGAATGTTCCCTCAATAGCACTCAAACCCAGGACTCCTGAGGTCTCTATTGCAAGGCAGTGATTGGCAACAGTTATTCACCATTCAGTGAATGCCAATGTTCCATTCAACCGACCCCAAAAACCATTGGTTGATTGCGCTAACTAGCAAGCCTAGATTACTATCAGATCATATTATTAGACCTCTATTAACTTGTTATTTATTGGTCAGATTATAAGTAAATTTTTAATCTGGGGACTAGGCACTTTAAAAATGGTTGTGCAGCCAATAAAGGGAAGTAAGACAGTTACAAACAAATTGTCTTCTCCGAAACTTATCAATTTAACATAACTGGGGATGAGATAAAGTTTAAACAAAATAAAAGTATGCAATCACTGATAGGGCAAATTTAACTGCGAAGAGACTTGGTAAATACGGATTAAAATACAATAGATAAGGGGCAGTGATCCTCTCTAAAAAGCCTGTTTTGTGATACCACCATCGTGTATCCTGCACCCTGTCACGTTTTTCATATGTGTATCCACATTTTTCTCTAGACTGAGGCCCCTCTATTCAGACTGGACCCCTGTATTTGAAAGTATTGGAAATTTGAGATGAAGCACGGGTTTTATCATGAGGAAATATCTTTGCATCTTAATCCTGAACAAGTTTCACATTAGTTTCAAATGACGTTTGTGATCATGTTTTATAAAAATAGCTTATATTGATATGAAAATTCCCTGCACACTGTGTTATCTCGATGTCTTGAAAGGTGAACTTGTCTAAGTACATCATTGGTTCTTCATCACGAAAACTTCCATAGCTGACAAGTTCTCAACTGAGGGAAGTCCAACCCCATAATCGAAATTATCAATCCAAGTAAGTATCTTACCATCAATTTAATACACACTGTTCTTATATTTTACAAAGCCTGAAAAATTATGAATATGAATATATAGTGTGTAATGATTTGTCTTTGATCTTATAATTATCAAATTCTGCTGCCTTCGATTTCGATCAGCTAAGTTCTACAGGTGAGTTTTCATGTCCGAATAAGTCCAGTAAGATCATCAGCCCTGAGCAACCATTTACATTTGCATGTCGGAAAAGACCAACATGACAAAGAATATATATGCTCTTTCAGCTATGGCAGACGAAGTTTTTATTCAAGCTCTAAATGCTACTGAGGATGGTGTCATGTTGGCAAACACCATCGTAGACGAGCGCTTCTCTTGGACGAAAAGTAAGAAAATGTACATAGCATATGCGGTTCTCTTGCTTATCGATGCTATAACCGATACAGTAGAAGCTTTTCAATTCTCGCCTGAGGAACAATATACTACAACTCTTGTAAACAGTCTAACATATGTTTGGTATGTTTGTGTAGCCATTTCTTGGCTCATCTTCTTATATGAAGTATACATTATATACTACGGCTACCAAGAACACCCTGATGCAGAGACTCTGGATAATATGAGAATAGTACATCAAACTTTGGTCATGATCGTAGAAGACATAGTGATTTGCATTGTCGGTGTTGGGTTGGCTACCATAGTACTAGGTATTAGTTTGTCAGGTATCATTAATCAAGTTTCAGTTTGTATAACATTGGTTGCTGTCTTTATACAATATATCATGGCTTTCCGACGGAGCTGTAAATTCTATAGACAAGGTGAAGCAAGACCAATAAAGCATTTTTGTTGCACCTGCTGCAAGGGAACAGCCAAAAGTTGTTTGGGACACATGATGTTTACTTTTTTGGCATCTGGTGGGATAAGTGTTGCTTTGTTTAAGAGTTTTTATGTTTTTGACAAGAATACATATGACAGTTTTTATCAAGATCGGATAGGTACATTAATTAACTCAACAACAACCTCCTCAACACTGTCAACAACAAAATCCGATAGATACCAGGAAGAAAAAACACAACTTTATGTTTATTTTTCCATGCCGCTAACGGTGATGGCTGTAATTTCCTGTTCAATTTGGTGTTGTAATTGTCTATGTGGACGTAACTGCTGTAAGAACAAGAAAATGACTGCTGAACCGAATCAGACGGCTGAAGAAACCTCGTTCATATGAGGTTTTTTTCTGACCTATCAAACTTCGTTCTTCAGAATTATATCTCAACCGCTTTCCGAATCCAATTTATCACATCATAATAATGTGAGTTTTGACTGTTTAAAATTTTTTATTATTCACTTTTTATTCAAAACAATTTCCTTTTATCCTTCTTATGTGAAGAAGAGTTGTCTACACATTGCTCATGGTGGCATAACTAATCAAGTTGACTTTCATATATTTTTTATATTATCGAAATATTTTTGCTTAGCCATATATAAGTTCTATATGTGACCTCATCACTTTGACAGGTCACGATTAGTTATTTTTACAACGGTCTCAATAATGGGCAATTTTTTCTCTAACATCCTTCGTCAAAATAATAATTATTATTAAATAATTTTATAAATGTATTATGAACTTTTATTAACCACCTATCAATGCATGAAGCAAATATAAGACCATGTGAAAACAAAAAACAAAAGAAGCAATAAGAAGGCATTGACGTATTCATGAGTATTTATAGAAAAGATTTTTTCTGCAAAGAGCAGTATTGGATTTAGGGAGGGTCGTGGTTTTACGATGGTGCCTGTCATTTGTTGCTAGGTGATGTAGATGATGGTGATGTGGATGGCTGGTGTTCTTTCTCATATTTTTGACATACTTTAGGCAGCATATGTCCAGATAAACACTTAGTTCTGTTAAGTTTAATGCTGCAAGACGACATAAGACATGAGACATAACTTCTGTAGTCTTTCAAGAATCTCCTTGTCCCCTTTCGATAAGTATGGGAACCAACTTGGTGCTGCGTACGAGATCACCAACAGAACTCTCGATTTATAAAATGTGACCAGACTAGACGTGGAGACCCCAACTTTCCTGAGCCGAGTATGATGTTTTCGCAAATAGAGACTACAAATCCGGCTGATAAATGAAGAGAAGATAAGCTCCGCTATAACATATGAAGAGCACAATGGAAAAACCAAAAAAATTTTCGGAATTTTGAAGTCGGCTGTATATAGCTTGAGGCCAATAGAACAATGATCAAAGTACAAAGAGTGGATATGTGCATTTGCATATTGTCAAATAATGTAAAACATATGCCTCCAACATGATTGAGTATCCTGTTATAATGTGGCAAAGTTAGAAAATTGATTTACTCAATTTTCTAAACATGTGACATCACTGGTTTTCCATTTATTTCAACAATGTCTTATAAGATTATCAGGATAAATGAATATCTGGTATAATAGTCATTAACAGCGACCACAATGGAGCTCTCCTCTGTGCATAATGCTAAAAATTAGCAAATTCTACATGGTCTACAAGCTTCTCCTCCTTATCGATGCCATAACTGACACAGTAGAAGTTACACAATTCTCTTCTGAAGATCGTTATAAAACCACCCTTGTTAATAATTTAATATATACCTGGTATGCCAGTGTCGCTGCTTCATGGCTCATATTCATATATGAAACATACATCGCATCCTGCAGTGTTAGAGATGAATCTTGTGACAACACAGAGAAACTGGATAATATGAGAATAGTACATCAAACTTTTGTGGTAATTGTTGAAGACATAATGATTTGCTTTGTTGGTGTCTGGCTGGCCATCATAGTACCAGGTAACGGTTTGTCAGGTCTTGTTAATCAAGTTTCAGTTTGTATAACATTGCTTGCTATGTTGATACAATATTGTATGGTTATTCAACGCAGCTGTCTGTTTTATAAAAGAGCAATTATTGATCCTATTTAGTATTTTTGCACCTGCTGCAAAGGATCAGGTAGTGGCTGTTGGGGACTGATATTTTTCACTTTATTGGCATCTGGTGGCCTGAGTTTAGCTTTTATGAAGGGTTTTGTTGTTTTCCCAGACAGCTCTGATCCAGCATTTATTCATGAGACTGGAACACAGCCAGTTTTTGTTACATTCACCACAACATACACCTCAACAACATCGACAACATTAAAGTCGGATGATTACGATGAGATCAAACACAATTTTTTCTAATTCTGTTGATAGCACCATTAATTGTTTCTTTCATTTTTTTTGCTGTTTTTGGTGTGCCATTGGCATGTGTGTGTGCAACCAACCTTGCTGTAAGGCCAAAGGGTGTGAATAAGAATCCCAAAGAACCCCTACATATTTCGCAACTAGTGCAGGCCCTCAAAACTTTTTTAAACTCTCTGGGCTATACCGACGATCACGAATCCAACTCCGACTATACTATGATAAGACATGTCACTCTTTATATTAGTATGCCCTCAACCATATATCTGTATTTGTTTCGATCCAGTTATAAATTAATCAAATCTATGCAATGGGAGGTGATTACTCTTCATTGTAGAATTGTCTACACACTGCATATGAGGGGATAACTCTTACCTTTTCATAAATGTTCTCTCAAAGCAATTGAAAGTGGTCCAAAAATAATTGATAAAGGTAAAGTAAATCATATATATTATGTTATGTATTTTGTAATTCCAGTAAGAAAATTCATTTGAACACTTTTCCACTGGTCATACTATTACAATAATACTATCCAGTCAAACATTGTTTTTATATGCCACATACATATAAACTGTGGTATATTTTCTCTTTGCTACTACTATGATGTTTTGGCGACTGCATATCATACTATGATGAAAATACAATTGTTTAAATTTGAACTCTTACACTTCAATTTTTCTTCCCTTCTTAGCTTCACAGCATCAATCTTCTATTCCTCCGTGTTCATGTTCTGTTACTCAACACATTACCAACCGTCGTCCTAATATATGGTCATCATCCCTTACAGTGTTCAGAGTTGATGCTAACGATTCCAAAATGTATTATTTCAAAATTTATACTGTTTAAGTGTACAAACTTATATTATTATAAGATATAACAATCTCTTCTTCCGCTCTTGTTAGAGCTATAATTAAGATTTCATGCCTGCCCACAGATTAACCAGCTTTTCCTCACAATCTTTACAACTTCGGAAGGCAGCAATCAGATTATGTCGCCAATAAATTCTATTTTGCCGTACTGAGGGGGAAAGACCGAGATCATTGTAATTTAACTTTAAAAAAGGTGTATGTCATTACACCAACAGCATGAGGTTATATTTTTTACTTTCAGCCGATCAAAATTAATATAGCTATGGGAGATAACCACTTACATATCAATAAGGTGATTGAATGATATATCCCTTAAATAAGATTCCTGAGTATGTAGTGGTGACAGCAGATCACATCATTAAGAACAGTGAAAACTTTTGGTTTCGTTGTGCGGAAGAAACAACCAAGTGGGGAATTTGGAAAATACAAGGCCTGCGAAGTATGTTGTTAGCACTGATATATATTCAATTCCTATCAATGGTTGTTAGTTGTCTTCTCTACCATTGGTTGATAATAGTGAGTATAATTATCAACTGCAAACATGTGAGCACGGATTATCAGTAATCTGAACTCCGGCGAGCAAGTAAGAATAATCCTTTCCGAATAAACCTAATTAACTTAACATTCTTTAAGATCAATCGGACAGAACTATTTCGAAAGTTTGAATGAATACTAAATAAATCAACTGAACAATGTATTCATTCTTTAAATAAACTAGAATTGATCCAATCCATCTTCTTGAGTGGCTCAATGCACTTCAAAAACATTTCTTGTCAAGACACGCCTAAAAAACATCATGTGCGTTATGTAATATCTGGTGTAACGAAAAAAAAAAAAAGCTGACTGCTTTATAACATAGTATTTCGTTTGAAATCATACAGCTTTTGTCATATCATTCCCCATGTGTTGAAATCAGATGACAAATCACTTGAGCAAGAGCAGAGTGTATAGATGGGTGAAAATCAATTCTTGAAACATTAGTGCACAAATTTAGCATGAAAAGGCGATAAAATCTCTGCGCAGACGTCTTTTATTGAGTAAAATCACCAACCACAAAGGTAATTCCTTGCAGGGTTATGGCAGGAATTTGATTAATTGGGTAATTATGCAACAAACAAGATTATTATCTCCAGATTAATAAGTTATTTAATTCTGATATTGAGAAATCCAAAGGAAATCATCATGCACATAAATGAGACAATAATATAATATAGAAATGCCCTGGCTGTATTCGGAGATACAGGGCTTTGGTGTTAGTGAGGAGTTTTGTGCACTATTACTCACTTTTCACGCCAAAAGCTCAAAGTTCGGTATAGAGCAAAGGACCTACAACGGCGAGCTGTAGAGTGTTGTTGGGATCTGAGACCCTCATTTACCTCCGAAGTAAGCCACTAATAGTTGTAAAAGTTTCACACTCTCTCAAAATATATCTGCTCATTGATCATCCTCAACAAACACACAACTTCACACAGTTTATAACTCGAGAAGAACAAACCAGTAGTGCTTTCTCTCCAATTTCCTCTGAAGAGATTACAAATCTGACTTCTTATTGTTAAGTTGTACCCCATACAGTTCAGTACTATTTGGTAGTGAGTATATGGAGAGAAGATTTAAGTGAAGGCTTAGGGCACGCTTCTCATCTGGTGGTTGTTTAACGAGATGTCTGAAAGTTGAGAGGCTGTACTGAAGCGTCTTGAATGGAACAGGCTTTCACCTTGTAGATCTCTGGGCAGCTTCAGCGTCTTCCTCTTTATGATGACGATTACAATAATCAGAATGATAAGAAGCAGCGAAACAGCTGCAACCGAGGGACCAACAATGGTCGCTAGCTCTACAACAGGAAAGAGTCAATAAGTACCTTGCAAAAAAGTAAAAAAAAAACAAAATTTCAGAATAATTCTCTATGCATGTTTGTGACATTTCATTGTTTGTTTCTGATAAAGACAGGTAATGAAAGATTAACCAACATGGGAATATATTAGCAGGAGATTCATGTTGAGTGCACATCAATAAATGACCATGACAACATTAGTATCATGCGGCTTGAGCTAGGAATTTACAACAGTTCCGTTTCCCTACAAACTTATGACCAAACTCCCTATGCATTTGCATCCCATAACAATTCAAATTTAAAGTATTTGGAAGGTAGAGGCTTGATTGCTCTGCTCTCGAGTTCCGTGGAAAACCAACGACTGATCAAAGTCATTTATAGTTGGCACGTGCCTAGCTCAATTAAAATCTAATTTGACACAAATTACTAGTACTTCCACCTATGCTTAATTGACAGTGAATCTCCTGGCATACGTCTGTTGACGCAACATGAAGCGACTAGTGGTTATGCATTGAGGATATCACAGAGACCGTGATATCTGGTTACAAAACATGCAACCAAAACAAGGGGGCCACGTTGTATTTTCAACGTTCAACACTATCATCCAGGCTGGTCAAACTATTTGAGCTATCCCCTACTTCCATACTAACGACTTATCGATTAAAGCAACAAAGCCAGCATGCAAAGGTTTAATTTCTCTGACGTTGCACTAATAAATTCCTCAACAACCACAAACCTGATTTTGCCATTTTGGTAAAGGAATAGTAAACCCCAAATCTTGATCAGTAAACATTCTATACATCCTATTTGAACATGATATTGAAACTTGTGATGTGATGTGACGTGAGATGATGCGATGTGTGGTGACGTGATATATTTTTAACTCCATCCTATGTTTTGTGACTTTAATAACTGAAAAGACTCACGGGTAGCTGTGATCGGATGCGAGTTAACTGGATTCTCGGTGCCTGGTTGGTACCCATCTATGTTTCCCTTTCTTGGACCGATCCCGTTATAATGATTACGGCGAGATTCTGTTGTGTATGCTCCTGGTCGATCCTCTGGTGGTGTCGTTGTCTCCACATGGCCGTGAGTGACTGAAATCCAGAACCAATAGTCTCAGGACATGAAAAACGACAGAAAATATGTGGACAATTGCGTTTTTGCACCTTTACTTTATGATACTAATCTCTTTTTTCACTAAGCAAAATTGGGGACTTCAAAGTATTATTTGAAGGGAATATTCGCTATGGACGTTGGGTCTAGCGCTTTTATAAAAATGAACAACCCATCCCTGACACTCGTCTTCATGATCAGTAGCAACAGCCACAGGAGCCGTACCCAAGCTTTGTACGGGTTTTAACACATCAGAAATATGAAACCACTAAACTAGTTAGTATTATGCATACTGTATGACGATAAGGGGGAATTATATGCGATTAGCACCGTTGGTTCTTCAACTGGATATCGTAGTTAAGCAGCAACGCAATGCAAAAAAAAGAAATTACATCATCATACTTTAATGTTTGTTATCCTGACTGGGATGAGAAGTTCAAAACAGAAATAAATCAGATAGCTCAATAACCGGGCGTGGCTTGTTTTTATTAGCTGCTTTATCCCTACGGCGTGTGAGTCAATATTGATATTGAAGTTTTAAAGCGTTAGCAACAATAAAAAAAAGTGCAGACTTCTTTTCTCAGCCAAAGTTGTGGCAAGCCGTGTCATCTCAAATTTGGAAACCGCAAATGATGTGCAACTAACATTCTTAACACATCCCACCCAAGTTCAGCTCACGTTCAAACAGCTTTGTGGTCTTATTAAAATTAAATTAAGAGAAAGATTCTCTTTATTCCAGGGGAGAATATCAACTAATCCATGCCAGTGTCTGACAAGATGTACTTACGTCACTAGAACTTGACCGATATTAAAGCTGCACGCTTATCACCGATAGAGTGCTCTGCTTCAAGCTCATAGAATCGAGAGTCATTTGACTTTTGCTACCTAAGCCTTACCTCAGTAGTAAGTTGTAGTCAAACATTACCTGAGTAGTGAGTTGTTTAAGTTAAACTTAACGTATGTTTATGAGCTGTGTTAGTTGAACCTTACCTATATTATGAGTTGTTGTAGCGATGGGTTGATTGGTAGGTTCAATGATCATGGAAGGTACATATCCAGGTGGGGGAGGTGGTGGTGGAGGCAGTTCTGTCGGCTCCACTATCATAGTAGGTACGGGACGAGGTGGCGGAGGCGGGGGCGAAGGAGTCCCAATATCTCCTCCCTCATACTCCTCGTGTATGTGGTGACCTGTACAATAAAGTAAGAAAGTTTGAGAGGATTTCAGTGTGTAATATAACCTGGCGAAGGAAGTCTGGGAACGAAGAAGATTAAACTCTCATTACATATTATAGATAGATATTATAGATACCTTTCGAAATCCGTATGTGAAGGTATCAGGTTAATGCTGGACAGAAAACTTGTTCAGATTATTATTTGTAAAGGCATGATTCCCACATGTGACTTACTAAAACCAGCACCTACAGTGAGGCGACGCCCAACAAAACCTCAACATCTTTAGAAAATGCGGTGCAGGATTGCAATTTTTTGATTTGACAGATTAAGACAATGATAACCTCGACTGCCCAGTCTGTTTTGATTAGGGGTGGAGCTGTTAGCGCTTGGTGTGGGCACCATTCAGCACTTGTGCCTCTGATCGCAAGTGAATGTGGGCACAGTAACTAGCCATAAATAATAAAAACACACACTAGCTCTAAACAGTAATTTATTGACACAAGATCACACTGATACCGACTAATGCGCACCAGTTTCATCAATTCACTTGTTCTCTGAAACTAGTTTTAATGTTTATTGGAAGTCTAACAATCGCCCTAACTTGCATAGTCTATACGGTTTCAGTGAAAATGGAAAGGCCCTTCCTGTGTCATGAAAGGTATCCCATCGATAAATGCACGTTTTTTCTCGTATTTCAATCCTTATATCTGCTCTGTAAAGGTTATCACATTTAAAAGAAATACCATTATTGTGGACGCCTGCACCAGGACATAGTGCCATCTTGAGCTGATGAATGGAGACTAAAAATAGCACAAAATTACCATGTTTTGGCAGGCTGTTAAAAATTATGATTTATTTATATCAATTATCAAGCAGGGCGCCTTGTAATACTGCTCTGGGCCAAGTTAATTAAGGAAAACCATCTGCATTAATCTCTTTCCCTTGATTGACAAATATGTCAATATATTTATTGTCGCCAGAGCTAATCCGATTTCAATCTAGCCCAAAATACCAAGAGACCATGCTGAGGAAGGGGTCTGTCATGGCAAAATCTAAACAAGTTCTCTGATAATTAAAGAAACAGTTAATGATTGCTACCAAATTAACAGCCAGGGACTGTCATGGCTATTTTCAAACAGGATGTTTGTCATATAAATAAAAGGTTTATGTTTGTTCACAAGTAGTCATCAGCGATTAACCAGGTTATTTATAGCATTGTTAATGATGTTGTTGGTTTTTCAAATTAGATGGAAGTATTCCTGGGATTTGACAGCAAAATGACAGTCATGGCTAACTCAATCCATTTTGGATTTAGAGCTGTTCGTGTTTTCCAGACAACAAAGCACTCAGTAGTCCGGTAATCCTATTTGAACGATCCTATCCCAAATCCCTCGATTACATTACAGAGACATGGGATAATGGGAGGCGACATTAAAAATCATATGTCATTTCATATGATTTTTAATCTGATTGTCATTACATGAAGATAATCTGATGTCATTACATGCCTTAGGGTGTGTTCTGTCGCTTGGCTTCTACCTTGGGAGGGTAGCTCAGAAGATATCAGGTAGCATGATGGGAGTGAAATTTATGTTGACATTAATCTCAGCTGAATGTATTAGAGATTATTGCCATTAAGAGAGCATTGTCCTGGGCGGAGATTTAGAAAGTATCATGGGTTTACTTGTCATCAAAATGTAAATAAGTCATAGATATGTCATCAACAAAACTCAATCCTTCCCTATATTATGGGTGTGCTGAGCGATGTGTTTCAAATAGTTACCAGTGGACCATGTAGCTCGATGATGGGGGCAAGAACAGAATCTTGCATGTCTGCCTTGCATATTTCTGAAGAGCCAAGAATAGGAAAGTCCCCACACCCTTCCCTTCTTTTAGGAAGTGATTGAGATGACTCACTCAACTTGTCAGTAAACTGGAGAGAGATAAATGTTGAGTATGTAAGGATGTCTTGTGAGTTTGCATTTTGCTTTTTTTGCCCAGTTGTATTATATTACGACAGGGAGTAAACTAGGTTCCCTGAAGGAATAGATATTAGCTAGCACCAAGTTCCACCAGCTAAGATGATAGTTTAAATTAACTAAAAGAAGTTCAGTAAATATTAGCTTGCAATAAAATTCACTACATTAAGCTTTCGAAATAGAGGTAAACTTACCTGAGCATGTGTAGAGAAGATGTATGGCTACTATTTCTGGTCGTTCATTGTTTGCAGCACATGGGAACGTTATATTATTACTGAGTAGTTGTGTCTGATTAAATCTGTATACAGCTGTGTTCATGTCGCCATCAAAACTACAACCGTCACCCTCTACGTTATCCTCATTCAGACAGCTATCAATAGAAGTCCACAGGTCTGGAATCTAAGAACAGTAAAGGAAAAGATGACACTCAGCTTGTATACCCTGTTTTGTTCTGAACAGCTTATAGGAACTTGCTTATTATTATTGCGCTTGCATGTTCCAGATCCACTGTCTAGTATTTTTTTCTTCTTTTATAATGACTGAAATTTACCTTTGCATAGACGAATTAATTAATATTTGGCATATCCGTCGAAAGGACTGGACTGTTATTCAGGTGTCCACGAGGAGCACACGGACCCACCTAAATCAAGTAAATGAGATTTGAACGGTTGCTATACATGACTCGTCAATTGTGTTTCTTAGGCAGACAATAGATACGAGTTTCAACCAGCCGTTATTTCTGTGCATATTAAAAAAAAATCACCTCTAATATTGGTATTGACCCTAGACCCTTGGTCCTTGTGGGGTGTGGTTGAGCATTGCATACCACCAACAGCAACCGTCAATCAGGACAGAAAAAGTTGAGACATGGAATTGGTTTTATTCAACACAACAAAATGATTTATTGGAGAAAAAGAATATGAATAAATTGTCATTGCACTTATAGAAGATCCCTGTTAATCTGAGGCCATGATCTCCTTGATCCCACACCCTCCCACACAAGACCCATCACAGTCTTCTCCGGGAATTATCCACACTCTTCCAGACCCATCAAAGTGTCCAGGAATGGTATTAATAAGGAAACCTTTGGACAAGTTGTGGAGTGAAATGGCAAGAGCTCGAATTCCTGGAGATCTATAGAGACCGTATAATCAACCCAGAATAAAGCAATCCAAAGACATACAGCTGATGTGATTCTGTTTGAGGTTATGAGACAATAATCAAGGTAATAGCAGAAAAGTGCACTTGTAACAATAGGAATGTAGCTGATCTGAGCTGAGTTGTTTTGTAATCAATCTGGGTGGAACTGTAACCAGGAACATCAACATTAATTTCAAAGCAACTTTATAGCTACGATATACCAGTGGGAGGTACGCTGTACCATGGTGACCCAGTCACCTGAAACCATTACACCTCACAGATCATAGATGTCACATTTATGGGGCTATAGTAGCAGTTTAAATCTTGTTTTCACACTTCTCTTCTCGCAACAAGCACCACATTTCATCCAAAATAAAAATACTCTCACCTATTATACACCTTTATAACATCTAGGCGTTACCATATTTCAGCACACTGAACTCCATTATAGTGTGATTTATAAATATACAACTCTTTAACACCACACAATCCCAATATAGTAGCAACCGCAAAGGAGGTCACAAGGTCAGCTTCAGAGGATTTTGGAAGAAAGTCGCCTTCAACATCAACAGAGAAAGTCTTACTACTGGTTTCGATTGTGATTTTATTGTTGCTTGGTAACATTTATTTGCTGTAGTATTGCTCTTTGGCTTTTGCCAAGAATTTCATGTTCTTGTTTCTTATAAGGTCACTTGACAGCGTATCAGATATTAAAAAAATTCCAACTTCTTAAACTAAAGAACACCCACCCAACATCAAAGTAGGTAGACAATACTACGCAGAACAGCGATGTTGCATTAAGAATTTCACAGTCTATGTGAGTTGATTATCCTCATTAATTTCGAGAGTTATGTCAGCATGGGTCATTGACATCAAAGCATCCATTGACATCAACTTCACCAGTTAAGGTAGCACTAGTACAGCTATAGAAATGTGTAATTTGATGAATTGCCCTGTGTCTGTGATGAAATATTGCCACATTGCAGCAAAAATGCAAAATATGTCTGTAATATACATATACATTCTATAAATAATGATGATTTGTCTTACTGAACTCATTGTTAATGAAAACGGTATGGTTAATGAACCGATATATTATTGGCTTCAACCGGATGCTAGCAAAATATTTGGGTGAGGCTGCAGCAACTTCATTCCCTTCTGGTTAGCCTTTGCGGTTCATACCATACCGACTTGATTGTTTAACTACCATCAGTTTTCTATCAGTTATCTGCATATTTCATACCAGTTATTGACCAATTATCTGCCAATAATCTACCAGTCATCTACCAAATTTCTACCAGTTTTCTACCAGTTTTCTACCAGTTTACTGTGTGTTGTATATCACTAATGTACCAGTAATCTACCTATTGTTTACCAATTCTTCTACCAATAATCTACCAGTCTTCTACCAAATTTCTACCAGTATTCAACCAGTCATCTACTGGATATCTAATGTTTAACCTCCAGTCAGTTAAGTTATCTGCTTATTCTTGTAATTCATATTTTAGATCAGGAAATACCATTGTGGTCCTGCATTCAGGATGTTGGCCTGGGCTGTTGTTCATCCTTCAGCCATTGCAGCTTCAGAACTGTAGAGTTCATAAAGATTATAATGATACGCCAAGTGATAATCTGGATTATGTCTTTAGAAAACACCATTGAGCAATCAGTTAACACTCAATATTGAGATATGTTATAGCATTGATCAGACGGAACAACTTGATCGAACAGTCTGGCATGATATTAGAACTTTGCCAGGCCCAGCTTAACAGCTGGCTCAATAGCACAGTGGGTATAAAAAAAAAAGCAGAGAACGGAAAAGTCTGCAATTTTGTTGCATCAGAAAGCGATTTAGTAATTTATGACTTTGAGAAGGCAGTTAAATAATGTACTGGTCCTTCATGGGATTAACGGTATATTAGGCAAAACTTCTTAGTAAAAAGGTATAACTCATTTATGACAATGTATTTCATCAACTTGCCCTTTGAAAGAGCATTCACCGATTTGTCCTACTTAACTCAACCTGATCACTTTTTGCAGGCATGTGTCAAAATCTTCAAAAGCCTGAGCAGCTCAACGGATATTTCAACATTTCAATCTCAATTTTCAGACAGACAGATTCCAGAAAAATATACCATCTAACAATCAAACATTCATCAAGCAACCAGCTACCCATCACACAGCTATACCAGTCACTTGATTACTAACCTCTGAGTTGAGGAGTGAGATACCACAGCCATGAGCCATCCCAGGGTGCACTTCGACTGTAAGCGAGTCCCATAACATCTTTTTATTTTGATGAATACACGAAAACCTGCTGCGGTAATAGTGGAACGGAGGGGTACTATTGTGAAAAGAACCATACTCATCAGCGTTGATAGATACTGAAAAAGAGGAGAGCAAATCACAAAATAAGAAAAAATGTTGAACCAGATAACTATAAGAGATTACAAAAAAAACATCATCAAATCTAATCCCAATCAATTTGCCATAGTTGTGTCATTGGTCAAGTTTACAGAGCATGTTATTAATCTAGTGTCTTTACTCCGACAGCACAGAAGGTCACAAACTTTGATCAAAGTTCTCAGATGATAGACACCCAGCTCATAACATCCTGAGCTAACTACAGTTTTATTAAGCCATGATAACTTACCAAATAACCAAATTGATATACAGATGGTAGTGATTGATAAATCCATAATGATTGTGGGATTGCAAATTGTTAATTTCTCTTAGGTATAAAAGTATAAGTTGAAACAGCACTGTCTTTGTAGTGAGTAAAGATTCAGGACGGTCACGTCAGCATTCAGTGGCCAAGCTTTTTGGCTGTTGCATTTTATTCTTATCCTTATAATCTTCCAAAGAGAGATTAGTCTTTCTCTATTTCAGCAGATCAGCATGTGGCATAAACTATTCAAATCTTCAGCTGAAAACCACCAGAGATCGTATCTGCTCTGCGTATTCTGTGTACCAGTTTCTTCGCCGAACTGTACTAGATTCCTCTTCCTCTCTTGCTGGCAATTAAAAACCAAGTCTACACAGACAACATAGCCAGACCACACATATAT
Source organism: Membranipora membranacea (assembly GCA_914767715.1). NCBI lineage: Eukaryota > Metazoa > Bryozoa > Gymnolaemata > Cheilostomatida > Membraniporidae > Membranipora > Membranipora membranacea. The sequence continues at coordinate 2,969,312 of OU612073.1, forward strand.
GAACATCATAAACTGGTTACCATGGCAATCAGCAGTCCGCAATCAGCTTTCACCACAAATATACAGAATGCAGTTATTGAGCCAGAAAAAGTTAAGACTGGTACTCACACTAGATAAAGTGTCCTGAGATTTTTTATGACATAAACTACATGTAACCCTCTTCAGAACCACGCTTGTTATGAGCCACCTAGTTACAGCTGTGCTGAAGGTAAAGAAAGACATTGTGCTTCTGTCATGCATGTGAAAAATGTTTTTTTATTTTATAATCATTTTTTGCATATCAAATGTTTAAAAGATACATGTACCACTTTGTGCAATCTTACCACAGTGGTCATATCTCGCATAAGATCAAAAAAATCTAATCTTATCAGTTTATTCCTCCCCTTCTAGTCTGCAGCAGGCACAGGTCAACACCACCTGGTGTAGCTTTGAAAGAGAAAGAAATAAAAACACCCAGAGTTATTTTTACACACTGTTTTGCCACAAAGTATTCTGCTGAGGTCAACATAGTACTTTGGCTTAGTAGCTTTTTGCAGCTCAAATGTTGGATCTCTTGGGCATGCGATCACCGTCGACACACCCATATTTCAAATTGTAGACATTCAATGACAAGATCGAAGGGGGAAGGAAAAAGATTTTGGGGCACACACCTTTCACAACTCATTCTCATTTCCAAAATTAATCAGTGGGTATAAACGTCAAATCTTTGTTGAGAGGTAGATTAGAGAACATCAAATAAAGTTTCGATCCAACCCGTACATGTTTATAGTCATGATACCCTGTGCATCATTACTGCCGATCTCCATTCTTGTTATGCTACTGTCCTGGTATACAAGAGTAGTCACGCCCTACCTGAAACAGCCAGTAACCACGACAGGAATCAAAACCTGAGAACTGCTTGTCACAGTTTGGGTCTTTTCACCGTGCGATGGACGGAGAAAATATCGGATACCAGGTTCACATAAAGTGGTAACTGGGCCATCAGGATCAGAGGATGGTATTTTGAGAAACATCATGTGCTTTTCACCAAAGGTGAGAACAACCGACACCATATTGTGTCTGTTCAAAGCCACATAAATTTCAGATGTCTAAAAAACTAGGTCTTTTGAGTACTTAAGATATTTATAGGGTAATTGCAGAACCTTGAGATACCTATAACTATACCGCGAAGTGGCAAAAAAATAGGAAAAAAAGCCCCAGGAATTTGATGAAAAGAAGTTCAAGGCCCCAGAGATTGTACACAAATTTTTAACATAAATTCTGTTTCCATTATATTGTACTGAATGCTGTCTGTGCAGTGTGGTTAATAAGTGATGGTTATGTGAGATCTTGGCTGTAGTTGCGATGATATTTCCTTGTCACATTTCATACCTCAGAAACCTCTGCAAGATGTAACACAGTCACCTAACTCTGCTCTACCCTTGAGGTGATGATGGCTCTCTTTTAATTTTCTTGAATTGAGCTGTTTGTGTTTCTAAAACTGCAATGAGCAAGATTTAACGGCCAAAATTGTGAAATTGAAAGGTAATCATAGAACAGAGTCAGCATTCTGTAAAGTGCTGCTATCGATAAACCAGGTGTTGAACAGCAAATACAAAAATTTAAAGTTCAAAGCTCCAGTTTTTCTTTGTTTTCTGCCCTTATATTGTTTCTTGGAAATTTTCCGTTTATTTAGGGTATATTTCGAACGGTAGCTGTTCACACACCCACTACAAATCTCTTGAGAACTCCCAGGTTTCTGTTTCCCAGCTCCTGCTCTCCACTGGAATCCCAGGAATTCTTTGATCTCAGCCAGACCAATCATGCTTGCCCACCATATCTGTCATAATACAAGAGGAAGACTGAAACATTGACCATTGAAAAGCCAACATCAGTGATGAATCGGCTTCCTTTTCTCTGATGTCGACACAGCCAGCAGCCAATTTTGTAAAAATAACAATAATCGATAATTCTTGAAATATTTCAGCGTTAATCCTACTTGATCTGTGTAATCACCAGCCCTTACTTAGAATGTTGAAACTGAAAGATGTAAACAACCAACGCACATTAATCAATAGCAATTAATTAACAAAGTAAAACATCTTTTTGAGTGCACTGAGGCGAAATTATTCATAATCCCCAAGGCCATAAAATAAGTGGTGGATATCAACCCCTCGGGCTCAGGGCGGAGGGTACATCCTTCTCCCCTCTTGTCTCGTTTACAACATAAGTTCAATATTTTGCTGGTTTTGCAATCATATTTATTAAAACAACCATACATGAGCAACTACCAGGTATCATGATAAAATCGAATTCAAAGTTGAGAACAGTTCACCAAAACCCATGCACCAAAACCCCTACCCATTCCCAACTCCTATCCAGCACTTACGCCTACAGTCCCCCTCTTTATGTTAACATGACGTAACTTGTTGTTAAGACAGTTATTCTTAACATCCAACCTCTGCAGAAGGTCCGGGAAGGACTTCAAGTTCGGTACAATCACCCTAAGGTTGACCCCAAGGTTGCAATGGCCAAGGTTAACCAGGTCTACCTTCTAACTAGACTTTTGGTTAACCTTTAGGACAGGTAGAAAATCAGTTAATGCGTTGTTGTCGGATTAGAACAACGAATAGTAATCAATAATTAAGGTTATGGTGTCATAATGAGTTCGTTTTCTCCCACTCAATTGATGACCTCCGCACTTAATGACCGTTGCATGATCATAACTCTGGAGTAGGTGTTGGGGTACTCAGTTGATGGTATGCATGCACATTATATTATATATTCTGTACTGCATATTATACTTATTGTATATATACCATGGAATGCTGCTAATAAAGAAATAAATTACAATACATCAGCCTGAAATCTTGGGGGGTCTCTCAATTAAAAACAGTCAAGATGGCATTTATTGCAAATTGTAATCTGATTGCTCACGCAGTGAGTGAGTGAGACCTGCTAGGCTCTTGCTCACAAATTGCTCAGCCATTGGTGGAACTGTATAGGTTATGAGTGAGCAATTTTGGAACAAATTTGTCTAATCGAAAGACGGAGTGAGCGATAATATGGAGCGATGTGATAGTGATAGTTTAAATTAGTAAAGCATTGCTCATTCTAATTGTATTAAAAGAACCCCAGTATCTTACAAGGGAAGATTTAAAAAATATTCCCAATAAATAACATTAGAAGCATACCCTCATAGCATAGCTAGTAAAATAACAATTAGCTAGGGAATGATTAGCTTGTTTTGGGGTGACTTATTATGGCTTGAATTTAAGCTAGCACCAATTTTCTCTAGCTTCAGTGGGATCTGGACTGATCTGGCCACAAATTTCACTGTTTCAAGCCTTTGTGAAGCGGTGAAATGTTCCTTCTACAAATATTTTATATATATCACAAAACCAAAGCCACCAATGAGGTTTGAACTCACGACCTCCTGTTGATTAGACGTGTATATAAAGGTATATTGTTGAGTATTACTTGCTGACAAATTTTCATCATCAGACCACAGAGGTTTTGTAGAATTGGAGATGTTCTTGTTATCCCACCTCTTCACCCTTGTCACAATGTGCCAGTTAATCCTCAGATTTGGAGCACTCTGCAGCTAGACTGACTGACTGTAGCCTTAGCTCTGACTAAATCTCAGCTGATAGAGGTTCTGTATTAAAGTTGAATTTTTTTTGTTAATACGAAACAAAAAAGGTTAAGCCCTCTTGATAAAAATAGTACCAGCGAAGTCTTTTCGTATGATTCATCTTATGAGTTTCCTATCGACCAGATATTTTGCAATAAAAAAAACAGATGGTGCAGTGATTCACTGCAATTAATCACAATACACAACTGAGAGTGCTAGTGAGGTGTTGCTAACTTTTTAATGTTTATTTAACTGCAGATTTTGAGCAACTCCACCTTAAAAAAATGTATGACACCACATTAAAATATGTTAGCGGTATGATGTATGGGCAACTCAAGCTTGAAAAAGTCAACCATGAATAGTGAAATGAGCTAATGATTTGAAAAGGTGTCTTAACATAAAACTGGCTACTTTAATGGATTGTTGCAGAGTCAGTCAAGCAATTAGAATGGAATTTTAGACCAATACTCTAGTCAAGTTAATCTCTGAGTAAGGTATATATGAAGTAGTCATTAAAATGTGAGCCCCATGCGGGATAATACGGTATAATGGCCCTAGCTTAGTTATCTCTTCTTACATCTTGTGGAGACAACTCCAAACATATACACAAATTGACCAAATAATATGTCATTAAGGCTTATCAGTAGTAATGTATGCCTTCCTCGACTTGTACATACAGATATGGGTCCGGTTTGGGGGTTATGTGGGGCTCTGCATAGCAATTAGCGTCCTGATAGTGGTAGACAATAGGTGTCTGATGATGTTCATTCATCTCTTCAGGGTAATGTTCATAGCCCAAGTTCCCATAATCAGGTGGAGGTAAAGGTAGCGAAACAGGCACTTCTGGTGGTAGAGGTAGGGAAACAGGGACTCCTGGTGACATCATCATTGGGGTTTGATAATGCGTTTCACTAGTTCTGCTACCGGATGTATGATACATCATTTCAGGATTGTAGGCTGCGTTGGTCATGTGATGCGACATGTGATGCGTCATGTGATGTTGTGGTATTTTGTTACCATATGTGTCATAGTCAGGCTCGTTGTCTGGGTGTGATGACGTTGCGTATACATAGCTGGGTGCGTAAGTGGACTTTAATTCTGCTACTCGCTTTTGGTATCTCCTTTGCCTTTTTCTGGAAATGTGAACAAAATTTCTTATGTTTAGTTATGCTCGGCCCAATAAGTGTTAAAAATCATTTTGGTTTCTTGTGGTGTTTTAACCAGCATCTAAATAATCCCTTCAAATATGATATTTTAAGATTGGACAGAGCTGAAATATTTATATTGGGAACAGAATAGTTTTCAGCCACCATGAGCAGCTGAAAGGGTGTGGATTGACAATTTGAAAATTTGGATACCCAAAAACTGAAAGATGTCCAACTGGCCAAAATTGTACGGATATAGATGGACATGAAGTTAATTCATTTATTTATTTTATTTATTTATTTATTCATTGAGGTTTTCTAAAAGTTTATAAGTAAAGCAAATAAAATTGGTATGTCTTCGCATAAAAAACTAGGAGGGGTATGGACAGACATATAAAAATGATGATGGACAGATAAATTATAGAAATGGCCTCATAATCCCTGGTGGACATGCATGGAAAGAAAGGGATCAATGATCAACCGGAACTTCCTGTTCTTCCCACCCTCCCTGATCGCACAATCCATATTATTGACAAAATATAGTCATGTCTGTATTTGGAGTTGCTCCCCCTTGATTGGTAGATAGCTAAATCCAAATACAGACAAAATCAGAGATAATTATACTGTCATAAGTACATACATCACACAGTAGACTGCTGTTAGAATAATCAGGAGGAATACAACAACAGATGTCGGAGCTAGAATAACCACCAACAGTACATCATCCTTCCAATTGAAATCTGCAACATAATAACAGCAGTCTTATTTATCAATCTAACGCATACAGTAAAACTTTCTCCCCGACACATTTTTCTTCTCTGTGCATATAGATTTTTTTTTTGAAGTCAAAAAGTTGTTATTCTCGTTTGTTTATAACATACTCATATATATGAAAACCTTAATAAGAACGCATAATAATGATAATAAACAACAGTCTTGTTCTCAGTTGAGGATATTTGTGATGACATCATCAAGCGGTGGCACCTGTAAACATAAGTCTCAAGCTGCTGTGAATATTAATGTTATCATGACCTGATCTCCCAGGTAACTGCTTGGAGAGATCAAAATATTAGACTTCTGTTCAGTCAAAAATCATTATCTAGTTAATCATGTTACTTGAGCATGCTAATTACCTTAGTTAATTAATGGTGTGGTCAAGCTCACCCATAGGTAGACTGATAAAACTGATAGAAGGAAATTAAAACAGATCTGGCTCCCTGCCTAATGTGGAGTTGGCGGAGCTGACAAAGCTGGCTCAGTAATGAAGGTAGCCTTGTCATGATGTCACAAAACAACAAACAATGTGGCTGCGAGGCTAGCATAGGTCCTATGCTACAAAGCTGCTACATCAGTACCCCGGCACCTGACAGATACAACTACAGCATGATTATATCACACCAAAGGGCCATGTTAGGTAAAGCCCTGTAGAGGCAATTTTTTTTGGAAATTGGAAGTCTAATATTTTCCATCCTGAATCTGACCTACAGTCTATAATCTATTCCAAAGTAATTGTTATGCAAACTGAAAAATGTGTCCCATCGCCGCCGAATTAAAATAGACGGTACGACAGCCGAAATTGGGTTAACAACATAGACTTCCCGTAAACAAAATGATGAAATTATTATTATTATCTGCAAAGCCATCAATTACAGTCAGAAAGGAGATATATACCTTCGGACTCGCTAACATCATTAGATGATACAACGGGTTCTTTTCCATTAGGGGTCACAGATTCTGTGTCAAAGGTCATTTCATCCTCAAAAGAATCAAATGGAGCAGACGTGACATCGAACACATAGTTATCAAGATCTAGTATTCCTGTGGATGTAGCGTAGTGAAAGACAGGACGTGGAGGTGCAACCGTGGTTATATTCTCATTCCCATCTACAACAATACGAAAACTAAGATTAATATCATGTATATGGGCAGCTCCACTGTTTAAACTACAAAGATTTTTAATTTCATACCACTTTATTTACGATCAGTTTGTCCATATTGTTTGCCCATTAGGTCTTAATACTGAGATTGCAGGCTCATAATATCAGTTTTGAGCTATTTAGGATTGAATAAGCACACATTTGCCAGTGTGGGAGTAGTGGTTTAAGGCATTTTTTGATTAAGTCTGTGTTAGTGGAACCTTGTTATCAACCACCTCATACCCACACAAATAACAAGCTCCTAAGAAAAGATGATCTCATGATGGTATAAAGACTATCAAGATTGATCGCAGAGATGAAAGAAGCTCTCTGATTTGTGCCCAGATATAGTTTTTTTAGCCTATCTAGACCATCATTCTTAACTTTACTGTATCAGGGTTGGGATGCCTGAATGCGGTCAAAAACAGACCAAACATGCCATGCAGACCACATAAATTATGTCAGGCATTTCATTTTCAAGAAATTTCCATATTATAAAACCAGAAAAGTACACAGGAATGTATGGAGGAAACTTTTTTAAATTGTAGTATCCGAAAAACCAAGGAATTATGCACACAAACTAATTATCTATTTTAATCACATCCTAATAAATCTTAATTTAAACTAAATACAAACATAATTATCACAGACATAATTATCACAGACATAGATATACGCTTAACATGAGTACTTAACTATAAAATGGTGTTAATGTTTGGGTTGAAGAGATTGAAGACAGATCAATTATTACGGATTCATTTAATATTCATTAGGTGAGGCTAAATCCAGATCAGGAAATCCCACCAATACCATAATAGAGCATAAAAAATGATGAGTGTGTTTTATTTCAGGTTATTTTAGCCTAAGATTCAAACTGAGATACATACCCCCCTTAAGTGTGATTGTGAGCTCCATTGCGGGCATGAAATCAAAGCTATGTGTGGGTAATACTTCCTGAGGGGTTACGATAGCTTCTGGGGTCTGAGGCTTGATCTTAGATGACCACAATCCATTTCTAACGAGAATATCCATTCTTCCCTCCTTAAAAGAAAGACAGATTTGTCACCAATAGAGCGATTAACTGCACAGGGAGATTAAGAAGTTAGAGACAAATCTAACTCTTTGGGGAGATCAAGTAAAATACATTTTGTAATATAATATTTAATGATATAGGTGCTGAATTCTCTTGAAAAGTCAAGAAAAGAGCATCACAGGTACCCTATTTGCCTATTCATATTTAAATACATCAAAATCTATTTTAGTGTTTCTTCAGTGGTCATCTTTTATACTATGCAGTTCCTCTCAACTAAGTCCTGACCAAAATATTACCGTAAATTACTTGTTGCCTAAGAGACCACGTATGTCCAATCTTGCCACTGAATATGATTACCAAATTGATGGTGTTGTGACAAGCTGTGACAAGATCTGACAGGTGGAACTAGCGCTTTTCTCAGATTGTTGGAAAGCGGTGGCACAATATCAAAAATTTATTCAAATGCCTGACTTTCGTCGAATCCTAACGACACATTCTCTATTTTGGCTTGGTTTGATTGCTCTGGAAATGTCAACTTATACTAACTATGGAAGCTGGTGATGTTTGTCACTCTGTGTGAATCAGTTTTGGCAATCATGATTTATGTGATCGGGAAATGGGTGATCAAAAACATTCACCTGTTTATTACAGTTGGCATTTGAAAGTTTTGCGAGAAAAGGTGGGGAAGTTACAAGCTACTACAATAATACCTGCATATAGATGATTTCACAGCATGAAAGTTCTAATTGATGCTTTTAAACCAGGGAAGTGTAGCAGTGGGATTTAAAGATAAACAACACCCCAGCTAAAAATGCCCTATGAATAAGAAAAGGTTAAACCCATAGACTTATATTATGAAGTTTATGGTTTAACCCAGCACTTATGACTCATTGTTTGATGGGCAGGAGAACTGATGAGGTAGTCAGAGACCAGGTGAAGAGATTAGGCGATGACAAAAAGGTGTGGTATGGCGCTCACCTGCACACCTGATAAATCAAACAAAGAAAAATGAATCTTAAACAATAAACATTTAAATACAATACCCCCATTTTCCACCTGTTCAAACCTCACCAATGACCCTTACCGTATTGTTCAGCCTGGCTGTTGGTATAGGGTAGTTTTGATCGACCCATACACCACAGATATCCCCTCCACTTATACGTGTCCCTGGGGGAGGGGTGAACACATTCTCTGTAGAAGGGTAGGAGGGAGTGACTGTGAAGAACTCTTTCAGGTGTAGACTACCATTAGAAAGCTGGGTCCAGATCTGAAACTCGAAGCTTTGGAACTCTGGCCTTGCCAGGTAACGTACAGCTGTCAAGTTCTGAAAGTGAAAATGAAGCGATTGTCATTTTACATTTTCATAGTGACTATTATGGTAATTTGGACCGTTGTTGTCAACTGATCATTTCTCGCTGATGGAAAAAGTTCTGCAAAGTATTCGTCTCCAAATTGGACACTTTTTAATTGAAATAAATTACCTCCACAGCAAGAAATTATTGTGATTGAATTGGTCTGTAATTGAAAACTGAAAGAGTAGGAAGCTTTATGGTAGGCAACAAAAAGACTCTGAAATATGTTTCTTCATAAACTTTCCCATCTATTGGAAGTACATATTTGATCAAGAAAACAGAAGATTAGGGTCCAGAGCACCTATTATAACATTAATTATTTATGAGTTATGAGTGATGGAAGCAAACTCTGTTACATCATCAGACCTGCTACTTGTGAATTTGGTCAGAAATTCACCACAAATGCTTCCATGCTCGTGTATCTTGCATATAATGAGGGACTTTATCTGGAATTAGCAGGGTAAGCTGCTTACAACTGCCATAAACTCTCCAGGGGCGTAGTTAAGGGAAAATGGTAGGGGAGGCGATAACGCTTGAGGGTGTGAAGTAACACCAGGTTGGGTATTGTAAGCTCTTCCTGAATCCCCATTCCCAGGCTTCAAAGCGTTTTAATGATATAAATAGCAAACGGAAGTGCCGAATGAACTGATTCTGACTTGGAGGCATTTTGAGGCCACTCCATTAAGCATTGTAGTGGAGGCAGAATGTCCCTACCGCCCCTTCAGCTACGGGCCTACTCTCTTAAAAGGAGAGGTGATTTTGCCTGTTTTGCAGTATGGTGGCAACAAAGGTGTCAATCATGGTCATCTCATACACTTGTCACGTGAATCGTTAAATAATTTTCCAGCAGTAGTGTTTCACAAGCCTGGGAAGCCTTGTATGGTGTGGATAATATGCACCAAATTGCCATCCATCTGTGCATCGGGTTGGTAAAGCCTAATCAACAGTTGTCAGGACATAATATGAAAACATGTATGATATACAACATTATCTAACAGAACCCACACTGGTCAGTTGGTCAGGTTCGCCTATGAAGGAAGTTGAAAATCCATGATGGATGCCTTTTAAATTGAACTTTCACAGAGCAAGGAGTTAGTCTCTAACTCCTTGCACAAACGAAGAACAGAAACGGTGTGGTTCTGGTTCTAGCATAACCAATAGCACAATGCAACAATCCTTTGTTTTGACCATCTAAACTATTACGAAGTAATTGATAATTACTTGCACAATGCCTATAAAGTTTATTTCTGCACCTGTCTAATTACGTTGTTCTTCCAGACAAATCATTGTTCCAGTGCTTACCAATAAATGTTACACACAGAGCTGCATGGTGAGCGTTATTAATCCTAAATTCCCCACATAAAGGAAATCTGAAGGGAATAGTTAGCACTATAGTATCCACATAAATAACCTGGGAAATCAGAGAATGGGATCTTTGATGTGACTAAATCTCAACACTACAAACGAATAGCTATTCTATAAGCATTACCTCAAACCAATCACGATGTACCAGACTAAATACATTAAACATTGTAGTACATGTTTAATTGAAGTTGAGAATCCCACCCTCCCCTGAGTTCAGTGACAAACAGTGTACTCCACTGATTTCTTAACGCCTTTTAAATCAGCATTTCAACAATTCTAATGTCGCTAAATTTAGACTTTGATTACTAAGGGAAATATATGATGGTAACTATAAAGTGGGGTGTACTGTAAATAAATGCACATGGTATGATAAATAACTCACCCCTGTAACGGGAGATGTAAGAGTATGGAATAAGTGAGAGTAGTGGATGTCTGTGTTATGTGATAAGCTGTACGGTTGTTCCTGCTTTGTCTCAGCTTCAAATACACCCGTGTCTGGGTACTTATCAAAGCTGAAGTTACCATGTGACACCCTGACTATGTCTTGGGCCGTCACATCTGCAATCAAAGAGAAGATTAATCTTTACTGGGATCGTTTCACGTAGTAACGCCATATCCTTCTGGTGATCAAATTATCAAATGTGACCTGTGAGGTCCAGTTGTCCGTTTTCACCAATGTAGCCAGGAACAAAGACAGGCTGGATTGAATATCAGCGAGCCTTTTATGACAGCATCTGCTTAACTTAGAACTGGATGGAGTTAGATTTTACAATTGACACCCTTGCTGCAAAGATCTACTTATCTCCCTGAAATGCACTGCCTTTGATAAGCATCTAAATGTCTAACCGAGATACTAGTGGACATCAGCTGAACACCGTTATACTACATACCAGTACAAATAGCGAGAATCAACAAGCCACAAAGAAGAAAAGCTAAGGATTCCATGTCTTCTGTCTATCGTCTAATCCAAGAAATGATCAGTCGGTCTATCCCAAGTTTACTCAATGAGTGGAGTCAGATCTCTTGTAAGCAGAGGTAACCACTATCAAGTACACATACTGTGTAGTCTTTATAAGACAGCACCAGATGGCATTCTCATGTAGGCTGGAATCAGTTCTACTGTGTGTTTTCTGCTCCTACACCTTGACTCATTCTAGACGCACCATTCTCTGGCAGGGAAACTCAAGGGGACGTACTACATGAATTTGTCAGCTTTGTGTTGGACTGACACTTAATGCTAGCCTTAGAAACTTTACAACTAAGGTGACGACGCCCATTAAAACGCCCGTGAAGAGTATAGCATAACAATTTTGATTCCCACCCCATGTTTTTTAATTCCGTAACTATGGTTTCAAGCCCATTAATCCATCAGAATCAGTTTGATTTTCTCTGACTAAGGTTTCAGTTATATCCTTAATTCACAACATTTACGTAGTTACCAAAGCTATGTTTAATACTAAAATGGAACCACCTGCAAATTTCAATGCATTAGTCCTCAATCAAGTTGCAAGCTTTATCTTATATCTCGCAATCTCCATCGCAACTATCTTATGGCTGCTATGAGATTCTGTACAATACATGTATCTGGTAGAATCATTCAATGTTCACTGCAAAAAGGAAACTACTACAATCTATCCATTTGAAACAACAGAAAAGATCTAGATTTGGTATTAGGAAGATGCCATGCATGGATGAGGTGTCTGGAAAAGCGGGCTGCCGATTCTTGGAATAATTTGAAAGATTTCACATCATAAATAGAAACTATCTGTGCTCAGACTGCACACCAGGAAAACAAGCAATACGCAAAAATACATAGCTATAGGTAAATTCGCGCCCTTGGTATCTGTATTAAATAATCATTAATCATAATCATTTTCGTGGGGAAATCCAACTGAATCCAACTTGAATCCAAGTTGTCTCCCTATTACCAATGAGGAGATAATTCTAAGTTTCATTTGGCTGATGTAGAAAAACCGTATACCTAATCATAAAATCTATTCAGTTGGATTTCCCCGTGAAAATGATTATGATTAATGATTATTTAATATAGATCCAAAGGCGTGAATTTACCTAATAATGGTACTACATGAATATTATGTATATTATGGTAACACACTCTAGTAAGTGCTTTTGAGCTACGTTCTTATATTTATCCCATTGATGTTTGACAGAAACCCTTTTTACCAAATGAAATTTTAGACGAATAAAATTGTTGTAGCTTTTTTAATGAATACTCCGCTGAAGAACAACTTTATCGTTGTGAAGATAACTTCTAGGCTGTGATGATAAGCTTTTCTTCATGTCAAAATTCCAAACATTCCATGACATCATAGGTCAGTACAAAGCCATTTTTAATTCTCGAATCACTTGGGATATTGGTTTGCGTGGACAAGACTTTTGAAAGCTTTGTCGAAAACTGAATAGGTAATATAGACTATCCTCTCTAATCTTTGCTTATACATCACTACAAGGTTATGTCCAATCTCTTGGGAAGCTTGATTGTGAGGACAACACTATTCAAAGCTTAGTAAGTAAGTTTACTGTGATGCAGATGTTTGCCTAAACATCTGTATAATATTGTCACTATGTCTGTTAATGTTATAGGTTATTTGATCATTTGTAATATAAACTTCAATGGCCATGGCAGGAATGTTATTTGGTCTGGCAACAATTATTACTTACCACAGATCTTATTTCTAGAGTTCAAATGCATGCCCGAGTTACTTCTCACTCTGTTCGAAGCCTCAGATATAGTCTTAACATAGCTCACACACTTTTGCGATGGTTATTTGTCCAGATCAGAAGCTTACATTGTAATGGTACTGAATTTATCAAATTTTTTATCCAAATGATCACCAATAGACAGTTTTCTGTGCACGAATTTAAGCCTCTGTGTTGTCCTCTCGCCATATGAGTTCTCTTAAACCACGTGGCATAGCGAAAAGGAGCTATCTTGATAATTTTGTTTGATTCAGAATATGCGTCATTTAAAATTCATAGGGACATAGATAGGGTAATAATTTTGGTATGAGGATACTCATTATATCAATTTTGTTAACAAATTTCATGGAATTTTTCATGAACTCTGTCACTAAAATTGAGATCTATCGGCTCTCAAGTCCCCAACATTTTGGAAACACTGTTCCTCAGAATTTTCAATGATGCCGATGCTGTATGTTTTCATGATAAGCCAATTTCAGCTTCTTCTTTCCTATGCTGCATGGGTTAAACAGTGTGAAAAATTTAATTCGAGCTCAGAAAACTCTCTCTATGGAAATTGCGAGTAATTAGAAATTTTGTAAATTACATTTCAATAAAGGTATAAAAGGTATTCATGATGTTTTTCATCAGCTACCAGTCAGTGTGTGAATCCATGTAACAGACAGATGAAGCTACAATTGGATGAGTCAAGATACCAGATGCTCCCAGTTCCTGACTCCTTAGGTTATTTGCTTTGTATTGTTACAGTTTTCTTTCCGCTCTGCGCTAATGCCTTAGCGCCGTTGGCTTAACAATATAACAACAGACTTTCGTTTTGCCTCGTAGTTTATGTTGAAATTTATTGTTGCAGTCAGCTGCTCTAGGTACTTTCGAGTACTTTGGATCCTTGCAGCACCGCAGCTATCACCGCCACTTCATCACCGCTAGTCCATCACCAAATGGAGACCTTGCAGATGGAAATGAAGTCAGGCTTCCCATCACTCTTTCATTAATATGAAAGCCACAAATGGTAAGTTAACCATGGTTTCAACTTTCAAACATCGAGTGTTAAATTAACTGTTCATGAATCCAGCGAATCATTGTAGAAAGATAACTTATTTATTTCATAGTAGGGTGAGGGCCCAAGCAAACAGTTGATATTTTAATCTTAATAGCCAGTACAAGGAGTTGTCACTACATGCTGCGCAATCTATAAACTGCACACATTCCTTGAATTCCACATACAATCACACAAAAAGAAGCCCTTGCTGAAAACACAAACAGCTTTACAATGGGAAGTCAGCTACAAAACTTCAGTTAACTGAAATACTAGTAATCAAGTTTAAAATCAAGTTGCACACAGAAATTTTGTCCTACTTGTTGTGTTGATGTCGGAGTAAGACACTTTTGTAACTCTACTGAATTCAAACTTCACGTCGGTTAGTTTCTTCAGGCTTCATTTGTCTGTACATGGACGTTCCAACTCCAAACTCCTTGTGTGATTTGCTTTGTATTGTTACAACCCCACCCCTCCCCTTCTCTCTGTGCTAATGCTTTAGCTTCGTAAGCTGACATATATAATAACTCGACATCGTTTTTGCCTGATAGTTCATGTTGGAATTTGTATTGCAGGTCGCTGTTCCAGAGATAATATTCAGGGTAATTTGCATCTTCTGCAATATAAATTGACCTTTGGAGCACCTCTTCCACCAGATCATCATCAAAAAGAGGCATTGCAGGTGTGAATAGCGCCGTATTGTAAGTTTGACCATGGTATCAAATGTTGAGTGTTGAATAACCTGAGCAGGAATCCAGCGACTCATTGAAGAAAGATAACTTATACATTGTATAGTAGAGTCAAAGATATTGGAACTTTTATAGCCAGTATAAGTAGTTATCACTACTTGCTAGTCAATCGAAAACAGTACACATTGCATTCCTTGAATTCCATTCACAATCACACAAAGTTTTAAAGAGCAACACCAACAAATTTAAAATTGGGATAATCAAAACATTTGAAGGAGAATAGTAGATTGAAGTGACGACCGTAGAATAGTAGATTGAAACAAATATAGTCAAAATAGTTTTCCAAAGAATCACCTTAAATTTTGTACTGGATTGATATTTGGGTAAGTAACCTTCGGTACATCCACTGGTTTTGAACTAGCCTTGTCACGCTGCCAAAAAAAGGGGCTGCATGACAAGGCAAGTTTGGAACCACATGTTGGTTATTTTGAAGACTTGATATAATTCGCATCATAGAGAAGCATGACATATGGATGCACATTGCTGTAGGCTTGTATTTGCTTGAAAACTCGCTCATAATAGCTTTATTGTGTTTTACAGGGGCAAACTCAATACAGCAAACCCAAAGTGATGAAGGGCCTTCTCACTAAAACGCAAGACACAACAAGGTCTTATCTGTATGCTGCTGCTATGGTAGGTTTGACAACTACAATATTAGTGACTTTTTTTATGATGTGATGAGAAGGGATTTTACCAAAAAGCTAGATATTCAGGTGAACCATAATTTTGGTTCGATAATGTCATTTGACTTGAACTATTTTCCTCAGATGCCGCTGCATACCGGTACAATACAGCAGAAAAACAGCTTACAAACAGGGAGGAATCTAACAATCTATAGCCCTCCCAAAACAACCACACACAGCTGCTACGGTAAGCCCTGCAATCAATGATGAATATGTACCACGCATAATCAATTTATTGAAGTTGCGTTCTCATTGAAAAAGTTTGGCCTGATAATAAGTACATGCCTTGCAATTGATTGATTAGGTGGATTCCTTGAAACATATACAGCATCACAAATTAATTTTATCCTCCTTTCACCTATAATTGATAGCTGTCTGCAGATTGTCATAGCTACACAGCAGCTTTTTTGTTTTTGACACATTACCGCTAAAATGAACTAAACTAAATAAACAAATAGCATAAATGAAATATAGTATACATAATTACACAGAAACTCAAGGTGACGCTGGTCAAAACTCTGCTTGTCTTATAGTTAACCAAAACTAAGTTGGATTGTTTTTCCTCACAGACCATAACAGATTCTGTCGGATACCACTAGATAACCTGGAAGCATACTACAATATAGAGAGGCAGTAAAGGTGTGAGTTCATTCGACCCAAAACAAAATTACTCCGCAGCTGCCTAAGGTAGGACAACTAACTATGATGATTATAGAATTTTGTCTTGAATGTAGCCGGCTTTATCTGCAGGAATATTCTATCATTGTTCATCTTCATCTTCATCTTGGTTCATCTTATAATTCCAGTTGTGTTCCCCTGACATGCGTGTTGCATTCCTTGAATTCCATACACAACAACAATTTTTGAAGCCTTTGTGGGATATGAAACCTCACCCATAACTAGTTTGACGATGAGGTTTAAAATAGTTTTTTTCTTATTACTTCATTTATTTGTATTCAGTGCTGCATCAACATATAGACATGACCCAACAGTGCCCTTGTAGTGTCAAGTCACTCAACACGTCTTCAAGCATGGAGACAGATACTCTTCAAAGAAAATACAACAATTCAGCTGACTCGAAGCTGCAGCAGGATAATAGAACACCATACATAGAACTCAACAGCTAGAAAGCGATAACATCTCTACCACCAAAAACCTGGTTAGAGTCCAAGGGAAGTTAGGTCCATTACTCATTGAGATTACTTCAGATCAGTATCACCAGCTATGCAGGTAGAGAAATGGATGCACTCGACCTCGACTTGTAAACAACATCACTGAAATAATCAAGTAAGCATAACACTGCTCATTTTCTGCCCTTTGGAATTGTCTGCTCTTTCCTATAGCAGGCGTGGGCTTGTTTGTTTTGGATACATCCAGATTAATAATACCCCTATCGAACCCTTGAGCGCCACCATATTTTTCATAAAAGTATAACCGGCAATACTACAAAAAGTTAAAATATTTCAATGAATGAACACTAGCTAGGTATTTTTTGTGTGACTCAATCACTTCATTACAAAAAGCAGTTAAGCGGGAGTGAACATAATTATGTTAACAATTGAACATACAAAAAATATGTGGTGATAATGAGTTTGAGTCTTGGGCGACCCTCCTACTGAACTACCAGTGCAAGAACTGAATTTCACAGTTGTAGAGCATGTCTGTGATTTCTTTGTTGCAGGAGGATTTTGAGGCAACATGACACATGAGGAGTCCCACCAACACCAAACAATAATGAGGAGATTCCAGCTTGGCCTCCGCTGGGTATCGACTAATGATAGCGATAGTATGTGTTGAGATTTACTGTTATATACAATACGATCAACGATGTAAGCAACTGGTTATCAAAAACTGTTTGATGTATTTTTTAGACGAAATCATGATAACAAGACTTTGATGAGTCATGCTCATCGCCTCTCCCCTCCCTATCTTTCATCTATGACTTATAGCTTATTGGATGACCTTTGATTAGTTTACAGCAGCCCCAACTGACAAAGCTAATTATTGCTTTATATTCAGAAATGAAAACCTTCTCACCACTCTGTTTTCCAGATCATGAGGAGACAGCGAGAACAAACAGCTCCCTGACTACAGCATGTCAACGGGATAAAAGTTTTCTGAAATAGATATAACACATGAATATACAGACACTGTGGGAGTTAAGTGTAAGTCATCACACAGTTTTCACTTCTTAAGTAGCTGTTTATAATAAATCATCACATCCACTCCTTTAGAACTTTCTGAGATACAAAGTTCTATGGGAGTGGCTGTGATAATCATACAGGGATGATTGTATTATTGGGATGGGACCCATCACTGGTTGCCATGAACTTGGCTGGATATAAGACATTAATTACACTGGTAAGGCTGATGGTAATGATAAGGTAAACATATCGCTAGGTTCAGAATTTAGGAAATTACAGAGCGAAACTATTTGTGTGAGAAGGCGTTATAACCATACCCTCATTCAGAAGTCATGTTCTATGATCGACCAGTTCTAGTTTTTCAAAAACAGATAAATTTATATTTAATAGTCAAGGTGGATAATTCAATCAAATTTAAAAGTTTTAATATACTGCGCAGTCATCCCATCCTCTATCTTACCACTTTCCTCCATCAAACCGTCCTTTTCATCATCACTTATCACTAAAAGATCCATAACTAAGAAGTCAAATGGATCCCTTTACTGAAAACAGTGTCACGACCCAACCTGGTTATTTAAGGTAACTCTCAGTCTATCCTTGACCCGATCACTACATTCATTCCTGTCCAGCCATCACTACAGATACCAAGCTGAAGCTATCGGAGGTAGCTGGAATTCCGGGTAGTTAACTCCATATAGGTGGAAGTCTAAATCTACCGTCTTTAGCCATTATGCCAGAATTTCGAGCTGTGCGGAGGCAATAACTGTTATAGCCATGACTATAAATAAATAACAGTAAATCCAAATAAAGAAGCTCACATAGATGAAGCCCAGCTGAATGAAATTTATATAATAATCAAATTTCTTAATATCAAGTAAATATTTAAATCTTTGCCCTATTAATGATGAAACATATAAAAATGAAATCAATTATAATAGAATTGATAAAATCAATAAGTTTTTGAATAAATTATTCAATCTTTTCAGTCAAAGTTTTGTACTACATAATATCCTTACGATAACAAATTTACGTTCTCAAACTGCAAGTTTTAATATCTGAGTATTATCACAATAGTAAATAGTGGAAGTTTGAAATCGGATAGTTTAAACAAATTGTTGCAGTAAAATACAAAATTGAGTAATTCATCGATCCTTTCAGGGAATGAAACAGTAACACGACCCCTCAACCTTAATCTTAATCTTAATCTTAATCTATCTTTAACTCTAACACTACAGTGATTCTTGTTTATCCATTTGTCGCAAAGACTTACCTTGTGATATTGGAGGTATTTGGTACTTCGTAGTTTGCCTGTTAATAAGTAAAACATAGTAAAACTAAGATTATGAAAATAATATGGTGAGGATTTTTACAATTGTTGCATAATAAGTATGACAACCATTTGTAGTGGTGAATTACAAACAAAACTATTCTATGTCCAGGTATTTAATGTGTCAAAGCAGTTTTACTACCGCTATGAGCCTAAGAATATTAACGTTATAAAAGATTAAATGTAGGTAAAAGCTTTGCAAACTACTAAGGTTTGTCATACCATTAACGTTCACTGAGCAGGATTTTGCTTGCATTATAATTAGCTATTTCTCCATTCCACTTTTACTTCTCCTAGCTGGTAACTGGCACATATCTAGCCGATTTTGGGGGAAGTCAAATCCAGTGAATTAAGAGATTTAAATATTTTAAGAGCAACATAATGAATTCAAAAATTACAGTTTTAAGCTGAAAGCAATAATTATCAGAGTATCAGAGTATCAGCACAATTGCAAAAGTGGAAGTATGAAATCGAGCAAAGTTATAAATAAATTGCTACTGTAAAATATAAAATTAATACATAATCAAGTAATCCATCAACCCTTTCACCCAATATAACAGTGACACGACCACTAAACCCTAGTCTTTGAGAAAATCCTCTCCTCAACCAGATCTTATGTCTTGGCGCCATGCTTGAGTTGAGTTTACTGGCTTGCTCCTATCATTCTAGGCATTTTGCAGTATTCTGCATAATCTGTATCCTGCTGTCATTTAGATCAAGGTAATAATTTGGTGTGGCCTCAAACATATAAGAAATACGATAACTATATAAATCTTTGGGGTACTAAAGAACGATATGCAAAACCGAAATATATAATAATAAATAATTATAATAAAAATTTTATTATAATTATTTATTGTTTTATATTTCGTTTTTGCATATCGTTGAGCGTAATTCATCGATCCTTTCACTGTATGTAACAGTAACACGACCCCTAAACCTTAGTCATTCAGGTGACTCTTGGTCTATCCTTAACCCTATCACAATCACTACAGTCAGTCTTGTGTATCCATTTATGTAAAGGTGATATCGGAGGTTGTTTGGTAGTTAGCCAGAATTTTGAGCCTGCAGAGGCAGTTATAGCGATGTCAATATACTGTTTATACTTAAATTACAGCAAATCCGAATATGAAGCCACAATAGTTATAGTAGAAGTTTGAAATCGGACAAAGTGAAAATATAGCTGTACTAAAAAATATAAAATTAATCCATAATCAAGTAATCTATCAATCCTTTTACCGAATATAACAGTAACATGACCACTAAACCCTAATCTTTGAGGCAACTCTTAGTCTATCCCCAACCAGATCCTCATTTTTCACAATGGGTGGTAACCTGAATCTGCCATCATGTGGAATCATTCCTTTCTATATGCGGAAGTCTTAATCTACCATAGTTAGTCATCATGCCAGAGGCAGTTATAGCAATGCAATGCCAATAAACACTCTAAACTTGAGTAACAGTAATTCTGAATAAGACGCATTCATTGCGCATAATCTGAGCAGTTTGTATATGAAGCCTGTGATCCAGAAATATTCCAGCAATAAATAAAGTAAAATGAGTTTTTAAAATAAACTGTGCATAAATAAAAGTCTGATGTTTATAATGTATAAGGTTTATCATCCTAAAACTTAGTTCATGAATATTAACGTAACAATTTCTACAATAAATGTACAATATTGTTACAACAACATTAAGCCTTTTATATAGCAGTAAAAAAGTAATACAATTTTTTTCTATGTCGACACATTTCATGAGTTGTCAGCACTATAAATACTGCAAAAACCATAAGATGTATTACAAAAATAATTATACTTTTTGACCTATGTAGCAGACTAATTATTGTAGAAACTGCCTGTAAATTTGATATCAGAGTGTATTGTTTGCTTTCTGTGATGATATAGCATAATAAAGTCAGCAATTTCCCATTAAGATACTCATTAAGTACAAAAAGCTGAATAATCGAAATCAAGCAGAATATTTCATAGCAGCCTACCAATAGAGATACTTATGTCTTGGCACCATGTTAGACTTGCGCTTACTGGCTTGCTCTTTTGTATTCTGGGCGATCTTTCTCTGGTTCTCTTGTTCACTTTTGATTTCTTTGCAGTATTCTGTACCCTGCTGTCATATAGATTCAGATATTTATTTGGTGTGGCCTTAAATATATAATAAATATATCAATTTTTGGGCTACAAAACGACAATATACAAAAATGAAGTATATAATAATATAACTATAATTTTCTGTACTACATAATATCCTAACAATAACAATGTCAAGTTCTCAAACTGCAAGAAACAATTTCTGAGCGTTATCACAATAGTAATAGTGAGAGTTTGAAATCGGATAAAGTTTAAACAAATCGTTGCAGTAAAATATAAAATTGCGTAATTCATTAATCTTTTCACAGGGTGTAACAGTAACACAACCCATAAACCTTAATGTTTAAATTGACTCTTAATCTATCCTTAACCCTATCACTACATTGAGTCCAGTTTATCCATTCACTACATATACTTACCTTGTTATATAGGAGGTATTTGATACTTTGTTGTTTGCCAGAGATTGGAGCTGTGCAGAGGCAGTTATATAGATGTCAACAAATGCCTTGTTTTAAAATATCAGTAGATCCTAAGATAAACGCCACCTAAATATGAGTCTAAAATATAATTATATTGTTAATAAATATAACATAGTAAAACGAAGATTATGGAAATTATTGTGAGGATTTTACAACAGTTGCATAATTAGTATAACAACCATTAAATTATAGTGGTCAATTAAAGATGCATTTTTTCTATGTTCATGTAATTAATGCGTTCAAAGCAGTTTAATTACCGAAAAGAGCAATAAAAGTTTTTATAAATTGATTAAGCAAGTAAATCGTCTAATCCGTGTTAGTCAAGTTTTGAGCTACATAATATCTTTATGTAAGAAAGTTAAATTTTCATTTGCATTGTTGCCTGTTCATTTATTTTGTGTTGATGTTTATTATATCAAATCATGTGGATTAAAAGTTTAAAAAAATATAAGAACAGCAAAATGAATTCACGAACTAAATTTTCAAACAAATTTCTGAGCATTATCACAATAGCAATGGTTGAAGTTTGAAATCGAGCAAAGTGATAAATAAATTGGCGCAGTAAAATATGTAATTAAACTTTTATCAAGCAATCCATAAATCCTTCCACCGAATGTTACAGTAACGCAACTGAACCCTAATCGTTGGGAAAATCCTTTCCTTAACAGGATCTAATGAAAATAAACTGTTCAAAATAAAAGTACATTATTTATTAAAGATTAGGTTCATCTTCCTCAAATTCAAAAAAGTTCATAAATATTAATGTAAGGATTTCTACAATAATTGTACAATTGCTACAACTTCATCATTACATAGCGATAAAATTAAAAGAAAATCTTTATTCTACATCCTACGTGAATTGTCAGTAAATAGGCGCTGAAAATATAAAATTAATCTGTATAATCAAATAATACATCAATCTTTTACCGAATGTAACAGTACTACGACCACTAAACCCTAATCTAATGCTAGTCCTTTCCTCACCCAGATCTAATGTGTTGGCGGCATGCCTGACTCGATTCAAATAGGATGATAGCATTGTTTGAGCATATTCTGCTCTAACCAGATATTTTAATTTAGTAAGCAAAATTTGATGATTTACGGAATCAAATGCTTTCCTAACATCCCATGATAATGCTGTCCCCTTACAGGTCCCAGCTGGAGAGACAAAGAAAACATGTCCTCTGTCAGGGTCCTGTTGATATAATAGCTGGTCTGAGATCCCCCCATTGTTCTTTCACGCCAGAAAGACATGATTTGCTGGAGGGTTCTGAAGGACTGATGGTCGGCGTTGGGTCAATAGTCTGACATCCCAATTCCTCACCTCGGTGCAGAGGACATTAGCTACTTGTCTCTCTTGTTGCCGTCTCATGGCCCACTGGGCAGCTAATGTAGCATGCATCTGGTTAAGCATCTCAAACTTATTTAACTAACAGTAAATCCGAATATGACGCCATCGTTGCACATAATCTGAGCAGCTTGTATCTGAGGGGCCTGAGCACCAGAAGAAAAGAAAAAAGCATAATTTTATATAATAAACTGTGTATAAATAAAAGTCTTATATTTATAATAATATTATAATTATTGTAGCGACTATCTGTAAATTTGGTATCAGAGTGTAGTGTTTGCTCCCCACGATGATATCACATAATAAAGTCAGCAATCTCCCATTAAGATACTCATAAAGTATAGAAACCTCATAATATCAATGTAAAGATTAATTGTTCAATAATTTTAAACTGCAAGTAATAATTTCTGAGCATTATCTCAGTGGAAGTTTGAAATCGAGCAAAGTGAAAATAAGTCCGCGCTGTAAAATATAAAATTAGTTCACAATCAAGTAGTCCATCAATCTTTCAACCAAATGTAGCGGTAAAACATTCATAATCTCTAATCTTTGAGACAGTCCTTATGATGACAAAGTGAATTTACCTAAATCGTTGAGAAAATCCTTTCCTTGACCAGATCTAATGTCTTGGCACAGTGTTAGACTTGAGCTTACTGGCTTGCTCCTTTCATTCTAGGCGATTATTTTGCAGTATTCTGTATCATTTGTATCCTGCCTTCATCTATATCAAGGTATTAATTTTGAGTGGCCTTAAATATATAAAAATATAATAATCTTTTGGGCTACTTAAGGACAATATAAAAAAAAGAACTATATAATAATGTAATTATAATATGATAATTATGCGTAATTCATCAACCCTTTCACTGTTTGTAACAGTAACAGAAGCCCTCTACCTTATCTTTTAGGTGATTTCTACAATAATTGTACAATCGCTACAACATCATTATTATATAGCAGTAAAATGAAAAGAAAACCTTTTTTCAAAGTTGATGTATTTCATGAGTTGTCAGCACTTTAATTACTGCCAAAAAGCATCAGATGTATTAAAAATAGACATTTAGACCTTTTCTAGCACAACAGCCAATATATTTAGGGTTTTCACACCCTATATTTCTTCTTCACAACTTCTTGATTCAGCTATTTATCCATCAGAAAGGGGCAGATCGATTCTCCCCAGATACCACTAACCGTAATTACTGATAACGTAGTGGAGTCATTATAATTCAATTAATATATCAAATAATACAAAACACATATGAATACATAACACATTAATACTCAATCCATACCATAATTCAAACAAATATGTAAGTTGCAAGATTACCTGCAGTCCTCACCCGTCCCCCGGACAACCCTCTATCAAGCTCTGCTTCTCATCGTCGGCTCATATCTCCAGAAATTCATTTTCCTCTTATAAATATTGAGAAGAATTTCACATAGATATATGCCCTACTAAATGACATTTATATAATATTCAAATATGTAAAATTATATTAAGTATATAAATCTTTGGGCTGCTAAAGGACAATATACAAAATTTAAATAAAGAATAATATAATTACAATAAAGTAATTACGCGTTTGAATAACTCTAATCTTTTCAGTAAGAGTTGGTTTCACATGATTTCCTGATTTCCATGACGAGAATGAGAATTTTCAAGAGTTGTTTTATGTCCAAATCAAAAAATCAATTTAATTTTCTTTGACATCATGGAACATTGGAACACCTAAATTATTGTTTAGTGTCCCATACCATGTTATAGTTTTTTAACGGTATTGGAAATGATAAGGAGTTTGAGATTGAGCATAGACAAAAGAAACATTGTTTGAAAAAAGAAGAAAAAACTCGAAAACCATAAGAGGTATGCAGCTGGCTCCGGTTTGTACATTGATAACTTTGAGCCCTGACCATTACTCTTCTTTCCAAATCCTCCCTTCAATTCTGCATAAGCTCCTTGGCATGAGTCTTGATTGACGTCTACAGGTGATTGTTTTCGTTCAAGGTAGACTTCTTGCATGGATCTGATGCTTTAACAAGCTCAAGACAGTTCGACAAGTTGTACATCTGGTAGAGTGGTTGCATATTTACATTGTCATGTTTTTGGTACCACTTTGTTACTACCCTAAAATGGCCCTAAAATTGAACCTTGAGGAACACCAATTTTAATGTTTTGAACTCTAGTAGTGGCATTGCCTACTTTGAAACACTGAAGTCTACTATTCAATTAGGATGATAGCATTGTTTGAGCAGATTTCGCTATACCCAGATATCTTTATTTAGTAAGCAAAAGTTGATGATGCTTTTGAAATGCTTTCCTAGCATCCGATGATACTGCTGTCCTCCCAGCTGGAGAGACAAAGAGGACATTTCCTCTGTTAGGGACCTGTCGATATAATAGCTGGCCTGAGACGCCTTCCAACGTTCTTTTAGGCCAGAAAGTCATGATCTGCTGGAGGGTTCTGAAGGATTGATAGTCGGCGTTGGGTCAATAGTCTGACATCCCCGATCCCTCATCTCGGTGCAGAGGACATTAGCTCCTAGTCTCTCTTATTGCCTTCTCATGGCCCACTGGGCAGTCAATGCCGCAACTTATTTCATTAACAGTAAATCCGAATATGACGCCATCGTTGCACATAGTCTGAGCAGTTTGTATCTGAGGGGCCTGAGCACCAGAAGATATTCCAGTGATAAAGAAAAATAAATAAATATATATAATAAACTGTGGATAAATAAAAATCTAAAATATATAATATATTAGCTTTATCATCCCAAAACTTAGTTCATGAATACGTTAAGATTCCTTCAAAAATTGCACAATTACTACAACACCATAATGGTTAAATAAAAATTAAAAGTTTTTCTACGTTGACACATTTCATGAGTTGTCAGCACTTTAATTACTGCAAAAATGTATTAAAAAATAGACTATTTGAACTTTTCTAACAATATAGGGTTGACATACCCTATATTTCTTCTGGGCAACTTCAGAAAAGGGCAGATCGACTCTCCCCACATACCAATGATTGCAATTGATATCAAACCTATTCAACTAACAGCAAATCCGATTATGACGCCATCGTTGCACATTATCTGAGCAGTTTGTATCTGAAGCCTGTGATCCAGAAGATATTCCAGTAATAAAGAAAATAAATGAGTATCAAAAATAAACTGTGTATAAATAAAAGTCTAGCATTTATAATATTATTATAACTATTGTAGCAACTATCTGTAAATTTGACACCGGAGTGTACTGTTTGTTACTCTCTGTGATGATATTACATAATAGAGTCAGCAATTTCCCACATTAACATACTCATCAATAAAGTATAAAAACCTGGATCATTGAAATCCAACAGTATATAATTTCCTAGCAACCTACCAGTATTTATTCTAATGTCTTGGCACAATGTTAGACTTGAGCTTACTGGCTTGCTCCTTTCATTCTAGGCGAGTATTCGTTAGTTCTGTTGATATTGTTCATTTTCGATTTGTTTGTAATATTCTGTTTTATCAGTGGCCTGCTGTCATCTAGATCTTAAATATATGAAATTATAATGTATATATTAATCATCGGGCTACTAAAGGACAATTTACAAAAATGAACACTATAGTAATATAATTATTTCAAAGTAATCAAGTGTTTGTGTGAATTGTCTGATCCTTACAGTCAAATTTTTGTACTACATAATAGCCTAATGAAAACAAAGTTACATTCTCAAACTGCAAATGACAATTTCTCAGCGTTATTACTACAGTAATAGTGGAAGTTTGAAATCTGATAAAGTTTAAACAAATCATTGCAGTAAAACATATAATTGCATAATTTTTTAACCGGATGCATCAGTATCACGACCCCTCAACCTTAATCTTTGAGGTAACTTTCAGTCTCTCGACAACCCGATCACTGCAGTTCGTCGTGTTTATCCAATCACTACAAAGAGAAAGCTGGAGATATGGGTAGTTTGGTATCCCAGAGAGTTTACTGCCTTCTCAAGCCATCATGCCAGAATTTCTGAGTTGTTGTGCGCTACTGACCTTTTTCGTATTGCTTTCAGTCTATCTAGGTAGTATGGTAATCCATGGTCTTGGTCCTCAGACTCAATGATATCATTGGTTGATGTTTCACTGTTGTTATCAGTAAGTTTTCTTCGTTTTCGTTTGAACGGTCTATGGCTTCAATTCTTTCATTTTATTTTGATTTTTGTGCTTGCTCTGGCATATTTCGAGAACATCATTTTAATGATTTTTTTTAAATATATCAGTATATCCGAATATGACGGCATCTATATATGAGTCTAAAAGTCTAATATTATTAACCATTGTATTTTAGTAGATAATAGAAAAAGAAAATTTCTATGTCCATGTATTTAATGCGTTCGAAGTAGTTTTATAACCACACTAAGAACATTAAAAGTTTCAATAAATCAATCAATTTAGTAAATCATCCAATCTTTTTCAGTCAAATTTTGTCCTACATATCTTTATGCAAGAAAGTTAAATTTTGTCAGAATCAAAAAATCAAACATCGAAACACCTAAACTATTAAAACGTACACCATTCCATAAAACACAATTTAGCTGTTTTGGAAATGATCGTATTTATAATTATTGAGCATTAGCAAAAATGGGTTTGAAATAAGAAAAGGTATGTGGATGACACATGTTGGTAAAGTGATTACTCAAAGTCCGGTCATTACTCCTCTTCCCAAATCCTTCCTCCAAAGCTGACAATGGGCTGCATGAGCTCCTGGACTCCAATCTTGTGTTAGGTCCTTGCTTCACTGTTCCTTGTTTCCATTCAAGGCAGACCATCTCCATGTTATTGATATTGTTAACAAGCTCAATGTCACTTCGGTAAATTGTTCATCTTGTAGAGTGGTTGCATATTTACATTGTCACGTTTTTTGGTACCACTAGGTTACTGCATCATTTACATTGCTGCCTGTTCATCTATTTTGTGTTGATGTTTTTTTATACAAGATCAAGTGAATTGAAAGTTTTATAAAATATAAGAACAGCAAAATTAATGTACGAATTGAATTTTCAAACAGCAAGTAATAATTTCTGAGCATTATCACAAAGGCGATAGTGGTATTTTGTAATCAAGCTAAGTGAAAATAAATCGGCGCTGTAAAATATAAAATAAATCCATAAACAAGCAATCCATCAACCCTCTCACTGAATGTAAAAGTAACACGACCCTTAAACCCTAATCCTTGAGGTAACTCTTAGTCCATCCTCAACCAGCTCACTACAGACATTACTTTCTATGGGTGGAAGTTTTAATCTTCCATCTTGTGCTATCATTCCTTTTTATTGGCGGAAGTCTTAATCTACCATCGTTCGCCATCCTTCCAGAATTTTGAGCTTTGTGTAGGCAGTTACAGCGATATCAATAAAGAGTTCATATTTCAGTTTGTTTCTGAAGCCTGCCACCCAGAAGATATTCCAGAAATAGAGAAAAAAATCAGTATATAAGATACACTGCATAAATACAAATCCAAGATTTATAATATACCAGGTTTATCATCCTAAAATTAAGTTCATGAATATTGATGTAAGGACTTCTACAATAACTTCACCATTATTAAATAGCGTTAAATAAAAATTATAACTTTTTCTACGTTGATGCATTTCATGAGTTGTGAGCACAGATGGCCTCCCTATCATTGTTTTGACCACCACACTCCCAGTTTGTGTCACAGTTCATCAGTCTGAGTAATCATTGGTTCAGGGGTTTGCTTATGTCTCCTTCCACAGAAGACTGATTGCTGTAATCAAACGATGGAAAACTTACACAAATAATGCATGCCAATAATTTTATATTTAATATATATATATATAATAATAAATACTATATATAATAATTAAATATAATAAAATATTACAAATAATATCTTTGAGCTACTTGGAATGAATCGTCTAATCTTTTCAGTCGGACTTGGTGTCAATGATATCCTTATGATGACAAAGTTGAATTTTCAGGAGTTCTTTGTTCGAATCAAAAAATTAATTTAAATACTTTTGATAACTTAATCCTGACTATTACTCTTCTTTCTAAATCCTCCCTTCAAAGCTGAATATGAGCTGCATGAGCTCCTGGGCTCCAATCTTTGGTCATGCCTGCAGTTTCTTGTCTTCATTTAAGGCAGACAGTTACCTGTTTTTGTCGTCAACTCCCTTTTTTTTCTTTTTTTTGTTATATGCTTCTGCTTGAAAATTTCTAGTTAAATAATTTATTAGCAATTAAGATGACACATCCGGAGGTGTGGTCTGATAGTCTACGCCAGATAGGTAAAGACTAGGCTGACTTATTTTTTTGCATATTACTTTATTTTGACCAATCAATGTCCATATCAGACAAATCAGACCATGTCAACAAAAGAATGAAGGATTAACAAAAACGCATAAAAAGGCTCCTTGAGAAAAGTGATGTTTGAGAATGATTATTAAGGAGTCGTCCATGTGAATCTTTAGTGGCTGGTGGTATTAATTGGTAGAGAATAGGATGTGGATATTGTTTTATACTAGCCACATATGTGAGGCAGGAAATCTCCAATATTGTTGCTAGGTAGTCTACGCCACAGATGCATGTCCTGTCACTATAATGTTTGGAACGGAGGTTCTTATCTTCGAAGGCTACATCATTTTTCGATAGATCAGAGAGGCGTGAACCCACCGACTTTTTGAGTACTACACAATGATGATCGAGGTTCGCACCCACATCTGATTTATTACTTTATTGCTGTAGTACTTTCACACAGCCATGGCTGATTGCACAAATTCATCTCTGACTTAGTTTCACTATCAAGCTGTTCAAGTACTGAATGGTAGTGAGAGAGGAAGGTGGAAGCAGTTTTTGTTCTATTGACAAATATTCTTCTTGTTGTGTTGTAATAGTTAACAGTATAAAGAGGCTTATCGTTGGTTTGGTTAGCAGCTGTGGTAGCATAAACTACTAAACCACATCTGTCTCTGCTTTTGAGGTTGCTGATGACAATGTGTCCGACAGAAAGTTATCCGAGTGGGATTTTATGAACTCAAATGCTGCTGGGGTACAGCTGATCACCACCTGGGGATTGGTTTTGGTACCCTTTATCTCGATCAACTGACCTTTCCTGTTGCTGGCCTGATCTATTTTTTTTGTAGAGCATAGACTTTTTTGAGGCAGTATGGAAGTTTGTTGTTGGTCGACATGACATATGCTGTCATTTTGCGGCAGTGATAGCTTGAAGCCGATGTTGAGTTACTGGCAGCGATATCCTCCTTCTTTCGCTTTTTGGAAGAAGCAACACCATCTGTTTCCACCATTAAAAGTCATTTATTTACATTTTTCACAGAGCACAGTTTTTTTTTGCTTGTTAGTAGATCAGAATCCAACAAACAATTCAACAAACTTGTTAAAGCATGGATCTGGATCTGGATATGTAACAGTAACGCAACCAATTGACCCTTATCTTATCATGGATCTGTTCCTTTATTAAGCTCGGTGACAATTCAGCAAATTGTTCATCTCCCGGAGGATTGATGGTCAGCGTCGGGTCGATGGTCTGACATGCCCCATCCCTCACCTCGCTCCTTGTCACTCCTGTTGCCGTCTCATCGCCCACTGGGCAGCTAATGTCGCATGTATCTTGATAAGCAGCTCAAACTTATTTCATAAACAGTAAATCCGAATATGACGCCCTCGCTGCACATAATCTGAGCAGTTTGTAACTGAGGGGCCTGAACAAGACAGTTCGACAAGTTCCCCCCCCCCAACGTTCTTTCAGGCCAGAAAGACATGATCTGCTAGAGGGTTCTGAGGAATTGATGGCCGGCGTCGGGTCAATTGTCTGACATCCCCCATCCCTCACCTCGGTGCAGAGGACATTAGCTACTTGTCTCTCTTGTTGCCGTCTCATAGCCCACTGGGCAGCTCATGTCGCATGTATCTGGATAAGCAACTCAAACTTATTTAACTAACAGTAAATTTGAATATGACGCCATCGTTGCACATAATCTGAGTTGTTTGTATCTGAGGGGCGTGAGCACCAGAAGATATTCCAGTTAAAAGAAAATAAATAATTATATATAATAAACTGTGTATAAATAAAAGTCTAATATTTATAATAATATTATAATTATTGTAGCAACTGTCTGTTAATTTGATATCAGTGTGTATTGTTTCCTCTCTGTGATGATATTGTATTATAATAAAGTCAGCCATTTCCCATTGTAAAGTAAAACAACCTGAATCACTGGAATCTCGTAGAGTGGTTGCGTACTTAAATTGCCACATTTTGTCATACCACGTTGTTACTGTATCATTTGCATGTTTGCGTGTTCATCTACTTTATGATAAGTTTGAAATCAAGCAAAGTGAAAATAAATTGGCGCTTGTAAAATATTAAATTTAATCCATTAACAAGTAATACATCAATCCTTTCACCGATTGTATGAGTAACACAACCACTAAGTTCTAATCTTTGAGGCAACTCTTAGTCTATCCTCAACCAGGTCGCTCCAGTTATCCCTTGTAATATGGGGTAGGGTTCCATTCCTCTGCTTTTGTGCTATCACGCTAGAATTTAGAGCCGTGTAGAGGCAGTTATAGCGAAGACAATATAAAAAAATTAAATTAAATTAAATAATTACAATAAAGTTATTACGTGTTTGAATACATCGTCTAATCTTTTAGTTTAGTTTTAGTCAGATTAGTTTCGCGAGATTTCCTGATTTCCATGATGACAAAGTTGAATTTTCAGAAGTTCTTTTATGTTGAAATCCAAAAATAAATATAATTACCTTTGAGATAATGGAACATTGGAACACCTAAACTATTTTTTAGTGTCCCATACCATGCAATGGTTTTTTAACGGTATTTGAAATGATAGGGAGTTTGGCATTTAGCATGGACAATAGAAATATCGTTTGAAAAGAGAAGAGATAAGAGGTATGCAGCTGGCTCAAGTTTGTACATTTATAACTTAAAGTCTGACTATTACTCTTCTTTCTAAATCCTCCCTTCAAAGCTGCATGAGCTACTGGGCTTGAGTCTTAATTTAGGTCTACAGGTGATTGTTTTCATTCAAGGTAGACTCCTTTAATTGCATGAATCTGATGATTTAACAAGCTCAAGACAGTTAGACAAGTTCCCCCCCCCCCCCCAACGTTCTTTCAGGCCAGAAAGACATGATCTGCTGGATGGTTCTGAAGAATTGATGGCCAGCGTCGGGTCAATTGTCTGACATCCCCCATCCCTCACCTCGGTGCAGAGGACATTAGCTACTTGTCTCTCTTGTTGCCGTCTCATAGCCCACTGGGCATCTCAAACTTATTTAACAGACAGTAAATTCGAATATGACGACATCGTTGCACATAATCTGAGCAGTTTGTATCTGAGGAGCCTGAGTTCCAGAATATATTCCAGTGATAAAGAAAATAAATAAGTATATATAATAAACTGTGTATAAATAAAAGTCCAATATTTATAATAATATTATAATTGTTGTAGCGACTATCTGTAAATTTGGTATCAGAGTGTATTGATTGCTCCACACGATGATATCACATAATAAAGTCAGCAATCTCCCATTAAGATACTCATCAAGTATAGAAACCTCAAAATATCAATATAAAGATTTGTACAATAATAATTGTAAAATTACTACTGCATCATTATTATAGAACGATAAAATAAGAATAAAATATTTTTCTACGTTGACACATTTCATGAGTTGTCAGCACTTTAATTACAGCAACAAGCATTAGATGTACCAAAAAATAGACTTTTAGACCATTTGGCAGATTCATTATTGTAGCAACTGTTTTTAAATTTGATATCAGAGTGTATTGATTGCTCTACATGATGACTTTACATAATAAAGTCAACCATTTCTCATTAAGATACTCATCAATAAGGTATAAAAACCTGAAACATTGATGTCCATCAGAATATTCCATAGCAACCTTCCAACAGCGATACTAATGTCTTGACTTGAGCTTGGCTTGCCCTTTTCATTCTGGGTGATTACTCTCTGGCTCTCTTGTTCATTCTTGATTTGTTGCAGTATTCTGTATTATCAGTGGCCTGCGGTCATCTAGACCAAGGTTTTAATTTGGAGGGGCCTCAAATATATAAATAAATAATGATTATACAAATATACAATATACAAAAATGAACAATGTAATAATATAATTATATTAAAGTAATTGAGTGTTTGTGTGATCCGTTTAATCTTTTCAGTCAAATTTTTGTACTACATAAGAGCCTAATGATAACCATGTTAAGTTCTCAAACTGCAAGTAATTATTTCTCAGCATTGTCACAATAGTTATAGTTTGTAATCGGATAAAGTTAAAACAAATCTTTGCAGTATAGAATATAAAATTGCGTAATTCATCAATCCTTTCACTGGATGTAACAGTAACACAACCCCTAAACCTATATCTTAAAGGTAACTTTCAGTCTCTCGATAACTCGATCACTGCAGTTTGTCATTTTATCCATTCACTACAAAGACTTAGCTGGAGATATGGGTAGTTTGGTATCGCAGAGAGTTTACTCCCTTCTTTAGCCATCATGCCAGAATTTTTTTTAAATATCAGTATATCCTAATATGAGGCAAACTATATATGAGTCTAAAAGTCTAATAATTTCCTCACAGTATAACATAGTAAAACTAAGATCATACTGTGAGGATTTCTCTTTTAATTGCACAATTATTATATAACAACCATTTATAGTGGTGAATTAAAAACGAAACTTTTCTTTGTCCGTGTATTTAATGCGTTGAAACAGTTTTATTATCGCTAAGAACATCAAAAGTCTGAATAAATTGATTAATTGAATAAATCGTCCAACCCTTTTCAGTCAAATTTTCTCGAGATTAATTTTGTCCAAATCAAAAAATCGATTTAATTAGTTTTGATATATCTCGAAACACCTGAACTATTAAGAAGTACTCCATACAATAATTACAGTTTTTAGCGGTATAGGAAATGATGTAATTTATCTTTATTGAGCATTAGCAAAAATGGATGTGTTAAAAAACACTTTTAAAGCATTGGAGGTATGTGGGCCCGTGGCTCCAGTTGGTATGGTGATAGCTCAGACTCATTGTCATTACTCTTTTTCCCAAATCCTCCCTTCAACGCAGACAATGAGCTACATGAGCTCCTGGGCTTGTGTCTTGTGTGACGTCTGCCGGTCATTGTTTTCATTCAAGGCAGATCATGACCATTTTTATTTATCTTTAGCTCCTTGCATGGAATTTTTGATATAACAAGCTCATTTTTGCAGTTTTGCAAATTGTTCATCTCGTATACTGGTTGCTTATTTACACTGCCAAGTTTTTTGGTACCACTACGTTACTGCATCATTTACAATGTTGCCTGTTCATTTATTTTGTGTTGATGTTTCTCAAATCAAATCAAGTGGATTAAAAGTTTAAAAAAATATAAGAACAGCAAAATGAATTCACGCATTAAATTTTCAAACTGCAAGCAAAAATTTCTGAGCGTTATCACAATAGCTAAAGTGGAAGTTTGAAATCGAGCAAAGTGATAAATAAATCGGCGGTGAAAAATATAAAACTAATCCATAATCAAGTAATACATCAATCATTTCACCGAATGTAACAATAACACAATCACTAAACCCTTATCTTTGAGGTAACTCAACCAGAACGCTACAGTCATTCCTTTCAATGGGTGGAAGCCTGAACCTTCTAATAAATAAACAGTTTAAACTTAAATAACAATAAATTCGAATATGACAGCATTGTTGCGCATAATTCAACCATTATTTTTAAAAATAAAATTATTTTGCTATATTGACACATTTCATGAGTTGTCAGCACTTTAATAACTACAAACAGGATTGGATGTATTATAAAAATGACTTTTATACCTTTGTAGCAAGCAGACTAATTTTTGTAGCAACTGTCTGTTAATTTGATATCAGTGTGTATTGTTTGATCTCTGTGATGATATTGTATTATCAGCCATTTCCCATTGTAAAATATAACAACCTGAATCACTGGAATCTCGTAGAGTGGTTGCGTACTTAAATTGCCACGTTTTGTCACACCACGTTGTTGCTGTATCATTTGCATGTTTGCGTGTTCATCTATTTTATGATAAGTTTGAAATCAAGCAAATTGAAAATAAATTGGCGCTTGTAAAATATAAAATTAATCCATCAACAAGTAATACATCAATCCTTTCACTGAATGTATGAGTAACAGAACCACTAAGTTCTAATCTTTGAGGCAACTCTTAGTCTATCCCCAACCAGGTCGCTACAGTCATCCCTTGTAATAGGGGGTAGGATTCCATACCTCTGCTTTTGTGCCATCATGCCAGAATTTTGAGCTGTAATAAGGCAGTTGAAACGATAGCATTAACGGTTTATACTTAAATAACAGTAGTCTGTTATCCAGAAATATTATATTAATAAAGAAACTAAATGAGTAAAATAAAGTTTATAAAATAAACTGTGCACTAATAAAAGTTTAATATTTACAATATATTAGGTTTATCATCCTAAAACAGAGCTCATGAATATTATAATATACTGTAATGTTCTCTACAATGATTTTTCAATTGCCACAACATCATTATTAAATCTTTTTCTACATTGACACATTTCATGGATGCCAGCACTTTAATAACTGCAAAAAAACATGTATTAGAAATACAGACTTTCAGATTTTTGCTAGGTACCTTCTTTCATCAGAAAAGGGCAGATTGAATCTTCCCACATACCATTGATTGTAATTGATATTATTCAAAGTGATGTGATAATTAATTCAAACGAATTATTGAGTTCCAAGATGACCTACAGTCCTCACCCGTCCCCCCAAACTATTCACTATCTTAGCACTTCCCTCCATCGAGCTCCGCTTCTCATCGCTGGTTCATATCTCCATACAATCAGCTTCCTCTTTTAAATATTGAGAACAAGTTCACATAGATATATGCCCTGCTAAATGACATTTATATGATAATCAAATATATAAAAATGTAATAAATATATAAATCTTCAGGCTGC
The DNA here is from genome assembly GCA_914767715.1 of Membranipora membranacea. NCBI lineage: Eukaryota > Metazoa > Bryozoa > Gymnolaemata > Cheilostomatida > Membraniporidae > Membranipora > Membranipora membranacea. The sequence continues at coordinate 3,005,366 of OU612073.1, forward strand.
AAAAGGACAATATAAATAAATTAAATTAAATTAAATAATTACAATAAAGTTATTACGTGTTTGAATAAATCGTCTAATCTTTTAGTTTAGTTTTAGTCAGTTTAGTTTCACGTGATTTTCTGATTTCCATGATGACAAAGTTGAATTTTCAGAAGTTTTTTTAGTGTCCCATACCATGCAATGGATTTTTAACGGTATTGGAAATGATAGGGAGTTTGAAATTTAGCATAGATAAAAGAAATATTGTTTGAAAAGAGAAGAAAAAACTGTAAAACAATGAGAGGTATGCAGCTGGCTCCAGTTTGTACATTGATAACTTAAAGTCTGACTATTACTCTTCTTTCTAAATCCTCCCTTCAAAGCTGCATGAGCTACTGGGCTTGAGTCTTAATTTAGGTCTACAGGTGATTGTTTTCATTCAAGGTAGACTCCTTTAATTGCATGAATCTGATGCTTTAACAAGCTCAAGACAGTTCGACAAGTTCCCCCCCCCCCCCTACGTTCTTTCAGGCCAGAAAGACATGATCTGCTGAAGGGTTCTGGAGAATTGATGGTCGGCGTTGGTCAATTGTCTGACATCCCCCATCCCTCATCTCGGTGCAGAGGACATTGGCTACTTGTCTCTCTTGTTGCCGTCTCATGGCCCACTGGGCATCTCAAACTTATTTAACAAACAGTAAATTCGAATATGACGACATCGTTGCACATAATCTGAGCAGTTTGTATCTGAGGAGCCTGAGTCCCAGAATATATTCCAGTGATAAAGAAAATAAATAAGTATATATAATAAACTGTGTATAAATAAAAGTCTAATATTTATAATAATATTATAATTATTGTATCGACTATCTGTAAATTTGGTATCAGAGCGTATTGATTGCACCCCATGATCACATTACATAATAAAGTCAGCAATCTCTCATTAAGATACTCATCAAGTATAGAAAACCTCAAAATATCAATGTAAAGATTTGTACAATAATTGTAAAATTGCAACAGCATCAATATTATAGAACGATAAAATAAGAATAAAATATCTTTCTACGTTTCACATTTCATGAGTTGTCAGCACTTTAATTACTGCAACAAGCATCAGATGTACCGGAAAATAGACTTTAAACTACTGCTGCCACTCATGCAAATTTGTACTCATTGAATTCTGCATAGCTCCAAGATAACTTAAATGACTCATGTTTTAAATCTCATAATTGTCACCTAATGGGCAAATAATTTGCACAATCTGATCTTCAAAATCAGGGCATGAAATCTACACACCAGCAAATGACGTGTACAGTATGCACTAGTAAGACGGTAACTACGTCACCATGCCGGTAGATAATTTATTTCATACCCTAATTTTGACAATCAGTTTGTGCAAATTATTTGCTCATTAGGTGACAATGCTGAGATTACAGCCTCATTTTATTAGTTTTGAGCTATACAGAATTCTATAAGCACACATTTGGCTGTGCGGCAGCAGTGGTTTAAGACATTTGTAGCAGACTAAATATTGTGGCAACTATCTGTAAAGTTGACATCGGAGTGTACTGTTTGTTACTCCCTGTGATGATATTACATAATAAAGTCAGCAATTTCCCACATTAAGATAGTCATCAATAAAGAATAAAAACCTGAATCATTGAAATCCAACAGAATATTTCATAGCAACCTACCAATAGCGATACTAATGTGTTGGCATCATGTTAGACTTGAGCTTACTGGCTTGCTCCTTTCATTCTGGATTTTATTTTTTAATTGTTTGGCGTATTCTGCTTCATCTTTATCTTGCTGTCATTTAGAGCAAGGTAATAATTTGGAGTGGCCTTAATTATATAAAAACATATATTAGGTATATAAATCTTCGGCCTACTAGAGGACACTATTTCCAAAAATGAACTAACTAATGATATGATTATAATAAAGTAATTAAATGTTTGTGTGAATCGTCTAATCTTTTCAGACAAATTTTTGTATTCCATAATATTCCATTGATAACAAAGTTACGTTCTCAAACTGCAAGAAACAATTTCTGAGCGTTATCACTACAGTAATAGTGCAAGTTTGAATTCGGACAAAGTTAAAACAAATCGTTGCCGTAAAATATAAAAAAGAGTAATTCATCAATCCATTCGCCGAATGTAACAGTAACACGACCCCTAAACCTAAATATTGTGGTAACTCTCAGTCTATCGATAACCATATCACAACAATAAATCCAGTTTCTCCATTCACTACAAATACTTACTTTTGATATTGGAGCTCTTTGATATTTCGTGGTTTGCCAGAAATTGGAGCTGTGCGGAGGCAGTTATATAGGTTATATCCGAATATGATGCAATCTTTACATGAGTCATAAATTATAATATTATTTATAAGTATAACATAGTAAAACTAAGAGCATGAAAATTGCTGTGAGGATTTCTACAATAATTGCATAATTCCTTTAAGAACCATTCATGTTGTAAATTAAAAATGAAACTTTTCTATGTCTATGTATTTAATTCGTTCGAAGCAGTTTTATTACTGCTAAGAACATTAAAAGTTGTTTATAAATTAATTTAGTAAATCGTCCGATCCTTTCCAGTCAAATTTTGTGCTCCATAATAACTTTATAGAAGGAAGTTAAATTTTGTCCGAATAAAAAAATCAATGTGATTAGTTTTGATATTATTGTAACATTGAAACACCTAAACTATTAAAAAGCACCCCATTCCATAAAACAGACTTGAGCTGTTTTGGAAATGTTTGAATAATAATTATTGAGCATTAGCAAAAATGGTTTAAAATAAGAAAAGGTATGTGGATGATTCCGGTTGGTTTAGTGATAACTCAAAGTCTGGTCATTACTCCTCTTCCCAAATCATGCATGAGCTACTAGGTCCGCACTTCACACTAACTTCCCTGTTTCCATTCAAGGCAGACCATCTCCATGTTTATGAAGCCAACCTCTTGCACGGATTTGTTGCTATAACAAGCTCAATGACAGTTAGGCAAACTGATCAACTCGTATAAGTGGTTGATTATTTACATAGCTATGTTTTTTGCTATCACTTTGTTATTGCATCATTTGCATTGTTGCGTGTTCATCTATTTTGTGATTGATTTGTTTTATCCAATCATGCGAATTAAAAGCTTTAAAAAATATAAGAATATCAAAATGAATCCAAAAATTAGCAGCTTATAATATCTGATCATTATCACAATAGAAATTTTGAAATCAAACAAAATGATAAATAAATCGCTGCTGTAAAATATGAAAGTAATACATAAACAAGTAGTCCATCAATTCTTTCACCGAATGTAACATGACCACTAAACCCTAATCTTTGAGGCAACTCTTAGTCTATCCTTAACCAGATCGCTACAGTCATCCCTCTCAATAGGAGGTAGGGTTCCATTCCTCTGATTTGGTGCTATCACGCTAGAATTTAGAGCCGTGTAGAGGCAGTTATAGCGATGCCAGTAAACTGTTTATACTTAAATAACAGTACCCTCTGATCCAGAAGTATTCTATTAATAAAGAAATTAAATGAGTTAAATTAACTGTATAAAATAGATTGTGCATAAACAAAAGTATGATATTTATAATGTATTAGGTTTATCATCCTAAAATAAAGTTCATGAATATTATAATATAATGTAAGGATTTCTACAATAATTGTTTAATTGCCACAACATCATTATTAAATTTTTTTTCTACATTGACACATTTTTTGAGATGCCAGCACTTTAATTACTTCAAAAAAACATAGGATGTATTAAAATAATTAGACTTTTGAACCTTTGCTAGCACAACTGCCAATAATTTAGGGTTCACATACCCTATATTTCTTCTGGGTACCTTCTTTCATCAGAAGCATTGTTTGAGCAGATTTCGCTATACCCAGATATATTAATTTAGTAAGCAAAGGTTGCATTTCTAACATCCGATGATAATGCTGTCCTCCCAGCTGGAGAGACAAAGAGGACATGTCCTCTGTCAGGGACCTGTCGATATGATAGCTGGCCTGAGATCCCCCAACGTTCTTTCAGGCCAGAAAAACATGATCTGCTGGAGGGTTCTGAAGAATTGATGGTCGGCGTTGGGTCAATTGTCTGACATCCCCCATCCCTCACCTCGGTGCAGAGGACATTAGCTACTTGTCCCTCTTGTTGCCGTCTCATAGCCCACTGGGCAGCTCATGTCACATGTATCTGGATAAGCAGCTCAAACTTATTTAACTAACAGTAAATTCAAATATGCCATCGTTGCACATAATCTGAGCAGTTTGTATCTGAGGGGCCTGAGTTCCAGAATATATTCCAGTGATAAAGAAAATTAATAATTATATATAATAAACTGTGTATATATAAAAGACTAATATTTATAATAATATTATAATTATTGTAGCGACTATCTGTAAATTTGGTATCAGAGTGTATTGTTTGCTCCCCACGATGATATCACATAATAAAGTCAGCAATCTCCCATTAAGATACTCATCAAGTATAGCAACCTCAAAATATCAATGTAAAGATTTATACAATAATTGTAAAATTACTACAGTATCATTAATATAGAACGGTAAAATAAGAATAAAATATTTTTCTACGTTTCACATTTCATGAGTTGTCAGCACTTTAATTACTGCAACAAGCATCAGATGTACCGAAGAAAATAGACTTTAGACCTATGTAGCAGACTAATTATTGTAGCAGCTATCTGTAAATTTGACATTGGAGTGTATTTCCTATTTCGATACTCATCAATAAAGAACAAAAACCAGAATCATTGAAATCCAACAGAATATTTCATAGCAACCTACCAATAGCGATACTTTTATCGTGGCACCATGTTAGACGTGCGCTTACTGGCTTGCTCCTTCCATTCTGGATTTTATTTTTTAATTGCTTGTAGTATTCTGCATCATCTTTATCCTGCTGTCATCTAGAGCAAGGTAATAATTTGGAGTGGCCTCAAATATATAAAACTATAATAAATATATAAATCTTCGGGCTACTAAAGGACAATATACAAAAATGAACTATATAATTTTATAAAGTAATAAAGTGTTTGAATAAATCATTTAATACTTTCAGTAAAAGTTTTGTATTACATAATAGCCTAATGATAACAATACTAAGTTCTCAAACTGCAATAAATAATTTCTCAGCATTATCACAATAGTTATAGTTGAAGTTTGAAATTGGATAAAGTTTAAACAAATTGTTGCAGTAGAATATAAAATTGAGTAATTCATCAATCCAATCGCCGAATGTAATAGTAACACGACCCCTAAACCGTAATCTATAAGGTAACTCTTAGTCTATCCTTAACCCTATCACTACATTGAGTCCAGTTTATCCATTCACTACATATACTTACCTTGTGATATAGGAGGTATTTGGTACTTGGTAGTTTGCCAGAGATTGGAGCTGTGCAGAGGCAGTTATAGATGTCAACAAACGCATTGTTTTAAAATATCAGTATATCCTAATATGACGCAATCTTTACATGAGTCTAAAATTCTAATATTTATAATAAGTATCACATTGTAAAACTAAGATCATTACAATTATTGTGAGGATTTCTTCAATAATTGCAAAATTATAATAAAACATCCATCTAATCTGTGAATTGCTAGCACAACCAATATAGGATAGACATACCCTACATTTTTTCTGGGCAGCTTTCTACCATCAGAAAAGGGCAGATCAACTCTCCCACATACCACTGATTACTCCTGATATTACTCAAAGTGGATTTTACAATTATTTAAACAAATAATTCCAAGATTATCTACAGTCATCACCTGCACACAAAGATATATGCCCTGCTTAATGACATTAATATAATAATTGAACATAAAAAAGTATAATAATTATAAAAAAAACCTTTGCCCTACTAAATGACAAAACATAGGAAAATTAAATAAATAATAAAATGATAAATAAAATAATAAAGTCTATCCTTTCCCTTATCACTGCAGTTTGTCATGTTTATCCATTCAATACAAACATTTACCTTGTGATATTGAAGGCAGTTTGGTTGCTTTCCCTGAGAGTTTCACTTCATTAGTTATCATGCCTGAATTTTGAGCTGAGCAGAGGCATTTGTAACAATGTCAATAAAAGTCTTTTTTTTTAAATATCAATAAAAATCCAAATATGATGCCATCTTTATATGAGCCTAAAATTCTAATATTATCTATAAGTATAACATAGTAAAACTAAGATCATAGAAATTCTTGTGAGGATTTCTACAATAATTGTATAATTATTCTTACGACCATTTATAGCGGCTATAGCATTTATAGGGAGATTACTCGGAAAAACAAAACTTTTCTATATCCATGTAGTGACGTTTTATTACCCTTAAGAACATTAAAAATTTTACAAAATGAATAGTAGGTAAAAGCTAGACCCTACCTAGACAAATTAATAAGGTGTTGTCTGCGCAGATTTTTGCTTGCATTTTTATTTAGCTATTAATCCATTCCAAATTTTCTCCTATCAACTGTAACTGACCCAATATAGCTAGTCTATCCTTTGGCATTCAACGTTCTGAAATTTTTGGGTTGATATTTTAGGGGTACTCAAACTGCCTTGGCCTTCAGTCCGGGTCGGAAATTAGCCAAACAACCAATCCCTGATCATTTTCTGAGTCTCCCTGTGCAAACCAACCAAACTTACCCTCTGCTAATTTGTTATATCCAGCTAAGCCAGTGTGACCGGTCATACCAGCCATTACAAACATCCCTGTACTGTATTAAATAATAATAACAGCTATAAAGAGCACTACACTGTGTGATGATTTACTCTACTATTCCTCAACATTCTGTATATTCTTATGCCTCAATTTTAATTCAAATTCTGATTTTAATTGTGTTCAATCCACTTCTATGTCATTATATTATTGTTATCAATGTTTTCTACAGTTTTTGAAACTACTCATGTTCCACTGCATGTTTCAATACAAATAAACGAATATAATATATGTATGTCAACCCACAATACCAATGGACAAATGTATTCTGGATGGTGTAAATCTTTGTAGTTACATTGAGCTTGAAGTGTTGATTTGTAGCTTGAAAGATGGTAGAGTGAGAGAAACAGCGCTATATAAAGGTGAAGGAATTGATACACACTTTTAAATCTTACTAGACTTGTTCGTTGCCATTGCTTCTATGACTGAGTAAAATATTATGTAAGAGCAAACCAATCAAGTCTAGAAAAAAAATCATCATCAATAAAGCAAATGAAGCAATGAAGAATTGTGTTCCCTTAGGTGCTGTGAAGAAAACCTCTATCTTCTGTCGATTTTCTCTAATCAAACAGTTCAGTTCACTGAGAGGAATTCCCCATCTTGCATGAATATGAGGAGTTTTTGGCTCATTGTCCCAAATGACCTGAGTTACCTTAGTTGAACCCAAAAAACTGAGTAACTCGGGAAAACAAATGAGTGGTTGAGAGCCCTGACAATAGTTATATGCAGGGTCAAAGAAGGGTATTTATAGAGTTATGTGCCCATGGTTAATAATTAATTAAGAGAGAGGATAACTCCGACCAAATAGAAATACCTAGTGTAGACAACGCATTGTAAAATCATAGTGTTTTATGCATACCAGTACTTTATTTGTTGTCTTGTTATGTACAGATGATGTGGAAAATAACAGAGGTAATAATGAGAGAGGTATTTTAAATACAATTAAATAGATAATGATATCCAAGGAATATAAATAATATGATCACATTATAACCGGAAAATTATAAAAATGAAATAACACTTATTATTGGTACAATTAGTGCGGAACTCATTTCTATTCAGACAAAGAATTTGGTCTCGGCAGCTGAAACTTAGTCTGAGCCGCCCAGACTCTTGTCCCTGTCTAACATCCCCGGAATTCTGAAGTCACCTAAATATTACTTGGCCAAATTAAGACATACTTGGCGGTCCACAGTGGTTTAATCTGAGTGGAGTGAGCGGTAAATTATATGAATATAAATAGGATATATTATATTGATTATTATAGATGGCCATAGATTGTAATTTCTTATCATTCCCATTGGAACACAATATGCAAGGGCCCGAAAGCCAACATACACAGGGTAAACAAAATCGTACGATTATCAAACAATTGGGAGTTCTCTCCTCTCGGCACATAAGTCATCCTCGACTCTTCAGAGAGAATTTTTACCACCCGTCTCAAGTCTTCTCAATGGAGTGCTGCACGAGTCCATCACATTTAGATCACGCGTTACACATCAGCATAAAACTCAACATTTGGTAGATTGCTCCCTGTATGTCGCAGGAGGCTCTGTAGTTTCGTATGCGTCGTTGTCGTACATGATCGGAGACCCTTTGGATGGTGAGTCATCAGCAGGAGGGACAGGAAACTCCTCACTGGAGTTTAAGTCACTGTCGCCATCTGTGGCTACTATCTGTGGCTTGTTGATCTACAAAAACAGACAGGGAAAGAGTTAACACCAAGATAGAAAGAAAGATAAAGTTTGTACAACAAATATACAGGACAAGATAGGCATGATAAACCAGGTAACTTATATGTATATAAGACTTCTTGCTAAGACAGAGATTAGGGAATAAGGAGTAAATACAAAATAAATGCCCCAAAAATTGCAGTTTCATGTCAGTTGTCATAAATGCTTTCTGCCTGCTACCATTTGAATTTTTTTGCCCTGAATATTTAATAATGTTAATCGAGTGAAAAGTACACCACCCTGTTTGTACATGGAATGCAGGGTAGGCACATACTTGTGAGGGTGGGAGTTTTGTAATGCATAATAAATTCTATGTCAAGTTGGCGGGGGGGGGGGGGGCTAAGTCCGATAAAGAATGTTTAATAAATACAATGTATGTGTAGAACAATGCAGCAATTGTTGCAAGTGTTGGGAGAGTGAAAGAGACATATTTATCCCGAGAAAATAACAGGAACTCATTTGAAAATAGAAATTTGAGTCTAAACTGAGATTGTTTTTCCATGACCATTGCCATTGCACAATAGGATGATTGACAGGGCACAGCCACGGCTACCAAAACATCTGAGCAGGAAAAAAACTGATTACCTCATCCTATGACCAACAGTGGAAATAAGACACATGACTACCGTTTGGTTTGATTAGATTCAGGAAACACTGCTATGCCAACAGACAAAACTCTTAGCAATTCATAGAATTAGTCATTACCATGATGTTGTGAAGCACTGGTAACGTCAAGTCGAGTAAAGACTTGAGACTGGAGACCAAAACATCAATTGATGTAAGAATTTTCAGAGTTTTTTGACCTCTCAAGGGATTATGTGATTATCATAATTTACATGTAATGTCAACAATTGATGCCAATAGTTGCATCGATGTGCAACACCCTTCCGCTATATAATTCCGGTGATCACGTTGATAAACATTCGGGGAATTGACAGCTGAATAAAATTACATTCAGACAACATGCCAAACTACAAATGGCAGTCTAGGACAGGTGATTGGTACCTGTGAGGCCAAGACAAATGACGGATCCCAGATGATCAAACTGATGACCATTAATTTATGTCAATCTCAATCATAGGAAATAAACACTGTTTTTCAGTTATGCCATCTTCCACTGAACCCTGAGCCAAGCCCCCTATCCCCTTTCAAAGACATTCACCAAACTTATTTCCCATAAGTCTTCGGACTAGCCTTTCTTGACAAACCCCCCCCCCCCCCCCCAACAAAGCTTGTCAAGAGTCAAGACAGTCTAATTTTTGACACAAGTTTATTTGTTTGCTATGCTTACCCTGGCATAAGTTCCGCCCATGGTGCTAGTTTGGTATGCAGTGTTAGAAGTGGGCTGGGGATATTCTGGATAAGGGTCGACCTCCTCATAGTCATAGACATCAGAGAGATGAGTCGACTGATAGGCTGGATTACCTCTACTCGCTTCATAAGACTTCTTCAGTTCAGCTACCCTCTCAATATCTTTTACCTGCTTCCTTCTGAAAAATAATGTAAACATTAATACCTCTATCTTCCGAGACAATCAGCCGTGTGTGGAGTAGAACAATGGGTAAAGTGGATGTAATAACCATTGCATGGTTGAGGTGACATTAGTTCAGATCCCTGATACTGTATAGCTGGGGTATCCTGTCTTGGCAAGCTTTGTTGGTAGGGAGGGGGATGGGGAGCCTCCAACAAATCATGTCAAGACAGACCATGACAGATCTAGTAGGAGAAGGAACACACCTGCTTTCCTTATCAGGGGCAGTGACAATGATAATATTTGTCTGTCTGTCTCTCCTGATTGTGCGTTTTTGTTCAATCAGTAGCTTAAACAACATCTTTCCTACACTCTTTTCCTTGTGCCTCTGGGTTTAATCAATACCTTTTGGCAGGTGTTAGACCATTGCCATAGCCAACTCACTTATTGTGCAATATCATCTGAATATTTATTAATATTTTGGTAGTTGCAAATATGACTCATATTGTTCAGAAAAGGACATAGACCGAAGCAAACAACAGGAGATAAGTTCCCCTCATACTATGTTACAGGAAAAGTAATATTAGTATTCGACTCACTTGACGCAGCAGAATGCGACGATGAAGATGATCAAGATGAGCAAAACTCCAAGTGGCGCTCCAATAACAACATACAAAAGCTCTCCTGAGAGAGCCCCATCTTTCTCATCACCTTGTTCACCTTTTTCAGGGTCGTCTGTGATCTTCTCTACGGGGAGAGAATCTGTGGTGGTGACAATCAATGGTTCCGTTTGATTGGCATCTGCAGTAGTTGTCAGATCAATGGATATAGTTTGTGTTGTTGTGGGGGTTGCTGCTGTTGCTGTTGTTGTTTGTGCTGTTGAGGTAGTTGTTGCAGTTGTGGTTGTTGTTGGTGTTGTGGTTGTTGTGGGTTCTGTTGTAGTTGTTGATTGTGTTGTGGTTGCCGGTGTGGTTGTTGTGGTGGTAGTCGTTGTGGTGGTAGTAGTGGTGGTAGTGGTGCTTGGTTGAATATTTGCTACAACAGAAAATGTCATTATTGAGCTGACATCAATGTGACAGAAAGTAACCATAATACAATGTTTGTAGTATAAATAGACAAAGACAGCACTAAAATAATTTTGCATGGTGATAGAAGCTATGAAATATCTTATGAACCTGAATGAATATGTACAAATAATCAAAACCGCTCACTTACCATCATATTCGACAGTTAGCTGGACTGCAGGCAGGTATGCCCCACCATCGCTGATAACAGGTGTTTTATCTGCTGCTTCTGCAGACCCAGGCTTTATTCCCGTAAAGTAACTATTTGTTCCCAAACCATCATTGTATGTTAGTAAATAATCACCCGCAGCCTGGAAAATAATTTTCACTGTTGAAGACTGGTATAACAATGGTATGAATGTTGCTAGCTTCTTTCAGTTTCAAAACCATACTTAAATGAAAATTGAATGCAATTAGCAACTAGGTCAGTGACTTTGATATGTTGCTGCGCTTAGATGTGATATTCAATACACTTTGATGTGCGCAGGTGTGCATACACCAGCGGTTTTCAAATAATCTTTTGACCCTTTCAATTTAAGAAAAAATTGATCTAGTTTTGCAAAGATTTTCATGTACTTTGAAGGATAATCCTGAACTTGGTTGCCTACCTGGACTGGTTCTTTTGCTGTAGCAAATGGATAGGAGACTTCAACCCAAACGCCGAGCATGTCTTCCACGTCGATATCGATAGACGGAGTTAGGCTGTGGGTCTGACGACCTGCAGCAGGAGGTGTGATGGGTATGGTGGCCTTGATCACCCATTGTCCATCTGTCTGGTGCCATAGGTAGAGGGTGAAAGACCTACCACCCACAGATATGTATTCTATAACTGTCAGCTTCTGCAATCAAAGTAATGTGGCAATGAAGTCAAGAGATCTAATGCTAACCTACACTCTATCGTTTTCTCAGGGTTGATGATAATGAGACTATTCAAGTTTTGGAAGTTGCTGTTTAAAGAAAATGAGTAAGAAACTCCGCGTTGAGCATTGGAACGAAGAGCTTTGACCCAACTCAAACAAAATGAATCATTCAATTCAAACACTTATTCCTTTGCAGTTAATGGCGCAATAATATCAAAGATTCTAGAACTTAGAATTTGGAATTTGGAACTGAAAACTTACTCCTTGGACGGATGATGCGAGGCTTCCGAATATATGAGTGTAGAAGATTTCTGCTGCTGCTAGTTGATAGGGTTGTGGCTGCAGTTTGGTAAATTCTGCTAAATCAGGATAAGTTTCAAAGTCAAAGTCCGGGTTTGATACTATAGTTGTGTTTAACTGTTGGGCAGAGTGTCCTACAAAGAGCAAAAATAAAAGTGATAGTGAGGAAGTACTTTTGAGTTATATTGTCACTGTTTTTATAGCTCTCTATTTATTCAGTATGTAGCTTTTTTTTAAAGCTTTATTGGCATAACTTTCATCATCCTAGAGAAGCAATACTTGGAATAATGAAAAGAGGGAAACTAAAAGTTTGTCATCCATCGCAGTTCAATACCCTTTGTTATCACAGAATAAAGAGGAGGCAGGTGCACAAAACTTATCTCGATTTCCACATCTCATCATATTCTACCAAGGTAACTAGATAAACACCAACGCTCCCTTAGAAGTAAATGTTCAGTAATAAACCCTTCTTTTAGGACACATTTTGGCAAAACAGCTCTCTTAAATCTGCTGCACAATTTCAGACTGAAATGCAAAACGGCTGACAGCCTACTATCTTTTAACTAATACTTTTGATAATAATCGTCACAAGAACAATAATTTTATATATATATATCATTTTCTATTTCTATAAAGCCATATATAACTTACTTTCCCATTTCTAGAACATCGTCATTTATTTATGTATAATTTTTTTGTGTATTTAACTTTGTGTAGAGGTCAACAAGTTACTTTTTAACTACTCTGTTATCTGTAAACTTTCTAGAAAACCTCTTTAAACAAATAAATAAGATAACAATTGGACAACCGTTTCTATTTTAAAAATCCTACCACCTGTGTGTTTTGGCAATAAAACCTTACCACAAAGATGACCGAAGAGGATACCGACTTGATTGATTTGGAGATAATCCTACGAATTAACATACAAATGTTATTTTTAAACCGAACAACTGACATGATCAAAACAACTGCAAATGAAACCAATAACTTCTATTTGTATAACATCCTGCTTAAACGAGTACAGTTAAATGTTTATGTTGGTGCACAGATCATGATTGAGCACATGATAGAGCTCTCGGTGATCAATGTAACAGAGTATGTCACACCAGAGAGATTCTCTCTGATGGTGATAACACAAGGTAGTGGGCTCTTTGTGACATACACCATCTCAAATAACTCAGTTGACGGTTGACAACCCCGTAACCACACAATCGTTGACATACAAACAAACCCTCAATTTTACAAATTTTTGAAGTGTGTAGGAGTGTTGTGGTAAAACATGATATTACAATACTAAGACAACTTTTATGCTAAAAGAAGATTCGGAACAAACAGGTAGCATTTGATATATGGAACATACCTGAGAATGCTATAGCTAAGAGGAAACTTGATAAAACTATCCGAGACATAATAGTTCTTTTCCAGTCGGTGTAATTTTATTAGACGAGCTATTTTATATATAATCCGTTGCGGAGAAAAAATATCACAGTCTGAGAACTTTTTTGTGCCGTGCAGGAGAATTTCAGTGCTGTCTTTATGAGTAGCTTGAGCAGAATGAATTCAGCTTGGTATCACGTCGATTTACATATGACTAATAATGGCTCGTATGGTGATTTGCTTTTTATCCTACAGTACGGCTAATGTATCCTCTCTTCTACATGCTCAGTGATCCAGGAGAGATGACGTCAGGAATTTCTCTGCGCTTGGTGAAAACAGTTAGCCCATGGATGCCCTAAGAACCATTAAAATGTGGAAGGGGTGTCATGCCTATGCCCCGACTTATATGTGGATTTCTAGTAAATTCCTTATCAGTTGTCATGGTAATTTCAGATTCACTTGTATGAAAAAGTGGTAATGTGTTAAAAATAGAGGAATGAAACATGACTAGGGAAATGTTTTGACTACCAGGAACGGAAGAAGTTTACGAAATCTTGACTTGTTTTTCACTAAGTAATTAAGGGCCTTTACACCAAAGGCGTAATTTAAAATGATGAATGTCCCAGTGGTCACACTTCAACCAAGTTCTGATATTAGAGTTAATATACAGCTACCACACAGGTTGATAAGATTCCACAGATAAAGCCAAAGAGTGTATGGAGTCCTCGATCGATCTCATCAAAAACACACAACAGGGTTTACGTAATTGAATTGATAATATCTTTCATCCTTAGAACCATTTCCAACCCAACTCACCCAAGTGAGGCAGTCACAGGGATCAGATGGCTTAGTAAGTAAACTAAAAAAGCACTACTTTCCTATGTGCATACCTTTGGATACTGGTAATTGGTGTGAAGAGTGGGTTGATCTGGCAAAGCCAAAATTTAGCAATTTTTGTATGGTTACTCACCCCTTGTAACCAGAGACTGCAATTTCATCATTATCTACCTCTCCTGCATTCTTGGATTGGACATTTGGCACCCATAAATTGTTACAAAGATTCCCTCAATATTAAGTTCAATTACATTACTAGGAATGAGGTTATACCTTAGCAGCTGTTGGGCTGTCCAGCCATGATTGAAAATTAATTATCAAGCCTAAAAAAATATGGAGAACTAAGTTTTGGTAAACTTGATAATCTGATGTTTTATTATTTCATAAAGGTAACTTGCAGAAAAAGGCAAAAAATGTCTATATACAAATGGGATGTGAAGAAAGTCTCTCATTAACTCATTTCCTTCACCAATTGATTACAGAATACACTAATCCTCTCAATAAACAATCCCACATCAAGTCAAATAATTCAAATCCAGTCATAAAGCCACCACTAATCCTGTACACTACTTCAATTCCAAATTATTAGTAAAGAAAACAATAAAGAAACACACAAAAAAGGTAAGGTAAATCAAATTAAAATCATAAAGTAATCTGCTTTGAGGGTGAACAAAAAATACAAAAAACATATCTGAAATATTGAATGTATTGACAGTCAGCAAGTGTTAGTATTTGATTCCTATTCAACTGCTAACTATGTGCTGCCTCAAAATTAAGTCTCATAAGTCCTGTACAAACTTGCTGTCTCTTTTTTACAGCATTTCATCTGACAGCAAGTCAACGAATAATCTGTATTAAATTTGTTGTTTCAAGGTTCTACGATTCTACGATTTAAGCATCGAGATTGTGTGTGCTTTTGGTCGGTAGTAAAAGAGATTAAGGCGATGGAATCAGTCAGATAATGTCAAACTAGCTCCATCAGCACATTAACTTGTATCACATCATCACAGAGTAAGGATATATATCCTTACTCTGTGACATCATGTAAAATAATATCATGACATATCATATACTATCAGATCAAATCGTATCATAACATCGTGTTGTATCATCATTTATAATCTTATATGATAACGTTGTGAATCTTAGTTCTCCTCAGTGATAATCTCCTCTGTGATGATCTGTTCTTCAATATTCTCTTCTATGACTTGCTACAGAAACATTTGAGAATTATTTATTAGGCAGGTCTTGGAGAAGCACTTCATCTTCATGAAATTGCATTCAATTAAGTAGCACACTTTTTGTGGTGTTTTTGAGACCTGTTTGAAACTCTAACATTTCAGGGCATACCATGATTTAATTTAAGCGTTGAAAGTCTGCCCATGTTGCTGGTTTTGGCATTCCATTGGCAACAACAGCCAAATCACAATCTTCAATTAGGCCGTGGTTGTTAATGGAACTCCAAAACCAGCAATCATACAGAGTTTGAGCACTTAATATTGAATGGTGGTGTGGTTAGATTTGAAAGTTGCAGGTACAAATCTCGGTCACTATGCTGTTCATTGAGGTGAGCTCTCCATGTATAACCCTAGCTTGTACAGGGGTGCGCTAAATAGATGAGACAAATCTTAATCCTTATACTATAAGCATATTCTCACTTGCCCTGAACGGGCCCTTGAAAAGCAAATAAAGTTCATATTTGATTATCATCATATTTGATACATATTGATCTGCACAGTATAATACATACCTCCTCGATAGTTTCCTGTACTATATTGCCGCTTGTATCTATCTCGATCTCAGTGGCCGGTCCGTGACCTCCCACAGTCATCACTGTATGGGTGGTATCCACCTCACTGAGCGAGGCCAAGCTCTCTATTACTGATATCTCTGCTGTCATGTCTGTCTCTATTGTCTGATCGGGGGAGACAACTATCGATTTGTTTTGCAACAGGCTCACCTGAAATGTAGAGGAAATTATTGAAGGGCCATGTAGAATAAATAGCTTACAAGTAATCATACTTCAGTTGTCTGATTTACTTTAGCTAGAGTTCATTCCAGTTAGCTATGGGATGACTTTATGTAAGCTAGCTCAAGTGAGAGCTTTTATAAAATTAAGAGGATGAGTAAATGTCAGCTAGCAATAAATTCACCACTACAAGCGGTTGCGAATCTTAAAACTTTCTCTCCTGTAAAAAATTGGAGCGCTTCCCGTTTATCTAGGAATTCAGGAACTCTGGCTATATAAAGCTCACCACAAAATCCCTGTAAACTAACCACATCGTATTTGAATGCTGAAAACAAACAAGGTTTGGCAATAAATTTGTTTTAAAAAACCACTAAAACATGAAAGTTTAAGATTGGTTAAGGTTTTATGTTTAAAACCAATGATAAATGGGAAAAAGATGAAGACAGTTTTACAAATAACATTTACAAAAACTACAATCAATCTCTATGAATAAGTAACTATTCTGGCAGATTTAAAATAAATAATCAAATTTTATTTGAAAATTTTGGCCCTTGTTCAAGATGAAAGTCATGAAATTTCAATGTCAGTCGGTTTCGTTTAATCATCCGCTGCCAAAATCACATTTGGACAACAGAAGACACGTCAAAGAGAATGACGAGCCAAGCTTTAAAATACTGTGTTATCCATTCTTGCCACTGAAGAAGACTCTCTCTCCCGTGGGAAAGTTGCCATATCAGTCAAATTTTGTGCAATAAAAAAAGAATTAGCCTTGATCGATGTAACTGATCTGCTTCTATTAAACATTTGATACAGAATGAATTTCTGTCCCATCTTATCGACCGGGAGATGGTCTTTTGACGTCAGAACCATACTATATGCCTTTATTAGGTAGTCGATGCAATTTTGGTTTTTGTGAGAATAGGGGAATCGGCAGTATCACTAAACACATAGGGTGTTCGTAGTGCATGACTTCAGGATGTGCGGATTAGTAGTAGTATATCACTTCACATAATTAGACCTTTCACTCAAGATAATTACTCTGCAGCTTCTCTACAGTAATCTCCATTGAGTCTTAACCAGGATTAAATAGGATCGTCTGTTCATTTGGTCAATTTAATACACCCTGTTCGTTTGCAGAGCATTAAAAAAGAATCTGTGTGAACCTACATCTTGGTCAATCTACAACCATCTATCTACTACACCCTCTTCCGTTTGAAGAAAGCAATAAAAAAGATGTATGTGTGAACCTACCGAAGAATTAAGTTTAGCAGATTTAGGAGTGTCTGGATTCGGTACCCTGGTGGCCTCTCCTTTCTCAATAGCTTCATCCAGTAATCCTATAAGGGAAACATGGTTTATTAGCCAATAGGATACAATCCTCGCCACATGGCAGGTGTATCCTACAATGCAGCCCTTATTTATTTTGTTAAACATATATGACTAAAGGGAAATATGGTTTTTTATCCAATAGGATACAATACACGCCACAGGTGCATCCTAATCGCTGTACTTAGTTTTCCTTATATACATATATGACACATAACACATAATATGCAAAGGGGATGAGATGGAAAATACATTTCAGCAGGACGGATGGAATATTGATGTCCAGCTGACCTTGTTAAACACAAGACTATCAATTAAATGTCAAATACATGTTTCCCTTGGACAAAATAATTATATCCGTATAACAACAGGGGGCTATGACTGAAAGGCGATCAGGTATTTTATTGACTCAAACTTCCCATAAGCCATGATCAGCCACAAACTCGGGTATCTCGGTGCATAACCACTCAGTCATGGCCGACACTGTACAGCAGGTATCATGTATCAGGAGTTACCGACACTAATGTACACACCTATCGTGCCTTTAGACAAAGGTTTGACAGGTTTCATGCAAAGAGCAACACTATGTCATTGCGTTCTTTCCCTCAAATCTAAACATATATTGACCATATCATATCATTTCGTAGCACATTTATGAAACGTGGTTAACATACCCTAACATACCCGCTTGCTGATAGATATAATGTGGTCATATACACATATATTATCTATAAATGACTATTGGTGCTATCATAGCCTATCAATTTGTCTTACGTAAAACTTTCACCAGTTAGTTCCTGATCTAACATGCGGTTGTACGATGATATTCTGGCCTTGCTATTTTACTGGTTTTCAGTATCTTTTCTCAGAGTGTTGTGACACTGCCAAAGCAATTCATTGTGACAAAGCTATAATAACAGAATCTCGCATGTCATTTTGACGCTTACAAAAATAAAACTGGATTTCGAGCCAATTTTCAAAAACTTTGGTAATGGGTCAAGTAGATTCAGTGTCATACAATGAAAACCACATTCCATTTTCAAATATTTCCCAAACTTTGAAAACAGGGTGGTTTTATAGGTCGCATAAATAAAGGGTAGAACCAAATATCTGCATAATATTACTTGTAATAAATTTTGCAATCTCAACATTTAAACAATTAAATTCAACTTTAGTTCTCACATGAAAATTCCAGACTCGATTCCAGGGGGCAGACTTACAGGCATGCGACAGCAAGTTTATTCTTAAAACCCCAAAGCAATCAATCTTCTGTGGTATTTTGAACTAATGGTTTCTACTAAACATACCAATCTGAGGAGATTCCCACACAATGCGCAACATACATGTGATAGGTTAAATTATTGTTGCAATATGTGGATGCAAAATCCATTAAATGCAATGAACATTTGAAATGCACTGATTGAAAATCAGCGATAAATCAGCAATACATCCTAAATACATAACACAGTTGCTTCAAAAAAATTGCACTGCAACTACTATGTATTGCATGATTTGTATTGTATATACAGTACCGTATATAATGCAATGCATAATTAACATGCAATGTAATGCATAGTCCAATATGCAATACCGTCACGTACCTGGCTCTACAGATTGTACGAGGACCATTTCTTCACCGATCGGTATCTCGATGGTCTCAGATATATTCACCACTTGTCCATCCTCTGAGTTAGTAGGGACGTTAGACGCGTCCTCCCCTACTGATGGAGCGTTCACTCTACTCTGACTCATATGCTCACTCAGTATATGTACAGCTAAAGCATGCTGAGACACAAATACCTGCAGAGATAAAGTGTCAGGAGATTTAATGACAGACATCTAGTTGAACTTTCATGTAGCAGCATGTAGTAGCATGTACTTAATGCAGGGATCCATCTATCGGAGGCAGTACAGGGAATAGCAGAGTTTCAGCCAGTCATATGGTAGGGAAACCGCTGTCAACCAAAATTACAGCTCTAGAGCTTGTGGTTGTAGATTGGGTGTACCATACTGAATGGTTCTCGTTAGGCAGTTTGCCACAACGGAGAGAGTTTCAAAAAAACTCAGTTTGCCCAGGGTATATTTATTGAAATTAAATTGGTTTTTTTGGAGAGGGTTATCAAGTCGAGAACAGCACCATGATGGAGGTACTTTTCCCTAATATATTATCAAAAGGATAAATGACTCATTTCCTTTACCAAATAAATAATTAAATTCGATAGAATAAGTTACTCAATAAACTCCCAAAACTCAAGGATATCCAAAGTTATTGACTAAGGATACTTTTGGCAGGTCAGGATATTTTTGGATGTGGTCAGAAGTTTTGACAAAGATTCAAAACAACAAACACTTATCGATTGATAGCCACAAAGCGGGAAATGTCGGATATCTCTTAAAGCACTTGTCTCCAAAATTTCATGTTTATAATAATATTGTGTTTTTATTTTGATTCCAAGAACTGAGATTTTGTCAATGATTCAGTGATGTGCTTCCATTTAAAGCAAATTTACATCTGATATCGTAATAGCTCTTGTTTTTTCTCCAACTTTATGCAATGCTCTTCAACACAATAGAAGCTTTTTTTCGAATATGGGAATTGTTCTGATTGAACGGAGCCATTAAATCTGGCTCAGTTATTTTTAGCCACCGCTGGTTAACAATATGGGAGAGATTGTGCCATGATAATGTTAGGTGGAGGAGTCAAGTTAATTTAATGGAGTCTGCACAAAGATATCAACTCCATATAATCTCCATGTGAGATCTTGGACATGAAGATTGCATGTAATGTGCTAATTTATGTTTAGTAATTATTTCTCATACTGTGTCACCTTGCATAGACTTACAAATCATGGTTAACGCCAATGGACAGTGATACTAATGGTTATACAGCTGTGGTATTTCCTTCAAGCATATCCATTGACCATTAGCGCTAACCATTGGTCCAATGAGCATGCATAATCAAATGTGATAACGTAATTTATGGAGCTGCTTATAGCAAAAAATATGTTAAAACTATGCATGTCAAATCTTTATCACTGCAATTCCATTCACAATTTGTAGCGTTACATAATTGAATATCCCGAATTCATATGCTGGTATTTCCTGATCTTCTAATTGAGCATAAATAATGAGTCGCCGTTGACACTGAGTTGACAGACACTGCGGGCAGACTGTGAACTGAGAACCCATACCCACCCCCTCCTCTAGAACAAACAGGTACTGAGAACTCCCCAATCTCCAGAACAAGTTACTATCCTATACTTTCACACTCTCTCTCCTAACTTACCTCATGACAATGTTCACAGATATGAGCGTTGATGAGTACCGTCTGTTTCTTAGATGTAGGAGGGATAACTCCCGACTCCTCAGGGGCTGGTGGCTCACAATCTGCAGCCTGTGTGGACACAAAACACATCAAAGAATTGAACGTTTATCTCACGGATATGGCTGGAACAATTTTGTATCACTTGCACATGTTACCATAAGTACACCTCCCGTGTGTCAAAGCAGGCCTCCATTGTCGCAGACAGGAAGTCAAAATTAATGTTTCCCTTTGTTAACACCAAGCATCATTAGCAAAGGAAACAGGGAGCTCTAAATGGCCATGGATCAACCAAGATCTGACGATTATCTGCTTAATGGACACACTATCTGAGGCACGTAGCCAGATGTTTTGCTAGTTCATCACATGGGTTATGTTGGCGGAGTGCCTAGTGACTTTGCAATACAAACGAAACCAACTGAAGTTTCAACGTATTCTTAGGTTTTAGTTCCTCAGAGAGAAACTTCATCATCACTGTCATGCTAAATATACAATATCATGAACAGGCAGTTTGAGGTTTTTTCTCAATTTCAAGTCTTGTTTTTAGATACTGTGAAGAGTGCCAGGCTGGAAAAATCAATCGAGAATAATCCAACTACTTGGCAGTGAGCTTACAAATCGCACCATAACACCATCTCCGATCAAGGAATATGTTGATGACGCTAACTAGCAAGCCAGCTGTTCACTACTCAGAGGTGTGTATTAGCAGCCCACAAGCTCCCACCATTCCACCACTGCCACCCAATTTTACAGAGTACATGTTGGGGTTATCTGCCCATCACAATTCATTATTTTCACAAGCCCAGTATGCCCTACTCACCACGCTGATAACGTGATATACTATTGCATGTAATATCTCTGATCAATAGAGAGTGAACTAATTTGCTAACCATGAGTTCCATCACAAGATATTCTGTGTGATGACCTGAGTTCAATTTGCCTAATTACATGTTTGGTAGTCATATTAAATTGACTCCAATGATCAGAGATACACATCATGATAGTGTAGTCCTGATGTCAGTGTGCATACTCACATCCTCCATCTGCTGCTGAGCTATGATGACCTGATCAGCCCTCGGTGCCTTCTCAGTCAGCTCCAGGTCGTGTGCTTTCTGCATGTGCTTCTTCAGCAGGTAATTTGTGTTGAATCCCTTGTCACACATCGTACAGTTAAATGTCGTCACTCCTGAAATCAACACCAAAATTCAGCATGAAACTTGAGGTAATATAGAAAAGTAATGTATTCGCAAGGGGGAAAAGTTTGCCCGAAATAGCCAAATTAATTGCTAGCTAGATTTTATACACTGTCTTTACTTTATATAGGCTCCCTTCTTGGCTTAACCAACATTTTTCCATTTCTCAAAACATGTTATACTTGAAGCTCAAAGTTAGTATTGACTCCTCGAAAGTATTCGTTAAATGACCGGAGGTAGTGAGCTTACCACATACCTTCATCACGTACATACAATGTCGTTGCATTTTCAAATCCATTCATATACATTTCACACTATAAGTTTTTAGCGCTAAGCAGCAACGAAAAAGATTTCATCTGAGCACATTAAAGAAGTCGTCTCCCTAATGATGTTTACTTGATTGATAGCTACAGGTGAAAACTACCAGTTTTTTGTGTGCAGATGGAATTACACAAATAATCCGGAGATTACAAGAATAAAAAACTTATTACCTGAACCGTCAATCAAGCGATTGCTTCACAATATCATGATATCCGCTGGAGGAGTAAATACTAGCTAGTGTTTAGCTCAGCTAGTTTAGGGGGGGGGGGGGGTTAGATGTTTGCTAACATCAATTTTGTGCTAGCTGAGGTGGGATCAAGTAGTAAGGTTAGCAGACTGTAAACTTTGCTATTCCAAGCCTGTTTAAAATGGGAACCTTTGCTCTTGCGAGTACTCTGCTCATTTCATAATTTGTCGCATCCCCTATAATATTATTTTTCGCAAAAAAAACAATTAAGTATTGTAATGAATCTCTGGTGATGGCCTTATAACAATCAGTTGGCATAAGGGGTTATAAAATAGTTAACTGAGAACTACAATGACGCCTACATTTCACTATGGAAACTGAGTATATGGGTGGTGTATATCTATGGAGAGCACTTGGCGCTATGTATAACTGTTACAAGATCAAAGACTTCCGAGTTATAATTACCACTTAAACTAAAGCATAGGAGATCATTGATAGGTCATGTCCAGTTCAAAAACTCTGAGTGATCCCGGGAGCGGATATGAGAGAGTGAGTGGTCTGTCCTCCAATTGAGATAATTATTTAAAAAAAAGGAAGATTCCTGGAGGGACACCGCACCTATTGCATACTTAACTCCAACATGAAATATGTCCGATTGTTGGCCTTGGTTGTTATCATAGTTTACAATATTGGTTATGGAAGTTGTTGATTGCCAAACAAAATAATTAATTTTGTGAGAACCTAACTCATTCGTTTCTTACAAAAACTTGCCCCAAATAAATATGCAGAAGAGTATTCCCATGTGATTGCACAAGATTGCTGGTTGGAATTTGGAACTAGCACCGTCGGTACCACATTATACCTTCTGATATATTCCAGTTTTGATTAATCGCAGTATAATTTAGGATAATGGACGTACTCACAACCATCAGCAACCACTGATATTATTTAAACGAATTAATTTTGAATTCCCTCAACATAACTCCAGCTCTTTCTATCAGCATTAGATAGATCAAATATTATCAACTTACGCGATTCAAGTTAACATATATAGAGGTTCATTTTGGTTTTTTTTGACAAAAACTTTATGTCACTCTAACGCCAAATGGATGCTGCATTTAATTTTGACCACAAACTATGAAATTTTTCTACTGACTGGAGCCTGATTTGTAATTAAACCTCATCATATCGGGCCTACTATCATCTCCAGTTGGGAGGGGGGGTGCCGGGCTGGGGCAAGAGTCTGGGACTACGGGCCTACCTGCGTGTTTAGATTTGAGATGGATCTCCAGAGCTTGTTTCTGAGTGTACTCTTTACCACACCTCCCACACCTGTAAGGCTTCACCTCAGCGTGACGATACATGTGCTGTCTCAGGCTGTCCTTCCTCTTCACAGCGTATCCACAGATCTGACACAGGTAAGGCTTTTCCTTGGTGTGTGAGATCATGTGGTTCTACAGACAAAGAGGAACAAATTAAGAAATGGAGAAGAATGTATCGGGATGAGGCACGAAGAGGTGTTTTTTTCTGACGCTATTGAGGTCACTAGTGAAGTCTTCAAAACTTGATGAAAACCGGCTGGAAAATAATAGATATACCTTCAGATTTTCAGTCCGATTTATACACACACATATATATGTATATGAGTTTGTCATGAATTCTAGCGTACTTCAGCCAAAAGTTACATTTCCAGAATTTTTCTTAAAATTCCCCCATAGCCAAATTCCACCATAAAGATAATAAGGGTTATGCTATGATAGTGAAGCAAATCTCAATTTTAGCTTGTTTACGCTCCAAGTCTACTCCTTCATCTTCAGGTGGCACGTACCAGTTATTACTAAAAAATTTTTTTATATCTGCACATCTTCATTGCGAGTTGCCTCGTCATCACAAAGAGGAACACAACTCCTATTTTCCCTCGTTATTTTGGAAATTTTAATACTGCAACCTTTCCAATACTCTGGGTCTTGTCTCATTAAATCAACAAAATACTATCCGAGTGAGGTGTAAGTGATGGGTGATAACAATTCTAATTTGACACAAATTAAATGAAATTAATCAAACATTTAATCCACTTTTATAAGTTGTCTACTATTCCTAATTCAAGCCTTACCCTGAGTTGACCGGGTGTTTTGAACTTCTTTCCACATCTTTCAAAGTCACACTCAAAGTCCTTGACATCAGAATGGACGCTCTTCATATGGGCCTCCAGGGTAGCCTTGAACAGCATGACCTTTCCACACAGGTCACAGGTGTAGCCCTTCTGATTAGGATCGTGCAGACGCTTATGTGCACTGCAAAGACGTAAAGAAGGGAATGCCAGTCTCATAACAATGACAAAATTGAGAATGGAATTGATCCAAAAAAAATTTGTTACACATTTTTTAGTGTGCCATAGAAACTTGAAATGGAAATAAAAAACATATCCTATCAATCAACAAAACTTGTTGAAAATTTACCAGTGCGTGCCCATTAGAGTAATTTTTACTTTGAGCCTGCACAGCAGACAGTTGACAAATAATATGTCCTCATCAACATTCAAAATGCAATACTCAAGAACTGTAGGGAAACATTCGCCGGAAGCAAATTACCAATGCGGTTGGTAAAATGTTAGAAAACAGTCTGATTTGCAGCTCTCAATGTCATACCATATTTTCCCCAAAATGATTTCATCAAAGCCCAGAAAGTAATATATCAGGACAAACAGGTAATTGCCAGTATACAATATCGCCATATTCAGGCCAAACTTAACAACACCCTGTATCCCTGTAAGACTCACATGAAGGCTGAGTAGCTGCCTAGAGGTTTAGCGCAGATCTCACATCCAAACTGGAACTGATGGCCCTTCATATGAGAGCGGAGGCTCTCTCTGGTACTGTATAGCTTCTCACACATCTCACACTTATACCTCTTCTCCCCCGTGTGTATGTGTACGTGCTCCTCTAACATATACTGATTCTTAAATATCCTCTCACAGTGTGGGCATTCTACTCCCTCCTCTGTAAGTAAGGGAAAATACAATATGCTCATCATTAGGGAAACCAGAATGAGAACACGAAGTAATTGTATTGGGGAGATGATTCTCATGCTATATTGTCAATAGGTTTCTCGACCACACCATAATATTATTGGAGTGTCCCCAGATCGAATTGCTCTCATTCAAGCAGAAGCAACTCTTGATGTATGCAAATTGACATTGACAAAGTTGTCATTTAGAGCTACACGATGCTTAAGACCTAACCAAACTGAAACCTGGTCAACATCTGCCTAACCATGCAACAATTGCGTGTGTGTGATTATAAAAGCTATCAACTGTTACTGAAAAATATATGGAAAATGCAACAAAAACAACACCCACCTTTGGTAAAGTGTACATTCTTTTTATGCCGACTGAGGTCTTGTTTATCGTTGAATGAGCTTCCGCACTCCACGCATTTCCACTCTCGCTTATTCTCGTGGAACTTGAGATGAAGGTTGAGCTTATATCTCTGTATGAAGCCTTTACCACATATAGAGCAGGTAAATGGCCTCTCTGTGTTGTGGAACTTTATATGCTGGTCTAGGTTACCTTTTACTTTACCTGCGGTGGGAATAAAACAAATAATCAACACGAGCTTTTTTTATTTTAAACATGAGACAACTGAAGCTCGCATATTATGAAAACAGCAGTGACACTGCTTCACAAAGACAATGCGTAACATGCACACATTATTGAAATGTTCACATCAAATTATGAAAAAATATAATGATTTCGGGGAAGGCAACTCCAAATCTATTGCTAATAGGAGAAATTTGTAAGGATGCATTTAAACAGGGAGTGTAGAGACTTACACTTGTAATCACATTTACTACACGAGTACGGTTTGATGTCCTTGTCAGCGTGATCCTTCCTCAGATGGTCACAGAACTGAGTTACGCTGCTGAAATGTACAGCTAACTGGGGGTCCGCACATACTGTGCACTTAATAAATGCTTTCTGATTGTTATCTGAAATAAATAAGTGATATTATTGTTAGAAACTGTTAGATAATTGTTAGATACAATAATTATTATAAAAGTTAGATATTCTTAGAAATAAGGTTGATAATAAATTTAAATGCTATGAAAAGCTATGAATTGGTAGTGGGCTGTATCTCAGCAGAAACAAAAATTCATGATATGCACAAGTCAACTGAGGATATACTTCAGGTCACATGGTCATCACTCGAGGGACTGTGATAACTAGGAAAAACAGTGAGTGGAAAGGCAGCAGAGTACCCAAGAAGAGGATCTAAGGGGGTCAAACTCTATTGTTGTGCCCCCTCCCCCTTACAAATATAAGCTACATGTAGTTGGGAGTGATTTGATAGAGGATACTTACTGTGTGTTACTAGTTGATACTTACAGTGTATTGGTTGAGGCAGCAGTTCACAGTAAGGCAGCAGCTCTTTATCTACAGTCGCACGACTTCCACCTCTCCAGTTATATGGGCTATTAGTAGGAGCTCTACTGATGGCTCGACTAAACAAAACAGAGTACAGACATGTCAATCAGTATGCTAGTCTGAGTACGGGGACGAGATGGACAATCACACGAAAAAAGTACACTTCACTGTAAGTGATACATGGTTGTTGCGTCCCTTTGAGGTGACTATCTTGAATGTAAATCTAAGAGGTAAGCTCTAGAAATTGATATTCGAGCCTTTCACTTGCAGGTAGCAGGCTGGTTTGATAACAGTATTTTTTCCCAACTATTCTCGTAAATCAGTTTCCACATAAAATTTGTGGTGAACTACAGCAAAGCGAAATTCTCAGACTTCTAAAAATGATGATTTTTACTCAAGTAATGCAGGCCGATATCTCATTAGTGGAAGACTTCAGACTTAAAATTTGCTAGTGGCGATGATGTAAACAGGCAGGGTGCCATTTAATCCACTTGATTTCATGTCTGAGCACATCTCACAAATATCATATCGACCTCCCTGTCCTCATCTTGGAATTGCCCTCTCATAAAATATGAAAAAGCAACTCTTACAAGAAACTGTAATCATTTCATACTTTGTTGTTGGTTGTTGGACAACGGCTCTGAGAGGAGTAGCAATTGTAGCAGTCAGGTCCTTCTTGTCAGCGTCTCCTTGTGGTACTGTGATGACGACGTTGATAGTCTCAGGCAGTCCCTTCTCGTTACGGAACGACACGGGCATGATCTGTACCAGGTGATTACCTGTATTACTCGTTATCACGTCTGCTCAACAGAAAGATAACCTGTGGTCATTGTGTGAATGATAAAATAAAATATGAGATTATAGAAATTTTAGGTTGCAAATTGCCTGTTCATGAAAAGAAAGAGGACAACTCCTAACTGGCTGTTTATAAATTCTTGAAAGTAACAAATGCAGGCATACATAACTGCAGGAGCTTCATACAAACAGGAGTGAAAAAAATCCTGCTTTTTAACTATATGCTGTCATATCATTGATTCATACCGCCTGGCTATTTCCATTGGTTGTTTGTATATTTAGCGCTGGATGAGTTGGTCCTTGATTGGAAATATAACTTTATTTATACCAGACTTTAGATTGAGATAAGAATACCTACCAGTACCGGACACTACAGTCATATTAAGTCCTGATGTGGAGGCCGTGTCACCCCCTAGCTCTAATCCGCTCAGGGTCTGTATCTATAATAATATCACAAACCTGAAGTTACCTATAGTTACAGTGAATAGGGAATCAACATGGTATGGCATTGTCACATGTCAACGATAGGATTGTATCAGTAGAACATTTGCCTTCAATGTGAATTGATCCTATAATTTAAAATAGCAGTAATATAATCTTTATTTCAAACCAGTAGTATGCTACCTTGAAAAAAGAGGCCACCCTTACAGGTTTTGGTACAAAAAGAAAACAAAATGATATCTGTGTGGCAGAAACATCATAAATGAGAATTTATTGCTGTGTGGGGAGAGGAGATTGCCTATTTGTTACAATTCTTTTTACCACCTTTACCTCCAAATATCGCCAACATTGTTTAAATGTGTAGATGTGGTATATGCGTTAAGTTTTTATCCATAGTGTCAGCATCACGCCAAATAAAGAACATGATGGTAGCTAACGGAGCAGTATCGAGTTGTATAACAAGAGTGTTTGAAAAAGTTCATCTTTACCTTGAGAGGGCCAGTGCCAACAACACCTGGAGTTGTTCCGCCTT
This sequence comes from Membranipora membranacea, assembly GCA_914767715.1. NCBI lineage: Eukaryota > Metazoa > Bryozoa > Gymnolaemata > Cheilostomatida > Membraniporidae > Membranipora > Membranipora membranacea. Next base: position 3,034,259 of record OU612073.1, read on the forward strand.
GAGAAACAACTCCATCAGAAATAACACTGCTATCTATGCCCCCCTCATCAACAGCGCTGCTATCCACCCCTGTTTCAGGGCTGAGCATATCTAAGCTGTCATCAGCGATCTGACCATCCGCTCCTGGCTCAGCAACAGATTGAATAATCGCTCGAGGATCTCCCATGTATATAAACCTGTTAGTCAAGTGTCGTCTCTGCATGTGAGCCTGTAATATCATCATTAGTCGTTTTTTTAAAATGTCCCTTGTTTAGAAGATGGGCGAGAAATTAATGATTATGTATTTCTGCCTTGTCCATACGCTCAGGTTCTAGACGTGGAAATCGCACATTTCACAAATATCCTAAGATATGATATCCCTGGCCTCATCTGGGAATTGCCCTATCACAAAGTATGGAAAAGCAACTCTTAAAAGAACTTTTTCAATCAATAAAACTTCACTAAAAGGCTAGAAGTTTGAGTCTTATAAAGTAATAGTATCCGATAATGATGTGTCAGTCTGAATTTTAGGACAATTAAACATTTGAATGCCTACAGTCTGATCTTTTCGGGAATTTCAAGTTGGAGCTGTATTTTCGAAAAGTGGTTAACGTTGTCATACTGACTGAGAACTTAGTGAATTACCTCAAGAGCCGGAGTGGAAAAGAAGTAGAGCGGACATTGCTCACAATGTATTATTCTTTCATCATCGTGGTGCTTTATATGGTGAGCCAACTGGAAATAAAAATAAAGCATCCATAAATGAAACAGTAAGATGTATATTATGGTAAAACCTTTAAATGTTGATTTGGCAAATGCAACATGACTGGGTTCCCGAAGAGGAGGATCTTTCACTGTTTTTTTCATGGTCTGGACATGATTCACAGAGTGAGAGGTGAATCCAAAGAACAGACAATCCCCAGGCTTATCTATCTTATTATGTTCTACAAACTACGTATTCTCTTGGAGACGAGTTTTTCTATAAACATCTGGTTTGACAAAATACGCCACACATCAAACTTGTTACAATCTAATTGCAGTAAGCTTATATCATAGTCATAATTTCGTTTATAGCTAAATATGACTTGATTACTAGATAAAGCTTACAGTCGACTGGTAGGCGAATGACTTATCACATCTTCCACAAGCATACGGAGTAGTGTTGGTGTGCATGTTCAGATGCAGCATCAGAGCCGCCGGGAACAAGCCTACATTACAAAACCGAGGAACAAATTAGTCGGCTAAAGACACAGAATCAATTTTATTTTATATTGAGAAGATACAATTTAGGCCAAAGTGTAAGTCATCGACGGAGAAAAAATGCAGGGATGGAATAAAATAGTTGTCTGTCATAAAAAGTTCACTTTCTCCTGTCCGAGCAGAGCCAAAGAAAAGTTGAATATTACTACTATCGGGGTAAAGCCATTACAAATTGCTTTACAGATTGATTTACAGCAAGATATTACTAATTTATATTTATAACACATCTTACGGAAACAAATAACAATAACTTACATTTGAAATGACAGATTGGGCACTGCCACGGGGCAATCTCAGGGAAGTGCTCGGCCTTGAGATGACGGATGAACTCTCTCTTAGTGGGCGGACTCTCTGTGCAGTGGTTACACTTATAACCCACATCTTGCCCTATTATATATTAGTATAATAACATAATAATGGTCAATAAATTATATAAGCAGCATGTAGATAATAATTTAAGAAATATACAATGCAGATGATAATTAAATTGGATGTTTTCATTCCTTTGAATCATTTATAAAATTCAAAGATGTAGCCGGAAGGATGGGAATGGGCAACTCTATGAGTGACAGAGGCACTGAGCTGTGATAGGAAAGGCCCTGTGTATCGGTACATTTCCAGTTTACCAGTAGTATTGTTGAAAAGATGGTTCAATATGTATAAAAGTTTTATCAAATTTGCTTCAATTTACCAAACACCAAATACAATGCAATGTACCAAAGCAAGACTGGAACAATGTAAAGTAATGGCCACATGTCAAGTTTGTAGACTAAACTGACTCTTACAATCAGGGATACACATCTGTTATCTCTATGTCAGGGGCTCCCCGCATATTTTACTGAAGATTGAAGATTGCGTGTTTTAGAGTTGAGGAAAAGATTTGGTCAGTTTAAATGAAAAATCAATAAAAGATTTTAGCCCGGAATTCAGTCCAACAATTTGGAGTAAGCTACTCAGGTTAGGTGTTTTGGACAAACAACTCTAAAACATCAACGAACTTAAACTCATTTGCCAGTCAAAACCAAACCAAAACTCAAGCACATGGGCCATTCTAAGCTGAAATGAGATAACACCACAGTCCAGTTGATTTGAAGAATTTATTCTGAAGATGAGAGTTTTGAAATTGAAGATTGCTCTATTTTCTCTGAAGAAATTGAAGACAGCTATGTGTGCAGGGAGCCCCGTGTCAGTGTGTTAACCATACACATATAAATACTAGCATGAATGAAGTATCGATATGTTTATGGTGTTAACTCACAGTAGTTGTAGTGATCTGTGATATTCTCTGTAGCTTTGATCCCATCAAATAGATTACACAGAGTGGTATCTATAACATAACCCTCGTCAGGTGACGTGTCCTCCTTCAGTAGTATATCATCGTCCAGACTGAAGCCTTCCTGTACGAGTCGACTCTCCTCATCTTCGTGCTCAAACTCCTCATCATCAGACTCACCCGCCTGTAGGGCCTGATCACTCGCTGCCTCCTAAAATATAAACAAAACATATTATTACGCAATAAATATTAATAATTATAATGAAATTAGCATGCATTACAATATTTCATTTGAGAAGCAATGGTATTTTTAATTTTTTCCATTTTGACCCGTTCTTATATGATGTGTATTGTCTTCTCAATGCATGTTTTGAACGGTTTTCGATACTATCATCATCATTATAATTCATCCTGATTTAAAATTGAAATCAAAATATGATGTTTATTACAATGATATCAGCGTTATAAAAAAGAAAAATGCATACTCCATTTAATTCAAACCTCAGCAAGTCTGAACAGGTAACATACTGCTTCGCTGTTCAAATGACTTGGAAAAAAAATCAAAGTGCTTATGTGGAGTAAACAGCCTGATTGGACCATTGAAAGCAATCTGTGATAAGTTGATCCATCAGATGTCCATCATAAATTTTGAGGCGACATGAACTTGATCAGCCTGCAAGTTGTTCCATGTTAAATACTGAGATCAGCACCTCAGCAAGGAGAGAGCAAATCACTGACACAGAGTCTTTATTCTGTTAGATATCCAACCGCAAATATTTATAAATTTCAGTATATGTAATTTGGTGGACAAGTATTATAAACACCCAAAGACCAATGCATGTTATGCTCAGGCAGTTACTTATGATAATGTTTCGTCAGAGTTGCACAGTGAAAAAATTCAATGCTCTATTTGGCTTGAATTATTGTTAGTGGAAAAAGTGCCTCCCATAAGGGAAGGTAACTCCCAATCTCTGCATTATGATGTCACAGTTTCCCGGAAGTGTTTGTTTCTTGTATTGTTCTTTGAGTAGCCGTTAAACTTCATTGTTTATTACGATGATATCACCGTAATAAAATAGAAAAAACATCACACTCCACTTGATTCAAACTTCAGCAAGTCTGAACAGATATCAAAGTGCTTATGGGGAGTAAACAGCCTGATTGAACCATTGAAAACAATCTATGGTAAGTTGATTTATGTGATATTCATGATAAGTTTTGAGGCGACTCAACCTTGATCAGCATACAGGTTGTTCCTTGTTATATACTGAGATCAGCACCTTAGCAAGGAGAGAGCAAATCACTAACACTGAATCGCCAAAACCTAATTCTGTTTATACCCAATTGTAGAAGTTTATATTCATATGGAACTTAGTGGACAAAGATATTATAAACACTTAATTTATTAATTATTTATTAATTACAATAATAACTAACCTGGTGACCGACTGTTATCTGTTGATCGTCCTCATGTGACTCCATGACTGAGAGAAGCTGCTGAGATTCAGCAGATACATTGACAGCATTCTCACCTACGGCAGCACCTGATGACGTTACGTCACCCTCAATAAGCATGTCTGTCGTGATCGGAGTGGGGAATGTGGATTGATCTACAATACATATTAATTTTTTTCAAAGAGCAATTCAATTACCAATCTTTATTTGATTTATCTGCTACATGCCTATTTTTATTATGTTACTTTTGATTTTATTATATTACTCATGTACAATGCTTAGCAATCATATTTTTAACAATTTTACGAAGCATTTTATGGATCAACTTCATTATCATTATTAAAACTTCTTTATGATTTCTTTCAATTTTAAAGTTCTAAAAACTGGTTGGCCGTAGCATAGACATCGATAAATCGATGCCTAATCAGTTTTTGAGGTTTTCGTTATTACTGGTTGACGAAAATCAGTGGTAGGGATTTATAGCTTGATGAATTTGAATGTCTGGAAAAAGCCTGTTACCCCCAGATAGTAGGCAGGATACGTGGGCTATTTTTTCAGCTAGCCCATTAAGTTCACTCTTGAACAAATCCCTACCACTTATTTCTTATATACAGGAGATTCACGAATAGTGGAACGACTCCCAAGAGCGACTTAGGTTTCTATTGGCTCGATTTCTATGGCCGTATGACAGGACATCAATGCAAGCCCAGTTGTGGGCCTTTCAATTAAAAACAGCCAAAAATGCAATCTGATCTCATTGATGGAACTTCATACATTCTGAGCGAGCGATTTAAGAGCGATTTTGTCTAATTGAAAGAACAAGTGAGTGAACATTTTGAGCAACGTGATAGTGATAATTTGCTTAAGTAAAGAATCGCTCATTTTAATTGAAAGACACCTGGGTCGATACGTACCTGATTTATCTGTGGTGATCTCCACACTCTGAGATGATGTATCATCTTCTATCACAGTGTTATTAGCCTGAGGCTGCTTCATAATCACCTCCTGTATCTTATTATCCTTCCCCACTATATATGTTTTTGTTACCGGGATCAAATTCCTGTTATCAATAAGAAAACGGATGCATCTATACGATGTTACAGAGTTTTAGGTCCCTGACTTAGCCTCAATCAAGCATGATCTAATTTACCTGCAGTTAGGTATGGAGCCGCCGCCGGCTCACCAGTAGAACGGGAATGAGCGGACTGCTGGCAATTTGGATCATACTTGATCTAGACTTGGCATGTATGTCCGGACAGACTGTTGGGCCTGTGTCTTTACAGATGTGGCAAATCTATGATTCTCAGGCGGTCATTGAAAGTTTCAATACGATACAATTTCAAATACTTTTTTTTGTTCTTGAGCCGGGCTTTTCTACGCTTACCAGGGGATGAATCACTGCAAACCAAAATTCAAGACTACTTTCAAAATGTCTTGAAAACTTGAAAAAAACATAATTCAAACTATCCGAAGCTTTACATCACCAGTGACTCAACCTCCTCGCTTACAGCTGGTGGTCTATATTGTCTTACATGGTTTGCTCGTCCTGTGTTTTAGGACTGGTCAGTCTGACTGTAGTAGTGACAGTATTTTTAGGTAAGCTTATCTCTGTTATATTAGGTGTTTTCTTTGCTCCTGTATATCAAATAGAAACCAACACTAAACTTTTCAATATAGCATAATATGGGAAGTATGGTTTCTTCTTTCATTTCTCAGCTAACTTAGAAAATGGGCATGGTGAACATAGGAAATTAACGATGGAGAACCAATACTTACTGTTTAAAGACGGCCAGAAACATAATATATATATGTATTCAAATGTCTACGTTTATATGTATTTATATGTTTATGAAGCCAGTTCATATAGTTGGGGGGGTTACCCACCTACGACCTCAGTCTGTGGGAGGACAACTCTGTGCTGTAATATTTTCTTAGCCTCAGCAGTCTGACTGAGCTTCAGAGCTACATTCTCTCGTGTTATCACCATCGGTTGCTGAGAAATAAAAAATCAGAGACTGTTGAGGAAACCTCTCTACTACACACAGTCTTACCAAGCACAAAAAATGATGAATTGTTTCATACCCACTCCAGGATAGCAAACATTGGTAAGAACCGATTGATGGTACCAAACCAGATAGTAGCAACAGTGTAGAGGTACCTTCTGAGATGCACAAAGAGTTTATCAAATCTTAAATATTGAATAATATTAGAATGATCTTATCCATTGCTATTGTCTTTCAGCAATTGAAATGAAGGCTTCAGATTTTTTTTTTAAATCTAGAATGACCTGGTTGAGTATGTTATCCTGTCATGATGTTAATATTTTAAGATTTTAGTTCACCCCTGAATTGTTTTACTCACTTTTGGAGCGCCCGGAGGTCTACTCTTAGGAAACTTGACCTTAACTGGACTTGCCTCGACAAACGGACAAACCTGAAACAAAAGCACATGTGACCGTTATGTGTGACTTAAAATTAAAGATTAAATAGCGGACTCAACCAAAGAAATGTGAGGCATGAAAGTACACCTCACTGCTGATGCATGACAATAACTCCATGGGTAATCGAGTGTTGATATAATAATATAGCAAAGTTAGATTCTAAAACAATTACAGAGAACACAACTGCAGCTTTTGATGTTTCAGACAGAAAATTCAGCTCTCGTTTGATAATAGCTTAGATTATGGCTACTGACAGCCATCATAGCAAATCTAAATTGCACTGAGTGTTTTAAAATAACTTCAAAGGGTTAGTGTCGTTTGTCCTTTAACTCGTCCTTACTACACCTTTAACTCGCCCTTACTACACCTTTAACTCGCCCTTACTACACCTTTAACTCGCCCTTACTACACCTTTAACTCGCCCTTACTACACCTTTAACTTGCCCTTACTACACCTTTAACTTGCCCTTACTACACCTTTAACTCGCCCTTACTACACCTTTAACTCGCCCTTACTACACCTTTAACTCGCCCTTACTACACCTTTAACTTGCCCTTACTACACCTTTAACTCGCCCTTACTACACCTTTAACTCACCTCCTCTCCCTGTAGAGTAAGTATATCCTCCTCACTAAGTATATGAGTGGATGAGGCGGGTATCATAGAAGTGTCCCGTCTAGGATCCAGTTCTGGGAGAGTTACACAGTCACTACTCGGGTCCATCAATGTAATCTCATCTGTTTGCTGGTAAAACGCATCAGATAAATGTCTGACATTGAAATAATATGCTGGTCGAGGCACAGAAGTCGAGATGTATGGATTGATATCATTGATTCATGCCCGCAGTATTTGCATCAAATATGGGAATGATTTTATATCAACAAATATCAAGTAAAAATGCATGGTTGAGTTCAGAAAAAATAATTCCTGGTGCAGGGTTGATCATTCGGACCTTTTTTTATGGTGTAATTTTGAGGCTAGCTTATTTTAGACAATCTCTCACAACGTTTAAAAAAAGGTGCTATCACATCTCTAAGTATGCAGCGATACCTTGTCATTGATGACGATGGTCTGAGTCATAGCAGACGACTCATCACTTTCGTCAGGGTCAGCTATAGACAGTATGACCTCATCTCCAGGTGCCTCCTCCACCTCCTCTACTGTGATACCCGTTATATCCGGGTCTCCTAGTATAAGCTGTGAGGACTCTATTACTTCAGAGGGCTCCACTACCCCGATATCCTGAAAGGAAGTAAGAATCGGCATATATCCAATTAACAAGTCCATGGTAGATATAATAACACAGTTTGGCTGTTAGCAACCATACAAAAATTGTCAAATGCTTGTTCAAGGTCAGACATGTTCCCCGACCCATGTATATATCAGCGGTATCACTTTGCTGAACACAATGTGACACACTCTAATTGATTCACAGTGGCAAGTTTATGACTTATCAAGTGTAATTATTATGTGATTTCAAAATGATCAAGAGATTGCAAAACTTCATGTAGAAAAAACTTCCACAGACAACATCCATAAAAAAACCATGTCACGTAACTCACTAAGCACTTGGTCAATCACTTGCCCTTGTACACCTTTTGCCTCAAACTTACCGTATGCTGCTCAACAGTAGCGGTAGCAGGTTCTACAACCTGGTGTGTTTCCTCATTATCTCTCATAACAGTCTGATCTTCTGCATCCGCAGCAGCTTCCATCTCGGCAGTAGCAGCTTCTACATCAGCCGTCTTTTCAGCGCTGACAGCACCATCTTGGCTTATCTCAGCATCTTCAACAACCTCCTCCTGAAGGCTCTCATCAGCAGCAGTCCCTGATTCAAGCACCACCGATTCTTCTATCACTGGGAACTCTTCCACCACCGGTGTCTCCTCTGTGTTTGCGTTCAACTCAACCTCAGCCTCGATTACAGCTTCTTCCATCGGCTCTGCAACTGAAACTTGTTCTGATAGCTCTTCTGCGGGCTCTTCTGCGGGTTTTTCTGCTGGCTCTTCTGCGGGAGTTTCATCTTGAACTTTACGAGGTCTGCCTCTCTTTGGAGGGCTGACAGCTTCCGAATCTTTAGGCGATACTTCTGCCTTTTTGGCAGCAACTCTCTAAAATGGCATACAATCAGTTCAAGTATTGACTATAGTGTAAAGATTAACAGATTGATGAATCTTTGAATTCCAGATTCTGTTATATGAACTATTTACCAAGCCTAAGCATTTAGTATTATTCAGCGAACTCTCAGTTAAAGTAAAGCCGGAGACCTTATGCAAGTTTTCATCATGTTAGGTCGTTTCGACTATAGTACAAAGTAAAAGGCTTACCCTCGATGTCCTTGATGACTTTACTTCCACCTGACGAAGTACAACTCGAGGAGTTGGTTTAGGACTCGGTTTAGGACTAAAAAAGCACAATGATTGCAAGTCATGAAAGTGGTGGTCTGAGTACAAACAATCGGAGGGGTTCATAGAACTTACACCGAAAGAGCACAAGACATTAAATTCTTTGCATGTTTACACATCCATAAACTACAACATTAACTCAAGCTAAGCAAATTTTAGTCATATGTTAACTACCCATAACCCTCTACAGTTGTTGTATGAAACTTACGTAGACTCCGCAGGAGTAGACTGCTTTCTTGTCTTCTTTGCTGGTTGAGGCTCTGGTGTTGCAACTAAAAATATACCGCGATATAGAAAACACCTAGTTTGATTGCTTCAACTTAAACTTGATTGTTAACAACAATATGAAACACATCAGCATACTTTGAGACACTACCTATAGGGGCCTACCTGTTTGTGACTGTTTTCTTGCTTTCTTAGCTGGTTGGGATTCTGGTGTTGTACCTAAAAATTACAATGGGTTACATTTAAATAGTTGTTCATCAGGACTACGTCAGGTAGCTGAGCAATTATCAGGTAATGTGGTCGGACAAAAAGACTTAGATGAATACTGGCATAAGGGATTCTGTTGCATGCTGTAAACCATCACATTTCTTGTCTTGACATAAGTACAAGTTGTAGCAGGGCGGAAAATATTTGGTTACATGGCTCACACATCTTGATTAAATTGCTCTGCTGAATGATACATTTAGCTCACCCAAAAAGGGTGGGGCACTGGTGGGTTGGCCAAACACCATTCTAACAGGGAGTTCTAAGTTTACCTACCCTTCTCATTAGCTGCTGAGGGGGATTTGCTTGGAGCTTTGGGAGGAGTTTTTCCAAGCATCTCCGCAGCGGTCCTCCGCTTACATGACCGCTTAGGTCTGCCCGACATCTTGGCACCTAGAAGACAATTAATAAATCATATGATGACAGGTGTTAGGAACAACAGGTAGATCTCAAACTATATCATATCAAGAAGTTTAAGACCAATTCTTGACAATATCAAGGGGACAGGTTTTCAATGATTGTATTAATAAAAAGACAACATCAGTGGTGCGCATACCACTACTCAACACACAGATCTTCAGCTAGGTGCCATGAGTCACGCGCTTTTTCTAGTTGAATCTCATCATGGGGGGTCTCAGCAGCATGAAGCCAAACCTGTGTGTTGATGAGCATCTCAATCCAACATTTCTATCCCTCAGTGCAAATTTGTCAGTGTCAGTATTTTGACATAATCGATGTGTTTTCGCTGTTGCGAAGCCAGGAAGGCTGCCAAATCTTCATTTTTCACTGCAATACACTGCATACACTCTAAGCCAAACCAGCGCAGGGAGGTTTGCTTTCCATCCACTCGTTATCATCGGCGCAAAGTCGCTATCGTCAAGGCACCCGCAACTCATGCCACATTTCACTTCTCAAATTCACCACATTGAGCATCGCACATCTCATACTCAAGTCAGAGAGCTAACTTTTTTGCGCTACGGCGTGTGGGCTAACTTTGACTTCCTATCATGCTCTGCCTGCAATTAATGCGAAAGCCAAGTTTTTGAGCCTATGTTTGCTATGCTTTAGATCTTACCTCAGACCCATTTTGCTTCTGCACCCTCAAAGTTTTGACTACTTTAATTTGAGTATTAAAGACACAATCCCTACCCAGCCTACTGCCCCTAGTAGTTTGCTGATCATCAGTAATTAACTGAGGGATGATGAAGGATTAACTCTCGGTGTAACAATGGATGGAACATATAAACAACTTTTCTGTAAGTCAATCAGCCACAGATGTACTAATTATGATGATGTGCTACCAGCTAGAAAAGATGAGACAGATAGACCAGTCTGTCCAAACTATATATATATATATATTACATGACAAAGAATGGATGGAGGCTGTTTTTTGTAAAGTCTAGTAAGCTGAGATAGATAGAATTAGATAGAACAGGTTCTCCCTGGATAGAAGTATTATATATACTTTCACAATCAACTTTGTTCTTACCATTATCCAATTATAATTTAATTAGTTGTTGAAAACCATGATGATGTGTATTGCTGTAGTCAAGTATGTATATATGCATGGCTAAGCAACCAGTTGAAATTATTGGTGAAGTGAATTACCATCAATCAACATTCAAATCAGAAGTTGGGATTCTCCCATTCTTATCTAGCATTCAATGTTCATGGTACATCAAGGAATGGGTTTCTCATACTAAACTTGACATGGTGAGTTCAAGAACCAAGTTCAGTTTCATTTTCAAAAAGGGGGCTGACTTGAATTGGTTTTCCATTTTCAATTTTTTCTCTTTTTCATTTTCAATAGAAAATAAAGAGAAAAAATGGAGAACCATGTAGAAATAGAAGCAGATGTACAAGTCTTTGAACAACATGAGGACATAAAAACATCTTTATACATACTTACAGCTAAACTTGAGTACCTCAACTGTGATTGTAGTGTAGAATATGGGGTAAAATGAGCAGTTTTCAGTGTAGATTTCAAAAATGAGATGAATTACAAGGACAGCGATTCTAGTACCGCCATTTTGTGCGCCTTAAAGTGACCGGTAGAGGGAGCTGTTCTCTGTGTAATACGTCATCAATATTTGTGTACTAATGACTTTGTAAACATTGACTCATGATCATAATAGAGGAAAGAGAGTGATTCTGAATCAGCAGTTCCTTTTTGACTCAGTAAAAATCTTGTTATACTGTTTTTAAAACAGAGTTACAACCACTGTGACAGAGCATTGTCTGAGGTTTCATATTTGTTTTTGCTAGAACCATAACATAGTGACAGTGAGTAGAAGAACAGAGAATAGATAGATACCTTGCTTGCTGCCCGAAACTGAGTGTGAACTTTTCAGGAAGAAGGAGAACCAAACCTGTTGGCGTTGCAGAAGTGCCATAAAGGTGTGAACAATCAAAGAGGTAAGAGCAGTTATAAACTAATGAAGCTGTATGTCTGGAATCTGGTTGTGTGACACAGTTAAGTTTGTGATACAAAAAGTGTACTAGCACTAGCAGCTTAACACACTCACTGACAACTGACATTTGCAGTCCATTTACCTCTCCCTTTAGACCAACCAACCAGCACCAACTTTCAACTCTGACTTGAGGAATTCAATTCAAAGATTCTAGCCGAAAAACTGTTCATCACAAAACATGGCCACCTACTACACAATTCTATGTCATTATATAAATATATTTGCCTGCATTCACCATCATCCACAGATGTCCTCTTTACTTTCGACTCGATCCAAAGCATCCACCTCACAGGGCACACATGAATAACTATACCTTCAGTGTGTCATCGTGGTTTGGTTTGTAGATCATATTTTGTAGTTTTGCTGTGGGTTAATTGCTGCGTACTAATGAGAATATATATATAAATATATGGGGGGGGGGGGGTGTACACGCAGGCACAGTTAGGATTGAAAAGATGGTGTGGCTTGATTTCAGTATGTGGATATAAAACATAGGAGAAACTTTTCCCAGGCGCTGGTTTACCAAACTTGAAGATTTTATGCTAACGCTATGTCCATTTTTAAGTATATGGGCACCGATAACTAGGTCTAGCAGCAGCAGCAGTATGTTGCCAGTCGGTCCTGAAAACAGATTGAATTAATTTGAAGAGATTGCCTACTCATAATAGCTGATACAGCTTCCATCTTACTACATAAATTTAATGTTTCTTTTTGCTTGGATTTCTAAATGTACTACTTTAATTGATTGTAGGTGAATTGTTACCAGCAAAGACTATCACCGCTTGGGAAGGATCACAATTAAAAGACGCTAAGTCAGAGTCACACAGAAGGAGCTCAATATGCCTAATATAGAGAGTGAGTAGCCTGCAGTGAATGGGCAATTGCTGGCACCGCCTAATTCACAAAACACTTTATCCTTTCTGCTTCCGCTGGATTTGCATATCATCTTCCAGGATGTTGACACACAAAGCCTTTCGGCTGCCATAGTTCACCACTGTCTGCTCATACTTACTTTGTTCACCTATGGTCGATGTTGCATTGTGGAATGCCAAGCAAAGATGTTTCTCCAATGGCCAAAAATATTTTGTGAATGTTAATTCAATTTGTAAAAGGCTCGTTGTGTATGAGGATCAGCCAATCACAGGAATTTAAAAGGGTATTTCACTTGTGACATGTCAGGTGGTGATACATCTGTGTTTATGTATCAACAGAGAACCCTGACACCAAGTATTATTCAAATTTCCGTTGTCTGGCTTTTGAACACATATTTTATTATCTAAGTGAAAAGAAGAGAGGGACTATCAAGACAGACATCGCTTTCTTGAAAAATTACTTCTTCATCCATCTATTTTATCGTTTGCAGAGGAATTATTTAACTTAAAGTTTGCGGCTAAAGACTTGGAAAGAAATGCCAAGAAATCAGAAAAGTCTGAGAGAGAAGAAAAGGGAAAGCTGAAAAAGGTAAAACTTGAGTAGCTGTACCTGTCGGTTCTCAGGGTGCGACCCGCACTGATCACCTGATAGGCTACACTATTGCATGTATATCTCTGATCGATAGAGAGAGCATTTATTCACTTAGCTTGAGTACCTCGGAAGGAGTTTGGTGTGAACGCCAAGGTCAATTTCATCAATTAGGTTCTGTTCTACTAAATCAATTCTAAAAATTAGAGACGCAGATGCTAATAGTGTAGTCTCGATGTCAGGCAGGCAGATCAGGGAATGATGACCGTGTCGTGTTGTGATACCCATATACACTTTCAGCAATTTGATGCTTGTGATAAGGAGAAAGGTCTATTCCCACAGATCATGTAGTCCTACCATTTACTTCTTTAGATCAACGTTAACGTAATGCTTCCTAGAATGAATGTATTTATATCCTAATATAAAGTCTATATCTGACTGTCAATTGTGTATATTAATGGTTCATAATTTTTCTATGGTTAGTCATTGAGACTGTCATTGTGTCTTTAAGAAGTTATCAGCTAGATTCTGCCATGACAATTTGTTATTTTGCAGGAAGGGTAGGCTTTGAAACTTTTATTTTATTCATTTTATATGATATTTTTTAGGCTATGGCAAAGGGAAATATGGAAGGAGCAAAAATTCATGCAGAAAATGCCATCAGACAGAAAAACCAGGCGCTAAACTACAGAAGGATGAGTGCTAGGATCGACGCTGTAGCATCACGAGTACAAACTGCTGTCACCACTAAACAAGTCACTAAGTCTATGGGTGGTGTGGTCAAGAGTATGGAGTCAGCCATGAGATCTATGAACTTAGAGTCGGTATGTCGTCTATCTCTAAAGTACATAGCCCTAGTTTCATTTAGTCGAACTGATGCTGAGATTGTTCTAAAATATATAAATGAAGTAGATAGTTTTATTAAGAATACTGAGATTAGCTCTGAAATATTCGAACTGTGTTATTGACGTGATTTTATCTTACACTGTCAACGTGCCGTTTCCTCCAACTTACTGGGAACATGCATGCATGATATTAACCTTTAACAACTTGGGTGGAAACAAATCCATCACTCTATTGATGGTTAGGCATTGCACTGGGTTTGCTCTAGTAGTACATTAATCAATTATTTAAAGTCACAGTTTGAGCCTACAACTGATAACTGTCAGAGATCAGTGGTACTTAATTGTTTTCTCATTTGACAATACTATCTAATTAACAATCATCCTTCCTACCTAATTAAATCTCCATTATTTACTGGGTTACAGATATCAAACCTGATGGATAGATTTGAGACACAGTTTGAGAACTTGGACGTTCAGTCTCAAGTCATGGAGAATACTATGATGGCCTCCTCTACCCTCACAACACCACAAGGAGAAGTCGATTCTCTCATGTCTGAGGCGGCTGATGAAGCAGGGTACGTATCATAGAGTGATAACAGCAGCTTAGACTTGAGGGTAAATCAAGTCCTAACTTCATTTAATTGAATTGTTACTTGATTTAAAGTTATTCTCCCACTTATTCAAGTTATTAAGACCTGAGAATAAGTCAGCCACAGTCAATTCAGTTAAGTTGTAAGTCATGACTTGATTAAGTCGAGCTTGTTTCTTAGCCTATTTTTGGAGTTGTCCCATCTTGATTAGTTTGAATTCTCTTTACATAGGAAAGTAACACAATATAATCTCTATAAAATTATGCTCTTTCAGCTAATTATCCACATTACTGATGCTTTCGCTATCACTAAGATTGGGGTTATCATGATGGTGGTGATGCAAGACTTCTTTTTAAACCCTAGACTAAACAACTCACTTATGTACACTTGTGGTTTTACCAGGGAGTTTGGGACATACGTCCCTTGTTATACACCTACAAGCTGTCACGTATTGTGAGTTGTTCCATCTTAAATAGTGTGGTATATTGTAGATATGAACAAAAATTATCACCGTGTATTTATGATGTTACATACTTTTGTATTGTAGTATCGAGTTGAATATGGAGTTGCCTTCTAGTGGAACAGCTACAGTCGGAGCCAGCGCACAGTCTCAAGAACAAGACGAACTGTCGCAAAGACTACAAAAACTTAGAAATGTATAAAAGTTTCAGCTTTTTTGTAATCAGATCAAAGGATTTTTTTATTTCCATTTTCGGCACAGCATGTTTCATACCTTGGAGATTGGCCATAGAGCTTTTAAAACATACTGTTTTGCATACCAAGAGGTTCAACACTTGAAACCACACAATGGCTGCAGTCTTTCATATATCCTTTGATTAGTTTAGTGAAACCCTACCTTATTGGGTTGATGCATAGTGAATGTAAAAGTTAAACGATTCACTCGTGCTTATTATAAATGGTATCATGGGATGCGTATGTTGCTTCAATAGAATCACAACCCAACAAACTATGTTATATTTTTAGCTCGTAAATAGACATTCGGAAATATTATGTTTCCAAACTTAGTATTGTGGAGCATTTTCAGTTTCAGCAATTATATTTTTTGTTATTTTGGTCATGGTATTAATAAAATAAGGATAATATGTACAATGATATTATTGTCTTTACTCCATTTGTCTCCTTGTCCACTCCACTTGTATTTATTTGATTAGATTAATTCTGCAGCCATCCAGTTGGTGAGTACTAATGAATGCAACACCCACAATACACATTGAGCAGTGCTAGAAGTAGTATATTTCTTTACAATCAATTATCACTATTTTGTGCTTCAATGTTTGCAAACAGTAAAGCAGTCAGCCGCACACATTCAAGAAACTTTTTAAAAATTCAATTTACAAAGCCAAAGCAATTTATTTAGAATGATGTTTTGCCAGATAAATACGCTATAATAAACAATCATTATAAGAAACTAGAGTCTACGCTTTGTGACATTGTTAAATTTCTGGCTGCTCCCACTGACAAGAAAATTCTGCCCAAAACAATCTAGCAGAAAAATCTAATATGCAGTATTAATGCAGCTTTATATACAACAACTACAACAAACTAACAATAGACAGTTTTCTGAGCTCTGATTTAGGCCTAAATTTGGAGTTGTCCTCTCTCCAGTTTGGTACTTTTAACAGACGCCGTATAGGAAAAACGTGCTGAAAAGAGGGTTATCTTGAAAACCGCTTATAGTAGGAAAAAAATTATTTTTGATTCAGAATCTGCAACATTGAAAACTCATACGAACATAGTTTGGGAAATAATTTTAGAATTTGGATAGTCAATTATAACATTTTCCGCCGGTTTTGCGGACAATTCGGCAGAGTCTTTCATGAGTTTCGTCACTAAAAATAAGATGTATCAACATTCAAGCCTCCAATGATTAGGAAACCCTGGAAAACCGCTTATGTTAGGATAAAAATGATTTTTGATTCAGAGTATGCACCATTGAAAACCCTGTGAGACAGGGTTTCCAAATCATTGGAGGCTTGAATGTTGATAAATCTTAATTTTAGTGACGAGACTCGTGAAAAATTCTGCCAAATTGTCCGCACAACAGGCAGAAAATGCTATAATTGAGTATCCAAATACAAAAATTATTTCCCAAACTATGTCCACATGAGTTTTCAATGTTGCAGATTCTGAAACAAAAATAATTTTTATCGTCTTATAAGCGGTTTTCAAGATAACCCTCTTTTCAGCACGTTTTTCCTATGCGGTGCGGGTTAAAAGTACCAAACTGGAGAGAGGACAACTCCGAATTGAGGCCTAAATCAGAGCTCAGAAAACTGTCTATAATGAATCAAAGTACAGCTATCCGAGGGTTTAAATAATGCTTTTCATTTGAACATTAGTGGTCCAGGCAAGCACAATATTAACTTTGCTTAATTTTGCATACTGCCTCTTGCTCTTGCTCCCATATATACAGCCCTACAAATCATATCAATTTTATCAATTTATCAATTCTGTAACGACAAGCCTTGTCGTTACGGACTTGTTACATATTATGTAACAAGTCTGTAACGACAAGGCTTCTCTTGGCAGGACTTCCTCGTACATTTTTACATCTAACAGCCAGCAAGAGAAGACGTCATAATAATTATGCTGAGATCTGCTTTTATCAAAAGTTACCTTCTGCTTATGATACTGCTTCAGGCTGGCACAGGTAAAGTAATATATCATCTACCGTAAGATAGAATTATTCATGTTCGCTGTAAGCAGGTTATTTGTAAGTCCAGTAGCCCTCTAGTCATTCATGTCTTGCTGCTTGCTTTTTTTTCATAACTAGAAACACCAAAGATTGATTTTCCCAGGAACAAACTCATCGACCACTCAGCATGTACTGCCAATGTAGATCAAGCATGATCCAATTTGTCTGCATTTCGGCGGCTCACCGGTAGAATTGGAATGTCCGGACTGCTGGCAATTTGGATCAAAATTCTACTGCCAATGTCTTTCAGTTGCTGATATATGTGTGTATATTATATATAAATATGTATGCAGCTGAATATCCAATGACCACTCCTTCCTTTGGCCTTTTAGCGATTGTAAAAGGACGCTTGCGAGGATCCTTTTTTAACGCTATTAAATTGTCATGGTCCCGACATGTTCCTTTTGCTGTAACTGTATTTGAACGAAGATTCGAATCTCCAAAGAAGCATTTCAGCCCATAACCTGAGTTTGTTTTGCTTTAGGTAATGGCTTCACATGGAGGCCATTCACCCTCCCAGTGACTACAGACGCTGGTTTTGGTCTGTATGATCAGACCACCGAAGCCACAATCGGATCGGAGCAGGCGCCGGTGCTGCAGCCCTAATACTGATCGGGTGTATCTGCTGGTGCTGCTGTTGTAAGAAGTCTCAACCAGCTCCTAGACCCAGAGTGAACAGAACAAGAGTTTGGGTAATAGAAGAGGCTTAGACCAGCTGGTGGGTCAAGCGGAAATGCGAGGCCAAAATCATGGAGACGTGGTTCGCTGCCAATAGGGTGATATTTTTTTTATTTTTGTATATTGTTGTGAATGACATGGTCAGATACCCAGTGAATCAACTTTGTAAAATAGTCAAAATCAGCCGAGAGACAAAGCTGATACTGCCATATTTTTTTCTCGCCCTAAATTTTTCTGATTTATAATGTGTAACGAATACCTTTTTTTTAACAGAATTGTTTTGTATGTTTAATGTTGGCCCTATGGCTTCACCCTCCCTGTCTTCAGCTTGCCACTGGTCTGTGCTCATTGCTGATGTCACGTTTCTCATCGCACAATAAACACTCAAGTCTGCCCACAATCAAGGCTTTTTCAAATCTGACAATTCATTTTTAAAATCAGGATCGATACTGCAAGACTTCCTGTTGGACCAGCTGGGAACATATTTCAAGAACATAGACTTGTGAATTAGTTACAGCCACCGCTATTGATCTCAATTAATCACAATGCATAGAAATAATATAACGCACAATCAGTTGATATAAATGAACTAAATTAAATTAATTTAATTTTCAAATAAAGTAAAAGCAAAAAGGTGATTGAAGGTTGATTAGCAAAGAACATGTTCTATTCTGTTCTCAGAACAAGTAAACCAGCTCCATACAAATTGATACATTATAAGCGGCTAGAGGAGAGAGGTTGTGATTGTAACATCGGAGGAAGGCACCGCATCTCAAAATAATATAATTATATGAACTTTGGTCAGCCACGAGAGATCAAGATTCAAGGGCCGGTTCCAGCCTCGGTCCTTTTGTGTACCTGTACCTGTACCTGTACCTCTGTGCTCAAGGTAGATCAGCATTCAACTTACATGATACCAGGAAGTAAAATCCAAAGATCTCTGACATATACAGACGCTAGACTAGAGATAACCTTCATGTTGTTTTATAAGAGAATCAATATAAGCGAATTTGTGAAATAGCTAGCTTCTGGCTATTAAAGGAGACTGATAGAGGGAGTTATCATGACTTAGGCACATGTGAACACAAGTCTAAAGTGGAGGTGAAACCATACACAAAAAATGGGCTTACCCTTCATATAAGAGGAAGCAAACTTGTTCTAAGAAAAAAACCTTCATATTTCATTATTCCATCTTTCCTTCTACTCCACACAATAACAGATTTCATAATTTTTGAGCTTAAAGATTTTGTATTTCAGGGGCAGCACATAGCAATAGTTAGTCTTTATCTTCCATATTTCATCTTTTATTTATAGGCCTACTATTGTTTTGTTTTGGCACATTCATTTTAATGTTGTTTTCAAATTGTGGTACTTCCTCATTTACTGTTGCTTTGTGATAGCAATAGGGAAGTATTTGATGGTCGGACGATGGGGATCTAAACAAAATCCTAAATCCTAAATCCACTAAATCCTGTTGGGGCAGCTGGAAACATTTCCAATGGAACACAGACTGGTGAAAAAATTACAGCCTTTGAGGAAAAAGCCTCCTTTCCCACAGACTGCTATAGAAAAGGTCTCTTGAAATCCTCCCGAGATATTGAATATTTTTGTCTTGTATTATCTCTATCGTTGCAGCATATATGAACTTATCTAAATGCATGACAATCGGATAAAAATATATTGCACAATCAGTTAATGCAGCGCCAGCTGTTATTTTAAATGTACCAACTAAATAAAATTCATCTAAGGTTCGTACACAGTATGAGCGAAAAACTTCAAGACTATAAATCAGAGTAAATTTATATACATCTAAATATGTAGAGAGTCAGCAGCCGTAACAGTTTAAGCAGGAGGGGGCAGCCTTAACCCCTCAACCCCTCTATGAACAAGGTAGAAAAATCGTTTTCATTCGACCAGGGGAAGTGAATCCACACGTACACACAAAAATACAATATCCCTCCACCACCTCCAGAGGGAACAAAATTTGTTCTTAGAAAAACCTTCAAGTCACAGTTCTTTCCTTCCTTTGTTGTCCAAACAATGTGTTATTTTTTATACGTTTTGCATTTCAGGGGTCAGTTATGGCAATAACAGGAAATGGCGCTTGCGATCATTGACAGTTTCATTTGTAAAAGAACAGTGAACTGCTTGAACGTCATCAGTTTTTGTTGATCTCATTGAAGGTGACAATTATAGTTTCCGCCTAATATTATGATAATCTGCCATATATATAGAATGATATTTACCAGTATAAATATAAAGAGTTTGGATATATATATATAATATATAATAAATATATATAATTCTGCAGCCATCCAGTTGGTGAGTACTAATGAATGCAACACCCACAATACACATTGAGCAGTGCTAGAAGTAGTATATTTCTTTTCAATCAATTATCACTAATTTGTGCTTTCAATGTTTTCAAACAGTAAAGCAGTCAGCCGCACACATTCAAGAAACTTTTTAAAAATTCAATTTACAAAGCCAAAGCAAAAGTATAATAATAAAACAAAGTACAGCTATCCGAGGGTTTAAATAATGCTTTTCATTTGAGCGCCCTGAAACAATAGTGGTCCAGGTAAACACAATATTAACACTTGCTCTTGCCCCCATATATACAGCCCTACAAATCATATCAATTTTACATATCTAACAAGTCCGTAACGACAAGGCTTCTCTCGGCAGGATTTCCTTGTACATTTTTACATCTAACAGCCAGCAAGAGAAGACGTCATAATAATTATGCTGAGATCTGCATTTATCAAAAGTTACCTTCTGCTTATGATACTGCTTCAGGCTGGCACAGGTAAAGTAATATATCGTCTACCATAAGATAGAATTATTCATGTTCGCTGTACGCAGGTTATTTGTAAGTCCAGTTGCCCTCTAGTCATTCATGTCTTGCTGCTTGCTCTTATTTCCAAACTAGAAACACCAAAGATTTATTTTCCCAGCAACAAACTCATCGACCACTTAGCATGTACTGCCAATTGGAATGTCCGAACTGCTGTCAATTTGGATCAAAATTCTACTGCCAATGTCTTACTCTCTTAAAGACTGTTTCAGTTGCTGATATATGTGTGTATATTATATATAGATATGTATGCAGCTGAATATCCAATGACCACCCCTTCCTTTGGCCTTTTAGCGATTGTAAAAGGACCCTTGCGAGGATCCTTTTTTAACGCTATTAAATTATCATGGTCGCGGCATGTTCCTTTTGCTGTAACTGTATTTGAACGAAGATTGGAATCTCCAAAGAAGCATTTCAGCCCGTAACCTGAGTTTGTTTTGCTTTAGGTAATGGCTTCACATTCACACCCCCAGTGACTACAGAGGCTGGTTTTGGTCTGTATGATCAGACCACCGAACCCACAATCGGGGGTTTCACTTTATTGGAAATCATAGGGATCGGAGCAGGCGCCGGTGCTGCAGCCCTAATACTGATCTGCGGGTGTATCTGCTGGTGCTGCTGTGGCTGTTGTAAGAAGTCTCAACCAGCTCCTAGACCCAGAGTGAACAGAACAAGAGTTTGGGTAATACAAGAGGCTTAGACCAGCTAATGGGTCAAGCGGAAATGCGAGGCCAAAATTATGGAGACATGGTTCGCTGCCAATAGGGTCATATTTTTTTTATTTTTTGTGTATTGTTGTGAATGATATGGTGAGATATTCAGTGAATCAACTTCTCAGTTATTTAAAGTCAAAAATGCTCAGCTGTAGTTATCTCCTCCTTACTTTTCCAAAAGCTATCTCCTTCCTACAGTTATTAATTCAGAATAACCACATTTGGTCACCTGGATCGTTAGTCAATCAGCTAACTATTCATTTATATTTTTCTGCAAAAACCTTTTTTTGGAGCATCAGTTCATCACATTATCTAAATGTGCTTTTGAGGACATGTTCGAAATATTTTTTTAACTTATTTAAAATTGCGATTTACTTTTTTCATTACAGTGTTTATTTCATCCATCAGTGCAGTGGCAATGTTGCGCAAGGCAGTGCGAAGAGCCTATATATTTGTAGTTTCTATGCCATTGTGTACAGTTTCAAACACATTTTAATTGCCTTTTATCAAAGGAGTGGAGCAATTTACAAATGACAATGGAGATGCTATACTGAACTTAAACAAAAGAATATTTCTGTTGATTGATATAAGTTTTCAGTATAGATTGTGGTGACCCATCAGACACCCATCAAATTCTATCAGAATGACGATATACCTCAAAATAATTAATCGTCATCATTCTACATACATATTCAGAAATTTCCAGAATCTATATCTGATTCGATACTCTGTTTGTCTTGTAGTATTGCACTTTTATCCAGTCAGATCTGCACTTTTACCTCGATAGAATTTTTGATTTATATATGCAGCGTTAGGTATCTTGGAATTCCTGCTCAGACCAAATATACTTTCCAACCAGTATTCCAAGCCCGAAACCCCAGTTCTGATACAAAAATTGGCCCACATTGAGTGTGCCCCGTTTTTTATACCAATTATATTGCATCTAAGATATCATCTCATATTATGTTGAATCAATAGGCTCTAGTGGCTGGCTGCTCATTAACTTACATTTTTGAAATCGACCATGAAACCTTGTCGACATTCAATTATCCACACTCTCTTTACTCAACAAAACCATGGTCCATGCTTCTAAAAAAGTGATACAAGGTTGCGATCACTTCACTCTTGGCTAGCCGGGTAAACCTTCTTCCGGGAGTTATTGCACAATCAAGTAGACGGTGCTCGGGGGAGAGGTGTTTATGCTATACCATCCTCACTTCGTATGTTTCTATATTCCGAAACATGGTTTGGATTTGGCTTTTTCAGTGGATACTGCTCAATGATAGCATTTTCAAAATACACCCCAACGTTTGAGCTTAAATTTTACACGAATATCATCCCAATATTTTTATTATTGAAAAACACTAATGCAATTATGCTGGATTCGATAGGATTATGATAACTGTGTGTCTGGAGGGCTCACCCCTAATAACACACATAATATTCTTTGTGAAATATTCTGCAGCATTTTCAGTGAGCTGGTATCTGTATCGTCGACCTTGGTGTATTTATCACCATTTAGGAATTGCAGTCCTGAAATAACCATTGACAGCATTCATGTTACGGTTGAACTTGTACATGTTTTTAAAAATCGTGCCCTTGGACTGCAACCATACTGCAACAAGTTATAATGTTGTTACTTTTGAGGATTCGGTTAGCCAAACAGGTGGGCTGCCTCAAGAAACAACAAATCTGAGATGGCCTCCAAACAAAATTGGAAGCAATTCTTCACGCAGTGCATTGAAACGATCCAAGTACAATTGAGACCTAAGCCGGATCAATGAAGGGAGTTCATTGGCTGGATGAAGATATCAGTTAGAGCAATTACAGACATTGTTTTCTCAGAGTAAATTGTCTATTCCCTCAAGAAAATCTTATTTGGAAACAACCAGTTGTATTGCAGGCAGGTCGGAGCACACCTGGGTGCCTACCAAAGCCCAGTGCTAGATAATTTGTAATTCCTGCTCAGTCCAAATGTATTTTCCAACCAGTATTCCAAGCCCGAAACCCCAGTTCTGATACAAAAAATTTAGCCCATATTGAGTGCCCTGTTTTTTTATATCAATGTTATTGCATCTAAAATATCATATCATATTATGTTGAATCAATAGGCTCCAGTGGCTGGCTACTCATATATTAACATTTTTGCAATCGACCATGACACCTTGTCGACATTCAATTATCCACACTCTCTTTACTCAACAAAAACATGGTCCATGCTTCTAAAAAGTTATACAAGGTTGCGATCACTTCACTCTTGGCTAGCTGGGTAAACCTTCTTCCGAAAGTTATTGCAAAATCAAGTAGAGGGTGCCCTGGGACTGCATCTAAACTGCAACAAGCTATAATGTTGTTACTATTGAGGATTCGGTAAGCCAAACAGGTGGGCTGCCTCAATAAACAACAAATCTGAGATGGCCTCCAAACAAAGTTGAAAGCAATTCTCCACGCGGTGCATTGAAACGATCCAAGTACAATATTGAGACCTAAGCTGGATGGAGATATCAGTTAGAGCAATTACAGATATTGTTTTCTCAGAGTAAATTTTCTTATCCTTCAATAAAATCTTATTTGTAAACAACCAGTTGTATTGCAGTCTCTGTGTTTCATTACAAGGAAAGAATTTGTTACTGTTGTGCCTTGTTTATCTTTTCCAAAGGATTTAAAGGCAATGTAATATTTGTAATGTTTGCAGGCAGGTCGGAGGACACCTGGGTGCCAACCAAAGCCCAGTAGACGATGGACCGCAGATACATTTGATATGAGGCCCTTTAGATAAACTTAAGGTTCAATGATCGCACAGACCAAGGGTACATTGTGGCAGCATCATCATTCAAGGATTGTATTAGTTATTACTATTGTAAAAACTGCCACAATAATGCCTTCCTAGCTATACCCACCGTACCAATTTAGCTAAGGTAGTTAGGTGTAATTTAAGCATAAAACATCAAGTCTAATTGTGGAGTAAGGCTGTACAAAGAGAAATAATTTTTACGGGAGAGCCTGCATATTCTGTTTTTTACTGTAATCGAAAACTTTGAATTCAGTTCATTCTCCAGAACCTTATAATTGTGACAAATAGATGAAAGGAGTTTTTGGCATCAAGCTTCCCATAACTTTCCCCTTGACACAAAGCTTGTAGGTATCTTGACCAAGGAGTAAAAAACTCTTTCCTTGACTATTGTTAAAAAATTTACTCTGAATCCCTTTACTCTGTGAAGCAGTCAATCCACATGCTTGAAACTAAAATGTTTTACACAGATAGGTAGATGAGGGGCATTCCATCAACAACAACAACCCAAACACAGCAGTTGGATTGCTGTTAACAACGGAATTTTGCCACCAGCATTTTAGGTAGAGTTCAAGGTTACATCAAGCGATCAAACACCTTGCGATTTTGAATCGGACCTCAGGCATATATCCCAGATCCATGTGAGGGAGGAACATGCAAATATCCCATCTGGAATGATTTCAATTGAAAGATCACCCTGCTCTGCCAGATGTCATGTTGCCATTTTATTTGTTACTTGGTGAAACGCATCAATGAATTAAAAGAATACGAGATGAAAAATTTAATCACAACAATAACTCGCGTTTGGCCTGGTTGGGCCTGTGTATCATGGCTACGCTCATGCTTATGAAAGGCAGCTGCATCATACCCACACAGGAAACCTTTTTTCCGATTTACAGTGAGAGTAAACACTGTATTCTATCAACACAAAAACATGCTGTCGTAAAATAAATATAGGAAAACTGTACTTAAACCTAGATCAAGTTCGATCCATTCGCCTGTGTTCGGAGTTGCCCCTTCTACTGGTAGAAGGGGACAACTCTGGCAAATGGATCAAACTTGATCTAACATAGTCTAGACATATATGCTGTGATAGAGTTCAGTGACCTACACTACTATGACCAAATACCGATATATATAACTCAGCTAAACCGTATAATAAAGATACTTGATGTACCCACATGCTAGATCTAGGCAGAAATACCTGTTTTTTGATTATATTTTCCTGCATAAAAATATGCTCTCGACTGATGACAATGAACATATTTGATAACAGAGTAAGGATATACGGAGTTGACACACACTTCAATGATGGTAATAGTGTCTGCGGTTCTTGATTCACTTGGGGAAAATCATACACAGATTGATGCCAAAAAATCATTATCTCTTTATGTAACAACTGCATTTTTCTTGCAGACTTACGTACCTATGGTGGGCCACAATTCATTCTGTATTTAACCAAATTATTAATTTCATACTTTTTTTGAAATGTCCAACCATTTTGTCTATATGTCCAACCTTCAAGATATACACGATATTGTACATCGGTACATCGATACGCCAGTACTTCGTACATCGGTACATCGGTAACATGAGGCCTGACATGCAGTTTACTGTAGGCTGTAACCCACCACGTTGGGGGCTCTTTGCAAAAGGTATTTTTGAATATTATTTGTTATGAACAGTGAACATATTAGATTACTTTGTTCAACAGATTTCATGCTTAGACAGAGCAACTTAAAATTGCCCTTAGGATAAATGACTAATGGCTATAGAATTTTTTATTCCATTTCATGCAGGTCATTGACTTTGAGATAACATTAACGTCAGTTATGAACAATACCCTATCAGCTAGTTTTCTCCCTCTATGACGTACAATAATCTGTGTTTACAGTGGGCTGTCAGGTATGGATGAAATTTTGTTTTCTCCAACTGGGTGGCAGTAGGTGGTAAGGAATTATTCTTATTTGGCTTTAACCTACTTTCTCTAAAAAAATTATGATTTGTTTTTAAGGTAGAGACACGGGGGTGAGCAAATGTTGACTTTCTATACACCGTTGGAAAGCTACCGAGCTACTGATGCTTAATATTTCAACAGAAATTTGATTAGATGACGTTGCGTTGTTTTATCAAAGAAATGACGCCAAAAAGGCTGTTTTAAGTAAAATGGCTGGCACAGCCAAATTGACTGCAAGAAATTTCCAAACAGGTCAACAGGTCAACCAATTATCTAGGGCAGCCAAAGATGTTGTAGCTAAAACTTTTTCTAGTTTCATCTGGAGTGCTCTTTAAATGACAAACGAACAGAATTTTAGCATTATGGGTAATGTATCAAGATAAGGACCGACCATCAAAAGTAGATACATTTTGTGTAATTTTCAAATGATGCCAAATATGCTGTCAAAAGGACCATTACTGAGGTCACCAAAAATTTTTTTGGAAGTTTTCTCATACGAAGCCGCTTTGTTTAAAGAAGGGGTACGGGTCAGATTCACTTTCTCCCATCCCTATCCAGGTTGAAAGATCACCTTATTCTGATGATGTACATGTGCTCCAATTTGGCGCCAAATACATCATAACAATTTGTTTACATTTATAAGCAAGAATATGATGTCATACGTAGGACTCTCATAAACAATGCCCGATCAATCAATAATGATTGATTTACATTTAGCAATTTTTCTCAGTAAATAATTATTATTTTTGAAAATCGTTATAGCTACACATTCCTCAACTATATTTGACTCTGCTGATGGATTTTTTCTTAAAAGAAAATTAGATATGAAAAAGTGTGAGAATACAATAATTTTGAGTTCAGTTTTTAGTTGAATGACAGGGTCACAATGTGTGCCACAGCAGGTGCACAGCAAATATTGATTTTTCTAGTGAATTATAAATCAATAGATCATTAATCATCATGCTTTACGCTATTAAATATGACTCAATGCAGCCTGTCTTGACAAGGCATGCCATGCTCCATGTAATTAACATGATGTCAAAAGTTTTTAGGATATAAATTTGAGCATAGCAAATCAGTAAAAGTAAGTCTTTTAAAAAAATTTTGTCCATATTATTAATCCCAGAACAAGTAAAACCCCTGTAGATGGACTACCATGTCTCAACAATTTATGCTGGATCTGAATTACAGTCCATCTTTAAAGTGCCTCGACCGGTATATAAGGGCCAGTCAATGTAAAGCGATCACCCAGCCATATCAGATTCAAATGGGGTTAGCAGCATTCAAATTCCTCCTGCTTTTTCGGAATTAAGAGGAGAAGCAGTGAATTATTTTTAATGGGAATCAGACAAGCTGATGCGGAATTGTGTGATACACATGCCCAATAAATTTTTATTCCAATAATGGCATTGGAAAGTGGTGAAAATATGACTGATGTCATACGAAATTGCCCAATTCCGATGATTTCAAATCATCCGCTTCAAAATATACGAGCTCTTATTGGTCAATTTTGACGTTATGATTTATGGTTTTAGAGGTTGCCTAGATACCGTTGTCAAGATTGAAATTGACCGTTGTAATTAAACCCTATAATCCCAAGTGTGATGAGCCAACACAACAATAGCTATATCATAGCTTCTATTCAACTTTATTTATGGGTGTCTGCGAATCACAATTTCTTATATAACACACTTGACCACTTGAGAACGCAACGTGGACTGGCTGTTAGAGGCGGAGACCAAGGCCATTCTCCGCCTCTAATTACATTGATCAGCCAATGGTCTTGCCTGTCACTTCACATGATTAATCCCCGTGCACCCCCTTCGATTCCTACCTCTTTAAGCATAATACATACAAGAAATGCCAACACAATTCGGCACTGCTTTTCAATTTTCCTCGAATTGCGCACCACAGAATGCCCTTATAAACACTGTGTTCTGTGGTGCGCTATTGTAGGAAAACTGATACGCAGTGCCAAAGTCTGTTGTCATTTCCTGTATGCACCATGCTTGATCAAAGCGGCTTCGTATGTGAGAACTTCCAAAAAAAAATTGTGTGGCGACCATAGTGGGCATTTCAATGCTATGTTTGATTTTCTGTAAAATTGACACCAAACCTATATACCTTTTAATATCCGTGTTGATCTTGATACATTAGTTATACTGCTGAAAGTTGGAGTGTGTGTGTCATTTAAAGAGCACTTCAGAAGAAAATCTTGACCACAACATTTTTATCTGCCCCAAATTGGTGCTTAAAATTTCACATTTTATCATCAGATTTAAAAATCAGGCACATTTTTGCGTGAGGAAAAAATCATATTAGGCTCTTTATTTATTATTTTAAGCCATAAAATATGATGAGCTATACTAAACCTCTAAGAATGACATAAGTATAACCGGCTTAGAAATTTCATGCAATCAATTTGTCTCGGCCATCCGCTTTTCTAAAAACAATTTTTTGGCCTCATTTTCATGATAAAATGATGCAACGTCATCCAATGTAATTTTTGATGAGCTATTTGGCATCAGTAGCTCAGCAGCTTTCCAACGGTGTATAGAAAGTCTATATTTGCTGACCCCCGTGTCTCTACCTTAAGCCACCAGTGCGTCATAAGCTATGAGTTCCAAGCTACATTCCATGTCCTTAGTGGCTTAGTTCCTTCTCTGATGAAAATAATCTGTGTAATTAGGACACTCAGCTTTGACTGAATCACTATGTTTCCATGGGAGTTTTGAGTTTGAACTGAGGCTAATTAGCCTTAGCTTCGAGCTATGGAACTGCCTCCAAGATCGGCCTGAGCTCCAAGGTTTGGCTCGCACATATCAGCTGTCGTGGCCGAGCGACGGCAGTTTGTTTTGATGTTTTTTTCTCAGCTCTAACATGGGAATGCCTGCACATTTCGAGATCGAGCCAAGAGGTGACCACTCAGCTAGATTTTGGCCGATCTCGAAACTTACATGGAAACATAGTGAAAGTAATGGCGATGAATTAGCGCTTGAACCATGATGTTTGACAAAACAGAAAACGGATGAATATCCAGATCCCGAGGGATCCTTCAATCTCTTGTTAATAAAAGGTATTCCGATAGTGTTTACTCCTTTGGTGGTAGGAAAATACCCTGAATGCATGCACGGGCAGTCAGCGAAATACATAGGTTTTATACTATAATCATAATTATTCAATAGTTAATACACCATGATCAGGCTTGCTATTGTCTGAATAATACAGAGTTAGTACTGTATTTAGTTCATCGAAAATAGGAAGAATACATTGCTTTCACAATTTTTGATGTATTTTATTCCAATTCCAGCTCAGCTCATATATCTGCAACATCTTTTCTTTGATAATATTGCTTGTAGCGAACGCAGGTTCTTGTGTACCTTATTAGGGATACGTTTTCTCAACAGTGAAAGTACCAAATAACTTCATGAGTCGAGCTTCGATATTTGGTTGTCAAATGCTCAAAATGAGCTTTCTCTCCAATGAAAGCATGAGATGGTGAAAGGAAGCCTATTCGCTGCACCTCCACTTTTGTATTTTTTTTTTTCAAGTATATGCAGTCGGTGTAAGAAAAAGGTGCCAAAGGATACATAAAACGCTGTGTTCAAGGCGCTGCGTCAGACACCTGACATTTGCAAAGGCGTCACTAAAGAGAACAAGCTTGTTCTAAGTCAATGTGCAGTAAACTTAGACATTTCATGACAAAAATTTATTATTTTACAGAATTCGAAAATTACAGACTTTATGCAAATAAAAAAATATTTTATAATAAGACAACTTCATGTTTCCCTATGTCTCGCCGGGGGGCCGTCGGGCGAGGGGCAAAAGTCTGGGGGGCTCAGACTAGTTTCCCTACAATGTTGTGTGATTTTTCTCCAAAGTGGCGTCATCGTGATTGCAATGAGGATTGCTTCGGGTTAAAAATGGGGGCATTCCTCTCATTTGCAGTGGTAGACTGGATACTTGCGCTGGACTAGGGAAGTAGAAACCACGCCCGTTCTGTTTTCTGATACTGGACTGCGGTGCTGAGTCTGTGAGTGTGATGATTGGGGGCGGAGTTATCACTTTGAGACGGGAGAGTAAATCCTCACATTGTACAAATCGCTTATCTGTTGCTAGGAGGTTACGCGACATGTATTTAGTACCTCTATACCTGAAAATAGACATCATTATACACAATCAGTGTCATTATCACGGTCAATTAAACCCTTAGTTGGTTGATCTCTCCAAGTACCCTAGATGATTAAGTCAGTATGATTAAGTTAGTATGATTAAGTAAGTATGATTAAGTAAGTATGTTTAAGTAAGTATGATTAAGAAAGTATGATTAAGATAATGTCAAAGACCGATCCGAATATCAACATATCATATACCGTTGGAAAGCTGCCGAGCTACTGAAAATGAATACCTGAACAAAAAACTTGATTCGATGACGTTGTGTCATTTTAGGGAGGAAATGAGGCAGGAAACGCTCTTTTTGTCAATGCAGATTGAGCAGTAAAATTAATTGCAAAAAAAATTCAAAACCAGTGGAACGTATACTTAGAGATTGCGTTCATCTTAAAATTTGATTTTCTCTTATATATGACTAGTCTAAATTGACTTTTTACGTCACGCCATACAGCGCATGTTTTTTGTGAAGCCGTGAAAATATGTGAAATTTCAATCATTAATTCATAACAGATCATAGGCTCGAATCAAAATTGATTATGATTTTCTCTTAGAGTACTCTTCAAATTTCATACACATTGACTTTCAAAAAATTAGCTTGCATATTGCAATGACAGTAGACTCTCGAATACGGCTAATGTTTTCGCCGCCTTTGCATAACGCCAAACATGCTGTCCAAATAACCATTATTGTGGCCAAACAAAGTTTTTTTGAAAGTTCTCACATACGAAGCCGCTTTCATTAACCATGGTGCACACAAGAAATGCCAACATAATTTTTCATTGCATCTTCATTTTTCTTGAATTTAACGCAAAAGAATGCCAAAAAAGACCTCAAAAGTCCCTCCAAATAGCTGTTTTTTGGCATTCTTTTGCGTTAAATTCAAGAAAAATGAAGATACAATGAAAAATTATGTTGGCATTTCCTGTGTGCACCGTGGTTAATGAAAGCGGCTTCGTATGTGAGAACTTTCAAAAAAACTTTGTTTGGCCACAATAATGGTTATTTGGACAGCATGTTTGGCGTTATGCAAAGGTGGCGAAAATATTAGCCGTATTCGAGAGTCTACTGTCATTGCAATATGCAAGCTAATTTTTTGAAAGTCAATGTGTATGACATTTGAAGAGTACTCTAAGAGAAAATCATAACTAATTTTGATTTGAGCCTATGATCTGTTGTGAATTAATGATTGAAATTTCACATATTTTCATGGCTTCACAAAAAACGTGCGCTGTATGGCGTGACGTAAAAAGTCAATTTAGACTAGTCATATATCAAAGAAAATCAAATTTTATGATGATCGCAATCTCTAAGTATACATTCCACCTGATTTGAAATTTCTTGCAATTAATTTTACTGCTCAATCTGCATTGACAAAAAGAGCGTTTCCTGCCTCATTTCCTCCCTAAAATGACACAACGTCATCGAATCAAGTTTTTTTTCAGGTATTCATTTTTAGTAGCTCGGCAGCTTTCCAACGGTATATGATATGTTGATATTCGGATCCGTCTTTGACATTACCTTAAGTAAGAATGATTTAGTAAGTTTGATTGAGTAAGTATGAGTAAGTAAGTATGATTGAGTAAGTATGATTAAGTAAGTATGATTAAGTAAGTATGATTAAGTAAGTACGAGTAAGTATTTGCAGGATGAAAAGTTAACGATTTCACATAGGCTTGACTGCATCATTGCTTCATTTTAAACACAATCTTTCTGGCAAAGATTCGTCCTAGCTAATGTTAAGTTGCCACAAACAACATAAACTAAACACTAGCTTATTATTTACTTCTCTAGAGTGATTGTGGACCAAAGTTTCTCTCTGTGTAAGAGGAGACAATTCTGTGATTAGGTGTTGCTGTTGTCAACTGATTACAATACACTTAATCAGCTGCTGCCGATCAGTTTTGAATCATTTACAGAACCGATCTAATTAACATGGCTCACCTATCATATTTTCTTAGAGTAGCTGTGCTGAGACGAACTTCAGAAGGTAACTTTGTTACTGCTATTTTCTCGCGGTGACTTATAATCTCTGTTTTTTCTCTTCGTATGCCCATCACCCTCTTCAGTGGTACATGAATCTGTAGACAGATCACAGTCAGTCAGTCGAAGGCTCTAATACAAAAGTCAGTTGATCAGTCAAAATTCAAGTATCAAAAGACTGTATAGGAAAAACGCTAGTTGACAAGTTCATTAGACTTGTTCATTTTTTTGATATTTTTATTGTCAATCTACAATCATCTTCAGTAATGTTTTTCATTCATAAAGTTCATAAAGGCAGCTGGCTGCGGCCATTGTCATATTGAATAACCATTGGTCCTGTGCACATTTTACATAGAGGAAAAGATGGAACACGTTTTCCCATTTCTGGTAAAGTAAATCTCGTGAACACATTCTTACCAGAAAAACAAGATGGAGAAAATAAGAATAAAACACTTTTAAGATAGTTATGAATATCATTACCAGTGAAACAATGCAGAACAAAACCAATTTAACAAATTGATATGAGAGTGTGAATGAGAACTTGTGGGATCATACTTACAGAGCTGTCTTAATTTTTTTATGAATTGCTTAAATTTACAGTAGGTAGATCCAGCTAAACAGATGCTAAATTGTACAGTTTGATATTGAGAGTTTCAAGCAAGATCTGCAAGGCTTAAAGTACAATCAAGAAATATTTTTGCAAGCCAAGACAACCTTTAGATAAAGTTGATAGGATCTAGCTTCTCCCAGGGCCAAATAATTTCATATCACAACTTCATTTACAAAAATGTAGTTGATCGCCCCAGCCCAATACATTTTTGATGTCATATAATTTAGTTTTTTTTCAAATCAAAAAGTAGCTGAGCAGTTTCCAGAAATGTCGATAAAACTACAAATTTTTATTTATGTCCGGATTATTTTCTGCGTACCTGCTGTTGAGGATCTCCAGAGTTGTAATCCGGGGAGCTGTAGAGGACTTTCATACTGGGAGGTCTAACCACTGTGTTATCTATATGTATGGATGGTAAGTTCAAACAGTTAATTCTAACATCATCTTCCCTCTTCCATTTACCTGAAACAGTGACAGAAACATGACAGAAGCAAGACAAAACACTGACAAATACGCGACAAAAACATGACAACACAGAGACAGAAAAATGATGGTAACATATACAGGGACAGATACTTGACAGAAACAAGACAATACAGTGACAGAAATATGACAGCTACATGACAACACAATATAGAAAAACAAGACAATACAGAGAAAGAAAGACAATGGGGCACGACGATACAGAGACAGAAATATGAAAGTAACATGAAAGATCACGAAATTAAAAGGTTGAAGCGGATTCCTTCAAGTTGAAAATGACAAAATGGTTATCTGATTCCTAAGGAGCTATAATATAATTTGGAAAGTGACACCATGCAACAAACTATTGGTATTTTAGTGCACGTGCTCAACTTTAAGTATGAGTTTGTTTTTTACTGCAAGTGAATGTTTGTGGCATTACATTATCAAACATTGTAACACTAAGCCACAAACGTGCAATTGCAGTTGTTTTAGAAAAGCCTAAGCCCTAAAGGGAAGAGGATGATGTTAAATTTCATGCCCATAGCCTTGAAAAGTGTGTGTACTTGCGAAGGTAAACATAATTTGACTCTCAGATGGATGTCTTCATGTACAGTTCGGTGGTAATCAATAGAAACGATCACGTAACAAATTCTGCGCAAATATCTCGGATATCCTCAGTTGACAACAAAGGGCTCACTATATCCAATGAGTTAAAGACTTGCTATAAAATTGTGCCTTTTTTTTATTTGCCCTATGTTATGATAAGGGAGCTATTTACACACGCTATATATACATGTCCTATAGCGAATTGGAGTAAAACTTAAAAATAAACTATTTAGCTAGGCTACATGTTGCAGCAGACTAAGCCAAACTTTAATGTTATAAAAGAAAACCTTGTGCTACAACAGCAGATTCATATAACAACTGACAAACAGCATGGACTTTTTCGCAGTTAAACAACATTGAAACCTTCTATGTTATTTGGGGTTTCGACCAGCAAAAGATCCTCAATAACAATTAATGAATCTGATAAAATAATTATAAGTTTTTCTATTCGCAACAAGCATAAAACACAATGCTATTATGTGAGGCAAGACAGCAGGTCAGTCCCTAAGGCAAAGTAGGACAAGAAGTCGCCTTTTTCGACCGCTAGCTATAGCGTGCGTGATAAACCCATAAAAACACCCAGTGCCGGCCATTCTTATGTGAGTTACCTCTTTTCCTGACTTGCGTAGACATAAACGACTTCTTAGTTCGATCAACCAGCAGTCTCTCCCTGTTAGCTCGCCGGTCTAAGATCTGTTTCTTAGAGGCTAACAGTCTGTCCTGACTTGTGTTATCATGAAGGATTGTGTGCGAAATCTAGAGAGAAAACAAGTAAAAAAACTAATTCCTTCAAACTACTAGACAAGTTAGTATTCCCTGGAATTGAACTCCTTGACTGTATCATATTGTATAGAAGACATTTGAGCAATTTCACATGAAGAGAAAAAAATGTTGCTCTTCAACTTTCAAGTAGCAAACCTGAACATTTTCAATTACTTGATGTATTTTATTAACATTATATAAAATTGAGAGTTCATAAAACATCAACCATTGACGGTTCAACAACATCATATTTTACAATTGCATGTAGTCCGAAGTCACTGTATTCAATTAAGTCTCAGATGGTTATTGTTGGTGGATTGTGTTTAAAATTTTGAAAAATATGGCAACAACATTTTGAGCACTCATATGACAAATGTTGGAGAAATTAGCCAAAAACTGATGTGCAAAAAGGCATGTTAAAATAGTCCCTGTGATTTAAGTCTGGGATTTCCAGAGAGATCAGGTCCAAATCTCATACAGCATCAATTTATTTTCAACATCAGTCCCATGGTCCCATCTACTATTCTACTTGCTGATAGTTTGTGCATTTAACGTTCCCTCCCTGAGCAATATAGCTTGAGGACTCAATCTATAGACACATACCTTAGTTTTAGGTAGCAGGTGCTTGACACTAAGATGATCATCGTTTCCTTTCTTAGTACCTAAGGGTAGAGTGTCCTCTCTGAGCATAGCTTGATTACCTGTCACTGCGGCAAAATCTATTATTGTCAACCTGCCAAAAAGAAAAATGATAACAACACTATTGACTACTTTGGAGTGAGTAATTATTTTGGGACGAGCCGAGGGTCATGAAGCTTTAACTTTGGGATTTAACAGAAGTTCCAAGTCTTATCAAAATGTATATTCGATGTTGTATCATGCACTAAAATCAGCATGCCTAGATCTATCAGTATGATGTACGTAGGGTGTTATCAAAATGTATTAGTGTGCAGACGTACTATTCATGAGAGCAAAAAAAGTACCTGATAAGAGAAAAGTATACACAAAAAATATTCACCTATCGGTTCATGCTTGAAATAGTGAAATTGTTTGCTAACTAAAAAATACTCACCCTCTTTGCTTTGTATTAGGTTCCACCTTTGGCTGGCTAGAATTGGCGCAAGCTAACATAAAGACACCCCCAAACTAGCTAAACTAAACTTTAACTGTATTTACTCCTTTAGGTATGTAGTACATACAGTGTGTACATTTATGGTAATCATATAATTATGTAGGTTAAACTTACTCTTTATCCACCATATTTGATGCTGTAGGTAGGTCTGCAGTCACAGTTTATTCAAAACAAAAGACCAGTACAACTAAAATAAAAAGTTATAGTTCAACTTCAGCTGAAAACCTTATGGAAAACGTGAGCAATATCAATAGTTTCGGATACAATGAGGTCGAGGTAAAAAACTGAGGGATATCTGAATGATAAAAAGCGAGAGTTATCTTGATTATGCCAAAGACAGCATATAAATGTTGTTTTAGAGTAGGTCTGCAGTTGCCAATTATGCGAAATAAAATCTGTATAACTGAGTAAAAATGTAATTGTACAACACTTTTGCGAGCGATGTTCACATTAGAGTACACAAGGTAGGTTAAGCTGTAATACTGAATAGACGTGAGACATGTTCACTTACCAGACAACAGTGACGAACTAACTAGCCAACTAACAATTCAGGGATGACCACTGTGACACATACAAGAAAATAAAAGGATAACAATTTTTGATGATATCTTCTTGAAAGAATAGTAAATTCCAAAAAACACACCTTAGCTGTCGGAAAACTTGTTTGCTGCAGTCAGGGAAATTAGCACCAACCAAATTTGTGAATATTAGCATCTAACTGCTTCACAAATAGGCTTCAAATCCCAGTCTCTATTCAGAGGTGTTTATTGAGTACATATTTAATCCCACAAAGTTTGATCTGTTTCCAATCATGTTAACTCCTCTGTTGATCGAGGTTTTATTTTGGTTCGTAAGCTTGCCAGTGACAAACATACGTGTTCCTAAATAAACATTAAAATGGTGACATTCTGTATAAGCTTAGTCTATGAATAAAATTATTCATGAAGTCACAAACGCATAAGTGTTTTGGTAATAGAGCTGATTTGAATACCTAAGTGCCCTACTAAATCCAAGTTTAATCTTCAAAGGACAATGGATTTCAAAGTTCGTCATCAGCGCAACCCCTTCTAGCAGCATAATTTTACTTATGAACTATTTAACAGCCTCGGAAACACAATTATTAAAGACCGGTATTCATAAAAAGCAATTACGTTGTTGTATTTAAGCTTTTCATCACTATCAACAGAAAAACAAAGCTGCGATTTTATAAGGAAGCAACAGGTCATGTCTTAATCAATGCGCTCGGATCAGAATGTAAGATTTAGTCATAAACAATGTTGGAATCGCAAATAAACTACTAGACTTAAGACCAGATTTGAATGAGCAAGGTTCTATGTACTGTTTTTAGTAATCATATTCACCATTATTCCAAATTATTGAAGGCAAGTCTTTGAAATGTAAGGAAATGAAACCATTCCACCCTCAGATCAATGAGAGGGAGTTCATTAGTCTGATTATATGAGCTAGAGCAGGGTGTTTGTTACAAACTCCCTGGCTAGAGGGCCACTGTACAATATTAGAATGGTAGTAAGAATTGTCTCCTCAATGCATGGCTTGTAGCGTGACAGGGCAACTCCAAACAATTGGTAATGACTGTATTTGTATTCAGGGAACAAACACCTCACACTGACTAGATACATATTAAGGACATCATACACAATCAGCCTTTGCTTTTAATTAATCATATTTACATCCTGCCCACTCTCTCTATTTTATACACAGACCCTCACCTCACATTATCTAAGTTCCTGCTTTAGCTAGCGAATATATGAACACCCTCAAACTTGCAACACCCAAACTCTAGCTGACTTTTATTCTGAAGGAAACCAGTGAAAAGGTCAGAATTATTGCATCTGACTCTCACCACGACTTTGAGTATAAACCCACATGGTAGGTACTAAACAACATATTGTTAGACTGTAAACATCTATGAAAAAAACACAGTTGGATATTCTTTGATCTTTATTTACAGAGCAAACTATATTACATGTTTTACAAAATGTATCAAACTTTCTGCTTGACTTTACAAACAGTCTTTGCTGGCTGCCTCGGTTCACCTTTGGCATGGCTTGCTCAAACCTTTCAGCTTAGTGGTATAAACAGGTACAGTTTAGAGTTATAATTGTTTTGTCTCTGACAGGCTGTGGATAGGAATGTGAGTCACCATATGTTCTAACTTCCCACTCCGTCTACAGCTTGCAGTAAGGTGATATTGTCTCCTTTCAAAAGTATACGACCTGCAAATAACATTAGTCCACATTTGTAATAATTCAACTTCTCAACCATGTAAGTTTAGGTGAATTGAATACAAAAAGTACTAAACCTATGATAATCATATTTATTTGACTTGGTGATTGCAAATAATGGTGCAATAAGATCATGCAGAAATATTATTTTCGATATTACTAAATACGTCTGTTAGCTAAGGCATACGATTCACCTTAGTGACATCAGTTGGAATAAAAACAGCTGAACCTGCATCCCCTAATAAAAATCTGACTTGGTGTAGAGCATTTCACAAAAACCAATTTGTATGACTCAATGACTCAAAACCACCATGGTTTCCTCAACTTGAAACCACAAAGACAGAAGAAAAATGGCATAATATTCTATTCCACAATGTTCTTGTAATTGTTACACTATTCTGTTTACTAATAGCTTTATCTCCCGACTCTTAAACGGTCCAAGTATGACGTCAGCAAAACCTAGTTGCCATATATATATATTCAAATTTTGATAAACAAATAACCTGTTCAACTTTATATCATAATACACAGAAGTTTATTTTAATACGGGCCTTGGCAAAGTTCATCGGCATGTCAGTCAAATAAACCCATCTTTATGGTGCAAAGCCTTACAGTTTTTTTATTTCATGTTCAGTGGCAATATCATTATCAACTCTGTTATGTTAATATCTTCGAAAAATAATTAATCAATTGCCTAAAGGAAACTGAAACTAGTCATCACTTACCGAGAGTTTTCCTGTTTTTCGTCTTCTGATGGTATTCTTCAGCGTCATCCATTACGACGTTCATGTACTCGTCGAATCCGACAATGATTCCTTCGATCCTCAGGTTCACATTCTCATAGAGCCACACTGAAATCCTGCTGCGGTTTTGCAGATACCGAAATATCAGGTTCTGATATTGCCAAGTCAAGGAAAGTTTACAGTGAGTTATTATCAATACAACAATGCAATGAATTATGAACTATATATATGGTTCTAGGCTAAGTTAGCATTGT
This sequence comes from Membranipora membranacea, assembly GCA_914767715.1. Classification (NCBI taxonomy): domain Eukaryota; kingdom Metazoa; phylum Bryozoa; class Gymnolaemata; order Cheilostomatida; family Membraniporidae; genus Membranipora; species Membranipora membranacea. The sequence continues at coordinate 3,073,611 of OU612073.1, forward strand.
GAGTAATGAAGCTTCTTTCTTCCTTGAGAACAGAGTCTTTCACTACAACAATCATTCATATAATGAAACTGGATAAGACCACTCTACTGGCTGAGTCCACTGCTGCAGCTTGCCTCATGAATTTTCTTCTCTCATCATCATGGAACATACCATAGCATGTAGAAAGCATCACCTAAAATTGGTGCTAGGACTAAGTAAGTAATAGTAATGTCTAAAGTCTTTTCTCTGATTAAATATTAGTTAAGTTAGGTTTCATATTTTTTTTCAATTATTATTAATTAATTGTCACTGTGAGTGACTGAGTGTAGATAAAATTGACCTTCAGTCAGTTCACAAATAATCCCATCTCATGGAATTGGCTGATCGATTGGTGTAAAAGGATACAATAGGTTGAACCATAACCTTCTGAACTTTCTGTGGTTTGTAAGCCATTGCTGAGGTGTAACCTTAGCCCAATACTGTCACTAAAAAATGGACAAAATATGAATGAATGAAAAATCCGACTTCAAACGTTGAAGATGGCGAATTTGGTGAGGGGTATTCTTGCATTCTGATTGGTCTGTTTATGCCTTCTAGCTACTCAATCTTGATACAATTCTTTAGCTCAGAGAAAATTTCTATTAAAGCTCCCTTCTATCAATCGGCAAAGTTGTATTATGTCCTATCTCAAATAAAACAATATGGGCGGAGCTAACAACAACCCATAGCCAATCAAATAACAATTACCTGCATAAACATGAGTAAATGTTTTGATATTCACAACAGGGAAATAAAATGTCATAATATGATGGAGACAAGTTTCACTACTTCGACTAAGTTTATTGCAATACAAGACAGTAACTAAAGGAGTTTCCTCTCACATACAAGCATATTTGCATACATTAAGCACCATCCATGATTGCAAAATGAAATCAGGTATGTTTTTGCATTCCTCTCTGTGCAGCTACTTACATTTACAAGTCAATTATTTCTATAAATAAGTCAGTTGTGAGTTGAGTTAGTTTACCTTCCACCTTTCTGATCATTTTACTTCACCAAAGGGTCCTCGTTTTTACAAAGTGATACATGACAAAAAAACCTGGAGCTTCATGTATCCTCTAAGCCGCTTGTTGTCTGGTCAACTGTATTGCAAGTTAGGATGTCATCTTGTATAGGTCACAGGTGTGTTGGACTGTTAGTGTTGGTGCAGTTTTGTTTTGCAACCTGATGCTCCAAGGTCTTTCTGTTTACATGAATGTCCCAAACACAGTATTTCCTCAGCTCCCTACCTCCCAAGACATACCGTATCGATATACCGTTCGATCATGACTTTCTACTTCTACATCCTGTGCTGTACTGCGAGCCCGAAATGAAATTGTGCGACCGACCCAAAAGGGATTGGCCGAGACCCCATTTTGGTCATTACACGTATATATATCCTTGATTGAATTAACTTTGACTTTGAAATGGACAGGCTGTATCTGAGTGCTGATACAGAGTGGCATAGCACGCATTTCACCTCAACTACTCAACAGTGGGCCATTATATTACAATCCTCTCATTGCGCTTAGCTACCACAATCTTATCAATGTGTACAATCTGTATTGAATATTATTTGCCATTTATATATACATATCTTATTATCTTAACTTCATTGCAGATATTTTACTTGGTTCTCGCCTCACATCCAATATAAAAAGCCATCTAACAGATGACCTAAAGTTATCGAGCCTAAAACTAGGAGCGCCACCAAATAAACTCCTCAAACTCACCAAGGCTACATTCGATACCTCACTGAAAGGATCATCAGCACTCCTGAGTGGCCTCAAGCAGCAGTCAAAGACTCAATATGGAGGTAGGCTGATTTCTAATTGGTTCGCGGTAGCCAATGTGTTGGCTCTGATTGGTGGATGGGGGGGGGGGGGGAAACCCACCCATCAATCAGAGCCAACACATTGCCTAGGTTCGTGGATATACATACATTGTAATTTTGTCTTTTAGTTATACAGTACCTTTACCTGTGATCTCCAAGGCCTACAGCGCTATTGCATCTCTTTCCTTTTCGTTGAGCGTATTTCTGCCTTGAACTATGGAAATCATTGGAGTAAATAGCTTATTTTACTGTGCGGTGACTCCATAGAGTTATTATATACTATAAATAGCATATATAAGAGTATATATATAGAGTATATAATGACTATATGGGTGACTCTAATGTTATTAAGATTGGTGAACTCTTTGGTAAGCCTATTATGGACGGAAAGGGACAATAATAAAGCCTGATGTGTGTTTAATAGTTTGGTTGGATCATACAGGTAAGCCCTTGACTTCAGCATTTGCTACACCGTCAGTGAGTATAGATGAAAGTTGGTTTGACAATAAACCATCTCAGGAGCCGAAACCACAGATATTCGCTGATAAAATTTATGTGGTGGAGTTCATCTCCCGCGTGAGCTTCAAGGAAAAGTCACAGCTGAAGGAAAAAATCAAAAGCCATGGAGGAACAATTTCTCATATCCTCAATAAAAAGGTAGGAAGCTACATCAATTTTCCTGTTCTGGTTGGCTAACTGACTGACCTGATTGTTATTCCCTGTTACTAAAAGTTTTGTATGGGAAAATGGCATTCAGTCATCCCACTAATGTCAAGTTGATTGGACAGAGTGAGTAATCAAAGTGGTATCAACTTAAACTTATATTTCAGGTGTCCGCTGTAATCATATCTGATCAGGAATGTGTAGAGTCATATAAATGTAGAAAGGCTCTGGAGTTGTCTATCCCTGTACTGTCTGCTGGTTATATACACGAATGTGTGATCGAGGGGTCTCTGAAGGATCACGATGAGTTTATTGCAGCTGGGCTGAGCAGAACTGGACAGCTTGGCTCTGGAAAAATATCAGGTTTGTTTGCAACTAAAAAAACAGAAGTCGTATTTTGTAATATATAAACAGCAGGAAAAAAACGATTCAAGATGGTAAGGGCCGCAAAGTTGTTTAGTTTGAGCAATGTGACCATATAGCATGTGTACCTATCTCTTACTACTAGCGGCTAATAATAAACAATGGTAGAACTTGTGACTTTAGATCGTAGTCTATTAATTCCTTGTTCCTGTTGGTACGATTCGTAGTCTGCCAATAAATCAGTAATAATATAGTTTCTGAGAATGTCCACATTACATTCTCTATTGAGTTGCCGATAAGAAAAACAGTTCATGAACAAAGTTGTTTTTTTGATGACCTTGTTGTTGCATCACATATTGTAATAATTCAACTTCTCAACCATGTAAGTTTAGGTGAATTGAATACAAAATGTACTAAACCTATGATAATACTATTTATTCGACTTGGTGATTGCAAATAATGGTGCAATAAGCTCATGCAGCAATATTATTTTCGATATTACTAAAGACGTGTGTTAGCTAAGGCATACGATTCACCTTGGTGACATCAGTTGGAATAAAAACAGCTGAACCTGCATCCCCTACTAAGAATCTGACTTGGTGTAGAGCATTTCACAAAAACCACCATGGTTTCCTCAACTTGAAACCGCAAAGACAAGAAAAATGGCATAATATTCTACTCCACAACGTTCTAGTAATTGTTACACTATTCTGTTTACTTATATCTTTATCTCCCGACTCTTAAACGGTCCAAGTATGACGTCAGCAAAACCTAGTTGCCATATATATATGTGATGTTAAAAACCTGCAAAAAAATACGATCTAAATAATTATAATTCTATTTAGTGCCTAAACAGCTGCATATAAAATGTTGCGGAATCACACTTCTAAAAGTAGTCTTTAGTAATGAAATGCCTCTATGTCTTGCCAGGGAAGTTTTGCTGGGGAAAAACACTACCCTTCCTGTCACTCTTATGGAAATGTTTTTTCTCCGGTCACACAATCTTCATAGATGAATTTTAAATTTATTGCAAAAAAAGTGTGAGTGTTTCTAAATTTTCCTCGAATTTTCAATGAAGTCTCATGTAATTCAGTGATTTCATTTCATTTTGATTTCTTGTTTTTTTCCATTCATTTCTTAAATTAAATGGTTATTCAACCCCCAAGCCTGGACATTAAATTACAGTTAATATTAAATGCTTTTGATATCAAATTTTTAAAATGTAGTGGGAGATAACAAGGAAACCATTTAAGTCACTGAGTATGTTCTTATTTATCGAGAGCCTGCCAATGACAAAAGTATCTCGACATTCATAGATAATACATTGTATTTGTAGATTCAGCCAATAAGAAGCCGCAGAGGAATATCCCATCTAGCGCTGATTGGAAGAGATATGAATGTCTACCCGCGTCAGCGATGCACTATGTCATGGACGATTACTCCGTTCCTAAATGGGCATTTCTCTCAAAGGCAGTAAGTTTTGAGGATTATCTTCGATTGATTGATTGATTTATTTATTAGCTATCACAAACATTAAAAGTTGCGAAAAATGGATACTTATACATTGTCATAATAAGAGCTTGCTACTAGTGCATGGAGCTATGGACATGTTTCAGTGCATGTTTCAATACAGTGGCTAAATTTGTTTCACCAAAGCACAAAGGTTAAGCATCGGTAGAAATGAGACACCCTTTTTGCTACAAAGAATGGCTTATATTATATTATTTTAAGGATTATCTTCAGCGCTTGTTTTGATGGTGTAGCTAAGTTTTTTCCATTAGAGCGCAAAAAAGTTAAGCAGATCAGTAGAAATGAGACACCGTTTCTGCTACAAAGGATGGCTTATATTATATTATAATAGCTTATATTGAAATAGCTTATAAAGAATTAAAATATAATTAGAATAGAAATTTGAGGATAAACATAAAATAGAATAGATATAAAAATCCTCATAATCATCGCCATGTCAAAGCAGGGGATACGCTAGAAAGGTCAAACCATAGATAGACGTAAATAATAATAAAACTATAAATGGCTATTTGTCAGACAGGCAGTATTTGTTTTATGATAATATGTTACGTAATCCATCTTATTAAGATATCTAGGTTAAACAGAATCAGTAACCAATCATTCAAAGTTATTACTGACAGAGATTTCATGACAACAGTGTATAGGTAGATGAAGTTTGATAGAGTCTGCCTGCGTATGGCAGAGGGTCAGCAGAGTGGAGCAACTCTGAGTGCAAGAGAAATAGATAAGATGTTTTTTTTTGTTTTTTTCACTGATTTGAAAGCCCTATATCTGACATAACTTGATCACTGCCTGACTATAACATGCATTGGTCTTCGGGAGGTCTTGAAGCTCGAGGCTTGTGTGGGGTAGCGATCCTATACCCGTGTCTGCCGGAATCGGCTACTTTTTTTTTTAAGAGGTTGGGGGGATTTTTATATTGTGTACAAGCGCACAGAGGATCTGCTGTATATATGGTCCTGATACAAACAGACCTGTGTAAGATGAATGGCTCGCCAGTGCCAAATCATGGATGACATCCGGTGCTGGGAATCAAATCTGGATAATTCGATCACAAGTCCGAACCCTTAAATGTCAGACTTCTCCTGACTCCTTGATCTAGTGTATAGCCAGCCCATAACCAAAATAACAGGATTTTAGATCTCAGATTTAGCGGAATTGTACATACAGTGTAAGCTGGTTAATACAGACTTTGTCATTCAGATCTCCTGTTAATTCAAACAAGGAAAATCGGTACATTCAGCCAGATGATCTCAATGCATGCTAATGTCACTTAATTCAGACATTTTTTTTTACCCCAGTGACAGTCCTACTAGGCCATGTTTGGTATGGTTTTAAAGATATCAGACTGAAAAGTCATTAGGGCAAATGAAATAAAACAGCCTGTGAACCTAATTGCAGTAAACTGCTGCAAAGTCTGAAAATTGGGATCTTAGTAGTCTACGCACTTTGCAGGATTTGCTTGGATTTTTTCTCTCATTACTTCTACATAAATCTTACTTTATATAGCCTAGGGTCCAATAATACACATTGTATGACCTTTTGTCAATGTCATGATTGACCGCCCTTATTCAAAATGAAAGAAATTCTGGCTGACATTTTCTTCACTACTTGGCAGTGAATATCTCTGCTCATGGGTATTGCCCAAACATGAGGCTACTTTTCCCAGAGTCTGACTGGAAAACTCTCATACCTGGAGCAATATCGTAGGTGGCATGAATAGATCAACTTATAACACTCAAGAGCAGACAACTCCAGCAAGATCCTGCATTGTTCTCAGACTTTCTCTCGCCCGGGGGGCCGTCGGGCGAGGGACAAAAGTCTGGGGGGCTCAGACTAGGATCTTAGTGGATCATAGTGATTTATTGCCTCCTCCTGACCACTATGATCCACTATGATCCTTGCTGAAATATTAAAAAAAAACTAATTGCTATTTTCCACAATTTTTATTTTTTATTATTTTAAATTTGCCTTATGAACTCACAATATTCGATTTACTGGGGTAATAAATGCACTTTTCTAATAGGACTGACCCTTTGTTTATGATAAGGGACGTTTGTGTTTTAGGAAAAGTTGATCGTCCTTGAAGTCCATATTAATCATGTTCATAGAGACTCTGATGGAAACAAGGAGTCAGATGGAAATAAGAAATACCTCGTGTTCTCCATTCATTATGGTGTACAGGTAAGTCAATTGCTGCAAAATCACAACCCCACCAATCTATCCGTAATATTGGGTCTTTTTCAATCAAGTAACCTTTATTAAAATTGAAATTCTCTATGCTTGTTCACCACAAAAAACCCTGAAAATAGAATCCAGTTGCATTTACCATTGGCCATGTATTTACTGTTGCTGCGTGTTATGTAATTTCTCATATTTCAATGGGCTCCTCATGGTGAAACTAGGCACTAAAATGTAACTAACATGTGCCTGGTGCTTGGGGCCGTCAGGCGGGGGATTGGGGGGGGGGGGTTGCTCAAGAGTCTGGATGCTAAGTCCAGGGGCTAGAAAGTTATTGATAAGCTATTTTGTGCCTTCACTTTTGGTAAGAAAAGACATTATTATTTACAGGGTAAGCCAATCAGGGAGTTGCGGGAGGTGGAGGATGCTCTTCACGCTGAACTCTTGTTTGCCAGCCTTCACACACACTATCAGACTATTCTCAAGTACAGGAAACTTAACACTGTGCCATTCCAGAAAGGCTCAGATAAACTACAGCAGGTAACTGTTATATACTTTGCAACATTTATTATGTTTCTTGATTGATCATTGTTGCATTTGGTTGCTCTATCCATAGTTGATATTTAAGAAGTTAGATGAATGAACAAATTTATGACGTCTAACATGTTAGCCTAGTATATATTCTCTGAATCTTCTTTTCACTTCTTTTTTTTCTTTTTTAAATGTTCTCCAATTTTTTAAGTGTCATAGTCGTGCCCTCATTGCCACAAAGGAGATAATTCCATTGTATTGCATATACTGAGTTTCCTTGTTTGGGTCTGATTAACTTTTGTTGTTGATTTCTCTTACTAGAACTTTCCAGAGTACCTTGTGATTGCTATCAATTAGTTAAATACAGAGTATCGATGTCAAGTATGGCAGAACCTTTTAGTAACTGAGATGCCAGTATTTTACCAATTTTTTCATCTTCATTTTGAAAGTTTGATCACAGCACCCTATACAAATATTTCTCAGGGAATGAGACTAAAACCAAACATACATACATTTTGTTCGTCCTATATCTGTAGGAGTTATATTCTCGTTTTTATATGTTGTATACCTGTAGGCATGCAGGTAAAAGAACCCTCCTGTATGGTATAGCTCTATACAGGAGGACGCTGTCACCAACCACTGCAGCTCGGGCCTTGTAGCTCTATGCTGGGTTAAGGCTGTCAGTAGTTGAAGAATTTAAAACTAAGTCGTCACTATACAACCTTTTCCTAAGCACTGCACCTCAGTGCAGTCATCGTCTTTATAGGCAGACAGCCATTATTATAGTTATGTATTATATGTGTAGGCGTTGTTCTCGTGGGCGTTAGATGACATCACACTATCACCAGCTGTCAGCTCATTAGTCGATAAGATCTGGAGTGAGGCTGTCGGCGAGATTGAGAGGAATCTGAGTATATCTGTATCCTCATTATCGAGATCCAGCGTAGAGGAGGCTGAAGGTAAGATCAAGGTTGAAGTTTCCAAGTACTTCCGGAATGATTTGACCAGAGTGTGACAAAAGAGATTTATTTTATGTCCAAACAAACATCCCTATAGGGTTCCGGTGATACTAGCATAAATCTGAGTAGATATATATTGTTTATTCAGTCTGAAGAGAACTATTTCCACCCATTTATCCAGAGATCATCAAAGTAGCGACGATAGAAAATATCTCGTTATTAAGAAATTTAGGCAGGGAGATTAATAAAAGGTCGATTGAAACAAAAAATGAAAGAAAGTAGTTTCAATTTTTATTACAACTATGATTTGATGACTAGTTTGAAAACACTCTGTGAGCAGGTGTTACGTGGGTAAAATAACATTTCTCTAGCAATACCCTTGGCCAGAGAACCTAGGAATTTGAATAGTAGCTATACTCTATAACATGCCCTATTGTGAATAAGATTTCATGTATGCCTCCCTTTTTTCATCTCATTTCAGGAATCTTGGTTGAGTTGAAGGGCTTGTTGACAAAAGAACGTAACCGTAACGAGGAGGTATCGATGAATCAGCTGAAAAATGACTTCAATAACACTCTACCATTCAAGAGTCATAAGGACATCCGATCAATGAGTGATGTCACGAAGTACCTAAATGTTATTCAGGTGAGTGACTATAGATCACTTTGAGTTAGAATCGTTTGATTTTACATTTAAATTTTCTACAATCTAGCTGGCACGCCATTTATTTCAGGCAGGTCCTTGTGGAACAGGACTGAAAATTCTATGTATACACACCCCATATGCAGTTAAAAGTCCCCCCCCCCCCCCTTTCCCCTCTGCATCTTATAAATAAAAAGTAGCCCGATTTCCAGCCAGCAAGATTATAGATTATAGGGCGTCTACCTGTAATCTAGAGGGGATAACCCTCACCACATTGAAGACTGAAGATGCACTTACGCTACAGATTTTCCCATCAGATTAGTTAGTCAGGTTTTACTTTTATATTGTTATATTAGCTATCATTTAGAGAGCAACCCAAAATTTGCATTCTGTAGCATTGGCACAAAACACAGATTTTTTAGTTGCTCCCAATAATAAACTTATATGTAAGCAATTATGCTGACCAAATAATCTAGTGTAAAAGCACCTTTCAACCTAGATCACCGAGATGAGGTCTTACCAGCTTACGCACATGATAACATGCATCTTATTTCGGATATTAATTGATTATTTTTGACAGCTGATGTATGACATGCTGAGTGTTGGCGAAGCTACAGATTGGACACTGAAAGCCACAACAAAGAACAAGCTTCGCTCGCTCAACTGTCACATCGAGCTGATGTCACCTGACAACATGTACAATTATCACAATACAGTCGAGCACTGCAGGTTTGTAAAACTCAACCACTTCTGACCTCACCAGTGGGGAAATCAAAAATCATTTTTTATTTTAGTATTTATTATAATTACGTTGTTTTTACAAGTGCTTATTCTCTTAAATTTCAAGAAGAATTAGGTTTTTAAAAAGTGACTAAAATATACAAAGCGGCTTATCAGATAGTTCGAAACTAGAGATATGACAGCTCGTTCAGCACTCTGAGTCCCCGACAGCGGAGAGTGCTGCCAAGGGAACAGAAGGCAAACAATCAACTTCCATCTAGCTCCCACAGGCGAGCCGCCAATGTATACACGTATACACCAGAAGACTGATAATCATTGCTCATTTGTTTTGACATGACCTTGACAGATCTGGAAACCCCTAACTGGATCGACATCTTTCTATTAAATACTGTAATTCCAAATTGAGACATTTATCCCTGGCCGCAGCCACAATCAAAGACCATTAAGTCATTTATTCATCCAGATATCTAAAATAAATCTCCCGCACATTAAAGACTATTTAGAATTAATGACTGAGTTACTGGAAATATGCTGTGGAAGGGAACGACTGAACCCCTTGTTTAGCAATGTCACAATGTTGGCGATTGAATTCATTATTGATCATGGTAATATTAATGGGTGATGATCTGTAAACTTGTCTTATGCAAAAGTGCCATAATTCATCTACAGGGAGGAAGCTGATGATATTGAAGTATTGAATATCTATCAAGTGACTAGACCATCTGAGAGTCGATTTAAGGAAGGATGGAATCACCTCTTCCATGCTTCCAGGCCAGAGAACTATCTTGGCATCCTTTCCAGGTAGGAAAAAAGATAGGCCATTCACAACGTCTTTACAACATCTTCACAACGCCTTCACAGCGTGTTCACAACGTTCCCGCATATAGAAAAACTCACATTCATTTTCGTTTCATTTATAGCCTTGCTACCCTGTGATACCTTGTGAGAACCCTTGATGTTACTCGTTTTGTTATTCTCTATCAGTACAGGTCTACCAAAGTTTTGTCAGATTTGCATAGTAAAAATTTCAAAGCTCTACTCGGCTTGAATTATTGATGGTAGGAAGAGTGCCTTTTATAATATAAGGGAATGTAACGCTCATTCTCTGCACCATGATGTCACTGTCTCCCAGAAGTGCTTGTTTCTTGTATTGCACATCCTTTAGACTGTGACATCATAGTGCAGAGAGTGAGTTACCTCATAAGTAATTGCCTGACTATAACATGCTTTGGTGTTTGGGTAGTCTTAGACTGGCAATGCGGATGAGGCGTGCACAGTTAGCGAGTATACCTTAAGCTCTCGCCTATCTCATCTTCAATCTGTGATTTTCTTATTCCGTGTAATTAGAGGTTTGATGATGCCTAAGCATGTGGTCGATGATTTGGGTGGGAAGAGAACTGATGCTGGAAATCTTGGAGCCGGAATCTACTTTGCTGACAAGTTTAGGTATGTGGTATTTTGAAGACAGAAGTGTTTTTTTCTCGGAGTTGGTGATTATGGCTTTCACTCCTGTAACCACAGTCACAGTTATTAGAATAACGTCACAGTAACTTGTATAAACTTTAATATAGCAGGAATTCTAGGTCAGAAACAGTTACAGGCATATGGAAGTTGCTATAATGTAAAACTTTTTGCATAGTCTTTGATCCTTATTTATTTTTTCACAGCACAAGCAATGGCTACACAAAGCCGTTCTCAGATAACACACGGCTGATGCTGCACTGTGAAGTGGTGACCGGTGCTGAATATGAGACCAGAGTAAGAATGCCTGACCTTACAGTGCCCCCTAGTGGGTACGACAGCGTGAGGGCAAAAGGCTCAACTGCTGACATGGCTAGCGAGTTTGAGGTAAATGATCATTAATCAGCATTTTGCCTAACATTAGGAGATTGTCTTGACAATCTGATTGCTAACCTGTTTCCTTGCTTTATGTAACAGTCAACGAGTAAAATACGCCATAGCATCAACAAGGAGTTTGTTGTAGTCACTCGTATATATATATTTATTTTTTTTGTATCTAGCTATAAAGAAACATTGTAGATCAAGAGTAATAATTGTTCAAAATGAAGTAAATAAAAGCATGGGTCAGCCAGATAGCCTGTGACTAGAGTGGCGGCATACCCTCCAACTTATTACAACAAAAAATCAGACAAACATCATGAAGAGCCCACACACATCATAAAAACGATTATATTCGCGATTGTCTAACAATACTGAGCTTTTTGTTGACTTACATCCATGATTTCATCCCCCGCCCCCTCCTGCCTGCTGAAAAGTGAGCAAGTCTCTAAGTTAAACTTCCAATCTTTTTACAGAATAATGAGGATTGTGTGTATTCTACTGATGCGCAGCGTATAAGATATATCATAGAGTACACAACCGCTGGGGACAGAGCTAGAGGAGTTATCCCTCCTCTCCTGACGACGCTTCCTGAGGAAAGTGAAACTGAACCTGCCAACAATCACAAGTCAGCTCCTATAACAGGTGAGCTGCGCTGTCATTATTATTTATTAATATGTTAACACCATAGTATACACCCATAAACATATAAATATTTATATGTTTATGTATACATCTTATAATAATTATATTAGTAGTAGTTATTTTCAAGACGGTTGACACTCAATTCCATATTGGATAAATAGATGGTTGAGTGTCTTGATTGTAGGTAAAGGCCCTATGGAAAAAAAATTAAATTTTTGATACTTTGTTCACTGTGGTTGCAAATTCTTTTAGGTTTTATTGTAAATACGTTCTGCCAGCTGGCACTTGTATCTTGTATATGGAGCCAAACATGTCAAAGCCCATTGTTATTAGGTTATAACAACTCTTGACAGCGAATGTTTCGACACAAAATACCTCACATAAATCCATCTCTATGTTTCTTTCTTGCATAGATGACATTAGTGGAAGGAAGGATGCCCTGTTGGACATCTTACCAGGATTACAGGCTGATGGGGATAAGCCCGTACCACTTAAGAGTATCAATGTTATAGCTAGTCTTGTGGACTTGGCGGCAGAGGTATGAGTGATGTAGTAGTATAGGTGAACTTAAATATATGCAAACCTAAATATATGTGATTTTAACAGTATGTGGACATTTTTACTTGTGAGCTTTTATATATGAACCGTCCATTAGTTCAGCTTCCTTTTTGAGTGATCTGGCCTGTATCACTTCATTGAAGGACAAAGCTTTTGTCTGTAGCTGCAATCAAATATATCAAAATCAAATTAACTTATTCATTTTGAAGGTGACGGTACTGCAGGAGTATTTTAATAGCAGTGATGAGGCGATCGAAGCTAAGTTTGTATTCCCCCTCACTGAGATGGCCGCTGTGTGTGGATTTGAGGCTTATATCAATGACAAACACATCGTTGGTCAGGTTAGCAATAAGTTACAAACATGGACACAATAATATATTTCTGATTATTCAGTATCAATAATACTAATGTATGCCAAGATAAAACCGATTTAAATTTCAAAAGGCTCGAAAATATCACGCGAGTATAATTTCACATGATGACATGCACAAGATTTGGCCATAAAAGACCCAATTTTTAGTTTGCGAGCACGTCCTCTCGCTTAAGTTAAGTTGATTAATCATAGTCTGCTCATAATCAGTTTTTTTGGGAATTTTTGGTTTTACGCTTAGAAAATGTATCATTCATAACATATTCTTTGCTTTCCATGTGCCACATGTCACACATGTCACATCTATCACATATGTCACATATGTCACAATCTGTTCATTAATTCAGGTGAAGGAGAAAGAGACTGCACACAGAGAATACAGAGAGGCTGTCAGTAAAGGTCATGGTGCTTACCTAATGGATCAGGACAAGGAAAGACCTGTAAGCTATTGTCAAATGATTAGTGTCCCATACTGTATCTTATATCGAATTGTGCCATAATACATCTGGCTGAAAATTGTCCCCTAATATACCTTCTTTAGAATTGTCCTATAATGCAGCTAGTCTAGAATGATCACATAATGCTCCATATACAGTTTTCCCAAAATGCACATTGTCTAGACTTGGCCCACAGCACACCTAATCTAGAATGGTCACATAATGCTCAATATATAGATTTGCCCCATGATTCACCTAATGTAAATTTTTCCCATGATGGCATAATGCATGGTTAATAAAATATCCGATTCATCTCACATCAGCACGTCAGAACATATAAAAATATGATATCAGTTATCTGAACAGCAAACAAAACAAAATCAGATCCCTCTTTAATTTTGGATAAGTCAAAACTTGATTTTGTACCAGTAACCTTCTGTAGATTGTGATTCTGACTTTGCTTTACTCATAAGTTCCCTTCATTCTTCTTAACTCTGTGTATTTTTATTATAGGATGTATTTACAGTGAGTGTTGGCAACCTACCGCCCCGCTCTCGATGTGTCATAAAGATCATCTATGTTTGCGAATTAGCAGTGGAAGATGAGAAGTTGGTGTTTGAACTTCCCACCAACATCGCTCCGTGGAATGCCACACAGGCGCTGGCCCAAAGCACACAGGTATTGCTGAATATTAACTAGATCCTTTTGTGTCTGAGTATAATGTACCAAAGCTGGTTATAGTGCGTCTTTGGTCTGTTTTTTTGTGTGTCGGGTTCAGTCAAATGCGGGCGCTTATGATGAATACAATATGTTTTCTTAATGTAAATGAATGTGTGGTCGGAAACACATCAACACGCTCGGCAGCTTTAGTTGAAGTCATCAAAAGAGTTTCCAGTCATTGTGAAAAAAAAAGGATGCAGATGTGTCTCGTTGGTATAGAGCCCCTCTCAACCACCACTATCCTGCCTAACTTGCTGTCTGGGCATTTAGACTAGCTGTATGGGCAGATATACTAGCTGTATAAGCTGATAGACTAGCTATCTGGGCGTGTAGTGTAGCTGTCTGGGCATGTAGTCTGGCTTTTGTCGTGTTATTTTTGATGCGGGTCATGACCAATCTTATGTGGTCTTGCTCGGTCTGAGGACATGCTTTTTACTTATTTTTGTATCAAAATTATGAGTGTTGTCGCTTACATTACAGACGACGGTCGGTGAGGTCAAGATGGATCACGACACAGTGAACAAAGTCATATGTGGTATGGTTTTGTCCGTACAAATGCCGTTTGATATTAGAGAGATCAACTGCCTTACCCACAAGACTGATATAAAGGTTGGTTTTTTACTGAATTGCCACCTTTACTGGATGCCCTGTTATAGATTCTTTCAGGAAAGAGCCATACAGAAGAAAACACTAGCCAGGTCTTGGTATGGTTAAAATAATTTATATTTAGAAACAATTATAACAACAAAACTAGCTGCATGGCAAAGATAACTTATGTGTATAATTTATCTTAAATTTTGAATACAAAGGTGCAGAGGTTCCAACTTCAAATAGTTTGTTAACACGATTTATTGCTATACTGTATGTAGAAAACAGCCACACAAGCCATGGTGAAGATGAGAGATGATCAATCATTGGACAGTGGGTTTACACTGACCATGACCTTAGCTGAGATCCACGTACCGAGAATGATCAGAGAAAACCACCCAGATGGAACAGGCCTGCAGGTAATATATAACTATTTCATTTGTAGGCAAATCCAAATCACTCGGAGTAGGAGGTGGCTCAGTTGGTTAGAGCGCCGGTCTTCAGTGTAGTGTATTCAACTTACATGAGATATGCTGAGGTGTCCAGTATTGGTGCAACTTCTTTGTCTTCTATCTTTCTCTTCTCCTCTCTAAGACAGCGTGATTATTAATGCCTCTTTCCCGGATGTAGCCTGAGTTCTTATGCAGCACTCTTATCTCTCTTTCCCTATTTACTACCTGCAGTCTATTATACCTTGCACTACATTCAGCACGCAAGTGTTGAAGGTTGTCGGTTCGATTCCCGCTGCAGTCCACTGACTACTGGGGATTGTTGCTCCGACCTGCCAACAAACTGAGAGCAATTTGGCGCTGACATTGCGGCCTAGCCCTTTAAGGCACCCCCATCTCGCCGCCCATTCTTCGGGATGCGGTGAGAAATGAAACCTTGTGATAATAACCAACGATTTTAACCAACATTGCTTGGTCTGACCTCATGATATACTCTTAAATTTATGGCTTGTTAGAGCATAAAACAAATCATGTAGCCTGGTATCTTCAATAGGAATTCGGTGTGAAAACCTGAGCTCAGATCAGAGGGGCAAGCACATGTTAGGTATTTAGCCCAAGTTGACTCAGAGATACAAATCCTAATAGTGTAGTCTCTATGTCAGTTAATTCATATCTGCAATGAGTTTGCATAAAAAAAACTCCATCATGTTCTATTGCTTTCTTGTCTTAGCACATTGTTGATTATGTTTGAGTTGCTAGTTAGCTGGAAACCAACTTTTTTCCAAATGCAGGTGAGTCAGGCTTTCAATTTTGGAACTCAAAACACTGCATCAATTCGATGGCTCCTGGGAGAAGTTAACCGACCTGTATTGAAAGGTGCGAGACGCAAAGTATTGTATATGTGCACGTTTATTTTTAGGCATGTATGCTGACATTCTATCCAGAGTTTGACTGTGAAAGTCAGAATAATTATGAGATGATTATTCTTCTGGACATGAGTAACTCTATGTCTACAGATGACGTCATCAGTGTTAAGAAGATAGCCCTAGTTCTGCTCAACTCCATCAGCTCTATGGCTTCTTTTAATCTGATCATTTATGGCTCAAGTAAGTCAAAGTCTTCGCCTAATGTTAATCTGTACATAAAAGTCTCACACAGGTGTCCCACTCCCAAGCTAAATGGTTGATTGCATATTTAAAAAATGTATAATAAAATTGTCTGCATGTTTTAGGTGTTCAGTCATGATCAAGTATGATCATCACACATAAACAATTGGCAAAATTTAAGGCAATGCCAAGCCCCATTTTTACCAGAATTTTTGTGCTGACATATAATCTTTGTTTTCAGCATATACCGAGCTGTTTCCAAAGTCTTTAATCGCAACTAAGAGTAGAATCAAGCTGGCCCAGTCGTTCATCCAGGTAAGTTCTAGCCGCAGAATAGAAATGAATAATGGACTGTCAAAAACTTTAAATTTTGAGAATTCTTTGAGATTGGATCTCTCTTTTGTTGTAATTGAGCTCTGAGTATGTTGCTATATTATAAGATATATCTCAGGAACACTGCTCATAAACAACAACGCTGAGATTCATGATAAAAAGTTTTATTGAAAAACAACAGAAACAAGTTTTACACTGCAAAATATTTCAATGTTCGATTTGACCAACTTAGAATGTGTTTGTAGGACTGCGTCCCGAAACAGGGAAATACCAACCTACTGACACCTTTACAGAACCTGTCGCTGCTGTCAGACCAGTGTCGACATCGTAACATTGTCGTTATATCGGATGGTCACATGACCCATTCACAGTCTACATTACAGGCTGTCAGTGACATGTCGGGTACTGTCAGATTATTCACTCTGGCTGTCAGGTGAGTCATGTCACAGTCAGCTTATCTTGGTTACAATTCAATAGCAAGTTGTTGTCTCAGCGCTACTAATGATCTGAAATGTCGACGTCAGGTCATGATGTGCTCATAGGTCACGTCAGTTTTGAGTTGATTGTTCATATTTGTGTATTCGTATACTTTAGTGAATTTAACAGTCAATACTCGCTCAACACTTCTTGTGAAACATATAGGCTATATACACAATGCCAGCGCTATGATCATGCAGATCTTGAGTAGCTCTTTTTGACAGATGGTTCTAGCATCACTCTTTAAAATATCTTGGTCTGTGACATAGTTTGGGACTAATTGTAGTGCTGATGCCAACAGATATGCCATGAGGGAATTGGCGAGACTCGGCTCTGGAGTATCCGAGTATTTCAACCCAAAAGCTAAATCCAAGTGGTCGAAACAGGTACAAGTGCTCTTTAAACCCTAGAGTATTTGTATTCAGCAATATTCTAACAACGTTATTTTCAAACCTGGAAAGAAAATGAGATTTTTGGTGTTAAGCCATGAGTAGGCTGTGGTTGTGATCATCAACTCCATTTGGTGTTGCTGGTCTCACTGTTTTCCAATAAAACAACAATAATCTTAGGAAGATTATTGCTCATAGTATCAATTCAACTTCTGCGGCTATTTTTCTGATATTCTGAGTGTGAATATTTTTAAGTGATAGAAAGTGACAGAAACAGGTTTTTGGTATCATTTAGGAGTTCTCAGCCTATTTTAGACTGGGTACTTTAGAATGTTACCAGAAATCTGATTCTGTCACAATAGCTTTAATTATTTAAAATCGCTACTTTTACTGTGCAAGTGATTTGTATGTTTCCAGATCAAAGGAATCGTTGAGAAAGCCGGGCAACCATTGTTGTCGCAAGTCAAAGTTATATGGCAAGAGCAGGACACCGATTTCCCTGATCCAATACAAGCTCCAGTCTGTGTTCCTTCGCTGTACAATGGTAACAGGGTTGTGGTGTATGGATTCACCTCCGATAACTGCTTCATGGTGAGAAATGTAGAATTAAGGCTAAGTCGATCCTTTAAACTACCCTAGAGGAATAAACATAAGCTGGTGCTTAGTTTATCTACTGTGGGAGTGAATGAGTTTTACGATTGCAGTGATAAATATGATGTATTATGTAACTCTTACCTCTATCTCATTGAAAACACATCCCTGAATTATAACAATCATTGTGTAGATATATGTAGTCTCGTTTCTTCCTTGTAGGCCACATTGAAGGCTGTTATTGATGGACAAGAGGTGTCTACTGTGGTGTATGCCTCCCCTCTCTCAGCCAGTACAGGGCTCACAGTTCACAGGCTTGCAGCTAGGGCTGTGATTCAAGACTGGGAACATGGCTGCTTATCTGCTGATCCCATTGAACATGTGGTAAGATTTGATTTATACATGAGATGACAATGTGACATTACAGTATGACATGACTTTGTGATTTAACATTGTGACATGAAATTGTGACATGACATTATGACAAGACATTGTGACAGCAAATTGTGACATGACATTGTGACAGCAAATTATGTCAACATGTTGTGATACAACATTGTGACATTACACTGTGACATGACATATATATTGACATGATATTGTGACAAAACATTGTGAAATGACAGTGTGACATGACGTTGTGATATGTATATGTCTCAGTGATATTCCTCGTGTTTCAGACAAAGAAGAAAGCCTCTAAGAGAGCTATAATAGAGATGAGTAAGGAATACTCTATAGTGACTCAGTTCACCAGCTTCGTAGCTATTGAGGAACGGGACGAAGAGGAGAAGATGAAACTAGCACAAGGACCAGACAGCACAGGTAGTTTGAGCTTCCTATTAATAAAACAAAAATCATGAAAGTTAAGACTAACTTATCCCCACCATGCAAAAAAAAGAAAAAAAAAAGAAAATGTGGGTTAAACTGCAAGTTTTTGTCTCTGTCCAAAGACTGAGAAATAAAGGTGCCTTAAGTTCGCAGCTGCCAAATTCGGCGCCAAGTTGCTCTCAGTTTGCAGGCAGGTCGGAGCACACCTGGGGCGTCAATTGCGCCAAGTTTTAAATCTAGCCGATCTCCTATAATTTATTGTCGATATGATTCCAGGTTGAAGTTGCGTTCTGGGAATTTTGTGTTGATGAGATGTCATTGGGGTATTAAATCAACATTCAGACATGGCCTTAAATTAGCCATGCATGGGTTGATTTAAGACCAGAGGTTGTCCTACCTATCAGTGAGTAGGGTGGTGATATCAAAGTAGTCAATGTTATGCTTCATGTTAGTGATTGTTGCCTAATATCAGTAAGGATATCCCATAACTTCTCATGGCCTTCAATATCAGAAATATACCCACTCACAGATGATTGGGCTTAAACGATCCTTGAAAAAATACTCTTGGTGTTATACCCTTACCTTCCTCTATTTGCACTGTGTTTTTAATTTCCTTTAGGGCCAACAGTTGAAAGCCTCCTGGATAAACATACAACAGATTTGCTGCCTTACATGGCATATGGAGCTTCGGGTGGTAAGTGCTTTGTATCATCAGACTTATATCGATAAATATATATCTGGATGGGTCAGGTGGGCCAAAGGTTAAACGTGCGTACTTGGGATACATGATGTCTTAGTTCAATCCCCGAGCCAGCAGACATACTCAACTTGGTACTGGTACAGTGTTCATTGCTGCCAGGTCTCTGCAGAATGGGGCTTAAAGTACCCAAGGTCCACTGTACGTTTGCATATCCTGCATATAGAAGAAAGATCCCCCTCTGCCTCTTCATTATAAAAAGTAGCATGGCTTGAGAACTATGTGTCTTAACACCTGTACTCTAGAGGGGATAACTCTTCCCGCAGCGAAAACTTTGAATTATATTATTATTTAACAACTACTCATACACGCTTAGAATTTAGCACGATTACGCGGCGACAGATAGACATCCAACTTACTCTCAGCAATTGATAACTTTGGTTATGAAATAACAACTTAACCTTTGGAACATTCTGATCTCAACTAAAATTTGTAGCTTTTGATATTCACAAGACAACAAGACAAGTTTAATTTTTCCTCTTTAAAGCCTGGTACCCATCAACTGTATAACTGTCCCAAGAACTCATCTGCGATCATGCACTACTACTTGTGCATTGCTGTGATTGATGGGTACAAAATACACAGAGATCGTGCGTTTACAAATACCTTCGCACGAAAGTAGAATTGATTCTACTTTCGTGCGACATGTTGTGCGATATGTTGTGCTGCATTTTGTGGAACCCACAAGTTCTTTAATGATTGCCAGTGCAAAATCTTAGAAATTCCTGAGATTAAAAAAGCACATTGGTGGGTACAAGGCTTAATGATTCTATATTGTCTACATTTTCAGCAACAGGCACTATAGAAATCAAAATCAGAACTTTGACTGGTAGAACTTTCCCTGTCCTGGTAACAGCAAATATGACCGTGGAACAACTCAAATCGCAAGTGATGGAAATGGAAGGGATTCCAAATGATCAACAGAGATTAGTATTCGGCGGAAACCAGGTTAAGAAAATAATTTAGCTAAAATGACATGTTTTGGCTAACCATATAACATGGTTGAAAAATAAAAATTTTGATTGCATTGTGTCATCTGTAATAAAGTTAGAAGAATTGGGTATTTGTAGGGACAACACCACTTTTCCAGCGTATTTATCCTCGTAGTGATTTGAAATTTGGACTCGCACATTATAAAATAGACAGGTTTCTGAGCTCTGATTTAGGCCTCAATTTGGAATTGTCCTCTCTCCGGTGCTGAAAAGAGGGTTATCTTGAAAACCGCTTTTAATAGGATAAAAATTATTTTTGATTCAGAATCTGCAACATTGAAAACTTATAAGGACATAGTTTGGGTAATAATTTCAGTATTTGGATAGTAAATTATAGCATTTTCCGCCTGTTTTCCGGACAATTTGGCAGAATCTTTCATGAGTTAATCACTTAAATTAAGATTTATCAACATTAAAGCCTCCAATGATTTGGAAACCCTGTCTCACAAGGTTTTCAATGGTGCAGACTCTGAATCAAAAATCGTTTTTATCCTAACATTAGCGGTCTTCAAGATAACCCTCTTTCAGCAGGTTTTTCCTATGCGGCGTGGGTTAAAAGTACCAAACTGGAGAGAGGACAACTACGAATTGAGGCATAAATAAGAGCTCAGAAAACTGTCTATAGCATGGAGAATCCACATGTTAGGTTTTAGAAACTCACAGAGCTCTGTTGCCCTACCAAAAACATTTTTCATCCCTCCCCTTCCCATCAAAAGTTTTGATTTTTTTTAAATGTGGGTTTTTAGTGTGAGTATATAATGTGAGTATATATTAATATATATCTGCATATTACTACAGATTAATGATATATGTATAGGGTAATCACAAATATTATTAATTAACAGCTAGAAGATTCTCGTGAGCTGGGAGAGTACGGAGTTAAGAATGATAACTCCCTACATTTGGTGTTACGTCTGCGCGGTGGTGAAGGACCAAGTGAGTCCTTTATTCCTTATTCAGGGCTGGAAGTCAAGCGGGGGCCGGGCTGTCGGGTAGGGGGGCAAGATCTTGGGGAGGGGGCTCAGACTACATTGGAAGCATTAGGATCTTAGATTGACGATATCGGTTGCAAATCAAATTGTTACACATGGTATGTTATATACGGTTAATACACTGCCATAGCTAAGTGTATTTATCTGGATATTATTGTGCATTTTTCGCGCTACCCATGCATTTTCGTGCATTTTTTTTCAATACTCTTTTTCCTTCCTGTTAGGATATTTTTGTTGATAATGTCTCATAATGCATATACCTAGGAGGAGTTAAGTATTTGCAGGATAAATGGCTCAAAACCGTGAAACTTCTGGCTTGCTAAAATATCATCAACCTCTTAACTTTGTAGAAACTGCGACCTTAGCATGCAAATATTTGTGTGAGCTGATATTAAGCCACACCTGAACAACTGACCTATGGCCAATATTCACTAGTTTAGGATAATCAGAATATGTCAATGGACGTTCAAAGGACACAACTCGTTTAGTTAAATTGAGAAGATGGTACCCAGGTAAACTCCTTTCAAAGTTTCGATTTGTTCAAGCTGTTGACTGTGTGATTTGTTTTATATCTCTAGGCCCGGCTGTTCGCGCAAGTTCGAGTTCAGGTTCAAGGTCAAGGTCAAGTGAATCTGATGGTACTACATATGATGGTGCCTTTTTTGATGATTCAGATGACTGTGATGAGTCAGATGAATGGGATGATTCAGATGAGTGTGATGATACGGCTCCAAAAGTCAGTTGATAAATTTTCCAATAATTCATTCATCATTATTATCATAGAACACTTAAGATTTTGTGACAGAACAAGACACTCAAATTCATACGAAAACTAATAATGCCTCATGGACAAAATAAGCAAAAGTGTTCGCTATGCTATTGCTATTTTTTGCAGCCACTTCAGCTCAGTGGAAGATAGGGTGTCCCGAAACAACTGGCCTTTGACTAATATGATTTAGTCGGAGCTGAATCTTCAAATATGCTATCAAATGTAGCTCCTACAGCGTTTTAATATTAATTTTTAATTTATATAATATTTAATTTTGATATCTAGTCAGATTTATATCCGACATTAAAATGTTACCCCTTGACCATTGTATTTTTTTTACTTAACTCCTATTTTTAATTTTTAGGAGGAAGAAGCAAAGATAACGAATTTCAAATGTTCGGCTGTTGATCTATTTGGTGAGATCATACCGGACGACGAAGGCTTTGACCTGGAGACTAGAAAGTCAGCACCAGCAACAGGAGCGGTGGTAAGTTCGGTTCCAAAAATGTTCCATGGACATTATTAGCAAACTTTACGGCCGAATATATTATCATCTCAAATGTGAAGAGCTTTGTGAAAATATATCGTAACGGTTATTAGCCAAGTGATTAATCTTACATTCATTATTTATTATCTTATTATTATATTATATATTATTATAATCACAATTGTTAACAATCATTTATTGTTGAAGAGCTTTGTTAAAAAAATACCATCACAATTATTTTACTTGGTTATAGCTTAATCTTTTTCCATTCAGTGTTCCCGTTTGCTTACCTGGTATTTATTAAGAGGCAGATACAGTTTCTTATTGGTACATTGTGTTCTTTTTGCGTATATGGGTGTTTCTCATTTGGAATAGGGCGGCTCCATATCTGATGACTCGGAAGATGACGAAGGCTTTGATTTTTTTTCCGCTCCGAGAGCTGCTGCAAAATTTGTTCCCCTTTCTCAGTCTATATCTGATGACTCGGACGACGACGAAGGTTTTGACCTGGATTCTGCTCCGAGAGCTGCTGCAAAACTTGTTCCCCTTTCTCAGTCTATATCTGATGACTCGGACGACGACCTCGAAAGTTATGACCTGGATTCTGCTCCGAGAGCTGCTGCAAAACTTGTTCCCCTTTCTCAGTCTATATCTGATGACTATGACGACGGCTATGTCATGGATTCCATTCCGGTAAGAGCTAAGAGGGTATTATGTTCTTCAAAGTTTTCAAGTTTTAGTTTTTTATTCTAAATTTGAATGGATGTGAGTTATTTTCTCCATGGTGTTGACAAGAGTTAATGCTTACAGTGCATGATAAAAAATGACTCAAAGAGGATATTATTAAAATGTGATGTAAAATGATGGTTTTGAACTTACATAGCCCCGGTTTAAGAATATTGTTGCAGCGAGATATGGGGTCTACTATGATTTCTGAAAATACAATGATAAGAGAATGTGTTGGATCATCAGCTATTTTCTCTTGCTTGTGTTCATTGAAAGGAGTATTAGCTGGAAATTCAGCTAGGTGAACAAGAGAAATGGCCACAACCTCTCAAAGTAGAACATAAGTGTTATAAATATGATTGCATGAAGCATATCATTGTATCACAAACTAGTATGTATATTTTAGTCTCATATCAGCGTTTTCTCTTCATAGGTCGCAACATGTAGTGTGCTCAGAAAGGAAGAACCAAGAGAAGAGGCCAGAAAATCACCACCAGCAACAGGAGCGGTAAGTTCAGTACCAGAAAATATTCCATTGACAGCTTTATCAATCAAACTTTGCTGCCGAATAAACTATCATCACAAATGTGAAGAGCTTTGTGAAAATATATCGTAACGGTTATTAGCCAAGTGATTAATCTTACATTCATTATTTATTATCTTATTATTATATTATATGTTATTATAATCACAATTGTTAACAATCATTTATTGTTGAAGAGCTTTGTTAAAAAAATACCATCACAATTATTTTACTTGGTTATAGCTTAATCTTTTTCCATTCAGTGTTCCCGTTTGCTTACCTGGTATTTATTAAGAGGCAGATACACGGACGACGACAAAGGTTTTGACCTGGATTCTGCTCCGAGAGCTGCTGCAAAACTTGTTCCCCTTTCTCAGTCTATATCTGATGACTCGGACGACCTCGAAGGTTATGACCTGGATTCTGCTCCGAGAGCTGCTGCAAAACTTGTTCCCCTTTCTCAGTCTATATCTGATGACTCGGACGACGACGAAGGTTTTGACCTGGATTCTGCTCCGAGAGCTGCTGCAAAACTTGTTCCCCTTTCTCAGTCTATATCTGATGACTCGGACGACCTCGAAGGTTATGACCTGGATTCTGCTCCGAGAGCTGCTGCAAAACTTGTTCCCCTTTCTCAGTCTATATCTGATGACTATGACGACGGCTATGTCATGGATTCCATTCCGGTAAGAGCTAAGAGGGTATTATGTTCTTCAAAGTTTTCAAGTTTTAGTTTTTTATTCTAAATTTGAATGGATGTGAGATATTTTCTCCATGGTGTTGACAAGAGTTAATGCTTACAGTGCATGATAAAAAATGACTCAAAGAGGATATTATTAAAATGTGATGTAAAATGATGGTTTTAAACTTACATAGCCCCGGTTTAAGAATATTGTTGCAGCGAGATATGGGGTCCACTATGATTTCTGAAAATACAATGATAAGAGAATGTGTTGGATCATCAGCTATTTTCTCTTGCTTGTGTTCATTGAAAGGAGTATTAGCTGGAAATTCAGCTAGGTGAACAAGAGAAATGGCCACAACCTCTCAAAGTAGAACATAAGTGTTATAAATATGATTGCATGAAGCATATCATTGTATCACAAACTAGTATGTATATTTTAGTCTCATTCAGCGTTTTCTCTTCATAGGTCACAACATGTAGTGTGCTCAGAAAGGAAGAACCAAGAGAAGAGGCCAGAAAATCACCACCAGCAACAGGAGCGGTAAGTTCAGTACCAGAAAATATTCCATTGACAGCTTTATCAATCAAACTTTGCTGCCGAATAAACTATCATCACAAATGTGAAGAGCTTTGTGAAAATATACCATCGCAATGGTTATTAGCCAAGTGATTTATCTTACTTCATTCATTTTAATAATATGTAATGTAATTATAAAATATTTTATGATATTCATTATATTATCTTATTATTATCATATATATATTATTATTTTTAGGTGTCTATCTAATTGATATTTTATTATTATTTTAACTTACTATTATATATATAGTATTATTGTTAGGTGTCTATCTAATCGTTATTATATTAACTTATTATTTTATTATATATTATTACTGTTATCTGTCCATCTAGAATAATTTTTTTTTCTTTACTTCAGATGACACAACACAGCGCTAGTAGAGTACGCGCAGTAAATTTTTCCGGAACTTTGGATGAGGAGCTCTATGATGATGGGGAGCTCTATGATGATGGGGAGCTCTGTGATTATGAGGAGCTCAGTGATTATGAG
Source organism: Membranipora membranacea (assembly GCA_914767715.1). Lineage (NCBI taxonomy): Eukaryota > Metazoa > Bryozoa > Gymnolaemata > Cheilostomatida > Membraniporidae > Membranipora > Membranipora membranacea. Next base: position 3,099,404 of record OU612073.1, read on the forward strand.
GTGCCCGAGCCTACATATGAAAGGACAAGCTTATCTTTTTCTGCGGATTCCTCAGCACCTAAGGTAAATCACTATGTATCATTCAACAAACTATATTCATGCGCATTTGTCTGTTTGTACAAGCCTTAAATTTTGGTGCTGGGAGATATTGCTAGTGAATACAATGTATTGGTGGCAAATTAGACTGATACTGACCATTGTTAGAACTGGAGCTATCACATTTCGATATTGTATGATTCAACACAGGCAGGTTTATATCAGAGAAATCGATCGATAAATTCCTGTTAATATAGTAGTTGTCTTTCCGTTCAACAGGGTAGACAACTAGGATACAAAAAAGGTCCGATAACATAAGGTCTCACGGGTTGTTTTGTAATATATTATCGGTATCCTAAAAGAGAAACAGCCCTTGTGTGAATCTGCTCACCGATATCCTGACCATATCCCAGAAACTACTATCAAATTCAGCTTAAATATGGCCTATATCGACCCTCTGATATCAACCCATATTGATCAATGTCGTTAGATCGTGAATCACTTTTAAACCTGCTTATACTAACAACACTGTGAACCATAGAAATAGAGCTAAGTGGAAACCTAGACCGCTCTTGGGAGTCGTCCCACTTTTTGCCAATCACCTGTATATAAGAAATCAGTGGTAGGGTTTCTTTCAAAAATGAAATTAGATGCACTTGCTGAGATACTAACCCACTATCCTTACTACTATCTGGGTGTAACAGGAATTTTTTTCTGGACATTGAAATTCATCAAGATAACAGGCTGTCCCTACCAATGATTGTGGTTAACCAGTAATAACAAAAACCGCAAATACTGGTTAGGCATCTATGTATCGATGTCTATGCTGTGAACACATCTTGTATTTTAGCAGCAGCGGCAGCAGCAAGTGCTGAAGGAGAGCACATCCTCTGTAGAAGTGAGACCGAAAATGGGCCAAAAGACAAGTATTAATCCGAATGTAAGTCTATGGTGAATTTTCTTGTGTTTCCCCAAAATAAAAGTCTCCCTCAACAGGGCTTAGTTCTCCACCACCGTGACTGCTATATGTCAACCTCCGCATTGATTCATTTATTTGAATTCTTCGGTTTGTCAATATACAGTGGAAGCTGGTTAATTCAAACTTTATAATTCAAAACTCCTGTTAATTCAGACAAGGAAATTTGGTCCCTTCAACCAGATCTCAATGCATTCTGATGTCACTTAATTCAGACATTGCTTAATTAGAACAAATTTTTGTGGTCCCGAATGGTTTAAATTAAGTGGACTTCACTAAATCTTGGAATAGTGGATATCCATCTTGGGGACTGTAACCTTGCTACAGACAATCTTTAACCTGCTTTCACTATCGCTCTCTGAGGAAGTTTTATTTCTTCTATACCTCAGCTAACAACTCGTAAAGGTGTCGTCACTGAAAACCTACTGGAAAAACTAACTAACTCGATGAAGGACCGAGGGATCACCTGTGCTCCTTCTCTGACAGAACAATCTGAAACACTATCAGCTTACTCACCAACATCCCCTTCATACTCACCAACATCCCCTTCATACGCCCCAACGTCTCCATCATACTCCCCAATGCAAACAATGCAGAAAAAGAAAAGAAAACCGATGAGTGGGAAAGCAGAGGGATTTAGTACTGCATTAGTGGGTGATGCACAGTTCGGATCTGCACAAGTTCAATCGCAATCAGCAGCAGCACCGACACCAGGTGCTGGTTTTGGTTTTGGATCTGCACCAATGGGTGGTGCACTCTTCGGATCTGCACAAGTTGAGTCGCAATCAGCAGCAGCACCGACAGCGGCTGCTGGTTTTAGTTTTGGATCTGCACCAATGGGTGGTGCACTGTTTGGATCTGCACAAGTTGAGTCGCAATCAGCAGCAGCACCGACAGCAGCTGCTGGTTTTGGTTTTGGATCTGCACCAATGGGTGGTGCACTGTTTGGATCTGCACAAGTTAAGTCGCAATCAGCAGCAGCACCGACAACAGGTGCTGGTTTTGGTTTTGGATCTGCACCAACGGGTGGAGCACTGTTCGGATCTGCGCAACAAGTTCAATCGCAATCAGCAGCAGCACCGACACCAGGGGCTGGTGTTGGATCTGCACCAATGGGTAGTGCACTATTTGGATCTGCACAAGTTGAGCCACTATCAGCTGCAGCAGAACGGCCACCAGGACCTGGCTATGGAGGGGGAGCTGCCTCGTTTGGTTCTGCACAACTTCTGCAACAACGGGAGGTTATGGGAGGTATTCAGCAGATGAATGGATCTAGAGTTCAAGAAAGTTCTACGTTAATATCACAAGAATTTTTGGCGACAAATACCAAACCATTATCACGTGGTCCGACCTCTGGTTTCGAAGAAACCTACCAAAGATCAATATCACATGCCTTGACAGACATGACTGGAGTACCACCTCAATCACATCCACCACCTCCCCCATATCTTGCCCATAAAGTTGGTCAAGTCCCAGGTCGAGAAAATATACCCAATAGATTCATGGTCATACCACCACCACCACCTCAAAGAGTTGTACAGCAAGGTATACCACCCCCAACTGGTGAACATGAACATCCCCAACCTCGCCCCAAGAAGGCATTTCAGTCAGAAATGATGGCTCAAATGAGTCCAGCACCTCTATCCCTGGATTTCATGTCACAACCACCATCGCAAGGAGTCGTACAGCAAAGTACATGTATGTCACTTCCTACAGGTGAGCAAGGACATCCACCACCTCCCCCAACTCGTCGACGGCAGGCATTTGAGTCAGAAATGATGGCTCAAATGAGTACAGCACCTCTATCCCAGGATTTCATGTCACAACCACCATCTCAAGGAGTCGTACAGCAGTATGTAAGTGTGTCACCTCCTACTGGTGAGCAAGGACATCCACCAGCTCTCCCATCTCGTCGACGGAGGGCATTTCTTTCCCAGGATTTCAGGAAAACAGCAAGACTTAGGCGTTGTTCTTTCGCAAGAGTGTCTGCTGTAGATAGACCAGGAATCTATGTCAAGGCTACCGCAGGTCAGATATATACCTACAGTGTTAAGTCATGTTACTGTACTTAGGTGATTAATCACCTCTTTCAGCTGATTTAATTGTGATAAATGTGATTTTAGGGTAGCAGAATGAATGATATGCCCTTTTATTGCATTTTTAGTTTCATATATTCTGATGAGGACAATATTATCGAACAAATTTTAGCGATGTTTCTGTTCTCAGGAATCTCACAGTTAATCATTGCTTCAGCTGGCAAGATATTCTGGCCATGCTACCTTGTGATAATTCTTGATTATCCCTGTCAGCATCTGACCTTGATTCAAAAATGCGTAACGATTGGTCAGTTTTGGCGTCATACATAGACATCATTGTCAATTAGCCGTTATTGTGTTTATGTTGGTAATATTTCCTTGGCTGATTATATTGCCATTATAATAAAAAACACAATCTTTCAGACGGCACCCCAGTTTTGAAGATACCATTTGCTGAGGATTTCAATTGGAGGCAAAACCTGCATCTCATCAATGCCAACTATTGTCAGCCAGATCACAAAGTGGATGTGCTTCTTGAATCGGTGAGTCAAAAAGATTTTTCTTATTGTATTCTATTGTATTCATTAACTACGTTTTGTCAACAGTGAAACATGTTCCTAGAGAATAGACATTTTTAATCATAGACTTCATAAAAACCTATAAAGAGGATTTTCGAGAATTTCCTTTACAGTAGATGATAAAGTTCCAACTGTGTTCAAAGGCTACTTTAATGGCCGCAAGGCACCTCAAATTTAACATTCAACATGATCCCAAATACTCCGGGGGCCGTCGGCGGCGAAGGGGGGCAAAAGTCTGGGGGGCTCAGACTATCCCAAATAAGGATGTGCAGCTATAGGTTTAAATCGTAAAACATGGAGGCAAATGAATGTTTGTGCTTGTGCAAACAGTAAGCAGCTGCTGAAGTATATTCCAAGAATCCTTGAGATTACGACCTTACGACATTACAGCATATTAACCTTATGACCTTTAGGCCTTACAACATTATAACCTTACGACCTTACAACATTGTGACTTTTGACCTCATGACATTATTACCTTAAGAAAACGAGAGATAATGATGAGGTTCAGAACATTTCAATTGCCGGACATCCTGCAGGTTAATATAGACTGACCAGCTGCAGAAGGCTGTGAAGTCGTCACATGCGCGTCTGATTGAGAATTTTCTGTTTTAGATTGAGAGTCTCGATCTGAGTGGGTCCTTACTTCGGCGTATAAGTAACGGTGTCCAGGGTTTTAAACTTGAAAACTTGATCTCAGTGTTGATTGAGGCCGGTGTTCTTTCCCTTGGTAAGTAGTCATTCTCAACCAGACATGTCAAGTATTAATATATATTATATATATTATATTATATATATTATTATATTCTGTTCGAAATGAAGCAGTGTAAACTTTTAAAGTTACCCGCGTCACTAAAAAATAAGCTTACAAGGTTTTTTAATCCACACTGATAGTAAATTATCAGTTCCTTTAGTGTTATTTTCAACATAACTCATTTTCTAACCTATCTATTTTCTAACCTATCTCGACTCTTTTGTTTTCAAGGTAAATCGGCAGCAACGGACGTACTGTACTTATTCATGATGCATATAGATAAGTATATGCAGTGCGTCGTTAAGACCTGCAAGAACCCAGATGAGCAGTGCACACTGGTAGACTTTTTTGAGAAACTTTCTCAGCTTCATCGGGATATTGAATGTCATACAAATAAAATGTCACCTCTCATCAAACGTACTATGAAGAGTTATCCCGGAAACAGCATTGTTCAGCGCCTAGAACTGGGCAAAGATTGGCCCGAGGTACTAGTCAATATGATGTCTGACCAAACAAACAAACTGGTAATCAACTTATATGCGTTTTCTCAATGAATATCCTTTTAGCAGTGCAGTAGTGCATCAGTGAGTACCCTTTTAGCAGTGCATCAGTGAGTGTTCTTTAAGCAGTGCAGTAGTGCATCAGTGAGTATTCTTTAAGCATTGGAGTAGAGCATCAGTGAGTATCCTTTTGGCAGTGCAGCAGTGCATCAGTGAGTATCATTTTAGCAGTGCATCAGTGAGTGTCCTTTCAGCAGTGCAGTAGTGCATCAATGTGGCGGGTTTATTTGCTTCAGTTATAGGATAGTTTTTGCCAGCAAATAGTGTTATTATTTACTCCAATAAATTTTTAATATTTTTCTCTGGTGATTCCAGTTATATTTCATATATCTATGGTCACTTCTAGAGTACGCATATTTCCTGAATCTAACTTTAGACTAGAGAGCGTACGCCAATTCTTATTTAAGTGCAATGTTGTAGCAAATTGCCATTATATCTAAATAGCAGTTCCACTCTCATTTGACGAAACATACACTGATGAAATTCCAGACAAAATTTTTATGAAAGTTAAAAAAGATACCAATAAAATGCGAACAAAATGACAATTCTGATAAATAGGTTGCTTAGCAACATTATTTGTTCCTTTCCTGTGGAGTAATGTCAGAGTGCCAGAGTCTCCCTTTTTTCCAATATTTCAAAAAATGATCATATTATATTATATAACATATATTATAGATTATATTATCATTATATGTACACGAATATTTATGGTCAATACGAAAACTTACTTTTCGCTCAGCAATCAGCAACATATGTTGTGTCTTTTTGGTTATATCTGTGATTTATGTGATGGTTTATTCTTCTTGATTGTTTGATTTTTATATGATATTATCACAATTAATATATCTCCTTTATAACACTTGGTCTTTCCTGTTTCTATTTATGTGGCATTTTAAGTGGTGCAGGTTGCCAATAGAGGTGTTGCCCTTTAGTGGGGCTCCCTTCTTATTTTACTGAAGATTGAAGAAAGGATGTTTAAAAGTTGAAGAAAAGATTTGGTCAGTTTCGTTCCCTATTTCGGGGTACGATTGAAGTGAACATCCCCTTCATTCACTATTAAAATTTTGCCTAATGCTGGCTCAGTTCTTTGGATTGAGATTCAGATTTATGTCCAGCCATTTGGCAGTTTTAAAGAATTTATTCTGAAGCTGACAGTTTTAGAATTGAAGATTGCTGTACTTTTCCCCGAAGAAATTGAAGACAGCTTTGTGCGCAGGGAGCCCCCCTTAGTTGAAAGAGTCCCCTGAAATCATTCAAATTCAGCGGAATCATAGACTTTGTAGTGGAAAGTTTATTATAATTTGCCATGGTTAGAAAATTATGATGAGCGGCTTGCAGCATTAAATTTAACAGAACTAAGTGTTTATCTGGACATATGCTGCCTAAAGTATGTCAATAATGTGAGAAAGAACACTAGCCATCCACATCACCATCACCTACATTCACTAGAAACAAATGACAGGCACCATCACAAAACCAAGACCCTCCCTAAATCCAGCACTGGTCTTTGCAGAAAAAGCCTTTTTTATAAATACACATAAATACGTCAATACCTTCTTATTGCTTCTTTTTGTTTTCACATGGTCGGTCTTATTTGCTTCATGCATTGACAGGGCTCTCAACCACTCAGATTTAGCCCGAGTTACACAGGTTTTTGGGTTCAACTCAGGCAACTCCAGGGATTTTAGAATATTTGCTAAAAACTCCAGATTTTGCCTCATATTCATCGAAGTTTGGGAATTCCTCTTTGTGTGGCCTAGTTGTATGATTATAAAAAAAAACGCTTTTATGTTGTGATATAAGAAATACATTAACCAGGATCAATTTTACAGTGATTCTATATCAATGATCTGCTAACAACTCTAAAAAACCAATATCATTCATATGCAGAGGCCTAAATTGCTTTCCAGACTTTGGTGGCTTGGCCCATTGAGGAGGCTAACAGAGCTGATTGATTGATCGGTGGTTAATAAAGTTCATAATAATAATATAAGTAAGTCTAAACAATCAGAATGCTTGAAAAGGCTAGGAACTCGCCCCAATGGTGACTACGGAAGAATCTATGACTTGAACACTTAGCAAAAATTCATGGAGATGTGTTTTATTCAGAAACAGCCAGTTTTCAAAAATCACTCTATTAAGAGATGACCAAGAATCTCATGTATTATCTCTAAGCTTTTGTTTTATTAGCCCTGTTAAGCCTTTATCATTCATTGATTCAGTGCTATATCATAATCTGATGCATGAATGTACTATGTTAACATCGTTGCCTAGCGACCATGTATTGTGTATAGAGTTGAGGATTACTGTACAAAGTTGCATGCCTCTATACTTCTCTATTATAATCAAGCTTGATGAGAGCATTTGACAGTATTCACATTGAACTGCAAGTGGTTGCAGGTACTTGTATTGACAGGCAATAGGATAGAATGGATTGACACTGCTGTCACTTCTACTGCTTCTGACAGGCACTTGTGCTCAAAAGTGTTCAAGCCTTCAATGCTAAGTTATACAAATAACTTGCTAGGCTGTCTCTCACAGAAATCAGCCTTCTGCCACAACAACTATTGACTTCTTACATAGCAAGCTTTCTAAGGTTACAGTGACTCACCGTGAATAAGTTCAACACCATGAGTCGACATCAGCATGACAAAGACTTGGTGGCAGCACCAGATAATGATGCAACACGGGATGATAGAAGCGACACTAAAAGTAACGCCGAGTCTCCTACACCACGAGACGACGCAGACAGATACAATGATGATCAATTCTCAGCGGACGATGAGGATGATGATGTCAAGAGTAACGGCAGCGCTCAGCGTGTTTCCTCTGCCGGCAGCGCCCGCCATGCATCTGATGAAAGAGCGGACCATGATAAGAAGAGTATAACTAGTAGCAGAAAGGAATCACCGACTCCTCATGATGATCAAGCTGCAGGTAATGATTTACTTCACTTCTTCCCTAGTCTGAGCCCCCCCCCCCCCCCCCCAGGCTTTTCCCCTCACCGACGGCCCGCAAGCATGATAGCGTTTTTTAGTTGAAGGTTGATGTATATTCAACTGTTTGATTGGCAATGACACTAGAAGTTAAATGATGGCTAGTTGAGCAATGTCTCCGAGTCGTTAGTCTGTTGCCTTATCAATTTGGTGCTTCTATATCCCACAATCCTGATTCAAGTAGAAAACCCAAATGTCCCATGCAAGAATTATCTATTGTATCCCATGTATCCCAAGTAAAGAATTATGCCAATGAAGAAAAAAAAAAATCTGTAGGTAAGCCTTTGATCATGAGTGACAAGCGCAACATCAAAGTCAGCTGTTCACCACATGTTGTAACAATCTGTGCAATCAATAATTGACCAGTGAATCCCCTCCATAGCGTTGTCTGATGACCTGCTGCCGGCTTATTGGCAGCGTGAGAGGACCAGCGAAGCCCCTCTAGCGTGAGAGGAAAATAATTGAGCAGAAGCTAGTCTAATGAAAAGCAAAATATGGGTAGATGGTCAAGTAAGGCATTGGGATGGCATTTTAAACTAATATGAGATTCGGTTTCGGCCCAAAACCAATGACCCCTACATCCAACTGAGAAGTCATCATTAATTAATCCAATCGAATTGTGAGAAATCAACCATGTGTAGCCTGTCCTTTGGCTTCCTCAATCCACTGACAGCATCTAGTCACTCAAAGCACTGAGGCATATATATCACAGAGTGAGCTTACTCTGTGATATTTATACTTTCTATACATCAGTGATGTAAAGCATTTGGCAGCTTTTTTTTGCTATAGAGAGAGTGTTTAGGTAGCTCGCTGACTCCAGTTTGTGGTATTGGTTTTGTAGATGACAATAGTATTTCTGTTACTTATACAGATGAGGGCTCGGACAAGCTTATATCAGACTATTATCAGGCGCTAACAGACCAGATAGAGAAACGAATATCTGAGCTAAAATCTAATCACTTTAAAGACTATACCGGATTAACCGAACTTCAAAATACCTCAAAGAATCTATTCTCCCATCTCAAATATAACGAGGACTTTCTAAGCAGTGTTTGCCATGCTCTGAGTGAGACGAGTAAATCACTGAACGTACTTAACGCTGCCATTATAGAGAAACTGGAGACTGAGAGCTTACAAAGCTGGATCGATCGACCAATCACATCTCAAGGTGGTTAAATCTAAACATAAGTTGTCAAATTTTAAAAAGTAAAAGTTTATTTGGGTTGATGTCTCACTTCTTTTGTTTATTTCTCACATTTGCGGCAAATTACTATTTTATCTCACCAGAATTCTGTGATTGGACAGATTCAGCATCTATAATAATTATCTGATGAACTCGGGTCAGCACTAAATCGAATTATCAAGAAAATTTCAATTAAAATGGACGATAGGTTCTTTATAACCCGGATATAACATTGTAGACGTGGCAGACCAAGCTGGCTCCAGGGAACTGATGTCTAAAGCTGCTGATCTGAGGCAATCAATCAGCAAAACAGAACATAATCTTACAGAAGCTACAAAGGTATTACTTTAGTTTGAGCTCCCCAACTCTTGCACCTGCTACCCCCCCCCCCCCGTTTTTTATGTAGCTGTTACCCCAATGCTGTTCTGGATCACTCAAAGTTGTGTAAAGGAAGCCTATTATCATTAAAATAAATGTTAAACTGTTGTAGTCTTATACAGTATAAGATTGTTTTAAGCCCTCAAGGGGGGGGGGGGGTGGGCTGAAGCACTTGGTTTGGCAGTCGGTAGTCCAAGAATGTTACTCCATGTAAAAAAATTGACAGGCTATTTCTCCAGTGTAATACAAGGTACGCAGGTAAAGCTGAAACAAGAAACTGTCTAAGGGCTAAGACTATATAGGTAGCTTTATCTTAAGAAACCCTAATCATTTTTGGCAAGCATAATATCAAGGAGTTGGTTATAGCGTGATAAAAACAACCAAAATATTGAACACAATATCTTAATGTCAATACCCGTGATGTTTATGTAAAAAGTTTACACCCTTTACATACAAATCATTATTAGATACGGCAGCATATTTTAAGATCTTTGATAAGGGTGCTGCCGAAAAGGTGCTGCTGAAAAGGTGCTGACGATAATTAAAAATCAATCAAATAAAATCTCAGTAATCACTGTGCCTAATTTGTTATTATTGGATATTGTGTTGATTCCCAAATTAATCAGGTGCTGTCTGGGTTAATATGGTTTTGTATTAATAAGAAACTGGGACTGACTACTTTTATTGTCCCTAATGAGCTTGTTTGGAGGTGAAAAAGTACCTTGGTCCAGACAAGATGTAAAAGTACAATTTTTGTCAGACTTGTTTCTCACCAGTTATTTTTTTTTTAAATACTCTTTGTTGTAAAGTTAGCTTCTAGATGCTTGGTTTCCATTGTTTGGGTTGGATAAGTTACAACCGCATATCTTTCTTCGACATTTCAGTTACTGTTACATATATATATGCATATATATATTTATATTTATATGTATATTGGGTCCTCTCATAAAAAAGTCATTATTTATCTTCACAATATTTACCGAGAAATCTAAAAGATAAAGACAAGAATCATGTAATGTTTATCCTACGGTTTTGTTTTCTAGTACTATTACTGTAGGTTGCTGTTACACATTTAATTCTTTTGTTTTTTTTATATTATTATATTATTATTATGTCATGTTATATACAGAGATGTGAGGAGATGGAGCTGGCAGCGGTCGAGGCTCAGCAGATAGCCGTACAGGCTAGGCAGGCTGCTGAAGAGGCTGCCAGAAGAGCCGAGGAGGCCGAGAGGGCGGCACAACAAGAGGTAGGTGTGGCCTATTTTATAATGCTGAAGGCACCATATAGGTTTTACTTATTAACTACCGACATTGGTAGCTGACCTACCTAACTACCTAGCTGGAGAAATTATTTTATACTGTTTCAATTCAAATCAATTTGAGATTCTGTGATTTTTATGTGTACCTCAGACCAATAGAGTTGAATTAACCGCAGTACCCTATGTCTGCCCACTCTTAATAAAATCCAATTCAGGCGGTTATGTCAAACATTTACACATACATACAGTATATCAAGTGATCATCGTCTCTGAGTTTTAAGCATTTTTGACCTCAGCAAGTAGCAATACCAACTAGCAAGTGGGCACTTTAAATTTCCGTTAATTACAGCTAGGATTTTTAAAGTGCTAATTGGATAACATTTTCTAATATAATATGGAATTTTTGCAATTATGTCCCAACAGTATTAGGCATTATTAAGACTTTTTCCAACTTTTAAATATGAAACATAAATAACAAACTTATTCTGATTCCATATAATGTTGTTGCCAAAAAATTTAAAGTAAATATACATCAGAAGTCACGATCAAAATCAGTTTTAAGCTCAAGCGTATCCCTTTATTGTAAATAAACTGATGACCAAACTATTATAGGCAAATTGGTTTTGTCACAGCGTTTCTGTTTGCGCTTTTCCTGTCACTAAGGAGTGTAAGATTACGAGTTATAAAAATCCATGTTATCCGACAATATCTGTGTATGGTATGTCAATATTATGAAAGTTGTTCAAACATCCAAACAAAAAAACTGCACTGCCCTTGTTGTCTTAGTCTTAGACAGAACGGAAAGTAAATGACTTGAGGTTTTTCAATAGATGCACTTTGTATCGAAATGGGTTTTGTAAACAGTTGAACAGACTAAGAGTTTAGGGTCTGAAACAAAACTCAATCGGTTTTTATGTGTGTTTTTCAAGTTTGAATGATTGATTTTGGTAAAAAAATTGTTTACAGTGCGTGTGAATGTGACACGTAGGTGGTGTTTCGTTTGTGGAACCATATGGGAATATATAGGAGACATATGTCGGCCGAAGAGACATTAGAAAAATAAATCAGACCAGCCCAAGTTACAATGTGTATCCTAATAAGCTGATAGGGTGCACCTCACACTCAACATTCTCTCTTTTAGCTGAAAGAGGAAGAACAAAAGAAAAAGAGAGCTGAAGAGCAGGCCAGACGCCAGGCAGAAGAGGAGAAGATCAGAAAAGAGAAAGAAGAGAAACGCCGAGCTGAGATGGACCAACTTAAGGGTACCCCAGAGGAACAGGAGAGGTTAAACCCTAACAACTGGCCCTCATATACGTGAGTGCTCAATGTTACATGTCTCGAGGGTACTCTAATTCGTCTTGAACTTTTTCTTGCTTGCCAGATGATCATGACAGAGAGGGTAACTCAAGACAACGCCATCCCTCCCTTTACTCTGTTTGACTGTTATTTGGTTTATATGATGGGTGGTGGGTGGTTTATATGATGGGTGGTGGCATATGCGAACCTGAGACATATTGCCCAAGCTAAGACAATGCATGACACGGGGCAATCGTTTCTTGTTCACTAAAGTTTTACATTTTACAGTTAGAAATGGTGGGAGAAAATTAACCACACTGACGTTTCTTCATCTGATAATGATATTCCATTAATTTTACTCTGAGTCATAACTCCTGTAAGACCAGGGCTCATATAAGTTATCATAAATAAGTTATTATCTCACTGGGGATTCCATAATATTGCATTGTGGGACACCTGATTACATACTGTACTAAGTCCTAAGTTTGGTACCATATTGTTATTTGCAGTTACAAATCAGAGACAGCCAACGAGTTTGATGGAGGATATGAATGTATAATCCGAGCAATGCCGGGAGTTCTTGGTCAGGAAGATGTGGAAGTAACGAGAGTTAGTCAGCTCAGCTGCTCCATACCACTCAACGATAACGATGAGCTTGTCGGTAACATAATCAACGTGGAGCCAGATCAACAAGGAGACGATGAGTCAGCGTCTAGTCCTGAGGTACACTATACCTAGTAATGGAAAAATAATCACTGTGTCCTGGTTTTGAGAAGCTTTTGAAATTATGTGTCTGTTGACTGAGAACTTGCTAGTCTGGGAAGAGGGTTTGGAGTGCTACATAATTACCCTGAAAGACCACCTTAGTATTGACACTCTGATCCCCAAAGAACTGGAGCGCCTCGTAGATCACTTGCTAAACCAATATTGTCTCTTGATTATCATACAGAGTCATTGTCTTGGCAGTTTTAGTCTTTAGAATGGACAAGGTTTGTCAGTAGTTCAATATACTGTCAGAGCATCAGATCCAACTGTGCAAGTTATAGATCCTGTCTTGTTTATTGCTTTGTGCAACAAAATACTGAAAAAGTAGCCCAGATTTTCGAACATGACTGCAATAAAAGAGTTCTGCACATTTCTAAAACTGGGATTGTTGATACATTGCTGCCTGTGTTTATGCACAATTACCGTACAGAATTTTTTTAATTAACAGCAGTACCCATTTATTCCAACAGTTTGTTCTTAAAATCCAGTCAAAACAGTTCATGATTATAAGAAATGGCAGCAAAAGAGCAATTATTATATCCAACCTCTCTGCAATGGTGTTTTATTTTGATTCCCCGATTTGACATATAATATGCATGCCTCAGTACAGCAAATATCCAACAATTTAAACTCTTTTGTGTCCCCAGCATTTACAATAAATGTAATTTGAGTTTATAGGTAAAGAATAATACCATTTACAAATGGTTTGATTACCTCTGCTCAATGGGTTTTGACGTAAAAAATCAAAGCAGCTTAATTCCAATTTAGTGCGGATTACGTAGATTGTGGTCTCATTTACCAACTCAGCGCTGAAATCCTGTTTTGAATGTCTGTACTATTCAAATGGAACTGAAAGCGTGCACAGGATTTTGTGCACTGTATGAAGGGTTCTGTAGAAAGCCTTTCAAGGCTCACTCTAGCCCAAATAAGCTTAGAAAATGAGCATAGTCAAAGTATCCATTCAATTTCATAATACATCTATTTTGGAAATGAATTTTAAGGTTTCTTTCCTCTCAGCGACTTGTCAAGGTCTCCATAAGTCAGCAGCGGGCTTTCTGCTGACACAATCAACCCTTGGGATTGGACACAAGTTTCAAACGATTGCTAATGTACAGCAATTTTATATACCCTGCCTCTACAGAAATGTCCGAACGAAGTGCATGTGATCCTAAACAGCGGCTTGTTCTTGCTGTATTTCAATGACCATGATGACAAAACAAATGAGCTCCCTGCCGCACAAGGGCACAAATACACAAAATGAGACAGGGAGTTCTTTTTGGTGGTTTATAACAGAGCTAAAAAAAAGAAAAGAAATTAGGATATTTGAATGCTATCAGCTGTTGTCTTCATTCTTTCTGCTTGTCAAACAGTCTACTCTTTCTTTCCTATTAGATAATACTAGAAGAGCCGTTATCAATACTAGTGCCTCACTGCGCCCCTAGAAGTGCATTCAAAGAAGCTGTGGTTATGTGGAGACAACTTCACCACGATAACTGGGTACCTCTCGAGGCTAAGGATATCAGCATAGAAGCAGTGAAGGTAGGATCATAGCATGTAAGATATGATCTGAGTTTGTTTTCTTATAAATTTATTGACAGTCTATAATATTTCAATAGTGCGATGGTAACGGTGAAGGAAGAAAAGCAAAATGTTGATCCAAAATAATGTCATAAAATATCTTTGAGTTAGCTGTGGTATGTGAACTGTGAATCATCAACAAATGTTTTGGAGATACCTAAACATATAGCTCACCCGAGGCCAACAAGAGTCGAGGCTGTGGAGTGGTATTATCTTGGGTTTACGCTTGCCAAGATAATACAGTTTCAAAAATATGTGCCAAAAGAGGATAACTTCAACACACTTTCACATTTATTAGTCTTTGAGCTAGTGCTTAGACGGCTGCAATGCGAGTTATTGGCATTATAATATCATCGGTAATGTAATGCCACTAACTCAAATTTTGCAGCTGTCTGAGCACTTAGACTATGGTCCCATGAGCCTGATAGCAATAAGTTAAAAGTACAAGGAACATTGTCCTTGATTGATTGACCTTAACATAATTGAGCTATTGTTTTGACCATCAAATTAGAATCGTAAGACTATAGGTATAGTTTATAGTAATTGAATTTGAAGATTATAGGTCCTTGGGGAATCAAAATCACAATAAAACATGTTGTAGGGGGTTTATGAATGATGTGTAAAGTTTATTGTTATGTGTTTACGGTTTAAGGTCGGCTTGGTGAGCTACCTCATTAGGCAGGAAAGTGTGGGAAGGAGCATTACTTTCTGTTATGACACAAATGTAGTCCCTCAAGACAAGTTTACAATATTTTTAACCAATATGTAGCTGCCGGTTCACTTTGCTTTGGTCCAGCTCCCTACGCCATCAGGTGTTTCTTGAGCTGTGATGATGTCATCCTCATGAAGTTTAATTGATTGTTGTGTGAACCTGCTTTGTAATATTGAGGCCTAAAATAGACATAATTAGCAATGATCCATAATTGGCTAAACCTACCTACTATGACTTTTCTACGAAAGTTTAATTGATAACGAATGAAGTGAAATAAATGAAAAATAAATTCATATGCTTTTACAGGGCCTGGGCAATGAGAAAGGAATGATACTTTGATTGACCCCGAACACTGTGGCATGACAACTATACCACCTGACTAATTCCTCTTTCTTGTTTAATTTGCAGGAGGCTAAACTTGTAGAGTGTAGACCTACAGGCTTTGGAACGTTTGCTGTGGTGCATAGACTGAAAACTGATTACTTGACAATAACAAAGAAGGGTGGTAAGGTGGCCTCCTCCGTAGACAGCAGACTGTGCATACAGTGCAGACCAGGAGCCTTTAAATTCGGAACTAACTTCACACTACAGGTAAGGCGTATACAATATATTTGATTCCAAAAGTATTATAATGATTTCGAATTCCCATTAATACCAAATCAATGATGACAAATAACAGGATTGTTGACCTGAATTTCAAGTTTTATGAAAGTGTATTTTCACAAGTACATGTGTAAAACACTATAACAAATGCAAATGCATATGCAAATGGGCTGTCTTCGGCCACATAGTTCTTGGTCATACTTTTAATCGGGCGGTCGCCATTCTAGTCACTGACTACCTGATCGCTCCGCTGTCATCATTTTCTTTTAGAAGAACCTTTTATTACAAATAAACACAACCAGAAACCGAAAAAAAAAAAAATGATAGAAAAAACGATGATATTAATTATAATCTGCTTCTGATATTCTCTGTGGCCTCTGTCATATGTCATGTTGAGATACTTATCCTCTTATCAAACCTCATCAAAATCTTGTCAAAATCTAAACTATGTCATGATCCATTTAAATCCTCGAGATCAAGTCAAGAGACATCTTTCAAGATCTCGCTAGGCTATCTGTCTGCTATAACTTTGAATATAGAAAGCTGCGCAATGGGTTCTCGACTACTTTCAAAAAGATTTTTAATAATATTGTTTCAGATTCAACCAGTTGATTTGGCCTCTGTCTCGGATGTGAAGACCAGATTCCCAGAAGACTGTGCAGATTTGATATCATCTAGTCCTATTATAAAACTCGAATTCCCGTCTCCCGTACTGAACAGGCCTATACAGATAGTAACACCGATCCCAGCTAACTCAGCTAAACCTAGACGACCGATGACTGCTGCCGTAGACAAGGAACGCAGTAAAGCCTCCTCACGACCGGCGTCAGCATTCGGGTTGGGCTCATACAGCCAAGAGGGTGAGTTAGTGTTTCTAGATTATTGATAATGTTTAGAATAGATAACATTTTTGAGAGTACAATGCATACACTGAAGTTGTTTTCTGTCGAACCGAAAGCAGACAACTCTTGAGCTGGATTAGGGAGTTTGTTATTGTAGTGAACTTGGTATGATACATAATAGACAATAATATACCTGTATAGGCAAATCGTTGAGATGGTTTGGGAGGCTTGTGGAATGTTCAGCCTGACTTGTCTGTGGTTAGACATTAATCCTAGTGAATGTGTTGGCTCTGATCTGAATGGCGATTGACTCATATCAGCAAATCAGAGCCGACACTTTGGCTTCATTAATCCTTGCTGTCAAACGAAAAAGACTATGGCACCTCATGACACTTTACCTGCTATGGATAGTTTGCAAACTTGAAATAAGTGAACTGTTGTTCCAATTAAACAATTACTGAGCAAGTTGACATAACATGGCAGAATAATTTGAAGGCTTTTATGTACACCACCTATTTTAGAGCCCGAAGAGAAGAGTAAGTATGTATGACAATCTGAAACTAAAGTGTAATAAAAGTGAACAGTAGTGCAACAATAATGCAGTGATGTAAAGCTTCAACACACATTACTAACCATGATGTGCGATTTTGCATTTTGGTGACTAAATTGTGTGTCAGCACTATTATGTATACAACAGACTGAGATGTTGCTTTGCAGGCATTTTTACTAGTTGTATGGTTAGTTAGCCGATAGTTTGGCTCTGATAAGCTGTTGAGTCTATCAGAGTCAACGCACTGCCAAATGGTTAGTAGAAAAATGATAAATTGATGGCTTGTGGCACAACTACGATGATGGCTAGCCAATAGGAGTATGTAGATCGTTGCTAACAGACCTACAATAATATTTTGCTTAGTCAAGTAAGCTTAACGTCATGCCAAGGAAGTGCAACTACCCCGGCTGGGGGCGCGTTGGAGGAGGGGAAAGAGCCTGCGGGCTCAGACTTAAGGGCAACTTGGACTTGCCTAAGTCGTTTGAAGGTTACAATGACTTACAATATAACAACATTACTTATCAAATGTTTCCCTTCTCAAGCTCTGATGACTGAAAATGTTTTACCTGCTTTCTACCCTGTGCAGAAGATGAAGAAGACGCTCTACATTTGCTGACTCTCGCTGCTGATGGTAGGTGGGTTGTGAATACAGACATCACCTATAACCCTCAGAACAAAAAAGGAGATCTGGTAGCTATTGATACAAAAGTTATTCCTAGCAGGTGAGTGTGATGGGCAATACTAGCATGTCTTGATAAGCTTTGTTTATCGAGGGTGGGACCCCAACCAACAAAGCTTGCCAAGACAGGCTAGGGTGTTACAAACATTAGAAGATAAATTATGCATAAAAGGTCAGCTATATATTTTAGCTTCATTTTCTGTATTGTTTTTCTCTCCCTTAGGGCAAAGCTCACCGATATTAGCTACTGGGTATAGCCTACAATCATAGGGGGTACATCAACCTTTGTGTGCATCAGCATTTGAATAAATTTGAATAAAATGCATGGCTTCCACTTTTGGCACTTTTCATGCTCTAATGTTAGAATGAATATACAAAAAATGTATTACTTCTCACTCTCTGTTGTACATTGCATTGTGGGTATATTCAAAGGTAAAATGATCCTCTTAATTTGATTATTTACAGGTTTTGGTTGCTGAGAACTAAGGCTAGTTTATCTGTCGGGGACGTTGAGATGTTAGCCAGTCGGCTGTTCGACTATCTTCACAGAAGAATTGTACAGTTCATAATGAGACAGAAGAATGATGACCCCACTGATATAACTCTAGTCTGTGTTCAGAGTCTGAGGATGGAGCGCGCTATCAGACACCTCGATGGTGAAGGTGTGCGATTGTTAGTTACGGTTCTGAGGCTGTTATAGTGTTAGTTCAATGTGTGAGGATGGCCCCCAGTAGCCTAAGTACACTATACGCCGGACTATTTAAGCTAAGTAGCATTGTCTCATGGCATATTTGTATACATTTTAATGGCTAAATAGAATTTGAGTTAAGAAAACTGAAGGCATAACACATGTCTATTTTTGTGGACAGTTGCACACATGCTCATACATTACATTTGCCTTTTCTTTTCTACATCAAGGTTATACTGAAGGTATGCAGGTATCACAGCAGGTCTTTGTGACTGAAGGACAGAAAGTAGAGGTCAGATTCAGAGGAAATCTGCAGCCAGATGAAGAAGTACATCTGGAGCAGCCATTCAACTCCAACATCAAATGTCAGATCAATATGTACATAGCGGAGGTGGATAAATACGCCCAAAAAAGCTTTGGCTCTTATCGCGGATTCGCCCAGTTTTACGTCGAAGGTGGGTTATTTTAGTTGTCTAAGTAGTAGACAGTAGATTAAAGTTTATCGGTTTGACAGATTGTGTCCAATAATTATATGGGGGTTGGAAAGTGGGTGCTATTTGTTCACCCTTAGTCTATCTCAACAAGATGGGGTGTTTCTAGAGCTTTTAAAGTTCATGAAATAAGCAAACCCGTAGCTGACACACCCATGATATCTGACAATTTCCAAATTGAAAATAAGATTGTTACGGTTTCCTCATAGAAACTGGTTTGCATTACTTTTTTAAAACAATTTAGCTATGGTGAATCATATCTGTATTACTATTCAGAACGAAGGCGTGATGAACGAGGAGGTAAGAAAAGAGATCGCTCTATATAACAAAGCTTTCATTTAACCAGTAGTTCATCATTACTATCAAGCTGATGTGTTTAAATATTAGTGTTCAAAGCTTACTGCATGAAGTTTGATATAAAAAAACTGCTTTATTGTATAATATCATGCAGTTTGAGAAATGGCACTTAAGCAAAACCTGGTGCACTTAAAAATACCCACAATGCACAGCCAGTTATAGACAAACAACCACAGCTTATAATTTGACCCGTCCAGTATTACGTCATGTCATACAGTATGTGATATTACGTCGTGTCTTACAGTATGTGATATTACTTTGAATGTGACACAGTGCTGCTGCTGATTTATTGTGTGATTGGTTAGCTTGGTATGGACAAGGAGTTAGGGTATGAATTACCGGGAACAAACCTTTGTGGCTCTGCTTTCATCTTAATACTCAATACAAATCGGACTCAAAATATTTGAAAAAGTTGCTACCAATGTGCAAAAAAATCACTTCATATTTTGGATGTGAAAGGTGAATCAGCAAAGTTACTTCTTTCAATTTTTTTCTTTGTCTTTAAGAAGTAAACTCTTATCATGATCACAGAGGCCATAACAAGCTAATATTAATTATGGTCCCTGATTTGCTTTGTAAAACTTAAACATTTTCATAAAGATGAAACCCAATAAGAATTCTTCAAACAGTCACAGGAGATAATTCCACCAGATATCATCGTAAGTCTTGTTTTGACTATATCCATTGTGTAGGTATGGTTATGAAGGATGTCTATGATGAAGCCGACAAGAAGAAAGGTGATCAGAGGAAGCCTATTGGCAGTGAGGAGGTGTGGGATAGTGTTATGTTAGCAGAGCTGCTCATCAATCTACCTAAACCCGAACCTGAACCACCGAAACCTCTGAAGAAAGCCAGGATTAGCTTGTTGTCTGAAGGTAAGCCTTCCCATTGGTCAGCTGTATTACAAAGGGAACACAACTTTTGTTCTCAGTAAAAAAGCCAACGGATCAAATAGTGCTCAGAAAACGCAACATGAGAAGTTAACTTTGCTAAAAATGTCAACAAAATCGGCCTATCAAACTCACTCACCTTTAAGGTTTTTTTTGCGATCTAATTTTATTTATCACCAATGTTTGACAATCATTGTGCAATACGATAAACTTAACTATAATGTCAATCAGTGTATAGGGACTTTTATTTCCATTGAGTTGTCTCTTAAAAAGTAAAGAAATCTATATTGCCATTAAAGTTACGCATAGAAAATATGTAGCCTTGTCACTTGTGACAGGTCTAGAAAATATGGTTTATAGAAACAAAATCAAGTGGTTTTGAGGAATGTTTTATCGTTTATCAGTGCTGATTTTTTAAGGTGAATATATAAGGTTTTTAATACCATAATTATTCCAGGCCCAATAGATGATCAGCTTCTGAAGCAGTTGTCAGCAGATTTGGGAGATGAATGGAAACTGCTCGCTACTCATCTCAATGTCAAGAAAACCAGACTACAGTCAATCATGAGGAACCATGTAAACAGTGATAGCGAAGCTGTGAGTATTCAGACTTGTAGTTAGGGAGAAGGGTTATTTAGCATTCTAGGGGATGCAGTGCCTTTCTGCCTCCCTTAGAATACTAAATCAAGTGGCCTATATCACACTACATTTGAGTAATCCATGTCAGAACCCTCTCATTTTGGTCTTCCATTACCTGTTTGTATTCCGTAATATGTTTTGAAGGCCTCGGGTTTGCCACAGTGCTGAAGCATTTATTGTTAAAACAACAGTCCAATAAAACTGTGTGATTAATTGTGTGTCATAACTGATATTTCATCAATATAATACATCATATAATAATATATATATATATTTATAATTATACATATTGATTTAATCACCAGGCGGTGTATGAGATGTTACTAACATGGATAAAGAGAATACCACGTAGTATGGACAAAGTTAAGATGTTGTGCGATGCCCTGAGGAGCGTCGGCAGGCTCGATCTTGTCGAGGATGTCAAGGACAGGGAGTATGATTATAAAGAAATGAGAGCTGAGCAGCTGAAAGGTTTGTTAAAATTAAATTAAAAAATAGGTGTTTTATCACATGCCACATCCCTAAGCATGGGTGGCAAAATTTTAGTGCCTTTGTGGCGAGACCGCAATATCTACGCCAGGTTGCTCTCTGTTTGCAGGCAAGCAGGCAAACGAGCCACTCCTTCTCTCTATTAATGGCGACCTGTTGGAAAAGATTTTTAAAAATCCCAATAGCTACGTTGTTGTTCGTTCATGTAAAATGGAATGACAACTTCAAGCGAGAGAGAAATGCCAATATTTGTTTGTAATCTTTCTGGGCGATCAAAGGTTGAAAACGAACAAAATCCAAACCAACTGCCACGTCCTTCAAAAGTTTAAGTGTAAAACTGCCAACATCCAAACCCCAGTACGGATTGTGTCCCATCTAGTTCCAGTTTGATCCAATAGGCCTGCATTTGGAATTCCTCTATCCCCCATCAAGTCAGTAGCTTACATGTAGTATGGCTGTGGCGTGAAAAGCAGGCACAAGAGATTACACTGAATCAGGTCATTATCTAGATTAGGGAGAGTGGATCAAGATCAAGTTTAATCCATCTACCTGCATTTAGAGTCGGTGCGACTTCCCTAGTCACATCTTAGTTGTGGGGGAGCAACTCCCAATGCAAGCGAATGGATCAAACTTGATCTAGTCAGGGAGGGTGGGACCCTCCCTGCCTGCCTGCCTGCCTGCATGCATGCCTGCCTCCCTCCCTCCCTCCCTCCCTCCCTCCCTCCCTCCCTCCCTCCCTCCCTCCCTCCCTCCCTCCCTCCCTCCCTCCCTCCCTCCCTCCCTCCCTCCCTCCCTCCCTCCCTCCCTCCCTCCCTCCCTCCCTCCCTCCCTCCCTCCCTCCCTCCCTCCCTCCCTCCCTCCCTCCCTCCCTCCCTCCCTCCCTCCCTCCCTCCCTCCCTCTCTGATCTAGTCATTATCCAACTGACTGGGGTATTACATATTGTGGACACCATAAATTAAAAAGTTTTGTTTCAATTGCTATTTCACAGACATACACTTGAGGCAGATGTTCGTTAAAATAGCCCAACATTCCGGCGCCATGGCTAGATGGAAGGATATCGCTGAGTATTTGAAAGTATCCAACACCGACTTACTGAACATTGAGAATGAGTTCACTAAAGGCAGGGAGAGGTGTTTACAAGCCTTAGAAACATGGAAAACAAACCAGGATGTCAACGCCTCCCCTAATCAACTGCTGAAAGCTCTCAAGTACTACAGGCTAACAGATCTTGCAGGTATAACAATTTTCTCTAAAAAAAAACAATTGTGAGCTAAGCGAAAAATCTATTTAATGAAAATTTATATAATTAAGCCTCGCCTTGGAGCGGGTTCCCATAATTTTCCTTAGATGGGTTTTTATGTAACCAAAAATAAATATCAACCAACACATTTAGGGATTAAAGGCTATATAAACTGATGGGGTGGTAGGGCACACTTATCCAGAATCTGTTAGTTTGCAAGATGAAAAGGTAAAAGAAACAACATCAATTTATCAATTGAATGGTACTCCCATGTTGCATTGATTTTTCCTTTGGAAACCAAACCTCTAATCTCAGTGCAATGCTTATGAATATCAAAGTTAAGATCTTCAAAAAATCAAGGTCATAGTTGCAGGTCAATGAATTACTGCTGGTGAAGATCAAGGTTGATCCATTTGTCTGTATTCAGAGTTGCTTGCTCCCCTTTCACTGCGGCGTGACCTGTGGAGGGGAAGCGAATCTGAATGCAGGCAAATGGATCAAAATTGATTTACTGTCCGTAGAACATCTAGACCAGAATGAATTGTAGATGAGTTCAGATTGCATCATTCTCATAAATTAAGCCTTTTTACGGCAAACGAGCTCGGTGGACAGTGTAAAGCTGTCATACACACGCCATATTTTTCATACCATGACTAAGGCATCGGCTAATTGGCAGATGCACTTATCCGTGTTCACTACAGGCTGTATAGCCACAGCTTAACTCATTTGTTTGTCTTTTAGGAGAGATAAGAAGAATGATCAAACACTGAGACGAATAATAGATCCAGTTGTTGTATAACTTACTATTATCTCTATTAATCCGAAACTAGAGACAATCACTGCATACAGCAGACCATTGGAACTCAGCATCTAATTATATTCCATATGATTAACTTCCTTTGGAATTTATTTTATTAGTTCTAGAGCTAATCTTCATACCGTATTATTCACTGTTTCGCCATTCAAATTGATTTTATACTGACTCCGTCCTTGTCCATCTTGTTTTCTCTACCCTAAATGGAGAGAGTCCCTCCTTATTTTTGCCGAGTTGTAGTGAAAATAATATTACTTTATCCCATTATTATTAATATTATTATGATTATTAATAATGAAATAACAAAACTTGTATTGTCACCAACAATTCATCATTTCTAATGTTTTTCATGCTGTGAAAATTAATATGTTTATATTATTATAATGTTATCATCTTACTACAATATGTGTTTTTATATCTGTTACCCAGCTAGCTAGAATACTTTGCTCAAGCTTGAATGTATATGTGAGATCTTTTCGGCATAGTGTTAGTCATTTATCATAGATTATATTTTTACATCCTTGAGAATGCAAATATATACACAAATACCCGGTATAAAAATTACTAGTAAAATATCTTCATTATGAAAGAAGGCACAAAAAACATTAATATCTTGAAACAAATTCAGAGGGAGGCCAATACGGAAATTAAAAAAAAAGGTTTTATTATATAACTAAAAATATTACAAGTACCAGTTGGAGGTATCTAGCTGCAGTTCCTTTATTTTGCTACATACTCTTATGCTCAAACATGGTCCTACCAAAACTTTTAGATGTTGTGTATGATAGACGTTACATTTTGTTGGCAAAATATTGGTTGCAAAGGCCTCAAAAGCTCTAAGAGATTCAATAAAAGAGAAGAAAAAAGCCACTCACATGAATTAAGCATAGTAAATTTGATACTACATGATATTTGAAAAACAGGTACTTGTGGCATTTATTCTAGATCATAGAAGGCTCTGTGTGCAGCTGTTTGAGCCCTCTAATGAATATCAATATAATATGGATTTTGTATATGGAACATGTATACAACGACATACTTAAGAAAAGACCTTTGATGAACCAAAGTTAATATCATGTTTCATGTAATCATATTCTTCTTACTGACCATGGAGATAAATGCTGTAGCCCCACAACAGACGCATGCAGTAGAGGTTGGAAAAAGTCAAAACTGACACATCTTGTTATCTTTACTCGAGAAGAGAGGAATGCATCAACCCACATAACTGATGACTAAACTCACTCACATAAAAGCATCTTCGTTGCCGGTGTTATTCAGTGGCTCAGCGAAGTGATATATGGCTCTTACACAGACACACATAATATAATGAATACATATATGTATATAATATAAAACGATATATAATAATAACATTAATATATGATATGAGGAAGGCTACAACGGGTTTGTAGGATAGTCAAACATTTTGAAATCAATAGTATAAATCTGTCGAAGCCTGTCTAAAGTGAATTCATCTATTTCACCCCACAAGTCTTCGTATAACAATTTAGTTTTGCCAGCTTTCTCATTAGATAAGAGATGATTGTTAGAATCGATTATAGTTTGGTCCACATCTTTGAAGCCGAATGCATTCAGGATAACTCTCTCATCACTTTTCATTGTCTCAATTTTTCCTGCAATCAAAGACATGCGAATAATCGTTGATAATAGGCTGCACATAATAAAGGATAATTGTTTTTTTTTACATTTGCCATTTCACTTAATGAAAATACAGCGTAAGTTGGTTAATTCAGACTTTATAATTCAGAACTCCTGTTAATTCAGGCAAGAAAAAGTTGTCCCATCAGCCAGATCTCAACGCATTCTAATGTCAATTTATTGAGACACTTTTGTGGTCCCCAGATGTTAGAATTAAGTGAACTGCACTGTATGTACAAAAGAAAAATACAGTAGTGAGAATTTAAACCGCACAAGCTCAAGAACAAGACTCAGATCCTAAATATAAAGCCATAAACATATTAATTCTTATTTATAAGTTAATGTATAAATCACAAAGCTAAAAAGAAGAACCCAACTCTCTGATCTATAAATGTATAGCCTCGCTCACATACCCACAAATGTGTAGTCTAGCTCACAGAAAGAACACATTTGATACTGTGGTCTCCAATGTCCATTTTGAGAGATAATTCCCCCTTCCTCATCCTGCCCAATAACACAAATCTCCAGATAGTCTCTGAATGACATGGTCTCGTTTCTATGGTAGCGATAATAACTGGAAATACAATTGATACAAAGTATCATGATATGACAGGAAACAAGAGCGAATTAACTAGTTCAATTGCTCAAAAGTTCCCAAGGTTGCTGCTAGCGACATTGTAATGGCACTACCATCAACCTGGAAATACTTCGAGCACGTCAATTTCAGCTAGCCCAATTATTATTATTTATTATAGTAATTTTTTGGAGTTGCCCCATTTTTCTAAATGGGGAAATGACTCCTTATATTATTGTACTTCACACACTTAGGTTTATATATTATTTTTAATTCACAGCGCTTGCCTGACAAGAGAACAACAAAGTCACCGAATAAATTTACATTTTTCCACTGACAAACCTGAATGCTCTTTCCCATTAAGTCACTGCTGAAGAAACATCCAAATCATATTTGTTATCATGATCTTTAAAAACATTAACATTTACGTAGTTTAGCAAAGAGAGCGTGAACTAACTGGTCTAGTTCTTCACAATCAATATTTTATATTTAACCTTGGTTTTCGAATTCAGTCCAAATTGATGATTTGGCATACACGATTTAATTCATGTTCTATTTATAAGATATTCAGATGCTATATTGTATAATGGTATTGATGTTGGATGCTATGCAAATAATATCTTACTTGTATAATTTTGGCATACGCTTTTTGAGTCCACAGAAACCTATGCCTTGCCTTGTTTCCACAAATTTTTGTATATACACGCTTACGAGTCTTCTCCATGGGTTCCGTACAATGGCGAATGAGAAATAGTTGAAGAAGGCTTTGTTGGTTCCCACTGCTATTTTACCTCCTTTTCTCAAATACCTGTTGAAGAGTCAAATTGTTGGTTGTAAAATCGCAAGGTTTTGTCTCTGTCAGAAGAAGAAGTAGAGGTGCCATATTTGGCGCATAGTTGGTCACAGTTTGTAGACAGGTCGGGGAGCACCTGGGGAGCAGTGCCCAGGAGTCAGTAGATTGCAGCAGGACTTGAACCCAGAAACTCCAACTGGGCTACCTCATACTCCTTTACAGCGCTCACAATGTTTACTGACAAACCACTCATTTCATAAAATAAATTGTCTAGTAGATTTCACAATAAAACCTAATCTTTGATAACCCTTTTAGCCCCACCACATAAAAGCTGTCTAGTTTACAAAAGATACAACAAGCAATCACCTAATGTTGTGCAAAAAATCAGAAATGTGTCATGAATAAGCTGACAAACGCTCCAAACACACCAGACTACACAAGTGGTAAAGAGTTGTTCTAAGAGTGGAACTACCCCGGAGTAGGAGTAAATACTAGGAAGAGTTTGATTTAGCAAAAGAGAGAGGGGTTATTTCAAGTAAAATAGCACCAATTTTCGCTATCTAAGGTTGGAGTTTATATAAATTAGCTCATCAGGTTGATTAAATGTTAGCAAGCCATAAATTTCACTGTGCAAACTTTTCCTCCTGCGTATACTTTATTAAAAATATTGTGACAAATAATTAACCAATCTCCCTTAGCCTGGGCAGGCTGTCAGGGGTGGGTGGGTGGCGACAGCCTGCTAAATCTCCCTGTTGTCACCTTACTGTTGTCACCTGTTGCCCTCTTACCTTGGCACCATGTTATGAGGCTTGAGATTTTGGATAGTGGAGCAGGGCGGACCCCGCAGCCAGCAGAGTAGCCTGAGTATATTAGTACTGCCAGCCTTGAGTATCGGGCAGTACATGATGTGTTTGTGAGATACAAAGTTAGACCTGTGTCCACTGTACCCCGGCAGCAGCTTCTCAAATATCTCCGGTGTGTGACAAGCCTGAAAGATAACCATTAAGCTATTAGTAAATACAATAAGGTGATGTCTCTATTATAGTCTGAAAGAAAACTATTTAGTTATTAGTAAATAGAAAAAGGTGGTGTGATCATTTAAACAATTGATGCTTATACACATCAAAACTTTATAAGGTTTGATTCAGCTTCCCTGCATTGGCAGTTGCTATTCTCTACTAATAAGCACAAGTTTATCACTGGAGCAACTAGATCAACTCTCCCGATATATGTGGCAAGTTTGATATTCTGCAAGGCTGTATATGCAGCTCAGAAGATGCTGCCTGTTGTAGCAGCATTAAACCTATTGTTGTTGCAATACCCTACCATTGGCCTATAGTTACTATACAGGGTGTGTGACCATCAAGGGAAGCCCGACAACGCCAGGTGAAGGGCCAATCTGTACCAGGTGAGTCACTGCATAAATATGATTCTATATAAAGTATCGACAGAAATTATGGCACATTGCCGAACTTCCTTGAAAAATTCCACTGTGATTGTAGTGTCGAAAAAAATATAGGGGAGGCAGAAATCCGCAGCATCACCAGGAGATGTGCTGGAAGCTCATCCACAAGCAATTTAAGGCATATAATTAGTTAACGGACATGGGAGCTGATTCTGACATGGATTATCCCATTACAGTGTTTTTAGGCCACTGTATTAAGCTTTCTACTAGGGGAGGCAGTGCCTCCCTGCCTCACCCCCCCCCCCAACTATGGGCCTGAACAGTAAAGTACCACCTGTCCCTATCTAAACTGAAAACCTGGAGGTATAATAGTATAACGTATTACTTTTGAATTAGGTCCGATCTCTATAAATCTGACACTAATCTGAAGACCAACTTCCATCGGCTGGGAAAACAAATATCAAAATATCTTACCAAGCCACATTTTGAGAGACTTTCCAGCGTTATTAAACTCTAATCCCTAATTGCTTGGAAGGGTAAATATTATGCAAACGTTTATCACTTTAGATTCAGCCATTAGTTTGTTTTAACAAGGAAGTCTCATATCAGCGAGTAGAAAGCTAGTTACTCAGACATCCTCTAGAAGTAGCCTTGTCAAGCTTTGGGTTTTGGTCAAACCAAAAAAACCCGTGACAATGCTACTCTCGCAGCTTGTGTGTTTGTAGTAACAAAGGGAAAACGTTTGCATGTTCACCTTCCATCCAGTAAAGAAATGCAGTATTAGATTTTTGCTATTTTTTGAGATTTTCTTTGTTCTTTATATAATTGGTTCCCAAATATAGCATATCATAACTTTGCCAATGGTACCCTTATTTCAGCTTCATTTGTCATCTTGTTCTGTTTTTATATTCGATATGCTGGTTGGTGCAATTCTCATAGCGCATTGTGGCAGTGGATCAAACCAAATTTGACCTTGACCTTTTGACACAGTTTGATGAATCCTATGATATTCCTCAAGCGACGATTGCTTGTTTTACATTCTCCCCTTTGTTCTGCAGTTAAACATCGCAAAATAAATTTTTTTTTTTATCTTCTAATTTATACCCCGAAATTGAGATCGCCAACACAGGAAATTGTGGACTGGTACAGCCTATCACATGGAATCTCTATGCACCAGTCATTTGCCTGTTTTGTTTAATCATGCAATTTTGGATTAATTTCTGTCCTATCAACTGTAATATATGATTGTGCAACAGTAACAATGATTGGCATATAATTTAAGATCCTGAATAATACTGGATCTCCGGTCTTGATATCACTCTACCTCTAGTCTGAGGCCCCAAAACTCTTGCCCCCTCGCCCCCACCTGACGCCCCTTACCTCATAAATACGCTCCTTTCTCTCGGTCTGTTGTTTTGTCACCACAGAAACATTGTATGGTAGATTAATACTCGTATCATCAGTAGATAACCAATACTGGTACCTCCTGGAGGCGTTACCTAAAAACAACAGAGGAAATAAATAGCCTTTATATCCGTGCTACAATATGCACATTGACAGATCTCAAATAAGCAAAAGTTTATCTGATGCTGTTATAAGTTTGCTGACAAAAACATTTAGTCATTCATCCAGCATTTAGGAGAAAATATTGGCTAGAGTTAAGTCTAGCTATCAGGGTCAAATAGATATTAGATCATCACAAACTTAACTGGCTAGGAAGGGAGCTAAGGCCTTATAAGTGAAGAGGAAGAGTAAATTTTGTCAAGTGTGTGCAAAGGTAAGCATTTCCTCCTTCACATACTTTTCAGCTTTAGGGTAGACGCAGTTTCCCCATCCGCATTTCTCAAAAAGATATGGCCGGACTATTTTGTGGCGGGTACAATGTTCATAAGTATCGGGTGAGTAACATCAAATCTTATAGTGATGTACAATGAACTCAGCAGTGAAGACTGAAAAAAATGGTTGCATCAGAAAGACATTTTCTTTGGCTTTCTATTAACCTGAAATATTTTGCCTGGGAACATAAAGAAAGTGGTCAGGAGGTAGATTTAAAGGGCAACCAAGGTTTCGCAGCAATGCATTAATGGGTAGCAAACATAGACTTAATATACTACCTAGACAGGTCAATAGCATTCAATACTGTCCCACTTAAATAGCGCGACATGACGTAATTAGTTTGTGCTGTGAGCCATAGTTTACTATATATCCATCAATGAAATAATGTGAAAAATCAAGGGACGCTGGGCACGATATCAGCCCCTGTCCAGCCGCTTATTATTCAAGCACAAAGAAAATTGGTGAGTGTATGTAAAAGACCTTTTAGCACGAGATGGTATTCATACTTTGTCTCCAGAACCAGAACTTTTCATGATAAGAGACAATCATTTACCCTCAGCACTTCCATCACTTCTATAAAAATGTAAAGAATACCTATAACCCAAGATCACAAATACTTTGTTGGATGATCCAGATCTAAGCACCAGCACCACCACCACCATCATCATTTTTCCTTAAAATTATTCGTGGTTGTGACTGAACACAACCAGTCTGCTCAAATTGGATTGCTAATTTTGTTGTCGCTTCACAAGGAAGAATAGATCTGTGCTGTTAAATGAGTATGCAAACTACAGATAGCTGTTGTTCCTGAGTATGTAAATGATTGATCTACAGTATGTGACAATAACTTAACATTTTTATACTTCAGTACAGTAGTCAAAATCTAATGGCCTTTACCGTGGCCAAACTTAATTTTGCCGATGCTGTAAAGGTTCTTTGAGCTTATAAATGTGATATCAGCGTCAACAGTGAACGTCTATTGCTTCCCCGACCTATACACAGAAACAGCAGCGTGAAAAAAAAGTTATTACTGAGATGTCTAAATCAGTTTAAACAAAATTGCATCCGATGAAGACCATCCTCTTTTAGTTGTGTTGTTTTCAACTGTGCAAAGGTATCCTCTCGCCTACACACCATCTATTACCCACCCAAGTGCAGGACAGGAAAGCATTTAAAGAGCTTTTTCCATACTACATGTCAGCCCACAACAGAATTTAAAATGTTCATTTTCATGTACCAATCCAATCCTATCCTATCGCCTGTTAATACAACAATCGTTATAATAAGCCAAACCAAACCAGAACACGTCATCATCTGAGAAAATGGAACTACATGTGACGATGAAACTACAGAGGAAAAAGGATGGAAGCATGAGACTCTAATAATTTCCAAAACTGGAAAATGAAATAGCTTGGCCAAACTTATTTTTGCCTATGCCGGTAAGGTTCTTGGAGTTTTCGAGTCTATCAATGTGAGATCGGCGTCAACAGTGATTGTCAATTGCTTCCTTGACCTATTCACAGACACAGCAGCATGAAAAAAGTAGTTATTTCAACAAGACACGTCATCATCTGAGAAAATGGAACTGCATATAATGATGAAACTACAGAGGAAAAAGGATGGAGACAGTGATGCTAATAATTTCCAATGCTTATGATTTTGACTACAGTACTGAAGCATAATAATTTTAAGTTATTGTCATATACTCTAGATCAGCTGTGGGCAACCTGCGGCCTTTTTGCCATTGCGGCCTAACGGGTTATCTTTTGCGGCCTTATTGTGGCCTTATGCCTAAAAAAGTTATTACCCATAAATTTTGATTCCTCTTTCATTATGGGAGAACCAAGTATGCATACAGGATATTTCAAAACAATGGCCGTTCTGTATTATGTATGTAGCAAAGCTTCCTCAGCCACTCTACACAAAATCATCATACCTGTGAAACTGGTGCCAACAACTTTCTCAAGTTGTTTTTCTTTCGAAATAACACAAAACAGTGACCTTAGGATGTCAAAATTACAAAGTTCTCTAACAAAATAGTAATTTGTATTTTTTGAAAAACCGCAATTTTGGACGAAAGGCAGATTGGTATCAAGAGTATCTTTGCTACAAGATATCCTGCATTATGGCTGAAATCTTCCATATAATATTGGCTTTCATTTTATAACCATTTGCAAAAAAATTCCCCCTCGGAGCAAGGTGGGCGCGATAAGATGAAAATTATGACAGGGTGCAAAATATTTTTTCAAAAAAGAATTCGCGAAAGAACTTGTTCTCAATAACAACTCTCCCGTTATAAACCTTTTTTCACTTAAGCCGCTAAAGGGCGCTAAATTACCCCTCTCACACCCACCTAGCCTGTCTTGACAAGCTTGTCAAGACAGGCTAACACCCACCCTGCCATTTGTCATATACGTGAAACACAGGGATACAGGCACGTACTAAATCAAATCATGGTGTAAAACTGACTTCACAAAACTCCGAAAGATAAACCGATATTTCTGCTGAGTTGATGGTTCTTGCAACATACGTCCTGGTCTTGACACAAATCTGTAGTAGCATTTATAAAATAGGAAGTGCAAAAATTGTTACTCAAGCTCCCAAGCTTCTACTGACTAGCACTCCGTGAATTTACATCGTTGTAAGCATGGCGCCTAGATGGCATCATTAGTGACATATCAATATTTGTTGCATAAGAAATTCGCTGCATATCCGGTCAGCTAGTATATATGTGGTTGATTGGAAACATGTATCATCAATTCACATTCAAGCTACTGTTCAGTTTTGCACAGTTCTCAGAATCTTCTGAATCCATACCGCTGCAAGATTTCATATTGTAACTTAGGAGCAAATTTCGGTGCATTTTATAATGTCAGTCATCACAATCGAACATTCCAAGTGAATTGAAACCTTGGACTTTACTAAGATCGAACATCTCCACCTGCTGATGAAGATTTTCACCATCACACGCAATCTTTTGATTTAATTTGATAACATATTGAACTGTATGGATTGTATTTCATTATCAGCTGTCAAAACAATCAACTTAGTTGATGAAATAATTATTTTATGATGAAACACGTTGAGGCCGGTGATTGTTTTTTGGGAATTAAGCTTGATAGATTTATGTCAACTGAATGACAGAAATGTGAGTTTTCTCAAAGCAAAGCAAAGTTCCAATGTTATCCCTGAACGATATGTTGCGGCCTTTTGAGTTGAGCCTGCGTACAATACGGCCTTTTTCAAGAAAAGGTTGCCCACCCTTGCTCTTGATTCGTCATGTACGTACTCAGGTACAACAGCGATCTGTAGTTTGCATACTCAATTTACAGCACAGATATATTCTTCCTTGTGAAGTGACAATAAAATTGGTATTACAATTTGAGCAGACTGGTTGTGTTCAGTCACTACTATGAACAATTTTGAAGAAAAAAACAATGATGGTGGTGATAAAATCTGGCTCATCCAACAAAATATTTGTGATCTTGTGTTATAGGTATTCTTTACAATTTTATAGTTGTGATGGAAGTGCTGAGGGTAAATGGCTGTATTTATTACAGTGTTTATTGGCTAATGATTGTCTCTTATCCCACCGAAAAACCGAAGGTTTGGAGGTGGTATTAAGGTAATGCCCATGAAGCAACTCTCATAGGGGACTTCTGAAAACTTATGTGGCAGCTGAGCCCTATTTTTGCACACAATAAACACCTACAGTTTTGCCCATCCATCTTCAATTATTGTCAACTTAACTAGATTCATACCTGATCTTCTCTTTGGGAGCAATATGAAAACCAGCAGTTGATGCTATGACATAGAAAACTTGCAACAGCCAGCACAGGTTTTTGGCTTTTTCTAGCCATTTTTATTCAATCCAATAGACATAGTTTGTCTATGTGCAATCCTCAATCACTCCTCAGAGCAACTTAATAAAGCCTAAGTGCCTGGGCAATATGTGTAAAATTATCTGCTTTAATAGAAATTTCAATGGTTAAAATTTGCTCAAATATATATTTCTATGGTTCAAAGGCTAATATCTAATAGAGGCAGTCATACCTGAGCAAATCATTTTAGCCTGAGTGCCTGGGCAAAAATCTGGCTCAATAGAAATAGCGATGATTTAATTCTGCTTTATAGAAATTTCTATGGTTCCGAAGCTAATCACTATAAATGGCACAAAACAATTATACTACAGCCAATAGGCCACTTGCAAATTCTTATTTGCTTGAACTTTGCACTTTTGAGCCAAGAACTGTTAAATTTCAAATTTTTGGGCAATTTGTGGTCAACCAGTAAACAGTCAACAAGCCAGGCAGGAAATTTCAGGGATCCTCTCTACTTTCAAGTAATTATTTAACTCTATTCTCTCATTAGAAACTTCATTCTTTTGGTATTATATAGATTAGATTATTTTGTTTTTTCTTATTACAATATCATCGTCATGTAATCTGCGTTAATTACGCCGCTCCCATGTGAGTTTCGATAACTTCTCACAGATTATACTATCATTCACTTCTCCTGGTAGCTGCCGCCTATGTGCCTACCATTATCATTGTCATTTATTTTACCTCTTCAATTTACCACGAGCAATTTACAACCTCATTATTACGTCTTGATCCGGTGCATGTCTTTACGTCATAATTCGGTTTACAAACAAATCAGTGAACCCCTAGTTTGCAAACTATTTGTTGCGTCGCTGTGTCGCTGCGTCACTATTCGCTGTGGCTACCTATGTAGTCTCAATCGCAATTACCTAATGAGCTGGTCAGTATAGTACACTGTGGGTTCGTTTCTCAGCATGTTTGCTGCTCTATTTTTTGGAAAGCAGCAGTGGACATTACTTGTTATCTCAGATCTCATCGTTAGAAGCTTGCCACAATATTTTGTATTTATTTACCAGGCAGCGCTTTGTCTCAGTACTATAAACATTGTTGTATCAGATCTCTAAGCTAGAAGCTTGCCGCAAACCTTTTTTTTTATTTATCAGGCAGCACTTATCATGACAGACTTTTAGCTCTGTTATCATGTCTCAGTAAGCGTGAGCTATTAAGCTGCATAGTAAGCTGTGGGTTTGAATCTCTCAGGTTTGCTGCACTTTTTTTTTGGAAAGCAGCTATCAACATTTTAATTTTCAGATCTCATAGGGTTTGAAACTCAGTTATAAGTGGCGTTTGTCACATTGAAACTGTACACGGCTAATCTCTATTTTTGAACATCTGAGTAGAACCATAGGACAAAACAACAATTTAGATTATAAGCAAACAATCAGTAGGGAGTACACTTTTCCAATTATAACATCAGAGAGTCTTGAAAAGGACCAGGTAATTCTCTATCATACTCTAATTTGCCAACACTATATTACATTTTCACTTTGCTTATCATTTACCACAGACACTGCTATATTTTACTGATTTTTTTTATCGCATCATTATCACTCTGTGCCTCATAGTTAATACGCATTGTAATCTATGAGTGTCACCTAGTTTCGGCTTATATAAACCACCTTCCTCCCGTTTTGTCCCTCATCAGGTTTGCTGCTCTATTTTTTAGAAAACAGCAGTGGACACTAATTGTTATCCCAGATCTCATCGTTAGAAGCTTGCCCCAATATTTTGTATTTATTTACCAGGCAGCGCTTTGTCTCAGTACTATAAACATTGTTGTATCAGATCTCAAAGCTAGAAGCTTGCCGCAAACCTTTTTTTTTATTTATCAGGCAGCACTTATCATGACAGACTTTTAGCTCTGTTATCATGTCTCAGTAAGCATGAGCTATTAAGCTGCATAGTAAGCTGTGGGATTGAATCTCTCAGGTTTGCTGCACTTTTTTTTTGGAAAGCAGCTATCAACATTTTCATTTTCAGATCTCATAGGGTTTGAAACTCAGTTATAAGTGGCGTTTGTCACATTAAAACTGTACACTGCTAATCTCTATTATTGAACATCCCAGTAGAACCATAGGACAAAACAACAATTTAGATTATAAGCAAACAATCAGTAGGGAGTACACTTTTCTAATTATAACATCAGAGAGTCTTGAAAAGGACCAGGCAATTCTCTATCATACTCTAATTTGCCAGCACTATATTACATTTTCACTTTGCTTATCATTTACCACAGGCACTGCTATATTTTACTCATTTTTTTTATCGCATCATTATCACTCTATGCCTCATAGCTCCTCAGGTACATGCAAACTTCGACTGGCTCATTCATTCTCAACTTAATCACCATCTTATCCAACCATCCTGCTCTTTCCTCGTACAATCTAAGAATGCTGATCCAGTCAACCAGCCTGCCATTTTACATGACCCAGATTATCACCCTCAGCAGCTCAATGCTGAACAGAGACGTGTGTATGATCATGTACATGCCCATACTATCAACCCTCAGGCTGACCCCTTGGCTATGCTCGTTCTTGGTACTGCGGGTACAGGTAAATCATACCTCATTCACTGCCTACATCAACTTCTCGGCCAATCAGTCACACTCTTAGCACCGACTGGTGTTGCTGCTGTAAATATTGGTGGTGCTACTCTACATTCTCACCTACTGTTTCCTAATGTACACAGCTTTGCACAGCTAAGAGGTCCCTCACTGCAAAAACTTCAAGACAAGTTCCATGCTACTCGTTACGTCATAATAGACGAAGTCTCCATGATTGGCTGTAGCATGCTAAATGCCATCAACAAACGGCTGCAGCAAGCCTTTCCAGAATCATCGGCGATTTCGGCCAGCTTCCACCTGTTGGTGACAGTCGCCTTTTCTATCCCAATGCAGCAAGCCCAAAGGCTGTCTTAGGAAATTTGGCCTACCAAAACATTCGGAGGGTTTTTTTTTTGACAGAATGTGTTAGGCAGGCCAATGACCATGGGTTCAGGGACTTGTTGCTCAGGCTCAGAGACGGGATCAGTACCCGCAAAGATTATGATCTTCTAGCTACTCGCTTTCAAGGTGTGGCTGATGAAGCCAACTTCCAACAGTCTGTAAGACTCTTTCCAAAGCGCCAGTCAGTTGCAGAGTACAATGCCGAGAGACTTCTGCTACTTGGCAGCCCTATTGCTACTTTTGAAAGTGCCCACAACATGAACCAAGCCAAAAATGCTCAAAGTGATGATGCTGGTGGCCTTGAACGCTGGCTATCGCTTGCTGAAGGGGCAAGTATTATGCTTCGCTCCAACCTCTGGGTACAGAAAGGCCTAGTCAATGGCACTGTGGGCACTGTCACCCACATTATATTCAACCGTGAAGGGCCACCTGCACTACCAGCCGTTGTCATTTGTACCTTCCCAAGTTATACCGGCCCTTCTTTCCTCCCTCATGTTCCAGGTAGCTTTCCAGTAACTCCAATCACACGCACCTGGACATCAGGCGTTAACACTCTGAGTAGGACGGGCTTCCCATTATCATTGAGCTGGGCACTGACAATTCATAAATGCCAGGGTCTCACCTTGCAGCAGGCTTACATTGACATTGGGGACCGCGACACAAGCGTGGGTCTTTCTTTCGTCGCCCTTTCAAGAGCAAGATCATTACAGCATCTCCTTCTGACACCATTTCCTTTTGACCGGATTTCACACTTGGCTGACTTGCCAAGTATGGTCCAAAGGAAAAATGAAGAGCGGCGCTTACAACGCCAGTAAAGCGACAATGTACATAGTTTCATAATTTTTTAACTTACTCTCTACTAATACGGTTTTAAAGCTGTTTTTAGATTAATCTTCAGATTTTATCACAGGCAATATTTTTACTACGTTTCTATAACTTTTTATACAAAAAAAATCAAACAACAAAAAAACAACAAACTCAGCCTGAGACGGTCCCAAGCCCGGTTGCATGAATGAGGAGGGGTTGTTACAATTGTCATCAAACGTCAACTTAATTTCATATCTTTTGCAATTATACAAATGTCTTACATTACTCTGACAAATTAACTAATTCAACTACATTGATCTGAACAGCTATGCGTCTTTTCGGTGGGGTCTCTGATCGTATCAGTTCTAGTCATAAAAAGTTCTGGTTTTGGGGACATATTATGAATACCATCTCGTGCGGAAAGGTCTTTTACATTCTCTCACCAATTTTCTTTGCGTTTGAATAATAAGGGGCTGGACAGGGGCTGATATCATGCCCAGCGTTCCTTGATTTTTCACATTATTTCATTGAATGGTATATAGTAAACTATGGCTCACAGCACAAACTAATTACATCATGTCGTCCTATTTAAGTGGGACACATTATGATCAGTGAAGCATAAGCATTGTCCTGTCTAGGTAGTATATTAAGTCTATGGTAGCAAATCATGTGCTGGGCAGCATCAGCTTTGTGCATTACGCGATGCAAAACTCAAAGTAGTTGCTGACTCTAAGCTTGGTAACACTTCAGTTTAGGGGAGGTTCCAAGACTCTGCTGTAATAATTATAGAGCACAGGCTAAATAATAACAGGAACAGGAAACTGCTATGTGGTATTCTCTTTTAGCTGAGTTTGAGTACCTGATGGAAGAGATGTTTCACAAGAATTCTGGCTGAATAATCATCCGAATTATATTTTGTCTTTTTCCCCCATGCAGAAGGTGCAATCTGCTATTAATCAATGGCCATCAATGAGAAGTTGTTTGAAACCTTGGTTGCCCTTTAAACCATAAACATCTAAATAGGTGATTTACTAATGTCAAAAGCATGCAACATACATACAGACGCTTGATAAGTTTGCCTGCATTCCAGTTGCAAGAATATAGCTTCAAAAAAACAATATTTATGTAATTTTGTGCTCTAACTGAGCATGATGATAAAATATGATGATCGATGTTCCAGGTAAATATCCAAAGCTAATGGCTATTATTTCAGCTTAAATGGGGCAGAGCGCTAACTCTGCAGTAAAGAAGATCATAATATGGATAAATATGTGAAGGTAAATATATATAAATATATCATTCAACCGATTTGAGACATTGCCAGCCCTTCATTAAAAAATTCAGGGAAATTTGTGAAAATTGTAGTTCTATTAGGTGATCTTGAGAGGAACTCATCTTTCATATAGCAAAGGCCTGGGCGCAAAAAAAGGTGTATGTTACCACTCACTCAGTATGATAAGGAGTAAGAGTTCACACTATACTCGAAATTCCACCATGATAAATTTGTCACTTACCTGGTGGCATAGAGAACTTAACAGCCTCGGGAACCGGGGTCATCACAGCGTTAACTGGTACTTCTGTAGTAATATAGCCAGTTTCATCACCATCATTGTCACCTTGTACCACATTCGAGGGCCTTTTCCTATGTTGCATCTTCTCCAATTTGTGGGCTAGCCTCACAGCTTGGTATAGTGCAGCCAGGTCTACTGCCGAAGTAGGGGGTATGACTGTTGTTGATATTGTATCCGAAGTGGTTAATGGTTTCCTGGCAGCGTTTGACGGCGCATATTGCCCTCGCTGACGCGGTTTTATTTTCGCATTGCCTGCTGGTGACTTTGCGTGCTGGCCGTGTGGTTCAGGCTTGATAAGATCATCATACTTCACGATGTCTTTGAGGCCAGAGAACTGCACCCTCTCAACTACTGGCTCACCTTCTTCAGTCAGCTCCAAGTGTCTGGAAAATATGAAGGACAAGATACATCTATAATACATCTCTAATACATCTCTAATACAACTGGAATACATATATAATACATATATAATACATCTATAATACATCTCTAATACATCTATAATACCGATGTAATATATCTGTAATACGTCTATAATACATTTGTAGTATACATATATAAAACATCTGTAATATATATATTCTACTAAACATGAGAACAAAGATGCAAGTCCTCACCGGAAGACCTTCAGAGGTCAATGGACCGATAAGCTGGGCTTAGCCTAGAGTTCTTAGCCCTCACTGCTATCATATTTGACTGAGCCCCCCCATACTCTTGCCCCCCAACCGACGGTCGGGGGGGGGGGGAAACATCGAACAAAATTATTTTCACATTTTATAATAGAAGCAAGGTTCTCAATTCAGCGCTTTTCTTAGTGATGGGGAGTTTGTTTGAGCAACTGACAGCCAACTGACGGTGCATTGGGCACAAGGCCATAACCCCTAGGTAACATCACTGAGTAAGGATATATCCTTACTCTGTGGTAACATTAAATCCTGAGAAATCATGATGGCGTAAGATGACACATGCAGCCCCTAGCCAACTTACTAGAGTGATAATTTATTGCACTGGTTAGCGTTGGGATTAGCTTGAGATAACAGATTATGTCTGCGAACCAGAACTAATCTATGTTGATCCACGAAGATAACAACCCTTCAGGCATGATCTGTACACAGCTAGTCATTAGTTAAAGTAATAGAGATTCGGAAAAATATGTGGCAAAGTCTACTTTTTTTGCAACATTTGTTGCAGGCCTCAATCTTACATGTCTGTGACTTGCAGCAAGGGAGACATGCTAACATGTATCCTTACTCTGTGAAAGTGTGATGTTGTTCAATTCACACTCTCAACAGCTGCCACGAATTTACTTTCACTCTGCTTTTAGTTGACATAGCCCTGAAGGGTACTCTACTCAGCATCGATTAGGCAATCATTCACACATTACCAATAGAAATTCTGTTCCACAAAGCATGGAACGAGATATCTGGAAAGTTTGCCAAGGAACATTCGGAGAACAATTTTGGCTGTTTTACAATTGAAAGTCCCCTGTTTGTCGAAGATCTATTAGTTGTATAACATTTTCCAGGATTGCAACATAAGCAACCATTCATTAGCCAAGGTGACAATTTGACAGTTTAACAATCTTGAACGTCATAAAAAATATCAATGTAAAGTACAGATTAAGGACATCACATCATTACGTTGTAAATTGGTCTCTTGGTCAAATCAAGAAGTATTAAAGGTAGGGTAAGATACAGCAAATATTGACCATACAATTAAAGTAATGATGGTAAAATTAGGTGTTCCACTCAGCATTTCCTGACAAAGGTTGTAGTAATCGCTGGGACCGATGACTCACGATGACCACATTTAACTCAAGTAGTTGAAGACCCTGTAACCATGAGCTTTTGTAGTAATATTATACAGAAAACCCACTGACGATGGGCAATAAATAAACACAAACACTGGCCAGAGGTTTTGGACTAATTTACTAGAAAGCGAAGTCCTAACAGCAAGATATAATATGAGAAGCAACTTGCAAAACAGCTATAGCAATCATAAAAGCGAGTGCCATCTGCTTCTGCTTGATCATAGCAATAAAAGTGAAGGTCTGTAGCAAGTTTATAAGTTCAGCACACTTTGGAAGAGTAGTGTCTTCTCTGAATTAGTGTGTATTGCAAACACAGAGCGGGCGTGTTATTTAAATAATGACTAGATAAAACTACCCTCATTTTCAGAACTCTGATCAGTTCCACTATAAGATGAGGGTAGTGCGTTGTTGTTATTAATAGCTGCTAGATGATCGGGTTAGATGATGACCAAGTTCTCACCTCATGGAGACCCTCGTGACTCTATTAAAAAACACATTCAAGAAGAGAGGTTTTGTCAGTAAACCACAATGTTGTCAACTCGATCTGGGAAATTGAGTGAATAGCATGCTGATGTTAGTCTTGATACAGATCACATAAAGCTGAATTTCACTTGACAAGTGACGTCAGTCACACAATAATTAGTTTGAGAGCTTGTGTTATTCTGTTAACATACAGGGGTGATTTGTACTGTGATGCCCCAATGTTTTGAGCCGTTTGAGACCCAATACTACACATGAAGTGAAAAAAAATACAAATCAATCGGTTAATTTACAACACTACATGTTTACAACTTACTGTGCAGGTTTACCCTTCAGTATCACAAACACCACCAACGAGGCCAGAGAAAACACAGCAACAGCTGATAGCTTCTTCTTCATCCCGGCGATCATGATGCCGTAAAGTTACCAAGCACGCGACTTCTTGAGACTGAGAGGCGATGTGTTTAGATGATGTTATGTGGTTGTCAATCCATAGAGCCTCTTCTGAAGTTATTTGTAGTAGTAAACTGCTGGCAGCTTGTAGATGACAAAACTATTTGGTATTGTAAATAGTCTATGCTATACCAAGCAATTTTAAACACAGTGACAGGCCAACCAGGGAAAAAGTTAACTTGTCTTTGCTATACTCAAAGCGCAGGCATATACTGAGGTGTGCAAAGTGATTAATGAAGTGAATCAATGTGAACTAATGCGAAGATCTTGGACAGTTGCCATGGATATTGATGCATTTAACAGATTTTTTTAAATGTCATAATTCATTGGGTCTGTGATTTGCTCAGTGAGTTCAGTAGTAAATTTTGTTTTCGGGATTACATTTATATGAACCTATGAAGTCTTCAGAATAATGGCCACCCATGATAATTGAAATTGAAATGCTGCGCAATAATTTGTAAATATCGAATTTCACAATGTTTCATAATGTTGCATATCATAACGTATCTAGATCCTAGGACAAGCAAGTTCTCAGTTCTCAACCACATGCATCGTACAGAGATAGGGAGTCAAGACACTATAACCCTATTATGATAGCCTGCCCAGGCAACTGCAATGTGGAAAAAATACTCACATTTACACCCAAATTTACAGGTCATGCAGTTGGCTGCGCCCTAACTATTAGTTACAGTTCAGGCATAACATGTTGGAGGTTATACACTCTATCGAACGGCTAACAAGCATATCCAACTCCTTTTAATGTCCAGATAAAACCTGCCATAACAATAAAATTTGTTTCATGTTCATTAGTTTGGAGATTGGAAATGTTTATTATAACCTGAGTAGCCTATAGCTGCATTACTGGGATTTAGAACCATGCTCATAAAATATACTTGAAACTAGTCTAAGTGCTCAGACTCCAAGGCACAGGGAGTTACTTGCGCAAGTAACTCCCTGCGCCTTGGAGTCTGAACACTTAGACTAACTTGAAACAGAAATGAGGACTACTTTTAAGACTATAAATTGCTTTATATTTCATCTGATTGTTAAATTTTTATTGATCACATTTGTGTTAGTTGTATAATATTGATACACCAAAAAATGTTGTAAATAGCTGACCGCTTATAAAATGGATAGTGGTATGCAAAATATATAAGTAAGTAATAAAGACCTCGATAATGGCAAAGGAGCTAGACTAAGTTTGAAACCAAATAAGTATTTTGTTCATTGAAATTCAGTGAAATGTAAAATAGAAGACCAAATTTCCATATAAAACAATTCACTTTCCATTTCCATTATTCTTAATCGGAGTTGTCAGGACATTCTCCCGAAACAAAATAACATTCCTGATATAAAATACAACAGTAATTCCGAAACTTGGCAAAGTACTTTGACCATTTCACTGGTATGATGTGTGCAGATTGTTGAATGATGATATAAGTTAGACATGATTGAAGCAAAAGTGAGTTCCCAAAAAGTAGGAGTACACTATGTAATTGTGTTCATAGGCATATTCATAAAAAAACAGAAAGGAATAAGTAACGGGTTCAAAACGTTAATATTTACAAAACTTTCCCCGTCCTAATCTACATTTGATACAACGCATTTGTAAACTTATATAAAGAAACCATGGAATACTGAAACGCTACTGTGTGAGCAAGTATATTATGTTATTTACACGTCCGATTCGTACCCCAATAGGAGCAAAGAAATTTTAACAAGTTGCTAAATAGGAAATGAGATGTTGGCCAGTTATTGAATGCGATCCTTGAGGTTGTAAAAATTGGTAAGTAATACCGTAAGTCTAGTCAGAATGTTTGAGATCTATTCAACTTTTTAAAACAGCCAACCCTACTGCTGCACGGACTGTGGTGCCGGGGGAACAGGAAGGTGTTGTACCAGAGGCGGAGCTTGTGGTAGCAGAGGCGGAGCTTGTGGTAGCTGCTGATTATTGTTAATATTTGGGTTTACGGTAGAAATGGTCTCGAGGTAGTTAATCCAGTGGAGTGTATCTTTAAAATCCTGAATATGAGCGGTGTGTAGTTTCCTATGAGAATACAAGCCCGCATACTGTGAAAAGCATTTGCCGCACTCATCACACTTGTACGGTTTCTCACCGGTGTGTTTCCGTTTGTGCGCCACGAGGTTACCTTTGTAATTACATTCAAAACGACATTGGGGGTAATCGCATTTGAACGGCTTGTTGGGGTAGTGGATGACCATATGTGTACGGCATGAGCTGGACTGAGTAAATGTTTTGTTACACACCAAGCATCGATAAGGTCGCTCTCCGGTATGAACGCGCATGTGGACCACTAAATTACCTTTGGTTCTGCATTGATAGTCACATTCCCTGCAGTTGAATGGTTTATCTCTGTTGTTAGTTGGTATCGGGTGGCTCTGTACCATCCTGGGTCGGCTCTGCTTTCGACGACTGACATTGCTTACTGCATTGTTAGATTCTAAAACAACAATTAATATATAATTTTTTAGGATTTGTTGCACCTTGCTTTCAGGGTGGATAACTCTCAATTCCAACAATAAATTTATTTGCAACTAGTAGTGCACACACCGCTGAATATTTTTACAGCTGTAAGGTCCCTAGTCTGCTGTCACAGGCATGAAGAATTTCAAAACTATGATTTTGTTCCAAA
This sequence comes from Membranipora membranacea, assembly GCA_914767715.1. Taxonomy (NCBI): domain Eukaryota; kingdom Metazoa; phylum Bryozoa; class Gymnolaemata; order Cheilostomatida; family Membraniporidae; genus Membranipora; species Membranipora membranacea. Next base: position 3,143,663 of record OU612073.1, read on the forward strand.
AATTTACATTTTGCCTTGAAATTACATATAAACGTTATACACACATTTCTATCCTAAATATTCTACTTGGTTTACGACAACATACAAGCAGCTGAGCATAAGGGAAAAGGCTCAGTAAAAGACAAAACATACAGATTTTATGAGAACAATCAGTTCCTAACTAAGCGTATGAGGCTATCCCCCTCTGTATTTGTTGAGTTTAACTTACCCATAACAAACTGTTGAGGAAGGTCAGGTAATGCATAAGAAGTCGGCTGTGGTGAGGAAGGTACTGTATCCTCCTCACGAACTGGGCAGCAGCCGGGGTAGAAGTTGTGAGGTTCTACCTGTGGCTTTGCTGGAGTGATACTAGACTCCATTCTAGCGCAACACTCAAAAAACAGATCTGAAAATATGTGATAATAGTAGCTAGTCAAGATGAGTTCTGCATACAGAGAAGATAGTAAAGCATTTATGCTCTGATTATAACATTGTATTTTCAAGTTAAACATCAGCTTGGAGACTATGCATCTGACAGTGTATTGAGAAAGTGACGGACATTGGAGCATTCAAATAACATGAACAACTTAAGCATATTCATTTCTTGATGTGAAATGGGTCGACCTGACAACAAACCTAAGGGAAATCAACCAACAACAAATACTTCGATCCACCTTCTGAGTTGGAAATATTTAGACATAATTATTATCAAGGTAAATTTGGCTGTGTATGAAAAGGTTATACACAATACAACATCAAGCATAACTTTAATTAAAAAACAACCATTTGCACCACTGTTAAACTAAAATATGTATATTGACCAATTGCACACAAGATGAAGTAAGCCTAAGCCTTTTATATTACTATATATATACAGATGTAAAAAAATTCATTTTCCCCACCTATGTATGGAATTGAATGTGCATCTGGACTTCCTAAGTAGATTATTAATTAAGCATACAGTCACAATCACTCACAATCACACACACAATGGGACTTTGTCTGTGCATAGTCTGTCTGGGATGGGTGGGTCGTTCAGTGTTGGATGAGGCAAGGATTTAGTCAGTGCTGAGTTAACTCATTTCATTCCCACCCAATTTTCTTTAAAATGAGGGTAATAAAATCAAGCTAGACATACAATTTTATGATAGCATAATGATTAATTGTAATGTAATTTGACTGTGCCGACACTGGATTGTGATTGAAATCACAGGTCCAACATAGACTGAGCCGGCTTGCTAGGCCCAGCAGCAGAGCAGTGCAGCCCAAAATCAGGAACTGCGGCAGTCCTCTATGGTGCAGCCTGCACTTGCAGCAGTAGTACCAGCTAACTACTAACTATACATACAAAATCAGGTATATATGCTTAAGGAAGGAGAGATCTTGTAACGTGTACCTTAATAGTATGAATGATTTGATATTCAGTTATGTTGAGAGCTTCGATCATCAATGTATGTAAAGGCCATCTTCAACTCATATTTTGATATACTTTTTTTGGAAAATACATAAATTAATCGCGCGAGACTATGCGAGATGAAATTGACAAAATTGACCAATACCAAAGTACATTACGAGGGTGGACATTCACCCAATGCAGTCTTAGGATTACGGACTATGTCATGATGTCATAATCCGCCAAAAGGTCAGCTGAGTGGTTTCCTACAGATTGGAAGGTGAGTTGTTGAATTAATTCATTATTGGCCATAAATCATCATCACAGATCAAGTTTCATTTGTGTTTTCTTGTCATGTACCAGGTGTCTTCAGAGTCAGGTACACTTATAAAGAAAAAAATACTGCTACAACTCAACTCTCTATGTATCTCTAATCAGGTGCTATGTGTACTATTAATATTAGTCATAATTAGTACTTGTAGTCATCCAACTTTATGTTGTATGTATACTTGTTTTTGTGGAGTTTGTATTACATTTCATCACTTGATTATTATCATTACACTAAATTAATTACTTATCACTTCTGTATCCTATATAAAGTAGCCTAATTTTTTGTAGGTATTTAAATGATACACCATCAAACCAATTTATAATATTGGTTTACTAAGAAGTTTGATATAAAATGTCACACCAAACATATTATATTTGCAGCAATCACGTGTGACATGATGATTATGTATGATATTTTGAAAATTTCAGAATAGCAGAGATGTCTCAAAGTGAGGCAACCCCCACTGGAGTAAGCGAAACAAACCCCACAGGAGCAAGCGGGACAAACCCCACTGGAGCGTGCGGGGCAAACTCCACAGGAGTAAGCGGGACATACATCTACGGTAAAAGTACAATACAGGGAGTGGAGACGGGCCAACTACCTCCCACAGTAGACAGAGCTGCAAATGAGCACAATGTTAGAAGAACTAGTGATGTCATGTCTGGCTTTCATAGGCTAAACCAATCCTCCTTTAACAAGGTAACTATACAATATAACTGCAGTGTGTGATAACACCGAGTCAAGCATATGGCTGACAACTAACGCCTAGTAGGCATACCACAAATGATAAATATCATATTAAAATATATAATTTCCTTGTTGTTAAGTTAAATTCTTCTCAGTACAAAACAATTCACTCCTTTTAGAATAGGTAAGAACATGAAGTAGAAAATAAATAATTATACCTGGCAGATGTGACCTACCTAAATTTCATTGCTGGTTAATTTGATTCTTCACTATCTATCAGAGATACACAGGCTGAGACTAGTTGCCGTGGGTAACATGTCAAACATCGAATCCTCTTAAACAGGACTCTAATAGCAGGGTCATATCTTTCAGCACCTGTGAGTGTAGGAGAGTGTATATGAGGAAGTTTTAAAGATGCTTTTGCAAGGTTGTCTGCTCCTGTTCTGTTATGAGGAAATTTTCAGACATGACCATACCATTCCGAGAATTTTCACAAACATGGTATCTGAGTTTTAATCAACACATGTTAAATACATACTGATTTTAGTTTTTTCTTATCATGTAATACTCTTATTATGATAGCCATGTCACAAATAAAGCGGATATCAATCACTCAATCATTCTCGTTCTTTGATTTGTGTTCTCTCTACCGATTGGCTGGTGTTGTAGAGTCTGGCCTTTAGCCTGAGGGAGAGACAACTTCTAAGGATACATGGATTGCTGCCACCCCGTACAATGAGCGCTGACGAGCAGGCCTCAACAGCTATGCGTTATTTTAGGGACTATGAATGTGATATTGATAGGTTCATATATCTCATGCACCTACAGGATACAACCGAGAAAGTATTCTACAGGTGAGCATTCGGCTTCCATATATTGACTGACATCATGGAAGGTATTTTGATCAATTTGACCTAATTAACCTTTTTGATTAGGAAATTAAATACAAAAAAGTTATCGTAGCATTCGTCGTCAGCAATCGTTTATCTTCAATTTTTTCCTTATTACTGCATTCAAAATCTCAAGGCAGTTTTGGTGACCTGTCATTGGCTCTCTTTCCAACCCAACAGCCAATCAGATCAGAGCCAACGCATTGGCCAACCATCGATGTCAGGACGACTCCAACATTAAGAAAATGGTTTCTGTTTATTGGTTGCTTTTGAACTTTCCTTGCTTTTTTTTTAAAGATTAGTTCAGGAGAATATGGAGGAAGTTTATCCTGTTTTATATCATCCTACGGTCGGCCCGGCCCTCAAACAGTTCGGTCTTGTCTACAACAAACCAAGGTAACATTCTCAAATTTTTATTAATTTGTTATTAAGAAAGCCATTGTTCAATCATCCCAAATGATATCCGTGTAATTCTCAGTGCATCCATAGGATATTGGGTCATAATTCCAAGTCTTTCTTTGTGAGTCTTTTATCTGTTATTTTTCTCAAGCCTCTGAATTTTTATTTCAATTTTTTGTTCAATTCTACCAGGGCTTCACTAAACTATTGGTTTCATGGGAGCATGACATGTAAAATGCCGTGACACAAATTTGTCTGTGTCCTTCACTTCAGATCTCAATCTATGATATTCTGATATTACAGGGGACTTTTCATCACCATCAAAGATCTGGGTCATGTATCTGATCTGCTAAGTAACTGGCCAGAGAAAAAGATCAAGGTAAAATAATATATTCTGTCAATACCTCTTTTAATAGCGTGTTTGCGGGTGAGGTTTGAACTGTTGACAGTATTAGTTTGTTGCTTGCGTCCTCCTCTTGAGCTCCAAATGATGATATTGTTAAAATTGTTTAGACTCAACTTATGGATGCACCAGTATATCTGATGTTAATTATACAAACATCAAACTCCTCATTAATTTAATACTTTACTGTCAATGGACTGATCCGTTCTATGTGCACAATGTACTGCAAACATATATGATATACACAATACATTATATATCCACATGCGCACTTTGCGACAATCGCATGAGCCATGTCCCTTGTGCCACACTGCAAACTACGCCAATACCCTTTATTGTAAAATATACTATCTAGTTTCGGTGTCACAATATTTGAATATTTTCCTTTTACTCATTCAAAACTACTTGTTTATAAACCCCATGGTTTCTGTGAGAGTTGCAACAAATTCTCATATTCTTATCCTATCCATACATACACATTTTTAATGTTTATGAACATCATATTCATATCTACATACATATTTTGCCTTGTAGTTGATTATAGTGACAGATGGAGAGATGCACAATGCACATACAAACATACATAATATTATATAATATATATACATACATATTTTAATGTTTATGAAGATCATATATAACATACATATATATTTGTTGTTGTAGTTGGTGATAGTGACCGATGGTGAGAAGGTACAGGGAGTAGGAGATATGGGGGTGTTTGCTCACGGTGTACCCGTATCTAAAGCTGCTCTCTATACGGCAATAGGAGGTCTCAGTCCCGCACATATATTACCTATCACACTGGATGTGGGTACCGATAATCAAGTGAGTTATCTGTCATAATATTAGTGTTTTACACTCGTACTGCATGAGTTGGGAAGTTTAGTCATTAGAAGCCTGTCTTGACAAGCTTGTCAATACAGGCTAGATCATTAGGGAGGAGGGCTTCCTGGTCCCCACTGTTCCCCTTAGAGTGCCGCATAAGTTTAGGGTTTGGTCATCTAACTTAGTGTTGGGGAGGGTTGCCAGGTCCCCAACTGTCGTCCTTATGGTACGTCACATGGCCACAACCATGAAATATTGTGAAGTGGGCATACTTACATTTACCTACGTGGTCATAAATGTCATACTCTATCTATTTATTAAAAATATGATTGACAGCAGCATTCTATTCATATACAAAGATGTAAACAGCTAACCTAGTAAGAATATTGATTCTCATTTATGAGTTGTCCCCTAATTTAACAAGGTAAGACAACTCAGGGTGAAATTAAACTATAACGGTAATTTTTTTTGACACTCAGGAGCTGATTGATGATGACTGTTATGTCGGGCTGAAGCAAGCTAGAGTCAAAGATGACAGATATGACAGGCTAGTGCAGGAGCTGTTTGATTGTGTCGTTGAAAAGTAAGTTCCTGCTATTGTGGAATTGTCCAGCTCCTGATAGCCTAAAACATGATGTTTTCATCAGTTGGTTACAGGTTCTCTAAATAACTGAAACCAAGACATTATTTCACAACCAAGAAAATATATGCCTTATCATGAGATCAAAACAACTACGTTTTCTGACTGAGAATATTTCCTGTTAAGTTTAAGTCTTGAGTTCTTGGCCCCATGCTACTCAAACCGCTCACATACCCTTGCCAGTCAAAATTCTGGTCCAGGTTCTGTAACAATTCTCATGAACTATATCCATGCGCAAGGGAAGGCCATTATACATGGTATTGTATTACCTACTATAGTCAGCCTTATCAAACTGTCAATCCATTGCCAACACACGCTGTTGAGGATTTGTTTCACCTTTCATTTTAGATATGGTAAATCTACTATGATACAGTTTGAATCTGTCGGTAGCTCAAACTCATTTCGACTATTAGATCTATACAGAACTAAGTACACATGCTTCAACGATAACATACAAGGCACAGCTACAGTTGTGGTGGCTGCTCTAATGACAACGTTCTGTCATAAGGGCTTAGCTATGAAAAATCAGAAATTTCTCTTCTTTGGAGCGGGCGAGGTATGTCTATATTGCATTGGCAATTATAATGTCTAGGAGATAAAGAAAAGTTGTCGATTTTCCTGGTTAAAATAGCATGGTTCCATCATGCACCGCATCCCGGAGAATGGGTGGCAAGAACAGGGGGGTGCCTTAATGGCCAGGCCGAAATATCTGTGCCAATTTGCTCTCGGTTTCTAAGCAGGTTGGAGCGCACCTAGGGGTCCAACAATCCCCAGTAGTCAGTGCACTGCAGTGGGACTCGAACCCACGACCTTCAACACTTGCATGTTGAAGTCCAGCGATCTAACCTACCGAGCCACCTCCTACTTCCTATGGCACTTTAAGTATCTAGAACATAAAGAAGTTCACAAATTTTGCTAATGATAAATATGTTGAGTATAGGTCCAAATTTGTTACCATATTTCCTTCCAGAACACACTATTCACATCTCAGGTGAATAGAAATCATCCTTAATCCATAATCAGTCTGTTCATCATATCGATGTGACCAACCAGATGCAATGTCTAAATAAACTTGATCACAAAAAGAACATAATCAGACATTTCACTCTCCTAGAACCAACTCAACTTTCACCATCAGATGATGAGTAATAGTTTCTAAATTTGGCCCAAACAACAAAGAGAGATTAATTTCCCAAACAGCATTTAAGATTTCAAACCAAGGTCACCAATGATCAACCGAACCCCACATGCATTAACTTAGCCACCGCATCGACTCTAATCTGTTTGGCTGTTGGATAGGAAAGAGAGACAAGGCCAGGTCACTGAAAGACGCGCAAGTGGAATTGAATTACTTTAACATTTACTATATATCAATAGGTGCTTTCAGGAAACCACAATCTGCCCTGCTCCTTCCCTCCCACCAGCCAATCAAGCCAACAAATTAGCTACCATAAAATTTATTTTTTTGAATCTTTAAACCATGTGTGACTGAAGTTGATTTTACTCTGACAGAAAACATGGCAACTCACAAAAAAAGCTAGTCACATGTCCTTCTCCATGCATGAAATGGTTGATAAACATTTATGATTTCCTATATTTCAGGCAGCGATAGGCATCGCTAACCTCCTCACAGTTGCTCTGGTAGAGCTACATGGTCTAGATGAAGAGACGGCAAAGAAGAAGATATGGCTGATGGATTCTAAAGGTTTGATTATTAAGAATAGACCCGCTGGCGGGCTATCAGTGAATAAAGTCAGATGGGCCCATCAGTTCAAACCAGTGCATGAGCTTTCTGATGCAATTGTAGAGCTAGAACCAACAGTACTTATCGGTAAGTTACTCAGTCTAAGCGCCATCCGACTTAATGTGCATGTAATATCAACTGTGGCTGCGTCCATTTTGTTAATAATAAGTAGAGTGTGGTTCACTGATTTATTGTTAAACGGTGAAATTACCACCAAGGATATGAACAGGGTTTCAATGAGGAAATGCGACAGATTAGCAAAACATCCAATCAACTGTTGAATAAAATAATATCGAATACAGATATAGAAATATAATAACTATTTTTTCTGCTTCATCTGATAATCTAGATCGCAGTTTCAGGTATTTTGAGTGGGTCGCAGACAGTCAAAATACAATGATTAGTAGTCTCAAAGTTAGAATTGATCACACTGAGTCTCGTGATCTGACTGGGCATGTAGATCACTGATATACTAGGCTATCATTTCCACAAAGAGAATGTCGTAAGGCAAAGTATGTATCATGTGTGACTTGAATTTGCGCATGTGCAAGAACAATGAGTTTAGTCTGGGTTCTACTTGCAATTTTGGTCTGGGGAGATAGGACACCCCCTGCATAAATTGCCAGTTAAATTTAGCTAATAGTGACAATAGAAAATAACTCTTTCTAACAATTCCGCACGCATTTGTGAGTGTGCCACCAGAGCAGGTAGCCAATCAGATGGCTTCGGAATTCCGAGACTCAATTTTGCAGAGATCAGCTCATGCCCAGAGCTGAGCATGCGCAGAATGAGAATAGATAGCAGCAGGGCACTAATGAACAATGAGTGGGTTAAGGGTTATTTTTGCCTCAATAAGTAGAAAATCAATTACTTTGATTGCTTTAGGCTATAGGGCAGTAAAATCAACAACGGCATGCCCATGTACTTTTCCAATCTTCAGATGCAGATTTAACCCCTTTCTTATAGAAACTAAATGTTAATAGGTATTTCCACCAATTATTTCAGAATAGTATCACATAAATTGGTTTTATTAGATTTACAGGCAACAGATAAACACAGAGAAAGGATATAAATGACATGATATAAATGACATGATAAATGACATGATAAATGACATGATATCAATGATATCAATTAATTTTTGAGCTTGCCATGCTGGATGGCACAGGTTTAAAAGTATTAATTTCTGTATCTAACCGCATATTATCTGCACACAATTAAAGGAGGGATAACCTAACAAGTAAGTTACTTTATTTTATTATTTTACAAAAAGATGGATATAAAAGAATGCTTGTGATGAGAACTAAAATATATAGTAAACAAGGGAACAGCTGTATAGTCCATGAAATAGAGTGATAACTTGCTTTGTGTTGTCCCTTCTCTCTTAGTTGCTTGCCTCAAATATCATGAATATGACAAATAAGAGCCCGCTATCAGAGCTGTTTGATAGTTTTAGGGACCACTGAAATCCTTGTCATCATCATCATCTACCGGTTGGTGTATCCTCCCTCCTCTCACATACCGCGCAGTGTCATAAGAATTGCTATGAAAATAGAAATAAGTTATGAAAATGGGAAACAAGCTTTGGTGGCGCATATGAATATGTGGGAGTGGTCCTTGCTAGAGCGAATGAAACTGAAGCAAGAGATCTGTCCCAGACAAATCTTCGCAAATCTTTACATTGGCATAACTTTCATTTGATGCGAATGTTTTACATTGAATTCATTTATTTATTGTTGTTAAACAGCGGGATGAGACGGGCGTATTTATTTCATTTTCTTTTTGTACGAGATTTACGTATCAGATGAGACAGGGAGACAGTTATGGTTTTATGTTGTTGACAGAAGAGGTAGAAAGACATAAGATATGTCAGTTCATCTTTTCAAAAAATTTGGATATGGGAAGGGAGATTCCATTTCATTATTAAATTAATTCTGATGAGAGAGCTGACACAGATCTAATGTTTGCCTAAGGGAGTTTGCAAGCTCATACAATGAACATGTTGAAATGCAGATCCAAAGAATAGGTTTTGATTTGGATTCTGTCCCAATCAGTGTGTACGTAAAACTACGCCCATGGTATAACAAATATAATTGATAATAAGGATTACCTTTCCTCTTTCTTACATCTATCGATTATCTTCTTACATCCCCACCATATCCTACAAAACATTATTTTAGTTACGAATAAAGAACACTGTATGACAATCATCCTACGCGCACCAGGGTTTCAGATAAGTCCTTCTTAATCAACAGCATATTATTGCAACTTATTCATGTATGGCAAAAAAACTTGGTCTAAATTGCCAAAATTATTCAGTGTTATTTCCAAGATACATTATATTAATAAGGCTCTCAAAGCTGCTCTAACTTAATGTACAACTCAACAAAAAATCTGCAGAGAAGCTTCTGGTTGGTTGATGCAGTAAAAGGCAGTGTCACACCTACCCCTTATTACTATGTACTCCATTACAGCCATATTACATCTGCTCATGGGGAGACCCTCTAAATGTCATGCAAATTTTGATGGTAGTTACCAGATTATTAACACCATTTGTGGATGGTGGTGGGGGTGTAATCGGTGATGGTCATTAAGATAAGGCTTATGGAAATTGACTGACATAGTTAACTCACCAACATAATACACGCTCCAGGATGAAAATAGCAAGCAAAGTGAATCCAATATAAGAACGTTTGTTGTGGTAGGTTTGCTCGGTTTCAATGTCTTCTAACTTTAATTTCAAGTGTTCAACCTCTTTTTTAATGTCATCAAAATCCTTTCTTATCTTCACAACCTCTGATGCAACATCGCTAGATTTGCTTTCAACATCTGCCAGCCGTTTATTCAGTCCAGTCTGGTTGATTTTGAATTCCTCGTGTTCCTCTGAGAATCTCTTGATCACACCTTCTATTTAAATCAACAAAGAATTATTTTACAATTTTTGAAATACTGTGAAAAATCTTTACTCAAAATATGGGCTTTCCTTGGTCTAATAATATTATTAATTATTAATTATCAATAAGCCAGTCAGTTTGACGCAGTTTGGCGCAGTGGTTAGCGTGTCTGCCACTTGACCAGCCGGTGGTGGGTTCAAACCCCGTCCGGGATCGAAAGTCGTTTCAACTTTGACTGATCACATAGTCCCTTCGGATCAGGACTAATGGAGGTCTTCTGCATGCAGATTAAAGAACCCTCCTGTATGTTATAGCTCTATACAGGAGAATGCTGTCATCAACGACTGCAGCTCCGGCCTTGTAGCGCTATGCTTCACGCTGGGTTAAAGCTGTCAGTGGTTGAAAAGTGGCACTAACGACTCGGAAACCTAGTCGTCACTATAAATCTCGTTCTATGCTTATTATATTATAAGCTGTTACGACTGAGCTTCACAACATTAGGACCTACCATAATCCTTTCTTAACTTCACAACCTCTGATGCAACATCGCTAGATTTGCTTTCAACATCTGCCAGCCGTTTATTCAGTCCAGTCTGGTTGATTTTGAATTCCTCGTGTTCCTCTGAGAATCTCTTGATCACACCTTCTATTTAAATCAACAAAGAATTATTTTACAATTTTTGAAATACTGTGAAAAATCTTTACTCAAAATATGGGCTTTCCTTGGTCTAATAATATTATTAATTATTAATTATCAATAAGCCAGTCAGTTTGACGCAGTTTGGCGCAGTGGTTAGCGTGTCTGCCACTTGACCAGCCGGTGGTGGGTTCAAACCCCGTCCGGGATCGAAAGTCGTTTCAACTTTGACTGATCACATAGTCCCTTCGGATCAGGACTAATGGAGGTCTTCTGCATGCAGATTAAAGAACCCTCCTGTATGTTATAGCTCTATACAGGAGAATGCTGTCATCAACGACTGCAGCTCCGGCCTTGTAGCGCTATGCTTCACGCTGGGTTAAAGCTGTCAGTGGTTGAAAAGTGGCACTAACGACTCGGAAACCTAGTCGTCACTATAAATCTCGTTCTATGCTTATTATATTATAAGCTGTTACGACTGAGCTTCACAACATTAGGACCTACCATAATCCTTTCTTAACTTCACAACCTCTGATGCAACATCGCTAAATTCTTCAAGCTTGCTGTCAATAACTGCCAGCCGTCCATTCAGTCCATTCTGGTTGATTTTGAATTCCTCGTGTTCCTCTGAGAATCTCTTGAGCACACGTTCTATTTAAATGAACAAAGAATTATTTTACAATTTTTGAAATACTGTGAAAAATCTTTAGTCAAATATGGGCTTTCCTTGGTCTAATAATATTATTGTTTACTATCAAAGATTCTGTCACTCTTGCCACATTCCCAAGACCACCTTGCGAAACATTGGGGCCTCAGAGCCCATCTATATATTAGGCAAGCCAATTCACTCTATAGGACATTGGTAGGTTTTGCGAAACGTTATGTCCAAGTTTGGTTAGAAACATCATTTTTGCACAAACTGATCTTATTTACATACAATATCATATTATAATGCTATGTGTGGTTATGCTAGTGTTAAGCTGTTACGACTGAGGTTCACAACATTACCATAACAGCTTGGTTTATTTCGAATTCCTCCTTGAGTCCAATATCCATTATCACATGTGTAATTATCAGAACTGTCAGTCCCCTTCTGTCCGCCAAAGCAAGTAATCGTGAAGTTGAATTGGGATATTCTGGTGATATTACCGCCTTCAATGTCAGGGCAGGATGTCACTGCAATGATGATGTGTAATACTATTAAACATGTACTGAAAAATAGTTAAATAACTGTATAAATTTGGGACCTTATATCGCCGGGGTTTTTATTGATAGTTTTTATGATCATTTTAGAATACATTAGGCAGGCCTAAATATGGTTTCAATTACAAATTCCTCTTCTCAGATCACTCCCTTCAAGTTCCCAACGAACCACACCGGATTGCAGATATATGAAAGGTTATTGGCAAACAAGCCGAGTTGTACATAATAAAGTTTTTTTTTACCTAAATTGAGTGTCTTATTTGTACCAAGAAGAAAATTTTCCATTTACACTTGGGCTCAAGGCACACTTTTATTTTGTCAGTTTCATCAAGGAGTTAAAGACTAACTCCTTGGTTTCATTCCACTGTTTATTGATTTTGGGCGGGCAACTTCTTAAAATAAAATGAGGTGATATTTGCTCTTAGAAATTTTGAGTTTTGGACGAAGTTTAAATCATTGATTCCCCTGCTGATGTTGAACAATATATACACAGCTCTTGTGAGCAGCAGCAGTTCGGGTGAGTTTATACTAGGTTGTCTTTTGGACGTTTTTGACAATTTCAACAATTTTGGGTTGTTTTAGGAGAGTTGTCTTCCCATTGTCCAATTTCTGAGCGTTTTTAGCAATGTTTTCAATTTCGGAAAATGAAAATTTGTCTTCCCTCCGTCCTAATTAAGTGTTGACCAATGAGAATAATGTAAAGAGAAGACAACTCTTTGCAAAAGCGCTTGCTATTTTTAGAAACGAAAATGTTGCATTGGAAGACAGCTATTCAAAAACGTCCAAAAATGGTCGACATCGCTAAGAACGTCAAAATAACGCCCTAGTATCAACTCACCTTCAGAAGTTAGAGCTAAAGATGCATACAACGAAATTCGCAACATCCAAGTTAAGGTACATAAAATATACCCGATTCAAATAAGCTCTCAGTGCTTTGGCTGTTGAAGTTCCTTGCAGTACAACCCATAGAGGGGTAACTCTATGGTACAACCAGACTAGCAATAAGTAAAATGAGCAAAGTTATACCAAGACCAGGAAGAATGCGGGCCCTATAGCTTTGACCGCTGGAATTCTGCCTAATCTTTACATTGAAGAGGCACAGGGGGCGGTAATTTTAGTCCCATTCTGCAAGGACCCTGCTAGGATGGGTGGCTTACCAGTACCAAATCAAAGTTTACTGCCAGGCGCCAGGATTTGAGCTTGAACCTCACATATCACACTACACTGCACCCATAACACCTGCGCATTCGGAAAGGCAAATCAGAAGGATCAAGGCGCAATTTTATTCTGCATGTAGAAAATATTCACTCTGACGGCGATTTTGTAGCATATAAAAATTCTAATAAAGCGTGGGAAAAAATGCACTTACGACTTAACAGAATGCCATTGGCCATGATGTGCTCATTTGGCACGCTCTATAACAAGACGTTTTGCTCATTAATACAGAAATAAGAATTGAACTGTCTAAAATGACCTAGTAGAAGAATGTCTGATAATTATGTAATATTACTATAATGATTCGATCGAGTTTTATCCAGTTTGCAGGTATTTGGAGTTGCTCCCCCTACTGATAAGCTGCAGTAGAGGGCGGGTCTGAATGCAAGTGAACCAAATCAAACTTGATCTGGATGATGATGATGTACATATCGTTGTTGACAACAGGTCAAATGGTTTAATATTACACTTAGCTGTTGGGGTCAAACTATTGACTTTGTGTAACCTTACATTATAGCGCAGTCTACCAAACAGTATAACAAAAATGTAAGCATGCATTCATTCATATACATACCGTTGGTGTATATGACGTATTCGACCTCTCCAAATGTTGATGATCCTCCTTTTGTAAGGTTGAATACCAAAGTATCGTCAGATGAGATAATAGGTTTCCGTTCGTCCCATGTAATTGGTTTGGATTCACCAGTGTTTATCTTTATGTCGCTACAAGTGAAGGGGTTTTTATCGTTTTGTCCATTAGTGATCCGTATATGACCCAAACTTGAGTCTTCACCTCGATTCCTGCAGTCGTTGATTGAAGTTATTCCATTTCCATCGCCTAGCTTGAGCACTCGAAAATCGAAATCAACAAAAACGGCTGTCTTGGGTAGTTTCAGACACTTGATGAACTCTTTGCTTGCCCCGTCTACTGTGGGTGTGTCCAGTGACGATCCACGGATAATATCAAACGGTTGGATTTGTTGTGTGCATTCATCTGAAACAGTTGATCATGTGTTGAGATAGATCAAGTTTGATCCAGTTAACCCACATTCGAAATCGCTCCCCCACTTCCAATAAAGATGCAGCTCAGCAGTAGAGGGGAAGCAAATCCAAATGCAGTGTGAACTGGATCTAAGTTGATCTAGGGCTGAGATAAGTTATATGTAAGTATATCATTTGTTAGATTAGGCTTCCTGTATTGACATGAAACTGTCTGTTGTAAGTGTATATACGTAACAATCAGTTGTGGCATATCTCAATTCATGTGTAATAAGGTGTCACTTACATTTTTGCTCAGAAGCTGCACACGTGCCTACAAGTACCGGCAGGACAAACAGGATGCACCAACACACCCTCATCATCTCTGATTCAATTCCTATTAGAAAAGAAAATATATATCTATATGGTTGACAATGATGGCCACTTTTACCCACACTATCTGTCAAATAAAGATAATATCAAACCACTTCAGCTCCGGCCTTGTAATTCACACTAAGTTATGGTTGTCAGTGGTTGAAGAGTGGCACTAATGATTTGGAAACCTGGCCGTCACTATACAACCTCTTCCTAGAACGTACCGCATATATGAGTGTAAAAAGAACCAATTTAGTGAAATAAAAAAAAAGTACAATAATCATGTGGGGATACTATGAGTACAATGATACATGAGTACAATACTCATGCAGCCATTTCAGCCTACTCAGGTTTTTGTGAATTTTACAGAAGTACTTTTTTATCTGGTCCATAAAGTCAGCTCTGTGTGTGCTAGAAACTTCAAACCTGAAGCAAATGAAAGAGGAAGGATGAGTGAGTTAGTGTGAGAGATTTCTGTTTTTTACCCTGTTTGGTGTTTTTTGGATGGTTGTGTCGCATCAATAGCAGGGAGCGGATAACATGTCATAACAATCGAGGACGATTGCAACTAAGGGAGTGCAGATGTCGCATGCACAGCAGCAAACAAGAGAATTGTCTATACCAACATCCGACACAACAACAACACCCAATATCTTAGCCAGCATCATCATCAGTACACTCCAACCTCGACTTGAGGACACGCAGTTACCAGCCAGTGCATATCACCTCGAATCGGGGACATGCAAATATATGCAAATCTAAATTCTATTCTTAATACCGGTGTAGTATTGTAAACTGTCCCCCGCGCGAAAACGACCCCGGGACACTTTACAATAAAAACAGGCCTATTGTAAACTGTCCCCCCCTATTGTAAACTGTCCCCCCCCCCTATTGTAAACCGTCCCCCCCTATTGTAAACTGTCCCCCCTATTTATGACTGTCCATATCGAGAGCCCAGCTGTTTATCACCATTCTAAATGGGTCAGATCATCTAAGTGGAGCATACCATGATGTTCTGGCTGCCACTATGATGGCCAAAGTTGTACCATGGGGATGGTGGTGGTATCTCATTGAATGAGTGTATAACGCCTCTTTTTCATATGGTACTTTGGGGATCTATTTTTCGCAAACACTAGCTATTTGAAGCTCCTATGATTTAGAGATGTCTGGTTTGCGAAGAAAGGTGCACTAAGCCAACAGTGGATAGATGTGTAGTTGCCACATCACAGAACACACATACTTTCATTGCAGGTTCATGAGCCGCGCGAAAACAACCACCCCATTCATTCATCATAAAATCTACCTCCGTCAAGCATTTGCCTAGGAGTGATGGCAGTCAGTCACAACTGTGAGCGGGAGAAATAATTACTTTTGAGCTTTTCATATTGTGAGGATGGGTATTGCACTGTAAAATATTGCTTAAGCCGCGCGAAAACAACCACCCCCCAAGCTGTCTTATAAAGATATCTGTTAAAAAGTCTCAAACATAATGAACCGTGATTTTGCATCCATAATGCGATTATCATAAGGTGACTGTGTACCAAATTTCAGATTAGTAGGTCAGAACTTAATGACACAACGGATGATATGTCGTTCTTTGCAAGTTCATGAGCCGCGCGAAAATAACCACCCCATTCAGTCATCTTGAAATCTACCTCAATCAAGCATTTGCCTGTGAGTGATGAAAGTCAGTCACATGTGAGACCTGGAGAAATAACGACTTTTGAGTTTTTCATATTGTGCCGCCTGGTATTGGACTGTAAAATATTGCTTAAGCCGCGCGAAAACAACCACCCCCCCCAAAGTGTTTTATAAAGATTATCTGTCAAAAAGTCTCAATCATAATGAACCATGATTTGGCAGCCATAATTCGATTGTCATAAGGTGACTGTGTACCAAATTTCAGATTAGTAGGTCAGAACTTAATGACACAACGGATGATATGTCGTTCTTTGCAAGTTCATGAGCCGCGCGAAAACAACCACCCCATTCATTCATCTTGAAATCTACCTCAATCAGGAATTTGCCTGTGAGTGATGACAGTCAGTCACAAGTGAGACTGGGAGAAATAACCGCTTTCGAGCTTTTCATATTGTGCGGCCTGATATTGCCCTGTAAAACATTGCTTAAGCCGCGCGAAAACAACCACCCCCCAAGCTGTCTTATAAAGATTATCTGTCAAAAAGTCTCAAACGAAATGAACCATGATTTTCTAGCAATAATGTGATTGTCATGAAGTGACTGTGTACCTAATTTTGGATTAAAAGGTTAGAAATTAATGACACAACGGATGATATGTCGTTCTTTGCAAGTTCATGAGCCGCGCGAAAACAACCACCCCATTCAGTCATCTTGAAATCTACCTAAATCAAGCATTTGCCTGTGAGTGATAAAAGTCGTTATTTATCCAGGTCTCACTTGTGACTGACTTTTATCACTCACAGGCAAATGCTTGATTGAGGTAGAATTCAAGATGAATGAATGGGGTGGTTGTTTTCGCGCGGCTCATGAACTTGCAGAGAACTACATATCATCCGTTGTGTCATTAAGTTCTGACCTACTAATCTGAAATTTGGTACATAGTCACCTTATGACAATCACATTATGGCTGCAAAATCATGGTCAATTTTGATTGAGACTTTTTGACAGATAATCTTTATAAGACACTTTGGGGGGTGGTTGTTTTTGCGCGGCTTAAGCAATGTTTTACAGGGCAATATCAGGCCGCACAATATGAAAAGCTCGAAAGCGGTCATTTCTCCCAGTCTCACTTGTGACTGACTGTCATCACTCACAGGCAAATGCTTGATTGAGGTAGATTTCAAGATGACTGAATGGGGTGGTTGTTTTCGCGCGGCTCATGAACTTGCAAAGAACGACATATCATCCGTTGTGTCATTAATTTCTACTTCACTTCACTTCATGACAATCACATTATTGCTAGAAAATCATGGTTCATTTCGTTTGAGACTTTTTGACAGATAATCTTTATAAGACAGCTTGGGGGGTGGTTGTTTTCGCGCGGCTTAAGCAATGTTTTACAGGGCAATAACAGGCCGCACAATATGAAAACCTCAAAAGTGGTTATTTCTCCAGGTCTCACTTGTGACTGACTGTCATCACTCACAGGCAAATTCTTGATTGAGGTAGATTTCAAGATGAATGAATGGGGTGGTTGTTTTCGCGCGGCTCATGAACTTGCAAAGAACGACATATCATCCGTTGTGTCATTAATTTCTAACCTTTTAATCCAAAATTAGGTACACAGTCACTTCATGACAATCACATTATGGCTGCCAAATCATGGTTCATTATGATTGAGACTTTTTGACAGATAATCTTTATAAGACACTTTTGGGGGTGGTTGTTTTCGCGCGGCTTAAGCAATATTTTACAGTCCAATACCAGGCGGCACAATATGAAAAACTCAAAAGTCGTTATTTCTCCAGGTCTCACATGTGACTGACTTTCATCACTCACAGGCAAATGCTTGATTGAGGTAGATTTCAAGATGACTGAATGGGGTGGTTGTTTTTGCGCGGCTCATGAACCTGCAAAGAACGACATATCATCCGCTGTGTCATTAAATTCTGACCTACTAATCTGAAATTTGGTACACAGTCACCTTATGACAATCGCATTATGGATGCAAAATCACGGTTCATTATGTTTGAGACTTTTTAACAGATATCTTTATAAGACAGCTTGGGGGGTGGTTGTTTTTGCGCGGCTTAAGCAATATTTTACAGTGCAATACCCATCCTCACAATATGAAAAGCTCAAAAGAAATTATTTCTCCAGGTCTCACTTGTGACTGACTGCCATCACTCCTAGGCAAATGCTTGACGGAGGTAGATTTTATGATGAATGAATGGGGTGGTTGTTTTCGCGCGGCTCATGAACCTGCAATGAAAGTATGTGTGTTCTGTGATGTGGCAACTACACATCCATCCACTGTTGGCTTAGTGCACCTTTCTTCGCAAACCAGACATCTCTAAATCATAAGAGCTTCAAAAAACTAGTGTTTGCGAAAAATAGATCTCCAAGTACCATATGAAAAAGAGGCTTTATACACTCATTCAATGAGATACCACCACCATCCCCATGGTACAACTTTGGCCATCATAGTGGCAGCCAGAACATCATGGTATGCTCCAGTTAGATGATCTGACCCATTTAGAATGGTGATAAACAGCTGGGCACTCGATATGGACAGTCACAAATAGGGGGGACAGTTTACAATAGGGGGGGACAGTTTACAATAGGGGGGGACAGTTTACAATAGGCCTGTTTTTATTGTAAAGTGTCCCCGGGACAGTTTACAATATTGTAAAGTGTCCCGGGGTTGTTTTCGCGCGGGGGACAGTTTACAATACTACACCGGTGCCACCCTAACGCCAGAACCGTGACAACCATGACAATGCAGTAAAGGTGGCACCAACAGAGACAATCCAGAATTAGCATGATGTCTGACTTACACCAACCAACTCTTGTGGCTGATCAACCCACTCTTGCGGCCGATCAACCCTCTTTTTGCGGTAATTGAAAATTGTGTTTAAAACCTGTTTTTTTTTGCTTATTGACGTCAGCAGTTTTGTAATTTGTCTGGGTTCATAGTATTTAAGAACATTGTTGTCTATTGAAATTGATATGATTTGTTTGGCGACCCTCGGGTCGTCAAGCAGCGCTCTTTGTTTGCAACTTCATTCTGGAGACAGGTCAGTTTTTAAACACGAAAGTTTTACAGTTTTTATCATAACATTTTCTTTTATTGTATATTAGTGATATTTATAGGGATATAGAACTTGCCTTATTATTTGATAATGGCACAGTACAACACTTGGTTGGATTATTTATATCGTCAACTAATTTAGTTAAATGAATTAAATTGAGCATGCATGGCAACTAGAAAGTATAACTTGTAGAAATAAGACATGCATTGTTAAGTTGAATTGCGTTTGATGTTAAACCTGATAAGAATTAAAAGGCATGCTCTTGAGTCAAGTGTTTGATCTCTTGAGGTCGCATGTAAATAAGTCAGTGTCACAGAGTGAGAATCATCATACCGAGTTCTTGAGCACAGATCTCAGTAGCGGAGAGTTAATGTGGTGACTCCATAACCTGGAATCCCACAATTGGTGCCCAACCGAGTGAGGAGAGAACTTCACACCTTCAGATGATGAGACTGATAGCGTTGAATATACAAGAAAGAGGATGGAGATTGTGGACTTGGAGGAAAATGTCTTTGGAGTAGATGATCTAATACAAGCAATATAATGGAACCATTTATGTGTCTACATCGTCTACATTACTATAAGGAGAAAATGGAGATGGACTCTCTAGATGATGTAGAGACAAAACATATGGAAGCTGATATACTAGTGATGACATTTGGTCTTCTACTCATGATTCACCAACTGACAAGGTACCTCTGCAATTTCCTGATTTTACTCAACCAGTTCTATTCAGTCTCAGTCTACAACAGCAGACAAACTAATCTGGTGGTGTGAACACTGTAACTCAAAAAAAATAGAAAAACTTCAATAAAAACATCAGGCAGCCGTAACCTAAGATCCGCTAAGAGTAAAAGATTATGGAATGCAGCTGACTACAACCGACTGGCAACTGATCTTCATATAGCAGCAGTATAAGTGCAAGGGTCAGCACAAAATAATATGGTCACTGTATTAGTTAGGATGTAATGAATTATTTTAATATTTCATGAATTTTATACCTTCGTCTGTCCAGTAATCTAAGCAAAGCTTAGGTTCTTAGATCTAGAGTTGAGAGCAAAGTGGGATATATTTTTTTTTGTTAATGGACCTGAAGCAGTTGTTAAGGTTCTTCAGCCTTGGAAGGAAATGTCATGATTTTGTTATGACTGTCTTTTATGCATGACATTTTTGATTTTTTTTGTATTTCAGGAGATTTTGAGGTCTTAAATTTTATATTGCAATGATTATCCTTGTGTGACATAAGCTATAATGTTTTTTGAACCAGTTAAAGCGATCGAGGACGATCGCAACCAGGGGGGTGCATGTGTCACATACACTGTATGTGACACGCCTAGGTGCATGACTCTACATGAAGTTAGGTGTTGTATATTGCACTGTCATGGTTGCCATGGTCCTAATCTGATTAATTGTTATACTCTTCCCGCATTTACCTCCATTTTTGCACATTTAATTACCATCTAAATGCGAGGTTGGCCGTCAAAATAATGACGTATCATCCCACCTGTTTCTATTTTTACGACCTATTTATACAGGTCAGTATAAATAACAGTGGTTTTTGCTCTGAAGGATCAGTTACAATTGTGAGTTACAATTGCGAGTTACGATCGGGAGTTACTTGTGATAGTTACAACTTGGCGTTGCAATTTATCAGTTGCCTGGGGCATTTGCCCCAGGGTGTAGTTCAGTAATAAAATCATCAAACTGCCGAAAAACTGCATTCAGTATTATAAAGTAATCTCATATGAACTCTGCCAGCAGTGAACTGTCATGATCTTTCTCGATCCAACAGTTGATACTGGACATTGGCAAAGTAAAGACATGTAAGCCCCAGGGGCCCATGGTATTAGTATAGGCCTATGACCTGCTTCTAAACCTCAGGTCCAGGCCTCAAGTCTTATCCATTGTCAAGGCTTAAACCGCTGCAGTGGGCCTTAATCATTTCTAGTTCATACACATATGCAGCAGTCTTGTGGCCTAATCATGTGAGTCAGGCTTGATAAAAAAATCAATGCACACAAAACTCATATACCTGGGCAAAATTAAGGGATAAAAAAAAATCAATCAACCAATGTGCCCATGTATGTTGGTTATGTAAACTGTGGTTGAGTGATTGTCAATTCAATATCAGTATTAGGCCTACCGTATAGATCTACAAAAAGTTAACTTGTGTATACACCTGCTTCAATTGAACTCAAGAGGTGGTTCCAGTTGGGCTCAATTGCCTGTAAAAGTTTAGAACAGGGTTTACAGTTATAACTTCTATCGACTTAAAATTCTACTTTTGTTTGCTTGAGAAGTTTGTTACCTAGCATGGTGCAACATGTGCATGCTGAATTCACCACCTAGCATGACTCATTTAGACTTACAATCACAAGTTCTTATAGGCTGGGACCACTGAAACCCCACAGATTCTAGGTAAAGGAATCTCAAAAACTTTAAACTAGTGAGCCAAGTTAAAATGCTTGTCTCTGTTGATAACATTCCCACAATGCAATTGTAACTTCAAATGCACATGGAGTTATGGTCAATGTCATAACAAGGAGCAACAACTCCTTGGTTATAAGTATGTCATACAACTTAAAATATGATATTAGCGTAGGACTTACAGTACTATAAATTACCACCCACCAATCAGAGCCAACACATTCGCTCCTAATAAATTACATTAATATTATTGATTTACTTGTTTGTTAATAGCTCAAGCTTTAAAAAGATATTATAACTTTGATTCTTAAATTAACATTGAAAAAGAGAAAAAGCTTTCACTGTAAGAAACTAGGATCTATGATATTCATTTTATGCATGCCGCTGCCTGGCCGCCTGCCTGGCTGCGGGCTGTCACAAGGTACTCCTACACTTTCTTCCAACAATTGCTTTGAGCTTTGAACTAGATCAAGGTTAAAAAATGCAAACATGCGTCCAACAAATTATACCGCCAGTAAGGGTCAGCTTCCTCCAACAAGGAAGAACTAGGTCTGTTCATTTCTAAACACTACATAGCCTGCTTATGGTGTATTCATAGCTATAGGTACTATATCAGAGGAAAATAGCTCTGAATAAACTTTAAGATTCTATGGGGTTGGGATAGGGAGGTATCTTTGGTCCGGCTTCATGCCCCTGACATAAAAGACGCAGCTTAACAATCTTGCCAAAACACTCAAATGCCAATTTCAGCCAAGAGATCATTACACGAAGAATCTAACTGTGCATTTCATTTTATATTTTGCCACAAGCGAAGCAAATTGTCAATTTTTCATGCATACTTAGACATGAGCCTACTTTTTATCTGCTGTTTTAAACGTCGGCATGTAATTCACAACATTTTTGACATTCTTGTACATATATCCACACTGCGTTTTACTCCTTGATTTAGTTTTTCTGCATGAAAATATGTAAAAAAGATTGTGTTCAGGAAGTTTTAATGAACGATTGGTACTACTACTATTATTGTTATAAAGCTAATAATAATATCTCATCTGTTCTAGTTGGGAATGCTAGAAAATGTCCGTTTTTGCACTGCCGCACTATTTGTGAGATTTTAATTGTACAGTTTTGAATATGTTAACTAAGTTTTTTTGGTCTACTGTTGCAGGACTATCTGGGAGAGCAGGAGAGTTTACACCTGAGGTGATGAAACTGATGACAAAAAACACAGAGTGTCCAATCATCTTTAGCCTGAGTAACCCACTTATAAAAGCTGAGGCTACAGCGGCTGAGGTCTACTCCTCCCTAAAGGTACACAATCATCTCAAAAATAAGACATGACGTGTCTTGAACTTATTCTCTTATACTGTGTTCTAATGTGGACGAAAAAATGGACATCACGTTATCTGCTAAAAACACTGAATTCAATTCTTCTCATTGAATGGAAAATTTAACATTGACTCATACAGTTAGAAAACTCAACGCAGGGACTGATTTGACATTAATCTGATTGGCTGGCCCTACCAGGATGAATAATATAGTCTGGAAAATTGTGTTGTTTACAAAATTGCAAACAATAAGAAAATACCTTCAGCACATTCTGCGCATGCTCAGCTCTGGGCATGAGCTGATCTCTGCAAAATTGAGCCTCGGAATTCCGAAGCCACCTGATTGGCTACCTGCTCTGGTGACATACTCCCCAAAGCGTGTGGATTTGTTACTGATAGTTATCCTCTCTTGTCATTATTAGCTGATTTTGATCGACAGTGTATGCAGGGGATATCCCATTTCCCCTTTCAAAAGTTGCAATCAGAACCCAAACTAAACTCATTGTTCTTGCACATGCGCGAATTCAAGTCACGCATGATGCATGCTTAGCCTTACGACACCTGCTTTGTGGTAATGATACCCTAGTTTATCAGTGATCTACATGCCCAGTCAGATCACGAGAGTCAGTATGCCTTCAGCATTGATGATATGTGCACTTCTAGAATGATACTAGGGACTGGGTATTTTTTCAAGCCCTTTGTGTGGCAGAAGAAAGCTAATAGTGCTATTCCCAGATATGCAGTTCAAAGGCTAAAGATGATAATAATACAGCAAGCACAGCTTTTTCTGTGCCTCATGAGCTTGAACCTTGATAGTTGAGTCCCTTCAATTGTTTAGGGTCAAATGATTGACTCGGTCTCAACCACCTTGCAGAGCGAATCAATTGCTGCTTGAATGCAACGACCATAATCACGATTAAGTTTTCTTTCAACACTATCATTTCTAGTGACCTTTCTCAGTATCCAGTAATATTTAATCATTACTTTGAGGTTGTTATTTCTGCTAACACTGTAAACGAGTAGGGAGAAATAAACAGAGCATCTTCTCCCACATATACATTCTCGTATGCTAAATTGTAAGTATAATAGGTTCAGGCTAGCGTGCATATTGAAAACGCATCATTATAATATACATTTTAGTATGAACCTGTTTTATTTACAATTTAGCATACAAGAATGTAACGCAGTGAAAGGTTAGCTCGATGATTGGGGCCTTTCAAGGAGATGCATCAAACTTTATCTCCACAAAATTTTCAAACCGGTAATCATACACCTAAGAATTAAATCATCTCAAATTATTTTATCAGGGACGGGCTGTGTTTGCGGGTGGTTGCGCCTACGCCCCATTCGAGATGACACATAAGACATTTTACACAAGCCAGATCTCAAGTATATACGCAACTCCAGGTCTAGTCATGGCACAGGCTGCCTGTAGAATTGGAACTATGACTGAGGGAATGTTCCTTATGGCTGCACAGGTATGAATTAAAAAAACAATATCTTTATAGCTATATTTGAGAATTTTTCAATGTCAAAGTTTTATTATTTGGTGCTGAAGCTAGTCTGTATATCGACAAATAAGTGATAGCAGCCGGAACACGGAGAGGCTTATGAACCGATGTACTCTTTATTGTATGAACTGTGTAGGCATATTATCTTTGCATTCACAAGCCATTGCATCAACATTTCACGGATTAAGGAGTTGTCACTACAATTACAAAGGGGTGATAACTCGAAACACCTGGCAGGCTGAAATAATGGAGAGTGAATATGCAGTTGTATTTGCTTATCGAGCCCCGTTTATTGTTTAGATACTTGGAAGTTTTGTCAGCGATAACCACTTTGAGCAAGGTAGAGTCTTACCACCAATAGAATACGTCAAGGAAGTCAACACCAAGATAGCAGTGCAGCTGGTAGCCTACGCCTACAGAAACCAACTGGCCAACTACTACCCTGAGCCTAAAGACAAGAACTATTTCATTAAAAGTCAGCAGTACAGTGTCAACTATACCCCAGTGCTGCCCTGTGAATATAGTTGGCCCGTTGAGCCGTCTCTACTACAACAGTAAGATGAATGACAGGTATTCAGCGCCAATCTGAGAGTATTCCTACGTTCTTCCTAACATTTGCAAACCACTGCCTCACCTTCTATTCGATGCACGGAGCATCTTCTATTTTTTTAAATATTTAAGTGTATGACTAGATGAATGAAGGATTTCGAGATTTCGTGTACGAATCAGCATCGCCTTTTTTTCGATGACATAAAAATAATGTACCGACGGATAGTACAACTTTCATATAATGACAATGTTTATTTTCGATGCAGGGACAAACTTTTACCCGTATTATAATAAAAAATAAAACAGTAAATAAATAGAAAACATGAAATAACTTACTCTTTTTTTTAAAAGAACATTCACAATAATGACAAGTGAAGTTGGGCTACGAAAACCAAGCGTAAAGTACTAGGCCTCTTCAACGGATTTTGTTTGCAGTGCTTGTAATTCAAACAAACTTGCTCTATGATTTTCAAAATCAGAACGTTGAAAACTAACACACACTAATGATAACGAATCTAATGTCAGAAAATACAACGTGTTTCTAACAAGTGTAAGAAACGAGTACTTCATTACATCGAGGGATTTTAACTCTACGACTTTTTATGTCTGATGTCACATGTCACAATTTGGAAATGCCTATTTGTGGCACACATAGAATCACTCTAAAAACAGAAGCCATTGGGATTCTAATCTGATTGGCCTGAAATTACTTTGATAGAAAGCGCAGCCACTTACTGTGTCAAACACAGGTAAGTGTGTGGACACAGTCAATAACAAGATGGGTGACGGTGTCAACCTCTGTAATCTACAGTGATGAAATTTAAAATTAAATTGAAAGTAAATACAAAGATGATTGAAAAATTCCACCTCTTTTTCTTCTTAATTTGATCTAGGTGTAATACCTAACCCAAACCTTCTCCTTATCCTCAATCCTTCCTGGTTTCGGCACCAAAACAATACTGATAGTATACAGTCCCGTAGATCTAGGGAGGTAGGGGTGCTCTGCCTACCCTAGAATTCTCAATAGAGTAGCCTAAAAATGCTATAATTGACTATTCCTGGTCAGAATCAGCTATTTTGAGACTTCCATTTGCTATTTATACCATTAAACTGTTTTGGAGGTTGGGTACAGGGACTAATGAGGACCTTACAATACCCAACCTGGTGTCACTTTACACCCTCAAGAATCTTCGCCTCCACTACCTAGCAATCATTGAGGATAAACAAATGTATGAGGACGTTAGACTGCTGAATGCTGAATGAGATAGAAGTAGACACGTCCACCCCATGACAGCAGAAAGTTTAAACTTTTTGTTCTTATCAAACAAGGATATTTTATTCAAGAGGGTTACAACCATTGTTATAGTTATAATGGTTGGATCTCCTGCAGGATATACTTATCAGGCCAGCAGACTTGAGCGTACTACCTCAATAATTATAGTTCCAGATCTCTTTTGTGAATCACAAATAGATTTTGAAGTGATACCTAGCTCAAATATTTTTGATTTGACATTTCTAAAAGATAGCTGGACCCCACAACACCAACTTCTTAGTTGGAAAGGTTGAAACATCTGCAGTAGCTCTGATCCATCGCGTCTTCGACCAGCCATAGCTCTTGCAAATGAACAACCAAAAAGCTTTTGCCAATACTCTTTATTGATTTGAGCTGCTCATTCCGTCAATTCTATTACCAGTAATTTTGTAAATGAATAACATTGTATGGGGGGTATACAAAAATGGTATAATTCAACAAAGCCATGCAAGGAGTTGCCTTTTACTATGTGAACAGAGTACAACTCTTAATATGAAATGAAATCACAAATTGGCCTCAATTGGCCTATTTACATTTCGCCTATAGAAGCTACCTTTTAACAAGTGCACATAGAGCCTTTCAGTTTGATAAATCCAAACGCTACAATGCAAGGATAACCATCCTGAGCTGATGGGTTGTACATGCACAAAGTGACCATACTTTAGGCTATTCCCTCGTAATCTGCACACATATCCTATTATTGGAAAAAGTTGCGTTATTGTTTCTAGAAATACAACAGTTATTTTATGATCTTTTTATCTGAATACATAAACTTCCATCAATTACAAGATTATTTTATATAGATAAAGATGAGGTGAGTGAAATCTCTGTCATCTATTGTTCTCATTTCATCAATCTGTGCTATTTTATTAATCTGAATACATAAAGATTCATATCAATAACAAGATGATATTCAAAAAATAATATAATGCTTACAAAAGAAATTTTCTATAGATTGTATACAAAAATTAGCTTCCCATCTTCATTCACTTTCATGTGCTGCTGAGTGTCCTGTGGTGCAGAACACGAGCTTATATATTCCATGTTGAGTGTGTTGCCTCTCAGTGAAAGTGAATTGCAAGTGAAATTATATTTAGTGTCGTTTATTTACCAAAAAAATAGGTGAAAAAGTGTGTTTTTGACATTTGAAAAAAATGAAGTAAAACAATTCAAAGGTAAACACCAAGGGAAAACCGCTGCCCTAACTCCAATGGTGTATTCGGTCAGTGTGTGAGACTAATAGCCAGGCTCACGACCCTGGGAAAATCCATCGTAAGATTCACAAAGGGAACTGAAATTGTAATAATCTAACCTTAATTACACTGTGTCACAGCAAGTCATAGCATCAATTTTTAAAACTCTGTGCAGTGAAAATAAAATCTTTGTCATCTCTTGTTCTCAATTAAAATTTAAATTCTAATGTCGATTTTCTGGGGATGGTTGTGAACCAGGCCCATCTTTCACTCGGGTCGCCCCGCCTGAAGTGGTACCAGTCTTCATCTGTTCTTCTTTTACTATGCCTGTGAGCTGCTGTATCTCCGCTTTCATTTCTCTGATTACATCTTTAGCTTCCTCTTCCTTTGCTAGCAGACTCTTCATCTCCATTTCATCCTTTTTCACTTTTGATTCTAGCCTAGAAATTTTGACATTCGCTTTTGCAAGATCTTTTATCAAATTCAGTTCTCTTCTCATGGTATCAAGCTCCGAACCATCTTCTGGGTGTGTTGGATTGCATGGATGCCCATCCCTTGAAGCGCCAGCAGGAGCAATAGAACTACAATTAGAATAACTTGGTTGAGATGATTTTGAGAGAGCTCATATCAATCGAAAAATTTAATTATAATCTTTTCGTGTTGTATAGCAAGGTTTAATGACATATTGCATAGTATGACATCATTGCATCTGATATTTTAACAAATCCTGGACAACTGAGTTTACTTTATTTTGTTAATATTCAGAAGTATAAAAAGTTTTATGTGATGGAAAAATGCCCTTGACATTAAGCGATGCCTAAATGAACATATGACCATCTGTAACGCCGAAGTGATCTCTAAATCAGCTGTAAATGCATTCAAAGGTCATATGCCATACACTTAGATCACCAAAACTCCAATACAGGCTACCAATATTTGCATTTGCATATTCAATCGATACATTATCATAAAATTGAACATGAATTCTCTCATCCAAGATTCGGCTATCTCTCCCAGAGACAACCAATTTTAGTTTGGCCACTGTGTTTTTCAGGCATAAACGTCACAACTTTGATAAAAAGAATTACCTGTCAGCTGCAGTGTTAGTTCTTTGATCTCGCCTTTTTTCCAAATCACTAGTACGGTTAGATAGTTGTTCAAGCTTTCCCAGTGCTTCAGTATGGATTAGATTCAGGTGCTTCTGATTTCTGTTTATCCTGAAAATAGTACTTCTTTTTAATGAGACCAAAGAAATTTGATTATTGATTGATTCTCTCATACTGTGTTGCCTTGTTTTGACTACCACCACCTGAGAGGGCATAGAGGTGGGGCTCCCTGCACACAAAGCTGAGAAAATAGAGCAATCTTCAATTTTAAAACTCTCATCTTCAGACTTACTTCTTCAAAACAACTGGACCGTGGTGTTATCTACCCATTTCTGCTTAGAATGACCCATGTGCTTGTGTTTTGGTTTTGTTTTGATAAGCTGATGAGCTTAAGTTTGCTATTGTTTGGAGTTGTTTGTCCAAAAAACGTAATCTGAGTAACTAACTCCAAATTGTTGGACTGAATTCATGTCTAAAATCTTTTATTGGTTTTTCATTTGAACTGACTAAATCTTTTCTTCAACTTTAAAACACTCAATCTTCAGTCTTCAGTAAAATACGCGGGGAGCCCCAGAGGTTTAAGTGTTGGCTAGAGCTTAGATTTGCTAGTATGGGTTGACTTAATATAAACTAGCACTAGATTTTGGTTATCTTGAGTTTGAGTCTTTTAGTGAGCTATTGAAAATGTCTGCGAAAGGCAAACCTTTCTTCTGACAAATCATATGCTCCTCTAGGGTAGTGAGGAAAGTTTGAAGTGAAAGACACAATTGCAACACATACTCATACACCTTCTCATTACCGGCATGCTGATATCAAATATTGGATTGTAGCAACTCAGAGAAATTATACAATACTCTATTAGTCCGGTGGCAGCCTATGCAAAATATGGCTAGAAATACAACTTCATTTAGAAGTTTGGGTGGACAGGGTTTGATAGTTGTTTCTGGTTGAGTTTTTTATGCTGATCGCAATGGTGATATATGTCAAGCTAATGATACTGAGATGCCCGATACTGAAGTGTAGTGATTCCACTCCAATTGACTTACTTTATGCGATTTGATATAACAAGAGCAGCTACTATGGCAATGGCAACAAACGCCACTACTCCAACAACTATAACTGCTTCTTTCACATCATCAAGCATTTCTCCCTGTTCGATTTGACCCTTTTCCAGTTCATCGAGTTTCCTCCATATAAGCATCATATTTTCATCTGTAATAGTGTTGTAGTAAAACTTGTTACATGTAAATCACAGTCGACATCATGAAAGGAATACTAACTGGTTGTATTACGCTATTCATTTACCTTCATCATCATACTGGGGAACCAATCCATTCTTTCCACCAGCTTGGTAGGTCATTCATGTTCATGACCCAAATTTGCCAATGTGCCTATTGACAGCTCATGAGAAATTCAATTTATAAACTCTGCACTGTCGCTGGTCATGCCTTTCCCTTTCAAGACCCCAAATTGAATGCCACTGCCAAGAAATCTAGCAAAGTTAAAACTCACAAACTAATATTAACATAAAATGAGGGTGACAGTTTTGTTTTTTATACCTGACATAAAATGCAGGAAATTCGGTGCATTGTTTGCTAGGGTTTGAGATGCAGATATCTGTTACGTTAGAATACAACTTTACAAACAAATTTGCCTTAATACAGTAGGATAGAGATAGGAGTTGATCCTAACAGTATATTTTGCCAACCCAACTAAAAAGAATATGCACAAGTCCATTCCCAGGTTTATTGTTTGTATATCGTCCTCACGACTCCTTCATATATCTTGAAATATCAGATGGGATGAGGATACAAAAAAGTTCCTCATGCTGAGTCTTGGTCAACAATCAATTGCTACCTCTAGATGCTAATTCATGGAAAATACAAATATATTTATGTTGAAAATGATGCAAGGACACCTATTGTCGTACTCATACCTGTAGATGGATTCTCAGTGACGGGAGCAGATCCTTCACCGCCTGCACATATTGGAGTAGTTGGTCTACCTCCTAAATTCCAAACACCTTGTTTACAGGTGTATACATCTGAGCCATCCACTCCTTCTCTTCCCTCCAGACAGGTTATGTTGAAGTTAAACTGTGACTGTCTGCTGATGACACCGCCATCAATGTCAGGACAGTATGTCACTGGAATGAATCGAAATATCAGGTCAACTCTGCAGAAGCAGGCTCTTTAATCGGAACATGCTCATGCTGCAATCTGCCCTTATAATGGCGAACACATTCAGGGCCTTTTTTGTTTTTCAAAAGATTCCCTAATGTTGCTATTTGGTAAGGAGCAAAACATTCGGCTTGCCCTAAAGATGGCTGCAGATGCCCTGAATCCTCATAGAAGGTGATATTTCCTAAACACTAGAATGCATCTTCGAAGTTTGAGGCCATGAAAGACTAGCCATGAAACTAGCACTAATCATCCATTGGCAGTGGCACTTTGATCTCAACGAATGGGCCAATACCCCTGTATGCTAACGCTTAAAGTTCTGAGACTTTCATTACTTACGTGTGTAATGTACATCATACCAGGGGTCGCCGCCAGCTGGAGGTCTACCAGCTGTCAAATTGAACACCAAATTGTTATCAGGAGAGGCAATACCTTGAGGAGGGATATTGGCAGGTTTTGAAATCTGAATATCACTACACGTGAAGACATCACCATCACCACGATTGCCAATACGGAGGTGATTAACTGTTTTAGCTTCGCCATGGTTACTACAGTCACCAAGTAATGAGATTTTGTCACCTAAATTGAGCACTGTAAATGTCAAGTTGACAGCTGTAGTTGCATTTGGTAGCTTGAGACATTTTATGTACTCTTTGGTGTAGCCGACATTTGTCGACAGGCCATCTGATGTTCCTGTTACTGTGCCTGATGGTCGGCAGCACTCTGTACAATTATCTGCAATGTACCAACAATAATAGGAGCAGGGCTGTAACCAGGGGCATATCGTCAATGAGAGCTGGTTGGGCCGAGCCCTAACAATTTCGGCATATATACAACAGTAGTGACTATAGAGATCAACTCAGCTGGTGCAAAGCCCTACCAATATATTTGTTCAAGGATACCCCCCTGGCTGTAACCATCTATACTGTCATCCCAGCCTAAACCGGAGTTGTTTCTGCCTTCAAAATTTTTTTTGGGTTTTCCCAGATCTCGTTGAAGGAAAAATAATTACGTCGTAGACCTTCTTTAATCTTTAATTTTTCAGGCCCCCCTTAAAGGACAGGAGTTGATTTCAAATCATGGATACAGCCCTGTATAGATGGGTTCGAATAGATCGAGAAAGATATTAGCACCAAAAAATAGGGTATTTTTGGAAGTTTTTTCATGAGTCATAAAAACATATTTTGATATCAGGAGTGCAAAGTGGCGATGTAAGAGTTCTTTGAAAGTAGATTACATTGAATCAAGCATTCATTTTACTCAGAATCTTGTTTCATCTGAATCTTGTTTCAATACGTTCCATTATACCAAAAGTACATGACCTTAAAGGATCTATAGGGTGTATCTCAAATAAAGAATTAGTGATAAACATATACAAACATATCAAATGATTTCTAAAGGAATCCTATTTTATTGAGTTAACATGGCTTCCATGATGACTTACACTTTGTGTCAGAGCCAAGAACTCCCTCAGAAAGCAGCTCAATGCACATCACGATAAATCCTGCTACTCGGACTGACCTCATCGTCAGCGGCACCTCGTTATAAGGTTATCTGAATAAATGATGAGAATATGATAAAATGTGTATGGAGAAGGGAGCTCAGCTAATCCATCTTGTGTTTACCCTCAACAAAGAGGTATAAGCTGTGGTGTGCTATACATTTGTCCAGTAAATGGTCATCCGCCTCACATCTCTGTAAAAGGGCCATCCACTTATGACAAATACCCATCTGGTAGTGCTAACTGGCCATCCATATCACCTTGTATCAATCTCAAAGTGTGACTGTCGCAAACCCATCCGGATGCCCATTTTACAACTAAATTAGACACCAAAAACACCATCCGGATGGCCATCTGGCAACAGTTGGTTGAGGAATCCATCCGTTCATCACCCGGCGGCCTTGGAGCAGTATTATTTGCTGCAACAAACCCACTGGATGGGCTCGGAGCATAAATATTTGCTGTACCAACCCATCCAGATGGGCTTTGATCCGTATTATTCGCTGCAACACACCCATCCAGATTGGCTTGGAGCAGTGATTGCTATGACCACCCAATCCAGACGCCTATTTGGCAGCAACCGGCTGCCACGCAGACATCCGACGATTGCTAGATAGGCATCCTGTTCTTAGCACATCATAAGTGACCTTGATCAAAGATGTCAAGGGCAAGGAGATGTCTGGCCTGATCCTTAAAAGTTGCATTAAGGGCTAGTCTCAACTTTCTCATCCTTGGTACAGAACCACAGCAACTCTTTGATTGGCAGTAGCATGCTTTGAAATGGATACATTCAAACATAATTAAGGGCAGTCAATGTCACCAACTAAGCTAAGGGCAATCACTCGTCACTTGAACTAACGCAGCTACGTTTATCTTCCTGATTATACTCTGGTTCACAGCACAAATGGAATCGTTTACAATCCTGGATAGCTTTTGACATTTTTCCTAGGTCAAAAATGAATGACTGACTGACTGACTGAGAAGTTGAACTTTGCCTTGTGAATAGCTACATAATTGGGAATTTTTGACATGATGTAACTGCTCCCTGAATAATGATAACTATTTTTAATATCTGAAAACTGTTGAAGGCCACGCTAATCTAGTCTAAGGTTTAACGATGAGCTCATGAACTGCGGCCAACAAGCGGCAGCCAACATACACCAACCCGCCGACCATAGGCAGCTGACTCAGCACATAATCGGCAGCACACAAGCGGCAGGGAGGCAGGTGCAGCTTTGGAGATTTCCTGAGGTAGTCCATGTAAATTTCCTATCTAATTTTCAAAAATCTCCACATTACAACTTATATGAATTCTGTAGAGGTTTATAGATGATCCATTGTAGATTATAGATTACTGCTCACACTCCTTGTTTGTAAAGATATTTCCGGGTAAGGGCACTTTGCTCGGGTATTGTAGTTTCTGTAGATTTGTAGAATTTTAATGATAACTTATATGAATTCTATAGATTGTATAATAGATTTGTAGTTTTATAGATTATTATAGGATTGTAGGAAAGCAACTTTGCTCGGGTATTGTAGTTTCTGTAGATTTGTAGAATTTTAATGAGAACTTATATGAATTCTATAGATTGTATAATAGATTTGTAGTTTTATAGATTATTATAGGATTGTAGGAAAGCAACTTTGCTCGGGTATTGTAGTTTCTGTAGATTTGTAGAATTTTAATGATAACTTATATGAATTTTATAGATTGTATAATAAATTAATTGTAGTTTTACAGATTATTATAGGATTGTAGGAAAGCAACTTTGCTCGGGTATTGTAGTTTCTGTAGATTTGTAGAATTTTAATGAGAACTTATATGAATTCTATAGATTGTATAATAGATTTGTAGTCTTATAGATTATTATAGGATTATATTAAAGGTGTAAGCCTAATATACTTATAAGGCATGGCCAAAGGACTTGTAACCATCCCCAACTCATGGGACTAGGGCTAGTTCAAATTTTTACTTTAAGGATCGTGTGAGCATTGGATATACAGGCTGGTGATACAGCTCACATGGGTTTCTCGAGAGGGTGAGTGTTATGGCTGTGTTGGATTTCATGTCAAGGTCATTCAGAGGGCATATATTGACAGTGATATGACGTTTAGGCTAGCAATAGATATACAGGCTCGTAATATAGGTCACAGGGGTTTCTCGAGCAGGCAATCTATGCGGTTGTGATGGATTTCATGTCAGGGTAATCGGAGGGCATGCTTTGACCTTCATATGACCAAATTTTGCAGATTTCCGTTATTTTTTCGCGGAAAAATTACTTTTTGTCTAGTTAAAATAATCATGGTCCATCGACTTATAGTTATGGGACTTGCACCGTACTATAAAAATTGTATAGTTTGATGAGCTGATAAATCAGATATTGGTCCTGAACAAAATGAAACATTAACAATGGGCTATGCAGTTAATCTGTTTTTCAACTGTCATGCTGCATGAGCCTGTTCACAAGCCCACCAGATATGTCTGTGCACATATTTGGTGTGTAACACATATTTCATACATACATATTGCACACCATTATGGTTTATATGCGTTTTCATGTGTGACAGGGAAAAATGGACCAAAACTGCAATTTTCTCGTAGAAATCTTGGAGTTTGGTGGTTGCAAGTTTGTTTCATTGGATAGGTCATAGTCTATGCTGCGTTTTGATTTTTTAATTTTGTATCTAGCTCTAATATTGAATGAGATACAGATGCAGATGTATACACAGTTTGCTAAGTTTGTAACAGCCCTGTCTATTGCTTCTCATTGACTGTAGTTGAATGTTATGAACATCTAATGGTCGCATCTCGTTCAATATTAGAGCTAGATATAAAATTTAAAACATCAAAATGTAGCTTAGGCATAGGATCAATTATGCAATATGTGTTAATGCTGTAGAATACAAAAAGGTGACAAAGGAAAACAATTCAATGTTTTGTGCAAGACTGTCTGAAAACAGATTGATCGATTGTAGTGATCCAATCATCATACTGCAACAGACTATGCCACTGTTTTAGTATTTTAATACTAATCTCAGAGACAGGGCGGTATTACCCACATTTGGATCACACATGTCAGGTGGCTGCGATGAGGGGCGCAGCGTGCGCCCGCCCGCATGTTCGGAGAAACTTTTTGCTACAAGACCCCTTAATTGAAGCATTTTTGACAGTTTTTCCTCTAAAATCCATGACAATTGTGACAGAACAGGTAAGAAAAAAATGATAACAAATCGACATGTGAAGCGCATTAGAAACCCTATTGTTTCGGATAGGCATTGAAAGGGAAATTCTGTTATAGGCTATAATAACGGCAGAACATAAATTACAATTCATGTGAATTATCTATATTATATCATACAAAAATTATTGATTTGGGTAGCCATGAAGCTGCAAATTGGAACATCTAATATGAAGGAAGCACTTTTGTCTTGTATACTAAATCCACTACATTTCGCCGATCACATTTAGCCACTACCCCAAATTACCCAAACTACAAACCCCAAAACACAAATCATAAACTAAAAGACCCAAAGACACCCTCCCCAAAACCCCAAACACTTAGAAATAAAGGGGTAGTGGCGAAATGTAGAGTGGCGAAGTGTTTGGATACTGTGTGTACTAGTTTTAGATCACAATCGCATTAATTACTGTAGGACGTTTCACATCATCTTCTCACTGCGATTTTGTGAGCCCTGCCCTTATGACATGCCACCAACTCACTGATGACAGCCTGGACATCTAAGACTCCACTCTCTCCGGATGACCATGGAGTATCAGAAGAGAGTTGAGGCGTGTCTGCTCCATGCTGGGCTGCTGTGGCTGCATCGCTAGGGGGCATCGGAAGGAGCTTTTTCAGTACAAGTAACATGATAAAAAGGCACTGTGTGCTCTACAGTGGCTAACCAGGTTATCTGAATTGACTAGAGGACTATACAACTGCCTCAAACGCGACAATAAATAGTTATCTTACACTATTTTAGCAGAAACCCCGAAAAACATTTTTTACTGCTGAGATTTTCATGACATTATTAACATGTGTGGGTAATACAGCCTTGCTCAGAAAACAATTTGGGTTGAGCTCTTGCTTTCGAAGATTTAACAGATCATTCTAAAAATCTAAGCCCCGTAGTTCTGAGCCCAAGCTACGATCTACTTTTGCTAATGTTACATTAGATATCTTAATAAGAGAGTGAGAAATAATCCTATGGAGTTTCCTAGTTAACCACTTGGGAGGCCTGAGAATCTGATTCGGGGGCATAAACGACATGTTAAGTGGAGAGGGGGAAAGCTCAGATGCCTGCTTTTAGAGTGAGACTTTAATTTTGAGAGACGATTTAAGTGACAGTTTTGTGATATGATTGGTCTTGGCCTTGTTCCTTGCTACTGAAAACCAAGACTGTATGCTGGTCTACAGAAAACGGAAACAACTAGTAGCAGCAGTAGTTTAGGAAGTAGTTCTAGCCTAGTAGAAACTATCAAGTAGTAGGCTATGTAGCGCAGCCGCATTGACCAACTTGTCCCAACTAACTATACAACAAATCCTAGGAAAAGCTATCTCAACTACATACTGCTTGCTAACCATTAACATATTATTAGCCTATTATTGGGCCTATTTCCATTTACTATTGACAATATGATAAGCATAGGCCTACATATTATGTAAATATTATTATCATCAGTTACCCCCAACGTTTCAGTCTGCATACATTGACTAGCTACTAAGGTCATGATCAAATCAAGTCTAAGGTGGCAGCCACGGACCAATATGGGAACATACACACGGGCTTGGGGAGACCAGTTCACTATCAACCAACCCCTTCCCCTCCCCAGTGATCTGGTGGCTTTCTTCAATCGCCTATGGGGGACATACATACATACATACACCACTTGGGTATGTGGCGACAGCCACTTAGGAGGAGGGGTGTGCACAGGCAAGTGGGGATAACCACCAAGTCCACTATGTGACTATCAACCAACAATGGGCACCTGGGAGATTTGCCAGCAGAACAAATCCCCTAGGTGCCCATGCAACCAACCCCCATTTGGGAGTGGTTGATAGCGGACTTGGTGGTTGTCCCCACTTGCTGGATAGCGAGCTGGTGGCTGCAGCTAGAGAGCTAGAGACTATTTATGCTATTACTAATTGCTATTACTAACTGACAGCTGGTACTGTCAGATTTTGAGGAGGTGGTGGGCCTGTCTCTCACTGTCTCGGAGTCAGGGGTGTTTCAATTAAAAACACCCCCATCCCAGCAAGCAAGCAGTCTCACTTCTGAGTCCCTACCACTGGAGGCTTATCAGTCTTTATATCTGTATGTTTGAGCACAGACAGCAGGTCACTGACATTTGATGAGTTGCAGCCTTTGTGCTGTGTGTGTGACCTGCTGTGCTGTCTGTGGTTTGAGTGGCCAACCCCACCATACAACCAAACAAGCATGAGAATAATAAAAAGACCGATTGACCTGATGATAGACCACCCTGTCTGTGGTCACAGTGGTCCTACTACTACTATCAATAATGTTGTTGTTTAACTAATAATAATAATAATGAATGTTGTTTGTTATGACCATAGGACTTGAGGAAGCCATAGGCATCTGGAGTTACAAGCATGTCCAGGTGGTTACAAGCATGTCCAGGTGGTTGATACTGGACATGCTTGTAACTCCAGATGCCTATGGAGGAAGCCTAGTGAGTGTCGTTTGTTTTGCTGTGGTTACAAACAACACTAGTCACTAGGCTTCATCAACTCCAGCACATCCAGTTTCAGACCATTCCAGGGTAGGTGGGTGGGCTTGAATAAAATGAGTTTCTTTCCTTTTCTCTTGAAACTTCTTTCCCCTTGCAGCAAATGGTCTGAAACTGGCTGTGCTCCTATGGTTAGTACGTTACGATGATGTTGTTGAATAATAATAAAGAGAGTAGAAAAAAAGTCACTTGTTTGGTGTGATTCCAACAACATTCAACACAACAACATACTTACTACTTACCTCTTTAAGCTGAGTACTAGAGAGAACAGTTAGTGTTACCAAGTCTGTGTAAAGCAAAAGTTGAAGTCATATATATTAGAGAAGAAAAGTAAGGCCCAAAGAAGGAAGATAGTAAAAGTAGGCAGTGAGGAGATTAGTTCCTATCCAGTAGTCAGCAAGTTTTATAAGAATCTGATGCACATGTGCAGCATGATATTGGCGGGAAAATATTTTTCCTACAATAACTACAACTCTACGGCAGACGAGCTGCGCCATGTGGTAAAAATAATTCGGAATGGCGCAGCTCGGCTACATGCAATTAACATGTGGCGCAGCTCGGCTAGAGGCAATTTATGTGTGGCGCAGCTCAGCTAGTTTCAAATTTTGAAGCCATGAGAACACAACTCATGAATTTGATAGTCTGTCATGACTCAGTCGGAAAAAGTTAGAGTCAACTTGGGTTTTGGAGGTATGATTGTTAACAACTAAGTCTGCACCATCTTGATAGCTGAGTCTGATCATTGGGTCCTAGGCCTGACTTTGAGGTTAGAGCATCACTCACTGGCCTGAGCACTGAAAGGTGACCTTTTTAATGTTATCACTATCAGACATTCTCAACATAGAACCACCTTAGAAAATATATATACAAAGGAGAGGAGTCTGTCAGGTGAACTGTTGTGATTGTCACCAACCAATCTGTCTTACCAAGGACCAGCAGCACATGGGCCCCTGGGACTTGCATGTCTTTACTTTGCCAATGTCCACTATGATAGTGGACATTGGCAAAGTAAAGACATGCAAGTCCCAGGGGCCCATGCAGCAGCAGGGACTAGCTAGGAGCACTCCTTGATCTTCCACTACAGACAGTTCCTGGACCAATCTGTAGAATCTATGTATGTATGTATTTAATTTTTGTCATTGAATCACTCATTGTTACAGTGAATGGGAGTCAAAGAATTGGTGGAATGTTGATGATGATGCAGCACCCTCACTCACTGGCAGACTACTATCTTATCTATCTATGACCCAATTGGCCCAAGGGCCAATGGTCCTACTCCAAAACCTTTCTGGGTATGTAGCAATGTTTGACTTTCATATTACATTCAATTCTTTCATTCAATGACCTCTTAGTTCTATCTCTAACCCAGGAATATGAACTTTTTTCCACAGTTGAGCATCTCATTTGGTTTCTGCATTAATTGATCCTATTATAATTTTCCCTTTTCAGAACGGTTGAAGACAAGGTGATGACAACAACATTGAAACTAGCCTATGGCCCAGTGGTCTATCATAATATTGTTGGAAATAAAGTCATCTGGATGATCAATATGCCGACACGCAACTTGCCGATCAACTATGAGATACGAGTCTGCAGCGTAGTGCCACAAAGAAGCCCAGATGACCTCTTTACAGAAGTCTAACTCCTCGGTCTTAGTATCTATTGATTTTTTTTATTGCTTG
Organism: Membranipora membranacea; assembly: GCA_914767715.1. Taxonomy (NCBI): domain Eukaryota; kingdom Metazoa; phylum Bryozoa; class Gymnolaemata; order Cheilostomatida; family Membraniporidae; genus Membranipora; species Membranipora membranacea. The sequence continues at coordinate 3,183,527 of OU612073.1, forward strand.
TGGGTCAGGTTTTCAGTTTAGGAACTCAAGCAGTCAAGCACATTTGAATTGTAAATGCCCAAAGTGCCACTGATAAGCTGATTCAAATCAATCGTGAGTTCTAATAGACAACAAATACATCGGTGAACTGACTTGACAACTGTAATCTGTAAGTGGGTACCAAATTATTATCAAAGTTTTCTCTCTGGCCGGATTTTTATTTTTTCTTCTTACATACCATGTTTGTTTGTTGTTGAGGAGCTGACATAACTGGTCCCTTTATTTCTTTTTTCGTTATTTGTTTTGTGTAACGTAATTTAAGCACAATAATAATTATACTATACATTTTTGTGACAGCTGTATTACCATCTATATTCATACAGGGATGATATGACTTGGCTGTTTAGTCTACAGAATAACGCATAGATAGATGAGAATTTTGTCAACAGTGACTGAAAGTTCTTTGAATAAAAAACAGCTTAGGTGCCCTACTTAGGTCTCGTTCCCAAATCACTCTCTCATAGATAGAACTATACCTATGCATTCTGAGTAAACGATTTGTGCACGAATTGTCTAATTGAGCCAAATGACCAGACTACCTTGGGAGGAGGATTGATTTTAGTTGAGAGGACAACTCATATGTCTGATACAATCATACCAGAGAGTTAGGGACAATCGTTATATTTTGTCCCCAACTCCTTGATCATACATACTCCCTGATATATTTTGCTCACCCAAGGACTTACTATCACTCTCCAATGTTGGAGTAAGGATATGCGTTTGGTTTGACCCAAAAAAGTTGGAACAATGTGACTACGAGCCAGAATACCTGTGGCCGTTATACATATTATATTCAATGTACCTGAAAATAAAAATGATCAGCACAAAACACTGTGAATCATTTGATCTGGTTATTATTGATAGATTTAAGCAGAGTATAGCAGGGTGCGAGGACTGCCTTACGCAATGAACCTTCTTCTCAGTTCTCTGGGGCCTGCACCCAGTGACCAAGCACCCTGATGAAGTTTGTTCATCTAATTGATACCGCAAAAACTCCCTAGGTATCACTATCAACAGCATTGGATACTAACTGAAGTTGCATGCTTGACATTGATTTATCATCTACAACATACAGTTAGATGTTGAAAGACTAGGCGATGAGCTGTGCTACGGCATTATTATTGTGTATAAAATCTCATGGATCTCTAGTTGTTCATTGGAAAATACTTTTACTTGGCGAAGTCTCAGCATCTTAAATCCGGCTAAGTGAACCAGCCACTGTCTTACCAAGGAGTTCCCTCTAACTCCTTGGTCTTACCAATGCAATCCTGATACATGTTGAGGTTTATACGGGATCAAAGATTAAGTCGGTCTAGTGATGATTGCATATGATTCCTATGGCTTATCTCGGGTTAATCTCTAAAATGCTCCTTCATAATCATACAGGCTGTAAAATAAAACATGTAAACATACAAAAATGTTATTTGGACAGATTACTTACACATCAATCACAGTCAAACTTTAAACAAAGTAACTTGATGAGCTCTAAAGCCCTCTCTACGCTTGCAGTATATGCCCTACATCTAGCAGACATGCCTACACACCTTACATTGTATACACTGTATACACGAGTTACTCCAAAGCCTGGGTTGGTCTCTGGCAATGTTTGACTGCCCCCCCCCCCTGGTTGGGTTTCAAACATCAAAAAAACCCAAAAGAGTAGTCAAATACTCACTGCCATTGACCCAGATGTTGGAGTAGGCCTGTGACCATTCCTCACTCAGTAGCAGCCTTTAGTACTAGTACTAGGTAGCCTGTGAGTGTGAGTAGTCACTCTTGATTGATACATATTTCATCAACATCATTACCAACTATCAAAACATTGGGCAGCTCATTGCTTTGTTTGTGCACCCACACAATAAAGCCCAAAACCAACCAAAATAAGAAAATGCAATGATGTGAGTGTTAGAAGCAAGGAGCAACCAGGGAAGCTGATACTCCTTGGTAGAAGAGAGAAGTAGGTTAAGGTAGTACAAGTAGCCCTATTTAAATGATCATCACATCCAATCCAATCATTCCTTCACATGATGATAATGATACTTAATCACTACCTTAATAATATAACTTTCATACCTTATTGTGGAGAATACTATACTATACTTACAGCCATATCATAGGTGGGGAAAGTCAAGCAACTTCTCAAACACTGACTGTGACTCCCTGCTGTGACTGCCACTCCTAGTTCAACTTATGAAAAATAGTCCTCTTGCTTTTTCAGCTAGATCTTGAACAATAGAGCTGTGATAAATTCCCGCTCATTTATCAGTTCCGACAGATGAGCAAACTGTTACAAGTCTATCAATATTGGGAATCATGTGCTCTTGATAACAAATTTTGAAACTAGCCGAGCTGCGCCACACATAAATCGCCTCTAGCCAAGCTGCGCCACATGTAAATTGCCTCTAGCCGAGCTGCGCCATCTGACATCATTTTCTCCCCTGGCGCAGCTCGTCTGCCGTATACAACTCTCCTATAAAAATCCATTCTGCGCATGCTCAGCTCTGGGCATGAGCTCAGCTCTGGGCATGAGCTGATCTCTGCAAAATTGAGCCTCGGAATTCCGAAGCCGTCTGATTGGCTACCTGCTCTGGTGACATACTTCCCAAAGCGTGCGGATTTGTTATCAATAGTTATCCTCTCTTGTCATTATTAGCTGATTTTGATTGACAGTTTATGCAGGGGATATCCCATTTCCCCTTTCCAAAGTTGCAATCAGAACCCAAACTAAACTCATTGTTCTTGCACATGCGCAAATTCAAGTCACGCATGATACATACTTAGCCTTACGACATTCTCTTTGTGGTAATGATACCCTAGTTTATCAGTGATCTACATGCCCAGTCAGATCACGAGAGTCAGTATGATAAAAATCATATAAAATGCCATTGATTTCTATAAACCTATAAATTTACCAAGACCTGGGCTATCTTAAGCTCCACCTACAAAGTGCCTGGGTTCTTACTACTTTGTTTGGGTGAACAAATTATAGTCTGGGTTCCTAAAGAGGATGGTTGTCTTCTCTTGTTTTTCTTTTAATCAAGTAGTGAGCGGGCAACTCCCCGCAACTGCTCCAATGCTTTGAGTTTTGTATGTGATTATTGGGTTTTCTTGAATCTACAAACTGATGATGGTTCTATAGATTTGTAGGTGATGATTTGGTTTTCTATAATCTACAAACCGACGATAGTTCTATAGATTTGTAGGTGATGATTTGGTTTTCTATAATCTACAAACCGACGATAGTTCTATAGATTTGTAGGTGATGATTTGGTTTTCTATAATCTACAAACCGACGATGGTTCTATAGATTTGTAGGTGATGATTGGGTTTTCTATCATTCAAAATTACAAACCGACGATGGTTCTATAAACTATAATCTATAATCTACAAAAGAATATATAGATTTATAGACGCCATGGCCCAGCCTTTATCTATAATCTATATTCTATAAAACTTTTTATAGATAATATGAAACTCTTAAAATCTCCAAAGCTGCACCTTACTGGCGGCAGGGCAGCGCACCCCCATTGGAAGTACACTGTGCACATCAGCGGCGGCACACCCGAGGCAGCAAGCTTAACGTACAATTAGAATCAAACAAGCGGCAGCCAACAGGCAGAAACCAACTGGCAGCAGCCTAACAGCAGCAGAATAGCAACATTAACTAGCAAGCACCTGCACCGAATTCTCACCCCAGCACTGTAACATACATTGTGTGGCACAATACAGACAAGCCACACAGAAATATGAAAATAGGATTCATATCAATATTTTGTTTTCATTAATAAGAAAACCAAAAAACAAAATTGACTCTATTTTCATATTTTGATTCGTTGTTTTGGAACAAAAACGGAAAACATGTTGTTTTTTTATTTTTAGCATACGTGCAAGAAAATGAAAAACAAACGATACTAAGTGCCCTTATACTTATACTATCTCTGACCAGTTGGTAATGAAATGTGACTACCAGTAAAGTAACTCAGGCTTTTTTGAGCACTCAAACGAACAATGACTCAGCATCGCTTGAATAACTATTAATATTTTCCCCTCATCACTATCCTTAACATGAAAAGAAGGCCCAATGTAAGAAAAGCCAGTTTGGGGCTTTGATGCCGTAAGACATTCAACTGAACACTTACCTCATTCATAAACCTGAGTTTTCCATTCTCCCTCGCTAAGCAAGTGTGATTCTTTGTTAATGTCCTCTCTGCTCAATCAGTAAGCACATACTGTCACGAAAATAGATCGATCATTCAGCTATGATAATGACAAGTAATTATAATCTTTGGCTATGATGGTTTATTACGTCCAAAAAGATAACATGACAATAGTGTTATTGACATTTTTTGGCAATCATGATAGAATAAACAGAGACTAGCTGTGTATAAACAGCTGCAACATTCCTGCTTTATAATGTATTGACAGCACTGAATTAGATTCTTCTCTTAGAATGGAAATAGTATCATAGCGTTATACGGTTAGGACACTAAACACAGGGACCCATCTGACTGTTATCTGATTGGCTGTCCCTAGTAGCATGAATAATTAGCCTGAGAAATTGTCTTGTTTACAAAATTGCAAACAGTAATTATACCCCATACAGTGTCGATGATTAGGGCATTTCTAGATTGCTACTAGGGACTGGCTATTTTTGCAAGCCCTTTGTTTTGCAAAAGAAAGCTAATGATGCTATTCCAGATATGGAATTCAATGATTGACAGTATTTATTGATAACACGCCTTGTAATGGTTGACTGGTTACGAATAGCTGACTGTCTATGTATCGTTGTATTATAATCTTCTGTCCATTGAAAGTTGTAATAACATAACAATGGCCGCTGGAAGATGGAAGATCAAGTCCCACCATACCTGTCAAGTATCCCGATTTGGTCGGGACCCTCCCTATTTCAAGACCCTAATCACTCTCACTCCCTATCTCCCTATAACCTCCCTATTTCAGACTCAACATACCGGAAAAAACCAGTTTCTGTTTACACAGGTGCTTATAGAAACAAGTTAGTTACATCCTGGTCATAAAGTGGGTACAAAAGTCGTGAAGTGAATAGACTGATGTAATTAGCAAACAACTGATAGGGTTCAGTGATCGGCCCAACTCTTTTCTTGTACTACATCAATGATATGCCCGACAACATCCAGTCAACAGTACGATTGTTTGCTGACGACACAATTGTATACTCTGATGCAATCAACCACCAAACACTCCAAGATGATTTGAGCAGGCTTGAGCAGTGGGAGAATCAGTGGGACATGGAGTTTCATCCCTCGAAATGTGAGCATATTTGTTTCACAAGGAAGAAACGCCCATCAGAGAACTCCTACAAACTCCACAACATCGAGATCCCCCGCACCAACTGCACCAAATACCTTGGTGTGTATGTTGACTCAAAACTAACCTGGCACGAACACATAGCCAAAATCACTAGTAAGGCAAATGCCACCCTAGCCTTCATACGACGTAATGTCCTCACAACATCAGAAGACATTCGCTCCACCGCCTACAAACAGCTAGTGAGACCAGTACTCGAGTATGCTTCCTGCGCTTGGGACACTCTTACCCAGACTGTAGAGACCAAACTCCAAGCAGTTCAGCGTCGTGCAGCCCGGTTTATCTGTGGCATCCGGCGCAGCGACAGGAAAACCAGCACCACAGGTCTTCTCTCAAAGCTTGACCTTCAACCACTGGATGACCGCCGTAAGTGTAGGCGACTGCAGGTCTTTCGCACCTACCACTTTAATGCTCCTCACATCATCAATGAACATGTGTCTAGATCAACACACCACTCCAGCAGACGCCATGCACAGCAGTATTTCATTCCATCTACCAACACTCTGCACTATCGCCGGTTCTTTTTTGTTAGAACTGCCAAAGACTGGAACTGTCTACTGCCTGGTTGCCCACTGTTAACAGCCCCTGCCCCGAACCCCGGTTAGATGTAAAGCTGTTCCTAATTGGTTTACCGGTAAATGACCTGGAAACGTAAAACGATTCATGAGTTTTTAACGTTCCTGAAGTCACGACGCTGAAGTCAGCGCTAGGAGCTAAGAATCATCAGGTGAGACATCAGGTGAGACAGGAAAACAATAAAGAACCAATGTGAGATGACCTCAATTCAACACTATCTGACAGTCTATGAAAAATGGATATCCCAAGGAATAATAAGGCACTTGTTGACGACAAAATATTCTACACATGCATGTGACTGACTGGTCTAGTAAAAAATAAAAATTTTGAACATGTCTTCACCAAAAAGAAAGAGACCCTATCAACAAGCTGAAAAGTGGTCTTCCTATTATCAAAAAGAGTGGGAAACAAAATATACTTTTGTCAAGCAGTCAGGTCAGGGAAGGGAGATACATATTTTACATGTACCATTTGCAAGAAAGATCTGAGCTGTAGCCATGGTGGAGTAAATGATGTGACTAAACACCAAGCCACTAAAGGCCACTCAGAGTTGGAGTCTCAATTGAAAAGAACAGGTAAGCTAACAGGCTTCTTCCCCACCACCAAAAATGATATTGCTGACAAGGTAAGAGGTACCTAAGTTTTGTATCTGAATCATATGTCTACTTAGGCCCACAGACAGCTTCAATCTAGGCCAGTAGGTTGAAGCCACACATCATCATGCAGAATTTAAAAATAACAAATCTGTTTGACTTTCCTCCTAGAATGCTGTAGATGCTGTCTTCACTGAAATATGACCTAGAACAAAAATCTGGGGTGCTCAAATTGCTCATATGCTTCGGCGGTTGGGGCGCTGCCCCAAACCCCCCAGGTGTTTGTCTCGGCACTTCGTGCCTCGGCCAGGACGCTTCGCGTCCTGGAAGTGTCACGACGCCTTAACTCCCTATTTTTAATCACAGCTACTTGACAGGTATGAGTCCCACCGTGGCAGATTGTTTTGATGTTTCAGGCTGATCTTTGATCTTGGAAACAGACACAATTTTCCAGGGTCGACAGAGAGGTGAAAACCGAGATCTATGAATTGTATTTCGTTAGGGTTTGAAGATTGAAACTTGAAGTTTATATATTACCAACTCTAAAAAATCCATCCTCACAACAGTTCTGTCTAACACACACGCAACATAGGGCAATAATTACAAAGCTGCCCTATTTTGAGTAACTAGCATCTGTACCCTTGGAAGCTCATGGGGATAGGGTGAAGGAAATATCAATTTTAGCCGTTTTAATGTTATTGCAGCGCAGGAAAAAGATGACCATGAATCTCTTATGGTCTGGCAGCCAGGGAGATAAGGATTAAAACAAAACACAGATATATCTGTAGGTATCTTTTGCTGACCTATAAAATGGAACCAAATTTGACAAAAATCAGCTCAAGATTTGTACATATTTATATATTATAATTAATATTTCATTAAAATACAGAGAAGTAATAACAATCAAGCTTTGAACTTCTTGAAGGATACTCACAGACCAAAGAATTTTATAGTCCTACAGTAGTTATGCTGTAGTTATTCAAGGTTCCAAAATTGGTCAACGCCTGAAGGCACCTTGATGTTCTGCTGTTATCGGTGTTAATGGTTTAGTGGAGTGTCTCTGTCTATTTGATAATGTGGTGAGGCGATGGAGGGCAGTGTGGGCAGTGTTACTGGCTATTCTTTTGTGATAATCGTCTGCGTCTGTTAGAATAAGTGGCAGAGTGTGGTATACGTTGGATTTTTTTTCTTTTCTGCTTCTGCAAGCTTTTTGTGCCCAAGGCAGGCTTAGGCTTAGGCTTAGGCTATGACTGATTGACTGATTCATTTATTGATGATTCATTTATTTAGACTTTATTTTCCGTTCTCAATAACACATGATTGAAAAGCTGTGACATATTGATTATCATTCTATTTCAAATCTCATGTCACAGTAATTGATTTATTGTCAAGATTACTCTTATGCAATAAGATTAAACATTATTATAAAATCAATTTTTTTCCTTAGTTTACTTTCTCTTCCAGATCCTGGGCACTTTCTGTATACCCTTTTCTTTGGAGTTACGATGATCTAACAATGTTTTAAATGATTGTATTTAATCTTGGAATACGTTAATTAACCTCAACAGCACGACTGTATAAGCAACAGATAGTGTAAGTTTGATTCAATTAGAAATCCCAACGATTGTTTGGTGATATAGATTGATATTATTATATTTGTTACTCAATCTCAGCTGGATTGACTTCAGGGTGTGCTCAAATAATAATGTATGGTGATTATCATCTGTAAGATGAGAGAAATTGTAGCTCGCTTCTCACAAACCAAATGTGATCATTTGATTTAATCTTGTTCTCCCATCAGCTTGCGTAAGTCTGAATAAGTCTGAGTGAGTTTGAATGCTTTCATGTCATTCTCGGATGCATATAGCAGGTATTGTGTGTCATTTACTTTCTTCTGTTTCACATCCAACTCCCTCTGCATTCTTGTAATTAACTCCTGTTCTTTATTGACCGCATTTTGCAACAGTTCCAGCTACAGAATAGTTATGACTTTTTCGCATTAATATGTTTATTTCGGTATGTTTTAATAGAATATAAGGACTTTTCTGTTCATGCACAACATATCATTATTCCGATTACATTTAGAATTTCCAGAATTCATTAGGGCTGAAGAAACTTGACCTGTTGATTTGACCACTTACCTCGCTCTTAGTATTCTTTCGCCACTTCATGAGCTGTGTTCTCTCTCCACAGAGGTCTTCATCTATGCGATTATTCACCCATGTACAGCTTTCAGTAGCAGAACATCTGGAAATGAAAGTCAGTAATGAGAGAATTTCAGGGTTTCTTTGAGTCAAGCACTTTGAGTTAATGAGACTAGGAAACTGTAAGGGATGTGGCCAACATGTTGTTAACCACATGGCAGGCTATAAAAAACATACCATAGGTTGTATATGATAGGGCTATCTGGTCGATAGGGGCTTCATTTTCAGATTAACTCATACTCATGTTTTACAGCATTCCATGATCATTTTGCCTTAGTAATCACAAATGTTCAGGCTCCAAAATCTAAGGTGTGTTTTAGGTTAGTCTATGCACTTAGCAGGATTTGTTTGGATTTTTCCTCTCATGTTTACTTCATATAGCCTAAGGGTCCAATAATATTATTCCATTGTATGACCTTGACCTTTTTTCAATGTCATGAATGACTGCCATCAGGGAGAATTTGGGGAAAACATTGAAAATGACCCAGAATGAAATTGACCTGATGAAAATGACCAGAGCATGAAAATAACCTACAGTTGACCTTAGCATAAATATGAAACCGTGCAAAGAGATTCAATCAGTTTACAGGTAAAACATACATGAGAACTCGACTCTAAATTATCACAGAAAATTTGCTTGGTGATTATCTTTCTGTTTGTCTGAAGTTATAACTCCATAATGACGTGTCCTGGTGTAAATCCTTGTTAATTATGTTTTTCCTGTAAATTACTGTTTACTATTTGTAAGTTATATTGGTTTAGTTTAAAGTATGAACTATGCTATGATTTGCTATAGAAACCTGAATATAACCCATATGCTGTGTCCACACATACATGACAAGTTGATGGACCTAGAAATCAGGAAATACCCGCCAACGTACTCTCAACCCGGAGAACCCATCCCGGCTGCTCTTGTTTATCATAATTCAAAGCTAAAATCTGGCTGTTCATTTTATGATTGGCATCATTTTACCTCATTCCTGACCTGACCTGACCTCTAACTCCAAGTCACATCTACCATAGAATTTATTATTATACCTTCAATGATAACGCATGGATCAAAATCAAGCACTCATATTACAATATCTCTTGAATTAGCACAAGACTAAACATTTGTGGTGAGGGTTAAAGAGAACAATCCCTTGTGCCTGTGGGATAAGCTGTTAGATTCTAAAGCAATGAAGAGGGATCAGATGGTCAGAAACATAGAAAAGTACATCTACCAAATTTGGTGCTCTTTCCACCCACCAGCCAATCAGAGCAACACATTGGCTAAAATAATGACAATGCAATTATCATAATATCATTAATAACAGAATGATGTCTTTTATAATAACTTTCTTTTCTTACTCGATATGGCAGTGCTTTCCTTTCCATCCAGGGTCACACTCACAACTATACACATTACTAATATAAACAAGACACTTTCCATTACCATTGCATCGTGTCGCATGACACGTCTCTGTAATAATAAGAATGATCTACAATTCCAAAAAGTTTGTGATCGAGATCATTTAAACTGTGGAGAACAAAATATCTGTTATGTCAACTCATTGAGGATATAGTATAACATTTTGTATTTGATGTATGCGTTCACACAGTAATGAAATATTTCAATATGAATTATGGAAAAGAAAGCATCAGTAACACCTAAATGTGTTTGGTGCAGTCAACAGCAAGTATGTGTACAGTTTCCGCCATGTAATCAACCCAAAATTAGCAAACATTGGTAGTTTTGCCGTCTATTCACTGTTAAAAAGATGTAATGAATACATGCTTAGCATTGAAAACTTATATGCTGATCAACAAGCTTATTACATTGCATTACGGAGAAAAGCTTCTTTTTAATCAGGGGACATATATTTTTGTTGGATCAATAAATCTTTTTTTGGTCAGATTTTAACAAGATTACTGAAAACCATCGTACTACAGTCAAGCTCAATGATTGCATGTGGGCAAATACATACCAGTCGAACAATGTGTCCCCTGGAAGCCAATCATGCAAGAACATTTAATACCATCATTTCCATTATCATCACATCTATTGAGGCCTACTACTTCTCCACCGAATGTTTGCATTTCTCCCTCATTTTGAGCCAAGCATTGTTCACATGCTGTTTTTAACGTCAGAGGTGTCCCGGTATCTATTACAAAAACCAGTGTTCAAGTCAATGTGTATGTAGGAGAAAGCAATGGCTAGAAATGATGAAATTATAAATAGAGTTAGTCTGATTACCTCATAGCTTTTATAGTATGATTGTGATGTGCTCACTCAGACAATTTGCCTTGAGACGTTGCTGTGGGACTAAGTAGAAGAGGTGTACAAGCTTAAAAGCTCAACCAATGGGATTCGAACCCACAACTCTTTTGGCACTAATCGCCTGGCAGTGAATAGCACGCGTTCTAACCGATTGCGCCATTTCACCATCCATGATATGTTGCTGACCCAGTGCGACTAAGTACTAATATGCAAGACCAACAAATTTTAGGACCTCCTCTGAATTCTGGAGATCGATTCACATATGTCAATAAAAAGTCTAACCAGTCCCATTATCTTGGTGTGATAGAAGTTAGTATACTTTCTCGCTCTAAGCAAGAGATATGTTATTACAAAAAATATACAGGAAGCCTCCAGTTAGAAAGTCTTCAGGTAGCTAATGAGCTTTGTTCAATGTTATAATATTTTTACTGTTTCTTCAAACTGTGAACAACATGGATACTAGACTTCCATACTCATTCTTGCCAAAAGGAACAGTCAAAAGCTGATTGAGTTCAGTTTTGAATTGTAAGACTCCGTGGGTGTTTATACAAGTTTCATACATTATTTGTCCAATGAGATGAATCTGAGTTGTCACTTCCTGTGAAAGATGCAGTTTTTATTGAGAAGCATTGGGCGGGATCTTCAGACAGCAAATTCATTGCTTCCACGATGGGCTTTTGTGCCTACCCTCCAACTACACCACTTGCAAATCTAAGTCTGCACCATAAATCTACACTACATTATTCGTGCAACTGATTATGCACGAATAAAAAGAAGCTTGCATTGTCATAATGTGGTCACATGTGCTAAACAGTCGTTACCACTGATTTATAATATTAAAAATCAGTGGTCATTACCAAGCCATTATTGTACACTAACATTGTCATTCCAGTCCACCTTTCGCTGTTTTCTGCCTGTCCATGCCAATCCGGGAAAGAGAGACTATCCAAAACTTCTCTGTCCGTCCATCAAAGGAAGTCCACACATCCCAAATAATCAGGCATTCATTTCTCTCATACTTTTTAGTTAATTTATAATAATGGATCTGTCATCGGCTTCATTTGCAGAAGTGTCCATGCCAAGATTATTCATTCATGCACAATCTGTGGCTTGAGCATTGCAGGGTTATCCGTAGACTTAGATGTCATCAGACTAAGGTTGCAGGTTAGGGGCAGAGCAGTTATGTCTCCCGGGTATACTGAGTCTAACCGGGCTTAGCTCTGTATGTACCATCTCACTCAGGCCTGGTTAGTCATACCAGTTGGACATCCAATGACTAGTACCTGGTACTGCTAGATGTTTAAAACAAATCCACCACCCAGGATCGATCCCACGTGATCAGCAGTCCTGAAGATAACCACAAGCCCCCCCCCCCCCACTCAGCTAATATGCTTGTATAAGAAATGCAAACTATATTTTTTTAGTTCTTATTGTAGAGTTAGGGAAGAAGGACTGGTTCATGTGTGATATATTTGAGAGAAAGACAACTTTTTATGCTAACATCATATCAAAAATATTATTCATAATTATGACTGGGTTACTTTCTGCATTCTTTGTCGCTGTAAAATGGTTTTTCTATGGGACTACTGAAAGCTCCTTGTCCACATCAGAATTCATAGATAAACCCGTAAACCCATACTCATTTCCGTCTTCATGTCCATAACCCTCTTGGAAAACAGCGAATTGGCTGTCTGAAGATTGACCTTAACTCATAAGATATGCATACTATTCATACTATTCATACTATACTCAACATACTACTGAACTGGTTAAAGGGCAACCAAGGTTTCGCAGCAATGCATCAATGGGTAGCAAATAATGTGCTGGGCAGCATCAGCTTTGTGCATTACGCGATGCAAAAATCAAAGTAGTTGCTGACTCTAAGCTGGGTAACACTTCAGTTTAGGGGAGGTTCCAAGACTTTGCTGTAATAATTCTAGAGCACAGGCTAAATAATAACAGGAACAGGAAACTGCTATGTGGTATTCTCTTTTAGCTGAGTTTGAGTACCTGATGGAAGAAATGTTTCACAAGAATTCTGGCTGAATAATCATCCGAATTATATTTTGTCTTTTTCCCCACGCAGAAGGTGCAATCTGCTAATAATCAATGGCCATCAATGAGAAATTGTTTGAAACCTTGGTTGCCCTTTAACTGATCAAGAAATGCAATGATATGATCATACTGTAGTTTAACCCGCTTTGATATACTCCATTGGTATGCCTCCCCATACTAAAAGAGCTTGTGGAGGCAGGCTTACAAGAATCGTACAATCTGGTGCAATGATCAATGAGTGTATAAAACAGTGAATACATCACCCAGATGCTGCCTTTCTTAGTTACGATCCCTTTTGATATATATGGCTATCGTAGTGTAGGTCAATTAATGGTTGTGACATGATACATACACATAATAAGCTCATACAGTTTACTATTTTCCTGATCCTGTATCACAGCAGAGAGGGACCCCACACCAATCCACAGGGCATTCCTTAGTTTCCCGTATTTACACTGTGTAGGAGAAACACCTATAACGGGTCCGTCCGTTTGCGGGGTTTGTTCGCAAATCTTTTTTATTTGACCTGAAAACAAAATAGTTAAATTGCAGACACACATGGTGTTTCAGTATGAGTTCAGAGGGCTAGCTAGGAATAATTGAAAAAGTCGATTAAAAATACACAGTCTCAAAGCAGTGAAAGTACCTACCATTGAATAGGTTAAGTATGAGGACGTCGCCTTTATCCCAAAGGGTGACTATCAGAAGCTGTTCATAGCGAATATTTTGAGCAATATGACCATTTCCATTGCCCAGATCGACTGGGTCGTTCCTGCAAAAGGTCAATTCTTGTAGCGTCAATGGTGAGGAACGGTTTGGATACACAAATTAATCACATTGAAGGCCGTCCTTGATAGTGATTTGGGGATCGATTTTTGTGATTGGAGACCGACCTTTTCAATTTTGCGAAGCAAATATGCTGTGAGGTACGCCTGGGCAGAAAAGATTGGCCTCCTGAGGTATTTAGTATGATTAGGTCCAAAATTCTTAACTGTAATCATTGAAGGAGTTAGAAGGCCTAAAACCCAAAAAAGGTGTTTTGGTGTCTCATTGAAGGAGTTAGAAGGCCTAAAACCCAAAAAAGGTGTTTTGGTGTCTCTCCCCTCCTTTATTTGGTTCTCAATTACCTGTAAAGAACAAATTTGGACATGCACATTATTGTTAAGAGAAAAGATTATTGGCTCCTCACATTGATGCGGAATAGCTAAGTCCACAGCTACAGGAGTACGAGGTATCTCAGTTGTTTAGAGCGCCTGTCCTCCAACGCGCAAGCATTGGAGGTCTCGGGTTCAAATCCCGCTGCAGTCTACCAACTACTGGGCTCAATTGATGCCCCAGGTGTGCTCGGACCTGCCTACAAACTGAGAGCAACCTTGGCGCCGAATATGTCGGCCGCGCCCTTAAGGCACCTGTATTTCTCAGTCTTCGGACAGAGACAACCTTGTGATTTTAACCCACATAACCCATAACCCACAGCCAAGCAGATAGAGGAAAACCTGAAGGGCATCACAATTGAGTCTAAGTTTAAATGAGGTGCAAAGACAAGTTTCTTCTAGGAAGATCTACCAAAACCATATTATGATATCATTTTAATAACACTACAGTCAACCTAATGCAATTGGCCATAAGGAACTTTTCGACCGATTGAAATATCGGTTAAAGTAAAGTCTACACCAATTTATAAAGTTGCAGCCCTTTGGTAGTGTACAATAATTGACATGAGAGAAAAATATATATTTATCTACAAAGTGCCTAACAATCCTTGGTGTACCTGCTGCCTTTTCTTTTGCTGAGGATCAGCAGCCAGGCAATGAATAATTATACTTTTTTTAAGTAATCTTTATCTGTCAGAGACATTGAATTCCATATCTGGAATAGCATCATTAGCTTTCTTTTGCAAAACAAAGGGCTTGCAAAAATAGCCAGTCCCCAGTAGCAATCTAGAAATGCCCTAATCATCAACACTGTAGGGGTATAATTACTGTTTGCAATTTTGTAAACAAGACAATTTCTCAGGCTAATTATTCATACGCTACTAGGGACAGCCAATCAGATAACAGTCAGATGGGTCCCTGTGTCTAGTGTCCTAACTGTATAACGCTATGATACTATTTCCATTCTAAGAGAAGAATCTAATTCAGTGGTCAGAGATAAACATGCAAATATTGATCTGTCTTCTTTTAATTCTCCAGATTGATTAGTTGATCGGTTACTCTATAGCCTGGAAAGGGGCCTTTGTTTCAGATTCTCTCTCTCCCAATCCCTATCCAGGTTGATAGATCACCCAATACTGATTCCGTACATGTGCTCCTAATTGGCGACAAATATGTCATAAAAGTTGATAAGGAAGAATTTGACGTCAGGAGTGGGACTCTCAAAAACGATGCCCTATCAACCAATAATGACTGATTTACATTTAGCAATTTTTCCCAGTGAATAGTAAATATTTTCGAAAATCATTATAAGCTTATTCGCTGGTTAATACACGGCCAAGATAATAAATCAATAAATGATTTATAGGCATTTATTGAAGGAGAGGCACTCAATAAAACCTGGTCGTGATAAAACCTGCTTGAGTTAATTTTGGACCCCTTAATAATAGCACGCCTAACAAGTGGCTTACAGATTTAATTCTAGGCGTCAAGGTTATGATAACAGGACAGCAGCAAAGAAGTCAAGGTCACCAGCCATTACTCAAAATCAAACATGGTAAAATTGTGATTGATGTGTTTATTCGAATCGCTGTTGTAAAGCTGTTTTCATCAGACTTGGTCGCCTCTATTATTGGCTAAAAAAATTTTTAGTGCCATTTCATTCGCCTGAATGCACGCCTAGTAAATAATGTGGTCGCCTTGACAACAGATGTCCATTGACAGGGGAATAAGCTTTATAGCTTCACATTCCTCAACTATATTTGACTCTGCTGATGGATTTTTGAAGGATAATTTTCTAATTTGAAAAGGTATTAAGAATGAAGAAGTGTAGGAATACAATAATCTTGACTACTCATTCTTATCTCTGAGTTCAGTTTTTATCGAAATTACAGTGTCATCGTGTGTGCCAGAGCAGGTGAACAGTAAAATATTGATTTTCTAATAAATTAAAAATCAATAGATCATTAATCATCATGCTTTAGCTATTGAATATGGCTCAATGTAACCTGTCTTGACAAATATATGTAATTACTATTATGTAATTACTATTATGTAAGTAATATTATGGACAAAAAATTAGCATAATAGTAATTACATCTAGCCTAGCATGTCTTGTCTCTATAATGAATGCTGGACCTGAACCGCAGGTCAGCTTTAAATATTATGTTTTTTTATGATGAATGAGCGAAGCTAATATCAAAATGGTTTATGAAGCATTATTATCAATAAAGAAGGTAAGGAGGAGATGCACTAAATGAGGGTGTCTCTCTATGAATGAGAGATTTGGCATGAAAGTAAGGGCACGCAGCTCAATATCTTTGGTTGTCTCTTGTTATATGGATTCAATAGTTTTAGGGGTTTAAAAACTCACGCGAATAATTTGGTTGTTTTATCTTTGAGAGTGGCCGTATTGGTGAGTGTGATATCCTGAAAGTCATACCTTATGAAACCTGTAAAACATAACATCAACATTTTGAATCAACTTGATATACAGTAAAAGAAATAAATAGCAATAATAACATTTTGAAAATGGTCTTACCAACTACATCCATATTGATGTACTAAAGTCATTTGCCTTCCTTTCCTTGCTCATCCTCTGATAAATTGAGCTCAGAATATTGAAAGTTGTACCATTACATTGTGTACTATAAAAATATTGCTGTCAGGGTTGACAATGACTGGCACTGATGTGTGGGCATAGGAAGTGTTTTATAGTGGTTATAGTGGTACAAGGTTTGCAAGTCCTTAGTGCCAATCTTACAGCCGTAACCATGCGTGAAGCATATTCGTTATCAAGGCTGGAGCTGCAGTGGCTGGTGACAGCAGCCTCATGCGTGGAGCTGTACCATACATCAGGGTTTTTTATTCTGCATACACGATATTTTGGTACATACAGAAGACCTCGATTATTTAGAGTCCTGATCCGAGGAGACTATATTTGATTGGCCAAAGGCAAAACGATTTTTGGTACCGGCCACCGTAGCTCAGCCACCGCAGCTCAGCCACCGCAGCTCAGCCACCGCAGCTCAGCCACCGCAGCTCAGCCACCGCAGCTCAGCCACCGCAGCTCAGCCACCGCAGCTCAGCCACCGCAGCTCAGCCACCGCAGCTCAGCCACCGCAGCTCAGCCACCGCAGCTCAGCCACCGCAGCTCAGCCACCGCAGCTCAGCCACCGCAGCTCAGCCACCGCAGCTCAGCCACCGCAGCTCAGCCACCGCAGCTCAGCCACCGCAGCTCAGCCACCGCAGCTCAGCCACCGCAGCTCAGCCACCGCAGCTCAGCCACCGCAGCTCAGCCACCGCAGCTCAGCCACCGCAGCTCAGCCACCGCAGCTCAGCCACCGCAGCTCAGCCACCGCAGCTCAGCCACCGCAGCTCAGCCACCGCAGCTCAGCCACCGCAGCTCAGCCACCGCAGCTCAGCCACCGCAGCTCAGCCACCGCAGCTCAGCCACCGCAGCTCAGCCACCGCAGCTCAGCCACCGCAGCTCAGCCACCGCAGCTCAGCCACCGCAGCTCAGCCACCGCAGCTCAGCCACCGCAGCTCAGCCACCGCAGCTCAGCCACCGCAGCTCAGCCACCGCAGCTCAGCCACCGCAGCTCAGCCACCGCAGCTCAGCCACCGCAGCTCAGCCACCGCAGCTCAGCCACCGCAGCTCAGCCACCGCAGCTCAGCCACCGCAGCTCAGCCACCGCAGCTCAGCCACCGCAGCTCAGCCACCGCAGCTCAGCCACCGCAGCTCAGCCACCGCAGCTCAGCCACCGCAGCTCAGCCACCGCAGCTCAGCCACCGCAGCTCAGCCACCGCAGCTCAGCCACCGCAGCTCAGCCACCGCAGCTCAGCCACCGCAGCTCAGCCACCGCAGCTCAGCCACCGCAGCTCAGCCACCGCAGCTCAGCCACCGCAGCTCAGCCACCGCAGCTCAGCCACCGCAGCTCAGCCACCGCAGCTCAGCCACCGCAGCTCAGCCACCGCAGCTCAGCCACCGCAGCTCAGCCACCGCAGCTCAGCCACCGCAGCTCAGCCACCGCAGCTCAGCCACCGCAGCTCAGCCACCGCAGCTCAGCCACCGCAGCTCAGCCACCGCAGCTCAGCCACCGCAGCTCAGCCACCGCAGCTCAGCCACCGCAGCTCAGCCACCGCAGCTCAGCCACCGCAGCTCAGCCACCGCAGCTCAGCCACCGCAGCTCAGCCACCGCAGCTCAGCCACCGCAGCTCAGCCACCGCAGCTCAGCCACCGCAGCTCAGCCACCGCAGCTCAGCCACCGCAGCTCAGCCACCGCAGCTCAGCCACCGCAGCTCAGCCACCGCAGCTCAGCGGTTTATAATTACACTTTACTTGTTTCTCGCAGAAGATTATACTAGGGCAATCTTTGGCCAGCAAGAGAATGTCTCATTGGTCAATTAACAGTAACCAGTGGTATTTTCCAAAAAGTTTATGACGGGAATCACTAAAAGGCTTTGTTTATGGAATGTCATTGGCTGATAGCTAACCTTATGACTATCTGGCTGCTAGTAAACACGCTTTGTGCCTGCAGTGACAAATGAAGAGATAATGAGCAAAGCTAAAATTTCAAGCTCTTTTTTATTTTTACTAGCTCAGGTTTTCTAGTTGGTCTGTGGACCACTTAAAGCTAGGTGAGCTGGCTGATCAGTTTGTGAGTAATTTAAGACATGTAAAAATCGAAAGAAGTTGATGGTGAGATGAATCAGCAGAGAGCCTGATAACACAATGTTCAAGTTTGTGACACTCAATGAATTAGATAATTTTCCACATCCATATGTAATACGACTTTCTCTCAATCATTTTCTGTCTCAATATGTTATGAGGAATGATGCGACATAGCATTAATAGCAGCCATAGTTGCTCAATCCCCGAAAACTTGAATTAACTCGGTCTAATCAATCTTACCATCAGCTTTTTGGAACACTATGTTTGAATGAATTCTGTTCTTTACAAGAAGTCCTCCTTTGTCGCTAGCGTGACGCGCCTCTCCCACCTTTCTGCTGAGTTTTCCATCCCAACTATAGATATAGACTCCCTGTTATAGCATAAAAGATTACTAACATTATTATTCTAACAAAGCATTCACCCATGCAATGAATATCACAAAGCCTTTGTATCATTATTGGCCAATTTAGCATTCACCATGTTTCCATGTGAATTTTGAGGTCAGTCTAGATCAAGCTGAGTTGTTTTCTCTTGGCTCGACCTCAAAAAATGCATCCATTCCCATGATAGAGCTGAGAAGAAACACACAAAAAAATCTGCCCCCCCCCACGCCCGGATTTCAACTCGGGTTTCACACGCCTAAGTCTGATGCTAAGTTGATGCTAATCACTTAGCCGCGTCGGCTCGCTGAACCTTTGAGCTCAGCGTCCTCCAATAGCTTGAAGAGCCTAGAAAATAGTCTCAGGGCGATCCATGGAAACGTAGGGCTAGTGTCAAGTCTATAAGCTTGTGTAGGACCAAATCTATCAATGAATGTTGGTCCTAGCTTACAAATTCTGGGAACCCAATGCGCCTAAAGGAATAATTATTTGATCATTTTTTATCAGTATGTGTTTCTTGATTAATCCTTCTTAGCTAAAATTTGTCTCATTACATGAAAACATTAGGCTCAACTACGAAAGTCCCACTACAAATAGAGGGACTATGAGCCCATATACACTTGCTTAGACATCGACTCACACAAAAGCCATGCACCAGGCCGATACGCTCAACTTCATCCAACTTATATATTAAAAGATCCCGCACTGTAAAGCGAGGACAATCGATACTTGCAAACCCAAAGTATATTTAGTTGAAATTAATTTATTTTTTGTTACATGATTATCATTACTGTTTGCTACATCCAAGGGGTTTTTATTTTTCATTTTAGAAGCCTACACCTTTCTCTATCTGTAAACATCTCTGGAGAGAGAGAGTGTTAAATTAAACAAACAAACAAACAACCTCATATAGATGTTGAGGACTGAGAATTTAAAGACTTCCTTGTTCCGTGGTAGAGTAAAACTGTAGTTTGAGCTTATTTTATGCAGTGGCATCACTAAAATATTTTGAACATTGATCAAATTGTAACACTTACATATTTAGTTTATCACTGCATCATTCATTCACTTATTCCCAACAAAAAAACAGCCTCGTAAGATCGATAAACGACAGCCATTGGAAACTTACCGTTGGAACATAGAATATCCACATATTTTTTTCCTCCATATAGACCATTCCAATCACTTTCTTTTTTGGGTTCCATATATTAGAACCATATTCACTTTCCATATCAAGTGTACCTGCTCCGCATTCCCCTTGATTAGAAAAGTTAGCGTTAAAGTTAAAGGCACTTTTACCATCACACCCAAACATAACCACCAGCTAAAACGGACATTGTCATCTACAAGAACCTGATGTAGTTTATGATTAGTGAACGGCGAGGATTTCATTTAAGCAAGATTCATTTACATTAGGACTATCGATACTGGAGGCCTAAGACTGCGCGCTAAACAATGCTACACACACAATGCATCATTAAAAAGAGCTCCAAC
Source organism: Membranipora membranacea (assembly GCA_914767715.1). Lineage (NCBI taxonomy): Eukaryota > Metazoa > Bryozoa > Gymnolaemata > Cheilostomatida > Membraniporidae > Membranipora > Membranipora membranacea. The sequence continues at coordinate 3,204,300 of OU612073.1, forward strand.
CAGTAATGCCTGGCTATCATGCAAGGGCACCCGTCACAAGAGCCGTACAGTGTAAAACAAGAAGTGTATATTGATGAGCAGTTTACCATGCATGCTAAACTTGTGATTTCGCTTTCTCCTGAATGCCATCATCTTGACACCCGATATCAATGGTTTAGTTTAGACGTTGATAGCCTCTTAAAGCTCCCGAACAGATATTTATGCCGAATTAAAGTTATGATAATATTTATTCCTAAAATTGCAGAAATAAATTGAATTTACCTATAATAGTCTCAACCATAAAAGTGCTCGTATCCATTCTTCGGGCACAAGATCGATCATCGACGAACAGGACGTATTTTTCATTCTTCAAGACATATCCGTGATCTGGATAATGTAAGCGTGCTTCGGTCCCCACCCCATCAGTGTAAACTCCAATTGAAGAAAAACGGCTACAATCACCGGCTATTACTGAAATAGACAGAGTTTATATCTGACAGTGTGACAGTGTGACAGTGACAGTGTGACAGCGTGACAGTGTCGCAGTGTGACAGTTGCTCAGTGTCTCAGTGCGACAGTTTGACAGTGTTGCAGAATAAGATAAGGTGAAATAGTGACATTGTGGTAATGTGACATTGTAACAATGTGATAGAGATGGCAGCTTTCAATCTTGATTTGTCACAATTTTTCACAATATTTTCAGTGGAAGAAAATATTGTGACCCCGCAACTTAATTATAAAAAGTTAGAAAAAGAGAGAGTGGGAAATAGCAGGAGGGATGACTACTGCAAAGCTACTTGTGTTTGATACAATTTCAGACTGGAGTTTGAGACTTTATTAAACTCAGAAACTCTGTTCGAAAGTAGCAGATCATTGGCCCATATATGTTATGGTCAAAATATGTGTCAAAATTTTGAATTATTTCTATTTTGTGGATTCAAAGACATACTCACCTTTTCCTCTTTGCCATACGTTGCGTAGGTGTATTAAGGCAATACACCCCTCACTGTTCTTATGGATGAATCCGCGAGCAAGACCTACCATGGTCTGTAGCCAGCCTTCTTTCCTTTGCTGAAAACATTTCACATGATAGTATCAAAGTTAAATGTTGTGATAAGTGTTGACATCGGTCAGGTGGCTACAGCCTTGCTGTTTGCGAAAGAGGCAAAGCTCTCTATATACGTTGTTTGTCAGCCTCTATTTCATCACAAACTTAAAGGGCAACCAAGGTTTCAAACAACTTCTCATTGATGGCCATTGATTAATAGCAGATTGCACCTTCTGCATGGGGAAAAAGACAAAATATAATTCGGATGATTATTCAGCCAGAATTCTTGTGAAACATTTCTTCCATCAGGCACTCAAACTCAGCTAAAAGAGAATACAACATAGCAGTTTCCTGTTCCTGTTATTATTTAGCCTGTGCTCTATAATTATTACAGCAAAGTCTTGGAACCTCCCCTAAATTGAAGTGTTACCCAGCTTAGAGTCAGCAACTACTTTGAGTTTTGCATTGCGTAATGCACAAAGCTGATGCTGCCCAGCACATTATATCCTACCCATTAATGCATTGCTGCGAAACCTTGGTTGCACTTTAACTTGATAATATATCACTTTTTTAAACTTTTTAATATTGTATTGGTTAGCATGTGTCATAGTAATTATTATCACAATTCAAACCTACCATAAATTTGATGGTGACCTCTGAAAGTTCAATTTTTAAAATGGGATCAGTAGTTCCTGAGAAACTGGAATGGTCATATATCATGTGAAATGACACCTATATATTGTACTCACTATCATGAAGTTGTCAGTGAGCTCGATGTGTGGCACAGGGCCCACTTCTTTTAAGTCCCAAGTGTTAGTATTAGTATTGTTCACCGATCCTTTGATATCCCAGTTACTACACTGAGATCTGAAAAGTAAGACATTAGACTAACTTGAAAAGTTTCGTCATTCCAACATTATGATGTCAAGGCAGAAGATGACACCCCTTCACAATATAAATAATCAGAAAAATCTGTAACAGTCCTCTGTGGCATAGAAATTTTCTATTTGTTTACATCAAAGTACAATAAATAAATGTACATATACCTCCTGGGACATGTGACTAATGTATACTTACAAAGAGCAAAAGGACAGGATCAAAACGATCAAATGATAGTATCTTGCCATTGCACAGTCCCTATTTCAACCGTGTGAGGGACAGTACAGCTAGTGTTGACTGCTGAAACTGAGCTTAATGTCTCGTTGAAGTAATGTTGGATAGAAATTCGAGGCATTTTAATTCTTGAGTAATTCGCATTGTTAGAGGGTCAGATGAAAAAGAGGGAGTTGTCAGCCCAAATGGTTATTATCTTTCCTTTGCTCATGACCGGGGACGCTATGGAGAAGATTGTAACAGATTGAGCGTTACGAAAAATGTTCTTCACTCAGCAGTCACAAATAGAGACGTTTATATCATTAACTCATATCTGACTCCTAACCTCGTTCATCATTTGTTTTTTATGGCCAACATAAACTTTTACATTTTTTTTCGTCATGTGCCACATAAAAAAAAGAACACAACAAAGAAACATAAGAACACTTTTGGATATAATACATATTAGATATTATTTTTAGAGTTAGTTTGAGGAATTTGATGAAATGTTGACTTTGAAAGTTCATTCCACATATTCTTTGGATTTCATTGAGTTTGGTAAAATGACTAAAATGATGGGAATGAGAGAATTCAAGGCGATAATATATCATGCTCTTTGAACCATCAGTCAGTTTATGACTTGGTATCAGTAATTGGATTTAGCTAAAATTCTAAAAGATTTTACATTACGCTTTGATTGAAGCTCCTGTCACAACCTTCTAAAACTGAGGCAAGATTCTAAATACAAGTTTTACAACTGGTCGGCTGCAGCAATACTGAACCTTCGGATCAATCAAATGGTAAAAACACAAGTGTTAGTTAGTTGGACCCACTATGAGTCCCAGAATTTGTACTTAAGAGGGGATAACTCTCTCCGATTCTAAGATGAGATGCTGTGGTACTTAGATTAACATGGTGGTGGTGTCTTACTGACTAGTGTCAACTAAATTTACTGTATCACTGCTGATCGATCCCTTATCTTGTGTCTGACATTTTATTGTGCTTATGTTTTATTAATATCACTGTACTTGCACTGAATCCATAAACTTTCACTCTTTGTCACTTTCGTTTCTTGGATGTCTTATAGCACAGTGGTTATAACTTTTAATTGATGAACATATTATCATCGTACTGAAAGTCAGGAGTGGTCTAATGGTTAAGGGTACGGGCTTTGGATCTTTGAGGTCCACGTTCAATTCCCGGCGCCGGCAGTCATTTCTGATAAGGTACTGGCCAGGTTCTTGCAGAACGGGACTAAAAGTACTGGAGGTCTACTGTGTGTGCACACCCCACACTCAGTATAAGGAAACCCCCTCTGCCTCATCGAAATAAAGAGTAGCCGGATTTTTGGTGGGTGCGACATGAGTACTATACTGTACTGTACGGGTATTAAATTACAATAAATAAACTCAAAATTCAAGTGCAGTGAATTTATATTCTTGTTGAATATAGTAGACAGTTTCTCCACATGGCCACACTGTTACTGCAACCCTCCCTGCTGCAACTGAGTCAAGTATTTATATTTCTGTAATCACAAGTAAGAGTTATCCTCCTTCTTGATATGAGAAGACAAGTACCATGACTTATATTAAGAGAGTTTAATTCATCATGCAACCAAGAAGTTATGTCCCAAACTCCCTGATCCAACTAAAAAGAGACAGATCATGCCCAACACTCCCTTCACTTCATTCCAGTTAACTTTTCTGTGCAAGACCAGCAAACAAAGCCAATTTAAACTACAGAACAGACAACAGCGCTATGCAGCAAATCATCATTAAGGTTTAACAACCCACACAAAAGACAAAATTCCTTTCATAATCATATATCATATTGCATCATAGTATAGGGATTAGCTGGACTGGGGACTGGACCTTCAAGCTCAGCGCGAACTGGGAGATATTCCTTATCCCCTCAAAACTAGCCCAGGCCGACCCATGGAACTACAGTGAATTTTATTCAAGAAAACTTTGTAAATAAAAGCGCTACTTTCAACTGCCAATTCTGTAAACTTTGCTGTTGAAATATATATTTATCTTTGTGCAAATCAGTGCTCGTGAGAACTTGAAAAATGTAATATGAGTTGTACTTTTGACCTAAAGTGCATGCCTAAAGAGCAAGCTAAGACCAGGCTAGGTAAAATCACTGTAAAAACAAACGGTCTATGTCTCTGCTTTCCTTGAATAGATGATAATAATTTATTCACAGAATTATGCTATTTCATTGTCAAAGTAAAAAATCAAATCAATACAGCATAGATGTCATGCAGTGCAATCACAGACCAATAAGCTCATAGAGTCCAGTGCCCATTATATTATCCATACTCGTATAATGGGAACATTCAGTGCTTACTATTATTGCTAACAAACAGTAAGTTTTTTATTCATCAGATAGAATTACCACAAGCAAAGCACTTTATCTCTGCATACTGACTATCGCACACTAAATTTAACTCATTCATGTCATTGTATCGGAAACTGGACTTGAAGAGTGCAAAATGACAGCTGGGACAATGTCCAGTAACATTTATCAGGGCATTGTGGGTCTCTCGCTAATTGCTGTCATACTAATATTCTATAATACAGAAACAAGCAAGTTTGTGAAGCAAGACAATCTCAATGGAGTTTACAATGTGGCATTTGGCGAGGTGAGTTTGAACTAACCTTTCAATATCAAACTTTTATTTTATTTTCTCAAAAATTAATGCCAACCAAGTTAAAAAAAACTGTGTACTTCTCTTAATACAGACTTTATAATATACATATAATACATAATGTATAACATTATTATAATATGTTATATTGCGGGAGGATCGGTCGGTCAGTACTGCCAACAACTAATACCTACTTCAAACACTAGCTTCTCCACAGATAGAAAGTTCAAAGTATCAAGCACATAAGCCATTGAGGACCTTTGCTTTTGTTGGGCGCAGGAGGGGGGGGATGGTAAGATGTCAAAAACTTTACACCAATTAACCTGTAAACTGTTATATCTTTCCCCAATTAAGCACAGCTCTACAGTGTGGAGCAAACCTAGAGGCCCTCACAGAGTCCATTGTATGAAATCAGGCTGACAGTGTTGTTAGTCTAATCATATTCAAGTTTTTTTAGATGGTTTTAAGTCGTTGAATTATTTCAACGTCGTATTTTAATAAGATTTAAGTCGTATTTCATATAGTATTATCTAATTCATGTTTGAGTCACACTCAAGTCATATTTCAATTGAATTCATGTCGATCAGATGTTGAATTGGACGTAAGTTCTATGCACATTGATGTAACATTTCTGTCATTCAGTATGAAAGTCTGATTCAAACTCAAAATTATTCAAAAGTGTAGTAAATCAGTTTTCATCTTCTACACGCATTATTTTATAGAACAGAAATATATCTATTGCAAAAGAGGAACAGAGAGCCTTGTTAGTACAGCAAGACAGTACAGCAGAAATTGTAAACGGTAGGTAATGACTCGGCGATTCATTATCAAATACCACTCATACACTATGTTCCCATTTGTCGATGTGGCATCAATTTGAGGACCACATGATACATGGGATTAGCATTCAGGTTGAGTTCCGTCCGCATCGGTTTGCCTTTTATCATTTCGATTGGCGACGTAGATGAATGGATAGCGTGCTTAGGTTCAAATCCCGGCCGCGGCAGTTCTCAATTGATGTTTTTTTCATCATGGAAATCATAAGCATTCTTATTCGATATGGAAGTGGACTACTCACTCGTAGCATGGGGCCATAGTGATTGTAACAACGGAACAGGACAAGATTAAAACATTACAACTTTTTGATAGCAATAAAGCCTGCTTGCACATATAAAACTAAATTTGATAGCAGATTTAAATTTTATGAGACACAACAACTCATTATTCTTTCCTTTTTAATGTACTAAGCCTAATGTTGTCGTTATTGCAATGATAGATGAATTAAAATTGCACATACATGTACATACATGCATACATTAGAATGGGAAGCCAAAGACACAGCTAAATAAGTTAAGATAATAATGGATTATACTCTAAAGTGAGCAACTTTTCTCAAATCTTGATCTGATCAAGCTTATTAACTTGATATGCATATGTTTGTTTTTCAGCTCAGAGATTTTATGGGACATTACTCATACTTGCAGGATCACCAAAGGACTTTGTATATCCCTATACCAAAAGATATGATAATGTAAGCAGCACTACTGTTTGATAACTGATTTTTTGGGATGTTAATGTTCTTCCAAGAACAACGGTATCAATGAAGATAGTTAGTAATGGTAGTTAATAGTATCCTGAAGTTGGCAGTTGATGTCAGATGATAAAACTTTAACATGGAGGGGATCCGGGGGGTTGTCCACGGTACGTTTATCCACGGTGGTACTCATACCACCGCGAGATTGGAGTCCGTTTAAGTGCTGATTCAAGCCAGAGCGGAATGAGCAGCATAGCTGTCCAAACCATAGGCGGTCAGAGTTATGGCTTGCAGTTGCCGCAGATACATATTTGGGCGTGGTGGGTCGCTTATATTTAACGTTGACTGTTTGATGTTCAGCTCCTTGTCAACACGTTTGTAAGCTTCTGGAGTCTGAAGAAAACATGAAATTAAAAAAATAGCAGTTAATTTCATGTTCAAGACAATGAAGTTCTGTTTAACCTAAAAAAACAAAGTGTTTTGAATAGAACGATAGTAAGGTCCCCAGCTAGATGATATAATGTAGGAGTTTTTGTTGTTTTCCTTATCATGGGTATTTCACAAGATCCACATTTATTTTACAGCCATAATGCCTCACTGTAAAGAAAAAATGTTGCTTCATTTCCAATCAGCCCGCTAAGTAACTTAATGTGTTTGGGAAAGCAAAAAAAAACAACCACAGTTCATATCAAAGCCATCTCATAGCAATGAATAAAAAAACTAAATTTACTCACACAGGGAAATTATTGAATGATGTAACCTATTTCAAAGTGTGCAAACCCAAGGTCTAGAGTATGTTATCTCCCCTGTAATGGATTAACATCAAAATGATGATCCACTGACAGTATAGCGGTTACCCAGCCCTGGATTACCTAAGACAGTTACAAGGGTGCATTACAGACACTAGAAATGATCAAACAACAGGGGAGATAACATACTCTGGACCCTTCTAGACCCGGAGTTTTCGCCCTTTGAAATAGATTACATCATTCAATAATGCCTTAGTCCGAGTAGATTTAGTTTTTTTGTTCATTGCTATGGGATAGCTTTGATATGAAGAGTGGTTGTTTTTGCTTTCCTAAAAACTTTAAATATTTACAATGTATTTATTCCTACTGATTCACATCATAATAATTTATTAATTTTAGTATTATTTATTATCTATATCTTCATTTTTATACTTATATTTATTATGTTTATGATACCCTAGAGCACCGGTAAGTGGGATTTGATACACAGAAGATTCTATTTTGGTTACAAAGGCTATGACAAAAAGCTTCGGACTGATAAATTGATGGATGAGTGTCCGCATGACTGCCAGTTCACTATTGATACGAGCAGGTAAATATGTTGCCGTATTGATGCTCTAGCTTAAGTGCTGCTCGGTGTAGCGGGTAACAGCATTCCATAGTCAAGCAGTTACCAATCTAATAGTTGAATGCCAAAAAAATGATGTGGTTGTCTGCTATATACTTTCAATTCTGCTCAAACCGACCGACACATAGTTATTGAGTTTGGTTTTATTTTTACTGTACTTTTGCTTGTTGACAACACAACTCAAGTGCACTGTGCTGTGAAGCGTGCGGGATAAAAGAATCAGGACATTTGATAATTTAATGAATTTACTGATTTTATCCTAGCCTCGTGGCTCAAATTAATATGACGCACCCAAATCCATCTGAGTCTTTTGAAAAGGATCGGCGAGGCTTCTAGCATCAAATTCTCACTATCTCTATGCTAAATCTCATGCTCTTGGCTTTCATTCACTCTGATGATCTCATGTCCAATCAATCAATCAATCAATTTGAGAATGAAATATTTGTAAATCTGGTTCATCTCATCATTGGAAGATTTGCATAACTTATCCCCCACCAAGAAACCCAAAGTGTGGAGGTGATTAAGGGTAACATAGAGTAAAAAAGCTTAAAGTTCCAGAGTTCTAAGAGTCCTATTTTATCAGACAACAAACACCAGTTTTACTCATCTAGTTTCAATTCCTACAAATCGTACTAGATTCATCTCCATATTCTTCCCTGAAGGAGAAGTATGAAAGCCAGCAGTGAATGCAATCACATAGAATATTTCCAAAAACCAGCACACAGCTATTTTGGCTTTTTCTAGCCGTTATTTTGAAAACCCCTTACCACATCAAAGCTTTTCTCCCTCCAATTTTTAAAGCCGAAGTGCCTTGGCAGGAGGTTCATAATCCGTTTCTGTATCGAAGCTTCTTTGGAAAAATGCTTGTTTATACCGTATAGTGCAGTCATACCTTTTGTTGTACTTTGAACACCCACAACAAGTTGAATTGTTTTGGCCTTGTCACGCGGCCACGAGTTTTGCACCAATAAATCCAAAACCCGTGGCCGCGTGACAAGGCTATTATTGTTTGCGGTGCCTCTGTTGAACATTGGGATGGTTTGGGATATAGGATCCAAATAGTTAAAAGGTCACACCTCAGAAGAGCAGCGTAGTATCAAAGATATATGCACGCACACAGTATAAAGGCTAGCCTTTGTCATGCACAAAAAGTTACACCCAATTGTAAAAATTACAAATAGAGGAGGAGAAACAATCCATTATTTTGGTACATTTTCTTATTTATTTCATAGCATAATTGTAATGTTTTATTATCAGTTTTGCACTTGTGATTGATCCAATTCAGAAATTTAACTGGCTCTTATTTCTATATCCAATGATACAGCCCAGTTATTGCATTAACGGCCAAGGACACAAATATAAACTGAGCTGAATATAATAATTGATATGAATGAGGAAGTTGTTACAATAATTACCCGTCATATTATTACGCCCAGTTTTACTCTGAGCACATTGATCAGAGGTCAAATGAAAGCATGTTATTGTGGAGACATTCCATCGGTATGAAACTTTGTGTCAGTAACTGGATCAAGCTTAAAATCTGAGGGATTATGCATTAGCTGCAACTCATTCAGAGGTTAATCGATCACGATGATGCAGGCATACAAGCATAGGCCATCAGGAAGTGAAACGCAGCAAAATTATAGGAAAATAATTTTGAATGACTGTGTACGGTAGCACCTTTCAGGATGAAAGTTTTTGATTTGGTTAAGCATTGTTTAACTGAGGTAGTAAATTATCACTGAGTGTAGACTTTTGAAAATCTTTCTACAGTCTGTCATTGAGTTTCATATTATTAGCGAAAAGTGCAGTAACAAAACTTTCCAATGATATTTTTCAGCTACTAGGCAATAAATAAATTGATAACAAGACTCACATAGATCACAAAATTGATGTATTTCTCTTCTAATCATCTCATTGAAGATTTGCTGAGGCAGATGTTATATTGATGCACACTCCTGGAGATATAGCCAATCAGAAAAATGCTTATGTCAGGCGTGCCAGGCCTGAACAGATGTTCACTTATTTTTACTACGAGCAACCTCATCATTATTCTACAAATGGTCTTAGGCTTTTGAACAACAAAATAGGTATGGCCGACGTCTCTTGCTGACCTTAGAAACTACCCAGTCCCAAAGATCAAAGCATGTCATAGTCAAGCAGTAACTTATGATAAAGTTGTGTCAGATTTACATGGTAAAGAGAATTCAATGCCCTACTCAGCATGAATTATTGATGGGGTAAGTAGTGCCTCCCATATGGGAAGTTAACTCCAATTCTTTGCATTATGATGTCACAGTCTTCCAGGAGTGTATGATATTTGTATAATATGCATTGGTCTTTGGGTAGTCTTTAAGGCTCACCAAATTAATTGTCTTGAAAAGTTCATCTCAACAGTGATGAATTAGCCATAGTTGACCAGCTGCAAAGTACAGGCGAGGTTAGATCAAGTTTAATCCAGTTGCCTGAATTCAGGTTTGCTCCCCTGCGTCTGATCAGTGGGAGAAAGAAGATCAAAATACAGGCAAACTGGAGATTTCTTGGTCTAAGTTTTGGGTGTTGTACTCTGTTTCTTTGCTTTTCCGGTTTCTTTGAGCGTTTCTCACAATTATTAAAGCCCAGTCGGATTCGATTCAACCAGTTGTTGCTATGGTACTATAACAGAGACTATAGATATATATATATATCTATAGTCTCTGACTATAATGAAGTCATTTGTTTGTTCACTCAGCATTCTTTTTCCATTACAAATCACAGGTTTTAACTGGACATTGCATTATCAGCAAGATGCAACATTTTTCATGCCTTATGGATGGACTAAAAGAAGACCAACACCTCTAGTATCAGACAAGAAGAATCACGCAGCGAAAAGAGCAAGAAAGGTTGTTTGGGTTGTCAGTCGCTGTGATACGGCAGCCTATCAGAAGAGAGAACATTATGTGGCAGAGGTGTGTTAAGCCAGCCCACATGGTCCAGCATGGTCCAGTCAAAGGGTGGTTCAACATGGTCTAACATTGTCCAGCAATATCAAGCTTGGTCCAGTGTGGGCCGGCGTTGTCCATCGTGATCAAGTCCGGCGTAGTCTAGCTTGATATTGTCCAGAGTGGTTTAGTCCAGCATTATCTGGTCCAGCTTGATTCCGCGTGGTCCAGTCCAGCGTTATCCAGGTTGGTCCAGGATGAGCCAGGGTGAGCCAGATTTGTCCAGTAGACTGCAATTAAGGCTTGAGACTTTGAGAGCTGGGGATCCATAACCGGTTCTGTTTTAAAGGGAACTTCTGCGGCTTATGTCTTATCTTATACAAAGGAAGGTGAAGAAGCACTTTGATGACTCAAATATTACTTCATTGTGTCATTACAATCTAAACATTCATCTTTGATAGTGGATGCAATGTAACCTACATATACCCCATTAATTACAAGCGCCAATGTATAATAAAACTTCACAGCTTAACTGTTTTTTTTAAGTCTAAGAAAACTTAATCGGAAGCGAAGGTTCGACTGAAAACAGATTTTAATTTTCTTAAAACGCTGGTTTCAGCTTGCTTCAACCACAGATCCTTGTCCTACTATATATATTTCATCAACACATACACTTTTTTAACTTTATTGGCATAACTTTCATATATATATATAGTTTGTTTCTTACAGCTTATCAAACATATAGACATTGACGTTTTTGGACTATGTGCGGGAAAATCAAAAGGGATCAAAGAGAAACTAAACTTTGCCACATTATGTAAGTATCGGAGAGTATGAATTTATTTTGATTTATAACACTCATTATGAGCGCCGCCGCCTAATTAAAAGAATTTTGAACGCCTGTTGACCACATCATGATAAAAAACCAAAGATGTAAGAAAGTTTTATGTAAGAAAGTTTTATGTATAAAAATGAATTTAAAATTGTGATAGCAGTGATAGCCTCAACTAGACAGCGTTAAAAACTACGAAACAATAAGTGCCATTAAAGGGCAACCAAGGTTTCAAACAAGTTCTCAGATTAGATAGATAGCAGATAGCAGATTGCACCTTCTGCATCAGGAAAAAAACAAAATCTAATTTCTGGTGATTATTCAGCCAGAATTCTTGTGAAACAATTCATCCATCAGGTACTCAAACTAAGCTAAAATTAGAATACCACAGAGCAGTTTCCTGTTCCTGTTATTATTTAGCCTATGATCTATCAATATTACAGCAAGGGCTTTGAACCTCCCCTAAACTGAAGTGTTACCCAGCTTAGAATCAGCAACCACTTTGAGTTTTGCGCCGCGTCATGCACAAAGCTGATGCTGCCTAGCACATCATTTACTACCAACTAATGCATTGCTGCGAAACCTTGGTTGCCCTTTAAACTGAAGCTCCGCTCACCCTACATCACTTGATTGGGAAATAAAATGAATCACGTATCTGCATATTTATTTAATATATATATATAAATGTACATATTTTGTTAGCCACATCTGGTAGCAACTAACAACAACATATTATTTATTTCCTTTTCACTAGGGCTTAAACGACCGTCCTATGTAACGGGCCCCTGGTAGGCGCAAGTGGCATGTGTGTGGTAGTGATCCCATACCCTAGCCCGCCGTTGCCAGCTACTCTTTTTTTCAAAGAGGCAGAGGGGGATCTTTATACTGCGTGCAGGCACACAGTGTAGACCTCCTGTATTTATGGTATATATAAATAAATGTAAATAAAATTATCAAAATTTTTTGCAAAATCTTTGATAGAACAACACTTCCATAATATTTATATCTATGTATAAAATCTACGAAACTATTGGTGAGCCAATCAGAGCCAACAACACATTGGCTAATTAAATGGTGAGCCAATGTGAGGGCTCTGGTGGGTGGTTGTCTTTCCAACTGGACAGCCAATCATATCAGAGACAGCACATTGGCTAAGTAAATGGTGCTATCATATGATTTCTATCTTCTATTTTCAGTGAAGAATTATAAATTTGTCATATCATTTGAAAATGCTGATTGCGATGATTACATATCTGAAAAGTTCTTTCGAAACATACAGGTCAGTTAATATATATTTTTTAATAATATGTATATATATATATATTTCAATATTATATAACAATAAAGTTATCCTGGAATGTAGTAACGGCACTTCAAAATAGTCGTTTCATGAATTTTTACATTAAATAAATCGTGTGAGAATATAGCTCTAATTATCTAAGCAGAGGCCTTATAGTATTGGTCAGGGAGTTGTCCCAAACTGGCTCGATTTGTTATAGCCTAGTGTTCAAATGGTACGTCTGCGCTTTTGACCGTTTCTACATTTCCATAGAAAATCCTAGGGACTGCACTAATTTTTGCCACGGCGGGGATCCGTCAGACGGAGGTAAGAGTCTTGAAGCCTCAGACTACACTAATATATATGTATCGCCTAATGCAATTATTGTTGAAACTTTACAAACCTGACTGGACTACTACTTTTGCTGTTATAGGTGGGAGTTGTCCCAATAGTGATGGGTAGAAGAGCACATTATGGTGTTCTAGCACCCCCATACTCCTACATCCAGGCTGACTCATTTGACTCCCCCAAGCATTTAGCTGCGTATCTGCATCTTCTTGACAAAAATGACGAGCTCTACAATAAGTTAGTATCAAGATTTCCTTCATTGTCTAATTAACACCCACCAGTACACATGTGACTCAATACCTGATATTGAATATGTAGCTTCCCTCCGTCAACAAAGAAGAAGGAACAGACTTATTCTATAATACACACTCATATTGATCAAAAACTGCATTCATTATTGCATTTTCCATTACATTGTGCAATGCAGCAATAACTGCGTTTACTATGGCATGTATTGCTTTGAATATTGCATTCAGTTAGGACTTCACGTGATATAGTGCTTATCAATTATACCTTGTCTAATACAGGTATTTTGAATGGAATGCAAACTTCATCACTGAGTTCGGGCCAACCCCTATGTGTGAGGTGTGCCGACAGATGAGGGAGATCTATTACAAACCATCTCAAATAGATATGATGCAATACCTTGGCATACGCCAGTAAGTACCTTTTGATGATTTTCGATTAGTGTAAGAAAATGTTATCAAATTGTTAGAAAATGTCCCCCCCCCCCTCTCCATCTATCATGTATTTATAGCTATTTATGCACTGTACAAGCCCAAAAAATATACCACTTCTATCTAATTGGCTCAGAAATGCTTTACAGTTCTGTCATGTAGAATGAACAGGACAATGAATGAAGTTATATACTATTGCACAATGTCTTCTGACACTGAAAATATATTTATTTCAATTTATGTGTGAAAAATCACTAGATAAATATATATGGAGGTGGTAGCTTATTGGGCGACTACAGTACATACTACGCAACCATAAAACCTCATGATGAGCAGGGGAGCAGGGGGTTTTCATCCACTATACAGAATTATTACCCAGAATATCTATGAATTTGTTCAGTGAAACCGTTGCACAACCACTGTTGAACTAGTTGCCAGGCTATATTTATTTAAGGTTTCCATATGTCAGCAGTTTTTACAAAACACTGAAACATAATAAATACATGTATATTTACTGCAGGAACTTTTTGCCATCTTCATACCAGTAGAATATTAAAAGTTCAAAAAGATTTGTTGTGCGTTCCAAGGCTCACCCACCTTCGTCACCGTTATGTAGAATCCAAGGCTCACCCACCTTCGTCACCGTTATGTAGAATCCAAGGCTCACCCACCTTCGTCACCGTTATGTAGAATATTCTGCGCAGGAAGTGATACGTTGCGACCACAGTGCTCTAATATATTGACAATTTCTTTTTGAAATGCCCATTTAGATTATTCAAATGCAGCTGTAGACTGTTGACTGTTCCCTAGCCTGTCTTGACAACCTTTGTCGGATGGTCAAAACAGGCTAGTATGTCCCCTACTTTCCCCTAATCCCTATATACTATTCCATCCCCCATTATTCCGATACATTGTGTATTTCAGGCGCTGCTGGCTTTATCCAAGCACTCAGCTTCAAAATTGGAGGGAGAAAGTGGAAAATGTGAGCTTCCCCAATCCATGGAGTACAATTCATCAACTTAACTCGAGGGATAGTAAACTGAGGTTCCCATGATGGCATCTCAATGACATCAACATAGAACAATGCTGATATGTATAGAATACAGCGCCAAGTGTCACATACAGAGCCAATAACTTCATCTATTCATTTTGACATTTTTTTCAAAATCTTATCTCCTGCGAATGGCTGCAACCGTCAATTCTGAAAAATGATGAGTAAGCAATGAAACTGTACTCTTTGCACTTATTTCTACGGAACTAATGTCTACTGATTTCTAACCTTTAATTTGCTAGATTGTATTCATATACCAACTTCTTTCCTCTCTGTATATATAACTGTATCACCTCTTTTCTCTTCATACCACACTTTTATACTCCTCTGATAAGTCCGATTTTAAATTTTTTGGAATCATAAAATAAATTACAATACATTGTACAGGGCCTTTTTTCCCTTCACTGCCTATTATATAATGTATATGTGTAACCTTCTTGCATCAGAGTTATCGATTGCCTCAGAACATTACTTGCGCACCATAAACATTTATAAATATTAAGTATTTCGATGTTTAGCCCTTAGTAGATGAGTGACAGTTGGTGACCGTTAGTGCAACAGAAACTTTGTTGCCTACCGCATCTTGGGATTCCCTTTGAGCAGTCAGAGATGCCTCCTTACAGTCATATCACCTCTTTGCTTCAGTTTACTCTCCTGCCGCGGGATCCCCGCATTGTGAGTTATCTTTTCCCATGCTAAGGGCACACAACTTCTTATCAGGACAGCCAAGTAATTTTTACACAAATCATGTGTGACGGTTTTAACTTGTGGAATAAAATATTTGTCCTGTGCTTTTATGTCCCGAAGTAAATGTTAAATATTACCTGCCTCAGTTGCCTGATTCAATCATATTATTGTACCTCTTTTATTTCCTTACGTGACAACTCCAAAAATCCTCTGTCAAACAAAGTGGCCTGTTCGTGTTACTAATGTCTGAGAATTTTTACAGCCAGCTGTTGATATAAGGTTTCAAAAAATTGAAATGCTTGAAGACCCTCAATGCGCTTTGGCATTTAGGCACAGAGGCTTTTATTCGTGGGAGTCATTACAGCATTGGTGTTATCATTACCTAGCAGTCCACATACCAGGTTTCCTATGGATAACTCAATCATTAGGATTTGATTTCGAGTTTGAAGATTGCAACAGGATCACCAGCGCTTCCTGAACAGGTACAATGTCGTAACGTCACCCACAATTAAGTGCCTCATTTTAGCTGAATATGGTTTCCTGTCTCGGTTTATTATGCCCTCAACATCACTAATAAGTGGCTTAAATAATATCTTTTGCTAAATTTATTCTTGAAACTTTTAATTGATATACAATCAGGTTAATTGAGAAATTAATATGGCTATGTAAAAATTATATACAATACACCCCGACAAGTATCCGCTGTGAATTCCGGTTACTAAACATAAAGCTCAAAATATATACATGGTCACCTGCACTTAGCACAGTGTGGCTTCAAAATTTGGCTGAACATAATAATATATAATATAATCTTCATTTCAAACCACAGGTATGCTATAAAAATTATATAATATATTATTATTATTATATATTATGAACATGCCACGCCAAGAGCTACATAACCAATACTTAACTCAGTATAGGCTACCTAAAAGCGGACAAGTCTATATCAGGTATAGTTCTTAAAGTGTGCTGAATATGGTTGTATCCCACTGTGTTCCGTTGTTGCTGTTCCAGATGTGGTGGTAGGGGTTCTTGAGAGGGTTGAGCAGGGGGAGCTTGCGCCCCTGGCTGCTGCAGGCCAGCGCGGGGTATCATACCCATTGCTTGTAAAGCCACTGTAGCACACATAGTTTTCGCTGATTTCTTGTTGTTTGAAGCGACACTTGGCTGATAGGAAGTACCGTTGACTGTCACCTGGATAGGTAAAATGATTTGTACTGAAAATGGGTATGTTTCTAATTTAAGCGCTCAAACTGTGCCAGGGGGGGTCTTTCAATTAGAAAGAGTGATCCTTTACTAAAGCAAGATATCACAATCACATCGCTCAAAATTATCACTCACAATGGTCTTTCAATTAGACAAAATCGTTCCCAAATCGCTCACTCAGAATGTATATAGTTCTGAAAGCGAGACCCCTATCAGATTGCGATTTTGGCTGTTTCTAATTGAAAGACCCCCCCCCCCCCCAGGATAGCTGGTAGTAGAGCATTCCATTATCCACCACTTTCCCGGCCCAAGCGGTTTATATTGCTACTACTAGCTATTATGTCACAGTTTGAGCACTCAAACTTGTATACATCGCTTTTGTGACAATAATCTCCAACAATCAGCAGCTATTGAAGATATTTCTCACAGTACTTGAGCAGTAAAAAGACTCGCCGAAAAGGGATTGTAGCTACTCTAGAGGAGAAAATTAAATGCAGGAAAAAAAGAGTTTGTCATGTTTCACCAGAATTTATGGGTAGCTAACATTTACTAAACCTCAATTTGGATGGGCAGTGATACTAGCTCTTTTTTCTAGTACGCAGTTGCACTTTTGTGTTTATAGTATATTATCCCAGGTGGTAAGGGGTAGGACTATCAGAATTTGTGTTTCGTTTACCCCTACTTGCTGTATCCCAGCACACAAATCCTGCAGCACCATCGTCTGGCGGCGACTGCACTGACTAATATGGCGATTTTAACAACAAGATGGCAAATCAGATATCTCTCTCCTCCTACCTGCATGATGAAGTTTCTCTTGTGTGAGGGACCGCTTTCGTGGATCATCTCAAACGAAGGAGGGTTCCATTTTCTTCCTGAACAAATCTCCATTATCAAAGAGACTGGGTGCTTCTCAGACAAGTCTAGCCCACCAACAGGGCGCTGACTGAACCCACCACCACCGCCGCCCCCTCCGCCCGGCGCAGGAGGGGGATTATATCGATTGGTGCTGACTTGATTGTAAATGTTTGCAATGGATGCTGCATTCTTAGCTCGCTCTTCTGGTGCTGTCAATCCTGAAGAGAAAACAGAAACTATGGACAGCAAGCTGATGTAGATCAATTGTGATCCAGTTTGCCAGCATACGGAGTTGCTCCTCTTGGCTTGTCAGTAGAATGAGAGCGGCTCAAAAGGCAGGAAAATCGGGTTAAACTTGGTCTAGGTGCCATGCACATACTAATATGCTTTGGAGTAGCAAGTTTATGTTTATTTAAGAGTGGGAAAGTTGTCCACCGCAATCAATAGCGCTATTAAAGTTATGTTTCATCTTGTATTTTATGTCTCTTATTATAGTAATGGGCAAAAACACATAAAGTTTCAATCCTTTAGTAGATTAAAATAGTTGCCCCCATACCTAGTTGTAATAATAAACCGAATTCATACCTCTTCTTGAAGTATTGAAGTCTAACATTAGAGGATGGACATCACCCTCGTTGGCTTTACCCAGACCCTGGCCTTCGCTCCAGCCCATCTTCTGTAGTAGGAACTGTCCGATACCTCCCTGTATGGGTTTAGCGTTGAGGAATGTGGTCTTCTTCACCCAGGCCTAAATAAAAAAACTAACATTCATTGTCTCGATAACCTGTGATACCGTGTGAGAAACCTAGATGTTATTAGGTTTATTTGTGTCTGGTATCATGAGAAAGGGTCTATGGACTGTATATACTAGTGTGGCACAGGAGCATTTGAGGTCGTGTATCATTCCTGACGCCACCATGATCCGCCAGGAATCGAACACGGGACCCCTCGATTGTAAGACCTAAGGCCTTTCCATTGCACCACAGCCGCTCCCTTCACCCATGCCTAAATATCAGAGTAGAACCTGATCCATGTACAGATAATGAGAGTGTAAAACAGACAAAAAGCTCATGAAACACAGACTGATCATAATACCAGATAAACGAAATTCAACAGATTCAACATTGTATCATTCCTGATTAAGTTCATACAAGATTTGTCCATCATTGAGCTGTAACTGTAACTTGAAGTATAACTGTAACTTGAAGTATAACTGTAACTTGAAGTATAACTGTAACTTGAAGTATAACTGTAACTTGAAGTATAACTGTAACTTGAAGTATAACTGTAACTTGAAGTATAACTGTAACTTGAAGTATAACTGTAACTTGAAGTATAAATGTAACTTGAAGTATAACTGTAACTTGAAGTATAACTGTAACTTGAAGTATAACTGTAACTTGAAGTATAACTGTAACTTGAAGTATAAATGTAACTTGAAGTATAACTGTAACTTGAAGTATAACTGTAACTTGAAGTATAACTGTAACTTGAAGTATAACTGTAACTTGAAGTATAACTGTAACTTGAAGTATAACTGTAACTTGAAGTATAACTGTAACTTGAAGTATAACTGTAA
Source organism: Membranipora membranacea (assembly GCA_914767715.1). Classification (NCBI taxonomy): domain Eukaryota; kingdom Metazoa; phylum Bryozoa; class Gymnolaemata; order Cheilostomatida; family Membraniporidae; genus Membranipora; species Membranipora membranacea. Next base: position 3,223,418 of record OU612073.1, read on the forward strand.
CTTGAAGTATAACTGTAACTTGAAGTATAACTGTAACTTGAAGTATAACTGTAACTTGAAGTATAACTGTAACTTTAAATCCAACTCTGACTTAAACTCTAACTCTAATTCTGATTCTAACTGTAACTGTAACTCTACCTCTCACTGTAATTTACCTGATGTCGCTTGTCCAGTGAAGGTCCGAGCTCCTGCGGGGTTAACATACGCGCCTCGATACGACCTGTAAAAGCTCCAGGTAGGTTTTTAGACTCAGACCATTTTGCAGTCTACAACATCCAGAAACGTTATTATTCTTATTCTTATTTATCAGTGAAACATTCCAGTTTTGATTCAATTCCTTGTGACTTTAGCTTTGTATGGTAGAAGATATGTACAGAGTCAAACAGGGATTCTAGAAATTTGTCAGGTTCCTCTGCAAGTTTGTCGAGTGTATATTAGATCAAGTTTGATCCAGTCTGCCAACATTAGGGTTTTCTCCCTAATTGCCTACAGCTGATCAGAGGGGAAGCAATTCAATATGCAGGCAAATTGGATCAAAATTTGTATAAGTGTAGGCCTACATCAACAGACGATTAAGTACTTTTGTAAAACATCAGAACCACAAAAGCTTACAAAACTTTGCTTAATTAAATTGAAAAAAAATGACAAGGAGATGGGAAAGTTTATCCTGGATTGCGGCTTATACCTTTTTATCGAGATCGTTAATTTTATCTTTGGTCTTCTTATCATCTGGATTTTTCTGCAGTTTCTTAACAGCTGTGAGCCTCTTTGCAATCAGCACAGATATATCCTGTCAAATTATAGAATAGAACATGAATGAATAGAGTAGAATGCCTCCATTTGTTGAGGCTACAGGCATGAATGTCCGTGGACATAAGTACGTAATAGCAATCAGGTCAATCGTATAATTTAGTGTTGTCACTAAGGCATCCAGGGGGGTCTTTGTATTAGAATAGGTGTAATAAGCGAAATCCTTGCAACCACTACGCTCAAATTTATTGCTTTTTAGGCCTTAGGTACTCCAAAAAAGAATTATCTGACCTAGCATTGGCTCTCTCCCTTCAAATTAGAGCTAACACATTGCCGAAGTACAGCCACTAACCTCCAGGTCATCAAAGTCCTCCTCTGGCTCCTGGAAGACTTTCTTCTTCTCTTCTTTAGGAGGTACCGGTGTCCACTCGTTAGGTTCCTCCTTACGGTGATGAGTACCGCTGGATACGGGGAACGATGATCTCAACTTACCCTTCTCCTCATGGGGCTGCAGTGGGAGCTGCTTAGCATTCTGAAATCAAAGTAAATATATATTTTCAAACACTTTATTGGTAATATAGTGATTAATAATATTAATAATTATTAATGACTAGTGATTAATAATTATTAATAATATAGTCATTATAGATTATTATTAATAATTTTATAAAATTGTTATGGGAAGCTAGTTACAGCAAGTCTTTGACTCAATGAATAAAGTTTATGAAGGTTTTATATAGTTTGATCAATAAGAAAAAAAAGAGTAAGCAATAGGTCAAATAAAATTGAGGTAGTGGTACTGGTTTTCAGTGCCCTCCAGTTACCAAGTGTAACAAGCAAGAAGAAAACAACAATGACATGATCATGTGGAGCCCAAGCTGCAACTCTGCACTATATTACAACTGAACTTGGACATTTATTAGTCTGCAAAAATTAAAGATTCTGTTGCTTCTACTTGAGAGTTGTTCTCTCATTGACATGGTAGTTCTGAGAGGGGACAACTCTCATAAGATATCAATTGTTCGGGTTTGGATAGAGCAGGGAGGGTGGAGTATCTTTCTGGATAGAGCAGGTAGGTATATTAGTGATACCAGTTTTTAGAGAAAATTGACTTCAGTGACACAGGGGGAAAAATTCTCTGATAAAGGATAGCTATAAGATTAATCAGGGGAACTGCTTTGTAGGGAGATAAATATGTATTATCTAATATTATTATCTAATACGGCAGAAAACAAACCCTGATATTCATGACAATCGGCGCAGCTCTATTAAAAGGCATGGTTACACCCGTGAGATCGTTCTCCTCTGCAGTACAGGGTACATTTAGTAATTCCTCATCGCTGGAATCTTCTTCATCATCAGAAGCTCGAGCCATCGTACGACAAAACGCTGTTACAAAGTAAAATAAATATTCAAGTTATTGCGGACTTTACAGGTAAATTAATAATAATGTTGAATTAACAATGACCATGACAGAAAAGTTGTTGAGTACCAATTCTTGCCATTCTAGCTGGTTGTGTCAAAAGCTTTGATGTGTTTCACTAGATCTAAGTGGCAAGTTTTGGTAATAAGATTTACCTAACTACTCATCTTCACAAGTCTAAAGCTAACATGATGGCTCCATGAGATCATACCAACTGCAAACAATATGATTTATCTACAAAATTACGCAGCCTCACAAGAAACTTATTCCAAACAAAATTGGCAAATTTGACAACCTTGAGCTAAATTTATTTCTGTGCACATCTTGCTGACAAAGGTTTCAATAATAGTAACAACAAAATTGCTCTCTGCCATGTCCGGCAATGATTGCATCGAGGAGCTCCAGGTTATTTTATACCTAAGACTACACCAGGGAGTTTGGGACAGCTTGGGTTATGTCCCAAATTAAGTTGTCCCTGACTACACTAACCTGTTAGCTCATTGATGGTACCACCACCACTCTTAATCTGAGCCACATCCTCCGGGGTCACTCCTGTAGAGTAAACAGACTTACCGGCGGCCTGCATCTGAGCCACTCTCTTACTATAAATAATCACAACGGTCAGTTACTGATAGCCTGAGAGGACAACTTCCAAGTTATATCCAAATTCAACAGAAGTTGATGCCGTAGTAATCACAGCAATTAAATTGTTACATATATCGATAGTAAGCTGAGACAACATCCATTTACATTCAATCTCACTTTTCTCATTTAATAGAAGCTATTTCCTTTGCTTATTTTTAACATTTTTATTGACATCCTGGCAGCCTAATCCATTTAAATAGCTAATATCATATTAATCAAAAAAAACAAACTGTTACATATGCCCTGAGAAGGCAACTCTCAATTCAATTTCCTCATCGATTAGAAGCTGGAATTGAAACACCGGGCATACAATTAACTTACATCGCAATCCTACGAATTTTTTCTTTATCGATGAAGAATGGAGCCTCAGATTTCTCCCTCATTCTGTCTTTTCTGCCCCTGGATCCGCTTCTAGATCGAGATCGTCTGGAACTTCTATAACATAAACAGTGAAATCATTCTCAAATGCATTTGTCAAATAAACACAAAAACACATACAGATGAGATGAAGCCAAATGTTTGGATTATCGACAAGGATATGATAGTTTTGATTTGGTACCTTCTCGGTCCCAAGCCCTACACAATCACAAAAGAGCATTGGAATTGAGACAATTGGGGATAGATTTGAGATCAGATATGCTTTGCAAATGTCGCATGCTCATACTGCCGGCAGAAGATTCCTTCTTTGAGGTGTGGCAGAGAAAATATGTAAGCAAGTTCTTCCTTCAACAATAATCAAACGTCCCATGGAATGTACACCAAGTCAAAAATTATGATTGAGGAATTTCACGTTGGCGAATTTAAAGCTTTTAAAAATCATCGTATATCTCAATTTCAACATAATGGTGTTTTGACAAATTCGATTATCAGTTTTCAATCAGTGAATAAGCAAAATTTAAAATCTTCATTTCTTTCTGTAGGTTATACAGTGAATCGATTACCTGCGGTGATGTCTATCCCTGCTCCTATCTCGACTTCTATCTCTGTTTCTATCCCGACTCCTATCTTTTCGGCTGCGGTCCCGATCTCTTCGATCATATTTCCTGTCATGATCTCGACTGTCTTTATAGTCTCTACTACTTCTGTCAGACCTGTCATATATCATATAAAAGGTTACAATCAGTCAGACCTGTCATAGATAAAATGAAAATTTACAGTCTGTCACACCAATCATATATAACTTTAATAATCTGTCAGTCATTTATACAATTTTACATTATACAAAGTGACAATCTGTCAGTGATTTTTCATTTGACCACACCAAAATAATACAAACTGTGCACAACAAAACCGTGTAAGTGTTATTGGTCAACATGATATAGTGTTACCATGGTCAAAGATGTAATGTTAAGGTGCATGCAAACTATTTCGATTGGTAAGACTTGAAATGGGACTAAAGTAGCAGCGTTTAGTGAGTCTAAGCAATCTGCCAAGTGATGTAACATTCTTTGCTGTGAACAGTTGATAGTAAATTTTCTTGTTGTTGGTTGTATTTGAGGTTCCTTCAACTATAGACATTTACTCAATCATAAAACAAACAGATAGCAGCAGTCTATATCACTGGTTAACATTTCCAAATTTTATACTAATATTTTGATCTTATTTGCCTGCATTTTGAGTTGGCTCCCCTCTAGCTGCCGTTTGAAGGAGAGAGGGAGCAACTCTGAATGTGGGCAAAGTGGATCTTCACATACTTGCTGCTTTTTCTCCGGCTCGGACTTCTTGTTCGCGATCGACTGCGTGATCTCTTTCTTGATGAATCTTTTGATGTTTTATGTGATGAAGAGGACTTCTTTGCTTTACTTTTCTTTTCAGCCTCCTTTTTAGTATCTTCCACAGGTTTCTGATCAGAGATAAATTACAGAAATCAAACTTACGTAATAATATAACAAATCATTTGGTATTGGTCTATGATAGCATGAATTTATTGAGCAGACATGTGGTCTTATGCGCCCGCATTAACAAAATCTCCTCTCAATCTCGTACTACAACTGCTCAGAACTCTGTGGTGGCAGCATAACTGAGAAATACAGGTCTGAGTAGGCAACTCTTCATATTTGTGGCAAATTTGCAAAGAAAACCTCAACATCAATACTTACTTACTTCATGGATGATCGCCAACTTCATAGATGAAGGTCCTGGCAATATGGCAAAATTTTTTGTCGATAGGAAGTTCCGGTAATCAATCATCGGAGTCCAAAGAAAATCCATGAGCAAATAACTTCTTTCTTAGTGAAAATCCGTCACATTCTCCCAGAAACATTAAAATCTAACTCACCGGTGACAGTACGTTGAAGAAGGAAGGGTCCAGCTCAGGGTCAGCGGAGGCAGCATTTTTATCCTTCTTATCAGCATCAGGCTGCAGACTATCTGACGATTTACTCTGCTTACCATCCTTAGCTTCTCTAGAATCGGATTTATCGTCTCTTTTGTCCCTTTTACTTTTCTTATCTTTCTTGGACTTTTTGTCCTTTTTACTCTTCTTAGGTTTCTTTTCATCATCCAGGCCTTCAAAGTCATCGATGCCTTCCTCTAGTAAATATCAAATCAAGATATTAGGAATATCACCAGCTGAAGAATCATCACATTTTTTGTTTCGAGTTTGATTAGGATCGAGAACGCCGTGGCATGATCTCTACCTACCATCAACAAATCAGCGAGCAACCGGCATGTTAGCGTGATATCAGTGAATAGAGGGGGGTCATGAGCGTAGAGTTATTATATGCTCTAGAGTGGACAATGCAGTGCTCAAAACGTCCTACTTAATTATTGCGAAATCCATGACGCGACGCAATCTGGTTGTGCATGGCTAGTGCCTGTATCATATAACTTATGATTGAGAATATAGGAATTGAGCATGACAATTTATGTTTTAGAGCGCTTATAGCCATTTTTGCAGAAAATTTTTCATGTCACACCATGTGAAACACTTGTAGGTATTTTCACTTGCAGCCATTGGAAAATTTTTCTATGTTTTCCCATAAAAATAAGCCAAAACCCCAACCGCAAACACATCATGGTGATGAAAAAAAATTACCGGGCTAGCTTGTTTTTTCCACGTTTCTCCCAACCATAAGTTGTATTCTGTCTCTTTTACTCATATGTTAGCCATCAAGTCAGTTAATGTTATTTGTTCAGTACAAGGTGTACACATAGCTTGTGGAAAAACTGACTGGAGGTTAAAAGTCGGCCTCTAAGATCCGCCATTTGCAGAAGCAATTTACATACGGTTCTGACATGTTATGTCATTTAGAGCTCTAAATTCCCTCTCTGGTGGTGTCCTCTAGTTTTTGAATTCGCAAAACCATTCAACCATACACAGCAAGTTTTGAAAGCATATAAATGAATGCATTTCATTTTTGATAAGTCGCTGAGTATCAAGTGAAACTTTGAATGGAAAACTCACATACCTATCCAGACTGACTCCAGATTTTAAAGAACAAACACTCACTAAGGTGACATTTTAAGTTGACAGATATTTCTGATTACTCACCATACTTGAAATAAGGGACCATTTGCTCAGTGGATGTTTGATACAATTTTCTGGTATGTTTATAATGACTATGGTTGTTTGTTTGTGTTGTAATTTAGTTGAGATGGCAACTTCAGCATCATAAAGAATATTGTGTATACACTCCAGTCAAGGCACTGGCAGTTGAGGTATATATGTGCATTTGTTTGCATAGTTTTGAGGGGAGGGGGATTAGTGTAGTAGTGTGCAATCCTTTGAAATGACCAGAGTTAGCATTTCATACAGCTGTGATTCTCCGTCAGAAATGGATTGATGCTATAAAAATATAAAAGAGGCAGGAAGTGATCTAATGAGCAATGAGGACTGACAGTAACACCACATCTGATTTTAGCACCAATCTTAATTGATCTTCTTTGACATAAGACACAAAAAAACTTATTATAATATCCTCAATAAAGTAATGTTATCTGGAGAGCAAATTTGAATCCGGACTTTATGTACACTGTGCCTGAAAATGAGGCAAGCTGTAAACTTTTACACCTCCGATCACTTGTTCACAGGCTACTCGTACTTCATTTAATGAAAAATAAAAAAAACCCACTGAATGTGTTACATATGAGTAAGAGAGACAGGACACAGCTTATATGGCTGGCAAGTGGCAGTAGAAAAAACAAGCTAGCCCGATGATTTTTTTCATCACAATGATGTGTTTGCGGTTGGAGTTTTGGCTTATTTTGATGGGAAAACATAGAAAAATTTTCCAATGGCTGCAAGTGAAAATACCTACAAGTGTTTCATATGGTGTGACATGAAAAATTTTCTGCAAAAATGGCTATAAGCGCTCTAAAACATAAATTGTCATGCTCAATTCATATATTCTCAATCATAAGTTATATGATACAGGCACTAGCCATGCACAACCAGATTGCGTCGCGTCATGGATTTCGCAATAATTAAGTAGGACGTTTTGAGCACTGCATTGTCCACTCTAGAGTATATAATAACTCTATGGTCATGAGAGAGTCAGCCAGTCAAACAATCTATAATAGGATTCGCTAGAACCGTTGTTTTTCTTTCACAAGTTTTGGAGTTTAATATACACGCTCCCTACCAAATTGAACTTGATGCCTAATCATAGTCTATGAGTTGAACAATCTATGATGGAAATAATTGCTAGAACGTCTTCTGAACAGAATGGAGTCTTATATACGGCCTCTTCCAAACATAGCCTGGTGGTTAATGCCTTAGACTATGGGGTCTCACCTTCCTTCTCTTCCTGTTCTTTCTCTAGTCTGGATATTTCCTCGTTTATTTTAAGGAGAGCTCCGCTCAGCTCAGACTCCTGGTAATAACACAAACAAGAGATTTAACGTATGTACTCAGAGTCAGAATACCTAGACCAAGTATGTTCTGGTTCGCCTGCATTGATCAGCTGCGGGGGAGCAAACCTGAAGGCAGGCAAACCTGATCAAACTTGATCTACATAATAGCAGTCAGATCAAGTTAACCACAATTGAGAACCCATCCAATGACTAATTGAGTCCCTTGTTGAGATTTTCTGTGGATTGTTTCAAGCTTTTCTCATCAAATATTAGGCTTATGCTAATGGTGATAACCAGCGAAAGTCTTAATATGTTGCAATTAACCAAAAAATAGTGGTAGATTGAGTAACTAAATCAGTACATTCTTAACACGCTTATGGCCATATATTTGATTAGTAAATGGCAATTCAGTTGCATTTCTTTATGAACAGAGTGGCCGTTAAATTCGAGGAAATTTTCCACTCAATTTAGGAACATTTTTTCCAGCATTTGGAGTTCTCCCCTCTCTTGATCATGGTTATGATGGCCTAATGACATGAAGACAATGTAGATTAAATTTATCCTCACACGTAGCGATCTCGCAAAAACTTGATAAATAAACTGTCGTTCAGTTTATTTAAAAAGTTTTTGACCTTACCTTAGTTTTAACAATCCAAACGACCCCATCATATAACCAGTATATGGAGGTATTCAACTCAATCGTCAGATATCACGGACATCATACAACGGTGACATGGGCGGGCCGATGTCCCAACTTAGAATTCCAGTCTGCTAGTTGTCTCAGTTTGATTTGGTTCTGTTGATGAGACATAGTTAGTACCGGACATTACTGATTTTGTAGTCTAGGTGATGAGACAGAGGTAAGGAACCTTTATGGCGCTTGACCAAATCAAATCTAGCTATAAGCCGCATCGACTTCCAATCGCTGTCTGACCACATAGACTACTGATTATTTTACCCATCAAACCTTCACAATATACAATCCGTGGTATTGTATTGAGTTGTTTGTATATTGTCAAGGTTCAATGCCTTGGGCTGGGGCTATTCCAGCTTGGAAACTTTGTTTTTCATTTCCAGACTAGTAAAATTGACACTAAAATCTCTTCATTTGCCCAGGTGTGATAGCGAGTATCGCAGTAAGATCATGTCAATTACAATACATATGGCTGATATGATCTTGCTGGGAATTCCTGGATAATGTTGTATTATAATATGCCCTATCAGCCCAGAGCAGAGTCAGGTACTAGCTATGTAGCATCAACACTCCACCAGCTAGCCCGACCTTGTTGCCTGTATTCAGGCATCAAAATCGGGCTAACAAACTGTATTGTTTGCCAACGCCAATCAACAACAATACTGATTGTTGTTGGTAAACAGGGTTTCTTTTTGGTTCTGCTAATTCATCAGTCTAGCTATTTTACCATCAAAGAGCTAGGCTAAATTGAATTAGCAAGTGATTGGGACGGAAAAGCTCAATTCTTAATCTTCTAAAAGAGTAAAAATGTCAGAGGGGGGAGGTGAACAAAATCTGCTCGTTTCTAACGTCATGGATAGGACATTAAGAATGAAGATGTAAATCATGCTTTTCCACCCGACCAGATCTCAGAAAATCAAAAAATGATTGTGAAAAATGGCACATGCTTTTCATTGATAATAAAACAACTTTTTTTATTATTTACGGGAAAATGGTGTTCAAATGGAACTATAATTATTCTCAGTTTATCAAACGAGACAGGGAAGGGAATGGTTCTGCTACCACCTTTCATCTCTCTTAGTCGGAGCCCACAGCAGAAAGTGACAGCAATTGAATTCTCTTTGAACACCATTGATGCCTTTTCTCACCGCTCATTTGGACACCTCCTAGATCAAGTTTGATCCATTTGCCTGGATTCGGACTTGCCCCCTCCACTGGTCATGCTGCAGTGATGTGGTGTTGCGTGAACGGTGGAGAGGAAATGACAGCAACTGCACGTAAATAGATCAAACTTGATTTAAACAACCCCATGTTGACTGAGTATGTAGGCTACCTGCTTGCTATCTGACGCTTCCTGCTCAGCTTTAAACTGTTTAAATAAATCATCGATTATTTTCTCAGATTCTGTCGTTGGTGCTGGGATGGCCCTGTTAATAAAGAGAAAGCAGTCGGTTACACATTATAGACACCGTCTTTATGGATTTTTTTAGTGAGCATTAAGTGGAAAAAACTACAATAACGAGATGCGTCCTTTTAACCTGCCAGAAGGAATCAGCAGTAAATGATCATAAATAATAAATAATTTCCACTATTTTATCGATGAAAATTTTGTGACAAGTTTAAGATCAAATAGTAGAAACAAAATCCCACAATCATACATGATTAGCAAAATGATCGTGGAAATTTGGATATGTCCTAAATATATCATTAATTAAAAATTATATTCATATATTAATATAAATCATGGAAAATTTAGGAAGCCTAATTCTGTATATACAGTAAAACCTACTCTTCTGATTGATCAGGGTAGGCGGCCAATGATTGATCAGCAAGAGCAGAAGAGGACTTTGGTTTCAACTGCAGCATTAAAAACTTTTTCCTCTCGGTGGCGTTTTTCTCTGCCTCCTCCCGGGCACGCCTCTTCAGCTCTACCAGTTTCTGTCTGATCAGCTCCTTGGGATCCACCCTCTCTTTCTTCTTGACATCTGCTGTCTCTGTAACGAATTCGACTTTTGTTATCAACTTTTGGCATTGGTATTAACTGAAACCCCACCAGATTGGATAGTGGTTGATAATAGAATGGTTCTATCAGCAATCTAAACAGAGTTTGAATTCTAGATTTCAATAAATGATCCGAAGGGGTGGGCTATGACTTGTGCTTAGACTTAGTTCAAGGCAGGCTTACATAAAGTACTCACAAAATTTTGTTTAAAAGGAATCATGAACCTCCTCCCGGTAAAACCTCTGTTTCTCTGAGCTTTTTGCAGAAACGGAACTTCAAGTTCAGCCCAGGGTTGCCAATCCCCTTTCCAAAACATTGCGTTTCTACAAATTACCAAATCACTGCAGTGAAACTGCAACGGCCCTGCAACGGCTTAGCCTTGTCAAGAGTCTTCAGAAATTGTGGCTGCAGGCAAGGCTACAAAGGCTAACCTGATTCACTTTCAGCGGATCCGAGGCCTTGCTGTATAATATGGACATCTGTACTGTTTTCTTCTTCTTCTCCACAATCGAGCCAATCATCTCCCCCCTCACCAGCCACCGTACCTTCTGATGGTAGTGGTATAGTCTCAGGTCCGGGATAAGGTATCTCACTCGGATCAAACTCTACAGCTTCAAATCTGTGAAATAAAAATCGAACTTGTGTAATGGACCTGTTATGCAATCAAACAAACGGATGACTAGGATGTCTATAGTCTTCGTCCCTCTAGTCTATAGCAATGAGTATATAGAGTATGGTATGTATCAACCACCCGAAACCAAGGGTGGTTTATACTGGTTGTTAGTGCTAGACATGACAAAATAGAACCACAATATGACAGTTGGCCTGCTGGGACTACAAAGTTAAAAGTAAGTACAACTACATAGCCTAAGCCTACCATGACATTATTGGACATTGGCAAGATAAAGGCATGCACTAATGACTAAGTTGCGTCATGGGCTCATGCTTTTATCCTTGTCCCAACCTAAAGGAGTCATTTGTTATTAATTAATACTGCTACTCTTCTCTAAACTGATCTACTCTACTCAACCATTATCCCGGACTCAACTGACTCTGAGCCCTATTTATTATCTAATCTTTTGTTGGTAGCATGCAATGAATACTTACAGATCTCCATTAGAGTCATCCATTGCGGGATCTCAGAAGTATCCCTATAGTTTTTTCGCACTAGAGGTTACATAGTCCGCAAATTGCTACCTTCTTGCAATTATGCTGTCATATTTTATGGATGTAGCAAGAAGAAATGCTGTGAATGAACTTTCTTGTCCAGAATAACTAATCTAGTCTGAGGAACTTCTATCTGTCAAATCACATCCTTATCAAAATACAGGTAAACTTGTTTGTGCAGCAGATTTAGGTTTTACTGTGTGCAGCCTAAAGATTGGCCTATATTGACAGGATTTCCATAATTAGAAGTTGTCTTTTCAAAAAGCTAGACAAAGCAACTCCCTACTCCAACCCCTATAGTGAGAATTTCTACCAGGTTGTGGCAGCAATGTTTAGTTCATTGGTGGCAGCAACCAAAATTCTTTATACATGATGAGAAGAGATTGCCTAGCTGAGGGCTTAAAAAGCTGCTCTTCGGGGTTGGTGCCGCCGCTGCACTGTCTAGGTCTGTGTCGTATCTGTTCCTTGGCTCCCCTGCTGTTCTGTGTGTTGGGTTGTTGGGTGTAAGGTGGGGGCTGGCCAGCCTGGGCGTTTGTTGTTTTGCTGCTCTTTAGATATCTAGTACTCTTACACATTTCTGAGGTATGATCTGACTTGGACAACCTCTAACTCTCTTACTAAGCTGCAACTTGCTGGTGAGTAACAAAACCATATGCTTGGCTGGGAGTTGTCCCTGATATTGATGTCTCACTTCTGTTTCGAATTAATGACCGACATTATCCGACCTCGACCTACGATCTCAATAGATGAGCAACCTTACTCAGAGGGAGATTACCCAGATGTGAGATGAGAGAATGCTCCTCTAAGATCAGAGAGCAATAAAAGAAATTGAATGCTAATTGTAAATTGGAAGTTTGGAGGTGGTTACAGAGACTGTTGATTGAGCGTATTTGCTTCAAGATCAGAAGACACTATTACAGCAGGTAACATATGCGTACAGTGATGCATGGTACCCATGACTGTACTAATGCCCTTTCTTGTGATCGCATCACATGTGACAAACAAATAACAATTTGTGATTTCACCAACCAACAAATCAACAGGTTGATATCACAAGATGATGACTAACCAAGGAAAACTCCCTGGACTTCCTTGACACCTTAACGAGTCATACTATTGATCGAAGACGACTTTAAACCCATGAAATCAATCATCTCACTAGGGGCAAAAGTTATTTGAGACTGTTTATCTTGTCATGCTTTCAAATAACATATATAATACCATTTCATATTGTTTCAAATAATATGAGGATCATCATCATGAGCTGTCGTTGACGGATTCAGTGTCGATCACAGAAGCAAACTGGTCCCAGGGTACCAACTATCATTGCTCAAGTTATATTCATGATTTTCACACCTTCTAAAGTCAGAACAAACTGATCCTCAGGCGTGGCAACTTGGCTTTCGTGGACAAGAACTGTGCTTGCAAGCAAAAAGCAATTCTACTAGATTGTCACCCTACACATGAACTAAAACTGTGCTGAAAAGCTGCCGAGTCACTTTAACAGGACAGAGAAAGACAGGTTTATTTCCAGACTGTCAATGTGCCACAACCAATTATCACATGAAGCCATTTCAGAACGAGCTTTGTAAACTTCTAATCTTGCCACATCACTGTCACTGGGCGTGTTCCATGAATAAGAATTAGTTGTGAATAATATATTAATGCATATTAACTACCCAACCATTTTATAAGGCAAAAAGCCATAGCCGTCACACCTCATAGTTACCACCAAGCACCGATCACTTTTTACCTTGACGCACTTTAACATTAATGATCCTATCGACCTCTCATAAAGTCAATTGTGATCAAACGAACGATAACCCCCACTTTGATATAATGTGGTCAATGCAAAAAAACTGATGGCCATAAACTGTGTTTTGAATTTCCGCCAGGAAATCACTATCACTAGCGATCAATAGCTTTATTTAGCTTGTAAGTTTTTGTCATGGGCGATCTCTACTTGGGCTATCTGAGCTTGGTCTGACTCCGAGTTGAATGTTAAAAGCTGAGCTGATTGGCCTATCTCAATGGCTAGACGAAGGCACTTGAAGTAAGGTCTCCATGGTGCATCATAAAAGGAAGTGATGAAACGGAGGATATCAATCAACATTAAATTGGTAAGCAGTACCAGTGAATTCTGTAATCCTTGATTGCGGAACCCTGTGTGACGTATAGGCTTGGCATACTGATTATATCCTTCTCTCTGGCTATGATATATTATAATCATTTCAATATAAACAGCAAATCATCACCAACAGGCAAAACAAGTCACAGTACCAGCTTGCATCACACCACAGCTGCCCAGTGATCTCATCCCCAAGTGTAATAAATAAAGACTGAACTTTTCATTTTTTGTATCATGAGAACATTGATAAAACTGTTTATTGAGGAAACCAACTGCTAACCACAGATAGTTTGAGTAAAACATGACTGCTCAACAGGCAGCATTTGCTTTGTAATGTGAGAAGCACCAATTTTTGGTAAAATAAATAATTAGTAGGCTGGGTAGCTCAATCTTGCTACTAAAAAACATGATTATTCACAAATAAAAAATACTGAATAATAACTTATTTACCAACATTTATAATGCTGTAAACTAACTGAGTGAGATGCTTTCGTTCCAAATGGCAGAAAATCGAGAATACGTTTGTTGGACACAAAAGGACATAGATACTAACAAATAAAACAACGAAATAGAGTTACTAGGCCTAAAAATTAGACAATACATACTATGAAACGGATAAGGAGATTGCACTATGATTGGCATATCAGTTTAGGTTTACTATCACTTGGCCCTTATTGTTCCCATTGAGACTTGAGAAAAAAAAAACATTTCATTAGTCAAATACACCCTAGGCAGTCTTGAGCAAAGCAAAATGTCATTGAGTTCCTGTGAGAAAGTGGCCGGAGACTGAAAACTTTGCCTTTGTTTAGCCTTATTTTATGGCACGATAGACACAAAAGCTCTTCAAGTGCATAACAAAGAAGTTGACAATGTTTGGTTTCAAGCACTTGTGTCCCTAGAGTGTGGTCAGCCAAAAAAGGTTAAGTAGCTATTTTCTTTGTGTACTTTGGGCAGAGGAATGGAAAACAAAGCATCCACAGATCATGATAAAGCAAGTTTAGCTGTCTCCAGGAATAGCCTGAGATGAGAGATTGAGAGGTGACCTGGGCTAGTATTTATAGATAGGTAATCCTGATTGCCTCGTTTATCTATCTATAGTTTTGTGTATAGAAAGTGTCAAACAGTGAAGGAAACAACAACAGTATTCTGGGAATGACCTTGCATAGCATCACGTTGCTGAACAGACCAGTTGCCTCAATCCATCGATGGCAGGCCACGGCTATGAATCAGAGGACAAAGTCATGTCTAAGATTCATCTGCCACTAGACTAGAACGCGTAGTAGCCAGCATCACCGATAGAGAAGATAGCTTTTGAGCGATGTGGGGATTGGAAGCTCTGTGACCTGCTGTAGGTTTTCTTTTCCCATCTGTCTTCTGATATTACGCCTGCATATATCCATCAATGGCAGTGGTTCAGCTGTAACAAAGAGAAATATAACGTAAACACTTTGGTCTATCACTATAATACCTCCCAATCAACAAGAACTTGGATCAATAATATGAATGCCAGCTATTGAATTGATTTTAACAAGGCTACTCATTTGAACAAAGAAGGCTTGTTATAAACGTGTGATGTGAGTCACCACATAAGAACATAGTCACCAAGGTTGAATTTCAACGGAAGTGTGGCTGATGTGTAAATGACAAAGGATGACAAAGACTGTCTCAATATATGATACAGTGCCAGAGTAATAATTAATGGGATCAGGCTATGAATCAAGTAGACAAAGCAAATATTATCTTGAAGGAAATGATCATTATTTCCTAACTGAGATGGTCTGGGTAATAGAATAAAATTAAAGTGCACTTACGTTCTAAGCCACCAATGTATTTTAGTCCAACTTCACAATGTCCCCACACTGCGCTGACCATGGGGAACAGTTTTCCTTTGCCTTTTAATCCACCAAAAGCTACTCCAAGATATTGTCCGTCGACCATGTACGAAAGTGTTCCTTCATCCATATCAAGCACCATCAGAAATGAGTCTGGGACGTTGAAATTCTCATTCTGGTCTCGAGTAGTAGGATAGGACTGAGCATTGTTTCCGCTTTGTGCTTTATTGTCATGAAAGATTTTCATTCTACCGATATCCCATCCCCATGATTGTTTGCTATTGCCGACTAAACTCATGTACCCTGCACAGTGAAGCATACATTGTCCATCACCTACTCCGACAACTGCGTGTGTGCCTCTTTGTTGTTTATTCCATGTTACTTCCCAAACGTGAAGCCCGCGCTCATATCCCTGTCTACCACGAATACAGTCTGTACTTTGGGCAACTGGGTGCCTGTGCAGTGTGAATGGATCATCTGGTTTGACATATATATTCAACGATCTATCGGCTGGATTCCATGTGTGTTTTTCGGCAACTTCTTTACTGACTGGTGGTTGCTCTAGTATAGTGTCTAGACGGAGAGGTTTTTGATAGTCAGGTTGTGGTAGTTTTTGGGAATGTTTGCTGTCAGCAGTGTTAGTTCTGAGTATTGTCATAGCTGATCTGTGAGTTTGGTGTGTGAAATCACGTGGAGTATTAGACAACGTCTGGATGCCTCCAGAAACTTTATTGCCCATCCTCATTTGCCCGTGGTTTCTGTGCGATGCCCTACGAGGCACAGGGTATGCACAAGCTCCTGTACTTATGTTGCCAATTGTAAGGCTGTATGTAGAACTACTTTCAAATAATGCGTTGCCTGAATCGGTAGTAGCAGCGTTGTTGGGTGTATCTATCTCAAGACGTCGTCTCTTTGTTTGATGGGCCAGTGTTTCTGCTAGTCGCTGTTTAGCTCTGAAATATAGATTGAATTGTTAATTAGAGATAATCATCTTTCACGGAGAAAAATGCAGAGGTATGTTGTTAATTAAGGAGCTGAAAATGACTTATCTGAAATCACGGCTGATTGCTCTTTTGATAGACTCTTACCAGAAAACCCGAGAAAACCAATGGTTACCATCAGACAAGCATCAGACAAGCAACACCCAAGAGCTTACCGAGATTTGCGCCTGAGCCTCTGCTCAGTGTTCTGAAACGCAGCCATTAGTAAGCAACTTGAATCAACCACACAACCCAGAGTTTAAGATAGTTATATGGGGGTGTTGATGTAGACCAAACGAAACAGTAAACATCTACCCATGAACAATAATTGCCATTTTCATCATGTAAGAGCTGGCAGTCAACATTAATGATAATTTCCTCTGATGATTGTTTAAAGCAAAGGGGAGGCGACATTTGGATCAACATAAAGCGGAGCTGAATGGATGAATTATGGCTTCAAACTTTATATAGCAATGATTCAGACGTATATCTCAACATCCTGCTATGTAAACGTCATATTGTGCGTAAAGCGATAAACACTGCCAATGTTTACTCATTGTATACAAAACAACTCATGTTTTCAACTGAAGGATTATTCATGCCACTGCTGACAGCACCGGAACTTTTCAACACAAAGAGGGAAGGAAAGCACAAAGTGCGATTATAGATGAATAGCTAAGCAACTGAACCATGGACCTATTCAAACTGAACAATAAAATCTTTTTCACCCCAATTTTTATCGCCCATACTCAACGGGACTATAATCAACAGCCCTTATACAATGTGAAGCCCTAATAATGCTTGTTAGTACATAATACCCAAGCTTGGTTCAGCTGGGGCCCTAAATGTTAACAGATGATTTGATGATTATTGACCGCAGACAGCTGTTCCCCCATGAAGCAGAGAAACGATAGCCAGCTTTATAATGAAATTGGCCCCAATTACAGGTTTATGTTATAAATGCTTTCAACTAACAAAGAGTATGCCAACAACAGACATCGGTTTGAATGAGTAACAAAGAATGCTAACGTTTATGAAAGCCAACGCTCAGCTTCTAATAATTTGAATGCGATTCTCTATGGTTTTGTTCAGGGTGAGCATGGCCAACAAGGAAAAAAAATTCAGCACACCTGTCAAATCAAGGCAGTTTAGATCTTGGTTCTAATCTTGAATCAGATTAAGATTTTGACCAGAACGACTGGTCGCCTGAGAACATACTACTCCAAACAAGACCTTTACAATATAGGATTTTTCCCACATCACAAACTTGACATTAAATTTTGAATAGCTAGGACCAAAAAGATACTTTGCTTTTAACTGAGCGTTATCGTGTTAACTAGTACAACAAGTCTGAACAAGATATCTTGAATGTTAAATCCTTACCGATTGACATAGAGCTAAACAGTTAATAATCCAAGAGTATAAGAATAAAATATCCAAGTGCTTTATATATCCGAGTTAAGATGGAATTAAAGAGAAAAGTAATCCTGAGATCGGTGACTAGCTACTTCGTCAACAGACAGCTGATTATTGAATGCCTGTTCACCCAAGCTTCAAACTTATATTATAGATCGCAGTTCTTTGTCCAAACACAAGCACATGTTGACCTATAAAGGTTGACCGCATTTGCCTTAGCACCAGCCAATCAGAAGCCTCATAACAAGTGTTGCTCGCAGTTGACTTCCAGCTCAACCAATCAGGGCGGAGGTAATATGGGAATTAAGGACAAACAATAACACAGAGCAGTACACAAAGGAGAAGGGAATGACCCTACAATCTACAAGTATACCATTGCTATCAACTCCCTATCACAGTATCCCAATAAACAAAACATTTTTGTTGACCCGTCAACAACCTGAATGTTTCACTTATCGCTTGTTGTTATTTAGATGTAATAATGTTAAGGATAATAAAATAATGTGACCTATCGGCATGGCCTTATTAATCATTCCTTCAATTAGTAAACCTTGTGTGACCTACAAAACACTCCATAAACTTCAAATGACTAAAAAACAAAAATAGCACCTTTCTTAACCTTGTGTCTCTGAGAATAATCAACGCACTGAGGGTGACAAAGTTCAGGACAGCATTTCAAATCACAGTGCACATAAACTTTTGCCAAAATAAATCTACTCGATAACAAGTATTATCAAGAAAGGGCAGAGTTATAACGAGAGAGGGCGAAGAAAGAAGATAGTGATTGACTATTCAAGAGGGGTACAGACAAAGATGATCAAAGTTTCATCTGAGTACAAAGACTCTCTGAGATGCAAGAGCATAACAAGCATCGATTTATGTAAATAAGTTTTTATGGATTGGAAGTGGAAAGATGGTTTTCGGGCTTGAACTCTTATGATGAGACTCTCCTTGATTGTTTCCAATCTAATGGCACCGCTGGGAATTGAAGACTTCCCAGCATGCAAATTATTTCCACTTGATAGGTAACAATCATCTCTTTTGTTGTTCCAACATGCTAGACAAGTTGGCAAACATTTTATGAAGCAGTCTCCTTACCACAATTTGATATGGCAAGTTAGGACCAGATTATAGATATATACCTGTAATTAAGTTTGACTTTGCAGGGGGCAGGTATGGTTAGCACATCGTCAGACGTGTTTAGGTGGTTCCTTGCCAGCAGAATAGAAGATTTTTGAGATTATATTGGTGACATATGGGTGTCAGATCCTATTCGCTTGATGATTAGGATCATGTACCATGCAATCTCATTTAATCCTCAAGTGATGCACATAGTGTCCATAAAGAACCATTCCAAGAAACTTATTCATTTATAAATGGCGATAAAAGTATCTTGAATCCTGTTTCACGGTAACTAGCAGATTTGACTTAGATTTTAATCCATAAATGAAATGTGAGAAAATTACAGACAATGTTAGAATAGGTCCTTGTGGTTTTTAAATACTCAATTATTGCCATAATATACCCTGGGCGACAGGCCATAGACAATTAATGGTTTTACCTTCCTATGGTGTACCAAGAGCAGATAGCTGGATTGAACGCAAGCTTCATGGATTGCTGTTATCCTTGGTGCCAAATATGGACCCCGAACCACAGGGAGATTAGTGAGTGCTAGCTCTAAGATGGCCACTTTTCTGAGGTCACTTCGATGATATTGCTCAGGCAAACAATTTGGGATGCCTCCAAAATGATACTGCTAAACATTGATCTTTAGATAATGTAGATACTACTATTGGGAACTTTTGGCTTTAACGCGTGGCAACGAGTGTATGATACCTCTAAACACTTGGCACGCTAGGTTTGAACTTGAACTTCTTGGTGTTTTGTAATAAAAACTAGTAACAAAACATGTTTTGAAGTTCGCTTGATATGTTTTGATTGCAAGTAAGTGTATCAGGTCAGATAGTGATTATGTTGAGAGATATATACTGGTACTGGTTAAGATCAACAATCATAAACCAGCTGGATTAGGCTGTGGTTGTTTTTGCTTCCACATTTCATGATTAAAGCACATCTGAGTACACAACCACTATTCAACAGCCCTATTGTCGAGGACAAACCCAAGAACAAAGGGATACCCCTGTCCCTGAGATAAAAATATCAAGAGGGTGATTGATCAACACTTTGCCTCAAGGAGAGCTTTTTATTTCATTGACAAATCAAGTTTGCTAAGAAAGCCTTCATTACAGCTCGCCCACTTTTTTACAAAACTTCAAACAACGAAACAAAGAAAATTGAATAAAGCAAGCCATCTGGCGTGACAACATCTTGAGCCACAATGAAAATTAATAATGCAGAGTGCAAATGAGGCAAGCTGTAATGTAAGCTTCCTTCATTTCAAACATGCCAAGCCAGCAACGCACTACTAGGTACGGAACCAAGAAGCAAAAACAGCTGATTTCACAATGTGATTGCGTCATTGTGTACGACAAGGAAAACAAATTGTTGTCAGGGCTTACTCAAAATTATTTGGCTATTCATTTGCATGGAGTGGGACACATGACTGACAGAAATTCAAAGGTTCGCTCAATGAAATGATTGCGCACTCACGAACAGGAAAGCGAGCAGGCGTACGCTAGGCTGATGCCAGTTGTATCATTACTTAATTTACACTGTAATGCTGACGTGAATAGAAAACTTTCACTTCGTTTACCATCATGGTAACAATCGCTTACATCATAACACTACACCACCTCCATCTAGCTAGCGCTAGGCACTGAACTCAGTCCTTCAGGCTCAACAACCCCAACAACAGGAAAGATTGAATTGAAACACATTTCACACTAAGCTTGTTGAATTTCAGGACAGGTAATTTTGAAAGCAGTTTGAGAGACTAAAAGCCAGCAGATCGTTATAATCCACCAATTAGTAGTCTAGAACCTACACCACACTGATGGCACCTCTATGATTGATGACTGAGTTTCTGACTAGCCCTATTCATTAGCACCCTATGAAATTAACATGATGGTCTCTTGGGTGAATCAAAGGCTGAAATCACCTTCGACCTCCATCACCTGCCAATAAAGAGCGCCACCGACCTCAACAGAACACTCATAGGGCCTTTAATAACAGCTATATATGCTCCATGTGATTCAGGTCTGAGATAAGACCTTAATGACATTCATTATAGCCTGGCACCTACTTTCTACATAATATTTACCCTGCCTCCAAACCAAAGTCGACTGCAACTGAGCTAATAGCATGACAGTCATAATAAAGGTGCCTGGATGTATGGGATCCGAAATTATAACTCCCATCACAGCTGAGCAAGGATGAAAGAGCAAACCTAAGTGAAAAATCACAAGATACAGAAGTCAAATTGTAGAACAGTAAATCAATTCAAAGAAGGAACTTGTCCAAGGCTGGCCCAACATGCTGATCACGTCCCCATGACTTGAAAACACCGAATTTCTAAAAAGCCGACAAGCTCCTTTTTACATGTCCATCTATACAAAGGAAATCGTATACATACACAAGGTATACATTAGTATGGGAATGCATCATGGATGGATGAGAAACTGCTGACAGCTCAATTTATTATTTCTCAAAAGTTGACAAAGATAAAAAAGCATTGAAAGTCCCAAGAGAGTCACAAAGGATTAAACACAATCGTGTCTTTGTTGTCAATATTTTATCAGTCTAGCTGTAGTTTTTTTCCAGTATGATGAGAAGTGAAATCATTTTGAAACACTTAACGCAGAGACACTTTTTTGTTTTCTTGTGGTTTTAGGATTGATTATTTGGCATAAAAGATATCATTACTGATGCATGACTCCAACAATACATATGTGTATATGTAACCTGATTCCGGCACCAATTTTATAGCCTTTGTCTTAGTGAGGGTAGATAAAACAGATATCTAACTCAATTATGACAAGCGGAACGCTTTCCGAATCGCCGACAAAATTAACAACAGGTATCAACGGCTTTCATCAGTCCGCTTTTGGCTTAGATACAGGGCAAGTAAATCAACATGGAATAGTGCAAACATACCATACAATGATGAGATTATGATTCAGGTGGAGGTAAATAGCGATAGCCAAGACAATTGTGAGAAGGTGAAGTGATAAAGAGGCTAATCTACTGTAATCTTAGCTGATCAGCTGGGGGAATAAAGGAGAGCTGCCCTGTCTCCCAGATGATAACAATGTTTAAATTGCATTAACATAACAGGAAACAAAGGACTTTCCTTTGTCATCTAAATCGCTATCTCATCAATCACTACCTAATCACCTTCCTTTCCTCAAAAGCAGACACAAGGGTGACACAAACTGCACACATGAGGCATGATCAAACCGCCTGACACCATTAATAGACAATCAAATAGGTGTAATCTTATTGCTGTATATAATTACAGGCCAATAATATGCTACACCACCAAATTGCCAACTCAGCTTTCTACCGGAGACAGCTGTGAAATGAAACCAGTTTTCTAGGTGTGTCCATGGAGGGTGTTTAAATGAAGAGTAGGAGGAGGGATAGGACACCGAGAGTAGGCTGGCTAGGCAACTCACACACACGTGTTACAACTAGTTACAACACACATGTGGGCGATACAAAATACCATCATAACAACATTTAGATGTAACTAAATTCATCTCAGAAAAATCATCAGAAACCAATCATAGTTGCAAAATCATTCATTTCGAGAAGAAGAGCAACAGGTAGAATCTATGACACCATCCCAGCGTGTCCAACCTCGGTGTCATAAAACATGACACAAAGAGCATTGTAAAGGTGTCTGGTGAAGACCTTCACTTCACAAATCCTTGTGCAGAACTTGATTTCAACAACCTCCTAAAATGTGAGACTGCGACTTGAACAAGTCACACATCGCTTAGACCAAGTTTGGTATATTTGCCTGCATTCAGAGTTGCTCCTGATCCACTGGCTATGCTGTAGGACCAGTGACCACATGACCAGTGGAAGGGAGCAACTGGAACGCTGGCAATTAGATTAAAATTGATCTACACATCACTCAAAAATTTGATGGGTCTAACCCAGGGTTGTATCGGTACCCAAGGCATGAGGTAATCAGTTTGACAGCAGGACCATGTCAATCACTTCACAGGTTCTCAGGATGGTCAGGTCAAATGTAAGATATTCATACAACATGTGGATGAAATCCTGTGGGAAGGTTTTCTACTACTGTTGAGCCAATAAAACGCATAATCGATGCCTGTCACCCAATTTCTAACATTTCCTTTCTAAAAATTAATTCAATTTTAGCAAATAAAGTTTTCGTATTTCACCTCTGGGTTTTACTATAAGGGTGGTGCCCATGGGGTATGGAAACTGGTACCATTGTATGGCCTGTATCATGTTGTTAGACGCGTGAAAATGATTATAAGCTCAACAACGTTTTTCACACTCGCAGTATCACGTGAAAATATATGGCAAAGAATCAGCAGTTTCAGCAAACTAAATTTCCTCAAAAACAATACCAAGAAGGACACTTGAACTCGATATTTGCTTCATATTGCGAAGTTTCAAAACAGCAATGCAAACAATAACACTCACAATGCAAATCAGTAGGATGACTTTGAATTTTGTGAAATAGTTGAGAAATTCTGATAGCTTACCAGATAAGTATGCAAGGCTACTCCAGCTTAAAATAACAAAACCGCTGGTTGCGGCAACAGCTCAATCAATCAGCAGAGAAGCGCCTCAGTTCCTATTAGTGTTAGGTTACTTAGAAGTGGACAGCGGAAAGTTGCTCATACATCAAAGTTTGCTGGTGAATCATAGGCAAAAGCTGTAGCCACTACTAGTCTCAGACCAGCACACAATGACACACTGGTGCTAAACAGCTTTACCCACAAAACCTGTTACTTATGTCTATGCGCAATCCTATACCTTTGAATTTATGACTCATTTATCGTAGTAACTGTGAAGGGAACAAAGGAGCACTATGATTTCATTATAGGCTTCCCTAGGCTAAAAATAATTTACACACCGAGCACACTAAATAGCCAGCATTATCCAACAAAGCAAATCATCAACTGTCTTTGATAGGAAAGCCAATTCACAGTTCACTGATTCATATATAACGGCCAGCATCAACGCAAAACCAAAACACACTTCAGGGGAGTGTTGCTAACCAAAAAGTCTGATGGCTCAACTCTAAGCAGATGTTATCTTCTTACCGCACCTAGAAACAAGTACTGGCACTGCAATGCCAATCAACTGGTGATACATAGACAACCAGGAGTGCCTGAAAATTTAGTATCATTATTTGATAGGTTTTTTTTTTGCTTGCCAACAATATCATATAACAAAACTGTAGCAGCTGTGTTTAGCTGTCAAACAGTAGGGTGCTTGATTCCTGTGGCACTAAAATGTATTATTAGTAGACAGCAGTCGTAGCGGTGGTTACTGGTGAGGTTGTGCTAAACCTCCCCTTCCCTGTTGTGCTACCCAATAATGTACAATTTACAAAAAAAACTACATAAATAATGTCAGCACGCACTAGCAGGACTTGGGGAATACAATTGCATGGTATCATATCTTAGTAACCATGCAAAATCCTAAGCCAAAGTGCAAGCTTGCGTTTTGCAACTAAGTTGGTGCCTGGACTGAAAACAGCTTCTCATCTGTTATAGCTATAATGATTTTATTGCATGCAAGCATGTCTCAGGGGCCTGTGGGTAAAGGTCACATATGGATATAAAGTTCTGTACAACAATCAAACTTTATGACTCATCGAGGCTCTGAGTGTTGAATCCTTTTACTCATCTATTAATTAGTAATCAAAGTGTCCAAATAACAGTTTATTTACCAACGGAATCATATTGACAGTTATCAGTTTGTTTGCTAAAGATCAACTTACAATTACGGTAAACATGGGAGTTAACATATCAGTCTTGTCACTTGTTTCCCACTTGTTTGCATGACAAAATGCCAATGATAAAGCGATGATTTAACCATTTGAGGGGGGATGTTTATGTCCAGATGATTATACAAAATAACAAGTATATGAGTAAACCGCTAACAACATCGTAAATACAGTTAGAGAGTGAGCCGGCATACTCAGCATGTTTGTTTTAATCTTACAGTTCGATGCGTAAGAGGAAGGAGGAATGAATAGTGAAGATATTCTCTAAATTCTGTTTGAGCCAAATATTATGTGGGACTATAGATGTCTGAATCCAAGGAGTTTTTTGGTATGTCATAATACGCAACTTGATAGCACTATCTAAAGGTTTCCTTGTTTGTAATCTACTTAAAACTTAAACAATTGTTGGTGGTTTGTTTTAATGCTTGTTTGGGAAGCAATATTCATTTTAATATGTAGCAGCTGTAGGGCCTCCCAAATCCTTCTAAATCCTCAATCATACATTGGGGAGGTGTTTTATATTTGTATGCCTAGTGCTGTTTTGAGCCTGCCACTGATGTCTTTTATCCTGATTCATCATTTCTAAGATTACCATGCAGTATCTCAAGTTGTCATCAACACTAATAGAACTTTGATTGGTCATTGTAAGGGTGTCTCTCCTACTAATAACTCCCAATACGGAAATAAATGCCATTGTGATGTCATCATCGCAATAGTATGATTGTTATTGATAGCGTTTTTTATGCCAAATATTTATCATCTTTTTCAAAAAAATTGCGCAACATCTACGAAATATGGCAATCAACTTATGAATGCAAATCAAGTATTATTGGCACATCACATAATGTCACTACCACTAATTTTATGCTAAGGTCATTGTGTCTAATACATTGAGTTCATTGCGTCAGTATTTTTGGCATCCTAGTTCAGCAGAAACATTGACTGTTTACTCAAAGTCTACAGTAAATAAACGCTGGTTGGGGAAACCCTTCTTGTTCTGAGTTTGCTGACTTTTGACATTATAAGCTTTTGACCATTGAACTTTCAGAGCTAGGACAGCGTCATGCCATACAGTTAGTCCAAAGGTACTTTTAGCATTATGTAAAACATGGATATAGGTTTAGCAACATTTTTGAAACCAATGAACTCCCTCTTGGGGAAGTAGACTATGAACAGCAGTATCATCAACGAATGAACTCAACAATGACAATAAGATAGTGTTAGAATTGCAAGTTATTTCTATAGATAGATATATATATATAGCCCGAATGGTGGGACAAAACCAAAGAAACCTACCAAGCCTCCTGATGAACTTGATTGTTGAAATGTCAGTAGGATGTGTTCTCTGTCAAACAGCCAGCAAACTCTCATCAATTTTAATGACCTGGTGGGTTCCTAGGCAGCTCCATAACAACAGGATTTGAAGTTACACAGCCGAGTGAACTGTTTTTATCTTTGTACATTAATTAAATGCATAGTAGTTGGCTTAATGCCTGATCTAGACACAAATCGAAACAGTACCTTCACACTTTGAACCTTGCAACCATCCAAGAAATCACCATCAACAAGTTGAAGTGCTTTGATTAAAAACTAACCAATATTTATTAGTCCTGGCCTTAATCACATCTAATACATCGTCGTATTTGCATTCGCATCTATGTGAAAACCTAATTCCAAATTGTAGTGTCTCCTGGATGCAATAATGACAAAGCCTACCAACTACTGCTGGTGAAATGTCTGTGGTATTGCACTTCACTGTTTCCTTAGATATACTGGTACTAAAGTTAATCAACTGTAATTGATAAAAAGTCAACAATAGACAGCTACACGGACAACAATCCTACTCGATTATCAAAATCCAAGAAAAAGAAACCAACCTTTGCAGCGATTTTATAGAACTTTCTCTCCTATCAAAAGAAAAACTTCTTCACTGAGCTGTTGTCTTCAATGGAGTCTGATTGTCAAAAGTAAATCACTTCCTGAACCAGAAACTAGACTCGACCAAGAGATAAAAGTCCTAAAACATCAAAATTGTATTTACTGGTACTAACCTTAGACTATAGCCATTCATCTCCGATAAAACCTCAGCCAGTACTGTCTGATGCCTGTGATCTAATGAACTAGATGACACCCCTTCTCACATATGGTCGACCGGATAATACTCAGGAAATTAGCAATTTGCACTTGACAATACCAACGTGCCGAGCCCTAAACTCAACTCAAAACCTTTCATTTAGTTTTTATCATTATCAATAAAATTAATTTGAAATCAATGACAAAACCAGAACTGCACTCTAGCCTAGTGTGGCAAGGTCACAATGAATCAACATGCACTGACTGCCAATGCTTTTAGTGGAATCTAAAGAGGCAATTGATTTTTTGTGCTCATATTCTTTTGAAAGCTTGTTATAACTGTTCTAAATTTGACTCCATAGGTCAATACGGAAATGTTTTAGGTGCATTATTGCTTCCAAAATTAACTTAATAGGGAGGTATTTGAAGTCGATTAAGTGCTCCGACATCACAGTTGCTATGTAAATAATTTAGTGCTGCCATATAACGACCAACTGATGAACTGAAAGTCAGCAGTTAACATAAAGGACATCAAACGCCCTGAAACTTAGAACACATTTACAGTACAAAAAGGCTCAATTTACAGATACTGGTCTAGGCTCATTGGTCCAGGGCAGTTCACTGGACCTCTTAATTTCTGGTGGCACTGTAGCATTGAAGCATAAGGCCACGTGACTTTGATATAGCCTGTGATTTTTGTCAGTGGGTGGGGAGGGAGATGAGTGAAAGAGGTAGGGGGGAACCATCAATGTAATCTCATGATCCTTTTTCGATGTGTTTTTTTTTTCAATTTTGTATGTGTATCTATATATATATCTATGTATATGTATGTCTATGTCTTTATAATATAGATACCCACACAAAACACATCGAAAAAGTATCATGAGATTAAATTGATGGTTCCCCCCTATACTCATTCTTCTCTTCTCGCCCACCCCCACCCACTGACAAAAATCACAGGCTATATCAAAGTCACGTGGCCTTATGCATTGAAGAGTAATAAATTTATCTACTTATCCAGCACCAATAGCATACTATTATTATTGGGTCCCTATTTTCACCAGTGAAGAAAACAGTTTCGAATACGTTAAACAAACAAGCCAACAGCTGGACAGCCTTCGGGAATAAAGACATGCAAGGGCAAAGGATCAAGGAATGAGACTGGCTTTTGATTAATGGATTTTCAGCTATGGTGCTAAAGTGGTCACAAGAGATAGATACACAACAATGTCCTTTGGTGAAACAAAAATTTCAGAGGCAATGAAGGAGGGCTAGCTAGACCACACATGCCATGAAATGCCGATTACAAACCCAAATACTCACCTCGTTTTTAGCAAAAGCATGATAGAGTGATAAAAGTTATGACTAGCTACCGTTTACTCAACTTCAGAATTCAATACCAACTCTAATCTTGGCTAGTCGAGTTGGCGCTAGCTAACATTAATGATTCACCCTTGAACTAGCTAAATTAGACGCTAGCTATTAAATATTCCGCCTAGATCGCGCAAACGTTTGTAAATCTGATCAAGACAACAGACACAGGACGAATGATCTTAAAACAAATATGGAGGGGGCGTTCTTATTATTGAAATAAGGGAGTGAGACCTGCTAGGCTCTTTCTTGCGCACTCACTCATCGATGTTTTTATATTATACATTATTCTGAGTGAGCGAAAACAAATGCAGAGATGAATGTGCCTTATTGGAAGACAAAGTGAGCGATAATCTGTGATAGCATAATAAATAGTGATAGCATAATAAAGCATACATATCACCGTCGTTAGCCTCTCCGATTGGTGAATTTGTGGATAAAATGATTATGAGACCATATGACTACTACTGAACTTCTTATTTACGGGCTTTGCATGGGTTCAGGGAGGATGGAAGCTCTCAGTCTCATAGTCATGTGTGTCAGTTCTCATTTTAAAGTGTGTTTTCAGCTTGAGATTTGCCCAAAAAATCTGTTACAATTTGAGAAAACATGGAATACTGAAAAAGCTCCCACCATTCCCATAATTATCAACGATTATTCATTCATTCATAATATAATCAAGCAGTTAAAGTCTTTTACTCCTTGATATAATAAAGAGAAATAAAATCTAACTAAACTAAAGCCACCAACTTGAAATGAAAGAAGCATCCAGCCAGAAGTGTCACTGAGTGAGGTTTGTATACTTGCTTGCACTTACTGCAACACGCCTATTAATGAGCTATATATAGTTATATATAGTTGAGTGAGCATTTACTATTAGGCATGATGGGTGGTTGAAATGCCAAAAAAATGAGCGCTTTAAATTATCGACTGACACCTGACAGTACCTGGATGCAAGCATGGCAGTATCTTACATGTGCCATCTGCTGGTATATATGCAAGATGTCCGCTGATTGGACTAAATTGTTATATGAATTTGTATTGGCCTATGTAATTTAGCTGAGATATATAACGGTGCACACATATATTTTAAATGATAAATTATAAAATCGATTCACCTGCAGATTAATAGATTAAGCATAAAATCAAGGGATAGGGAAGGTCGAGATGAGAAAAATAAGTGTACTTTTTGCAAAAATTCAAGTTCAATTGACTGTATTGCAAGCAATATAAGATCGACTGTGTATGAAAATTGCAATGTTCCAATCCTCGAGTATCCAAGTTGATAAATGGAATAATGAGCAAGTTTCAGCATGGATCAAAGGTATGCTTAGCTTACGATTGTTTTCACTTTCTCCTCTTCTCCAAGCAAGGTTGACTAGTTTAAGTGAAGTGAAGTCTTTTTCTCCTTGGTCTTAGTCTAGCTGGTCTAACCTTAGGCTTACCTGTGCTTTAACTAGTGAGGAGTAAGGGACCAATGAGGGAGTTCATTGAAGGGACCAACAGTTACAGTTAGTATTTTTCACTCATGAGTAGACTTGCTAAGCCATAAAAACCTGTGTAATACTTCAACATCATCTATTAACAGCTAGTAGTAATAATGATGATGATAGATGATGTATCTATGGGTTGTTCCATGTTGCTTATAAGTCATGTGCCTTCGCCCGTGGGGTGCTTTCAATTAAAAGAATTATACCGCTATTTGTCAAGCCTCCCACGTATAGAAAAATGCTAAAATCACTGGGCAGCCCCTTTTCCTTGTTTCCATTCCACCAAACTTATCGATCATTTGTTCAGTGTTTATCTGCCTTGCTGAGGGCAGACAAGTAGCGGGTAAGTCCCCAATTGACTGCAAAACATGTGGCATACGGTGGTCACAAGTTTGATAATATTTCAGAATACGATCATGCCAATCAAAGCATGTCAGACCATTGTCAGAAGATTTTGGCTTTTCTTTTCAGGTTTGGATGGAGTGGTGTGTGACTATCACTCAAACTTTCTCCAAAATGCCTTCAATGGCAGACGACTGGGGATGATTGACCACAATGACCTAACAAATCTTGGTGTAAAGAAAGTAGGACACCAGGAGATTTTACTTGATGCTGTTGAGCTGTTGAAGAGTCTGGTAACGTATTTTGTAGAGCAGACCTATTGTTATTCTGATGCTATGAAGTGACTGCTTAATCTTTGGGGAAAGTTAAAGTCCAATAAATAAAAGGATGTCAATTCATGATGGGAGTGTTAGTGTGAGCTAAATGGTGGGGCCTTAATGTTTTGCCTCAGAGACAAAAACAATCTTGTAGTTAAACAAAGTCCTAGTGCTCAGTTTCTATATCGGAGCTGTACATCAGATGTTCCATTCCGTTATCACTAACAAACTAAAGCACAACAACTAATCTAGGAACTTGGACTGTGTTTTAACACCAGATATTGGTTAGTTGTGCCAATGCTAGCCTGTCTTGGCAAGAAGCTTTGTTTGTGAGAGCACCCCATCCTCACCAACATAGCTTGTCAAGACAGGCTACGCATGACTTCTTGGTTGCGCAAACACCATGCGCTTTTCTATTGCAGGCTAATGAGATTAACTCGTGTAATCTTCAGTCACTGGCTCTGGTCGTTACATGTAGAATAAGTAACTTGCACAGAATACTGGAGCAACATGACATCACAGCTGTGTTACCAGAAGATTACGAGAAGAGAATGGTCGACGCTGTGTATTATCTAGTGCAGTCTCTGAAAGAGATGATAAGCTGGCTCGGCAGGTAAGTAAATTCTGAAGCTATCCTTGATTTGTGAAGGTTGGCCGTATTGTGACTGCCTAAGGGTATAGTGATGCAAGGCTACTTTGCTCACTAGAGACTCGGGTCACAAGGCCACCAACAATAAGCTATTTAGCTCGCAAGGCTAACATTGCAGAAAGTTTCCTCTCACCCCTGTGCCCTCTTCTCCCAATTGATTGTCTTAGGCTTGGAGAGTTTGATCGCACAGTCTACACATTATAGATCAAGCCCAGGTGCATAAAACCCCGAAATTGAATCAAAGATGCAAGACTATGGGATTGAATTGTGGGAATTGCAACCATTTGGTAGTTTTTGG
This sequence comes from Membranipora membranacea, assembly GCA_914767715.1. NCBI lineage: Eukaryota > Metazoa > Bryozoa > Gymnolaemata > Cheilostomatida > Membraniporidae > Membranipora > Membranipora membranacea. The sequence goes on from OU612073.1 coordinate 3,254,684, forward strand.
TGCCTATGCAGAGAACTATAGATGAAGCTATTAACTGGAGCCTAATCAAGGAACATAAAGGGAACTAACCTTAAACATGGTTGTGTTGTTTACATAGCGCTACAACGGCTACAGTTTAAATCACTCTGGAAAATTTTTGGGTAAAGACGACTTTATATCTACATGCCCATATTTGGGAATTTTTGGTGAGAAATTCCTTCTCACAATCTGCCGCACAGTTCAGTGTACTGATTTTTTACTTCTTCCTTGCAGCGCTACCAGAGACAATAGATGATAATATATTGTCTCTTGCAATACAGCTTTCCAATCAATCATCATTTCATAGCCTTCCTGTTGACAGACAATAGCATTATAGGCGCATTTTACGAGCTTCCCTCCCTTCCCTGCTTGAAATAACACATAATGAATTGCCTTAAATTGGGATATATAGTGATAACATCACAGAGTAAGAATATATATCTGTGTCTGTATCTGTATCTCTGTGATAATATGGTCTGTCAATGTTGTATTTAGATTCAATGACCATCCTCCAATCTATTCAACAAATTAGTCCTGTCGCTTTTGCTCATCAAAAAGTGATTACAGCCCATTATCAAACCATAGCATTTTAATTCACTAAGAAATCTGTAATATTGAGATGAGTATGTGCGTCATATGGGCCACCTAAGGGTTCACACATAATTCGCAGTTTTTATCAAATTCAATGTAGTAGCAGTTATGTCAAAAACAACTTTGAATTCACCACAAATTTGATTAGCAGATGTAGATAGATCTCCCACATTGAAAAATTTTATTGAAAATTGATGTGATTTGGCCGTAGGTTGTTAAATTCGATGGTAGTTAATATGCATTAAAACCTCAAATTCATGCACAAACCACAAGCGTTTACTTGGTAAAGGTAGAAGAACAGAGGATTAATAGTCAATTAAGTGCTCAAACTGTGCTGGGTTTGCTGGTAAAAGCGTTTCATTTTCAAGCACATTGGACTAGTCCCATCCCAGGGTATACCGGGACAGTTTAAACTAGTCGAATGTTACTGCTCTGTATGAATGCAGTATTGTACTGGGGGCTCTTATGAATTTCGTGTGACTTCATCTTCTATCTTTCCCGTCAGGAGGCCGATTGTTGGAGGTGGTTTTACTGTGACCAGATGGACACAACCATGAGTCAGCATGACAAACACAATTTTAATATAGACTAGCTTTCAACAAGGATTGAAATCCTTGCTTTCAATATTGTTGTTATGCCAAGTCCAAGTACAAGTAGGGGTGCCCATACTGTCCAAAGCCTCAAGGAAATGATTACTTTAGAAAAGCCTCAAACCATAATATGCGAATTATCCTAGTCTGTATGGGTGTCATATCACATCAGAATCAATTACAGAAATTTCTACTTCCTAGACATTCCTCGCTCGCTCGCTCGGTCACCATATACAGTATACAATATGATATTGTTTATGTTAGACACATATACTACCAGTATATCATCTTATTTGGCCATGTTAAGTTTATAAGTACATATGAACACGGATGCCCGTCAGCTATGCCGAAAATACCCTGGTTACTGATACACCAAAATAGACATTGTGCAGCAAAGTATTTTTCACATGCAAAGTTTATTTTGGTATCATTGACATGGCCTTTAAATGATGTATTTATATTAGCAATGACTATTTAAGTATCACTGATATGACTGTGGCGACTGGAAGCAACCTCTCAGGTCAACATTACTCATTGAGATTGTTACACAAAGTTGTTATGATAATTTTTCTAGTGATGTGAAATTGATTGCTTAGAAACAGGAAAAGAGTAATAGTTATGCAATGACTTGCCCACACTTTGCATAAAAAGTCACCTCATGGCATGTTTAAGTAGGTTAGATTGGCATTTATCGGTTTGGCAAAATCATGAATTCCCACCTGATTGAAATCAGATACAAGCGCTATGCTGTTGTCTTTGTTTTCAAGGTAATCTGAATAGAACTGGCTTATCCAAGTGAAATCAAAATCAATCTATCTCACATTTAAGTTGAAACTACTACAGCAAACTGTCATATAAAGACCTTGCGAGTCAGCGCAATCCGACAAGGTTGCTGAAATGTTTCACACCCAGCAAACAACCGAGATGTCAAAAAGTGTAGTATTGCAAAAGCGTTAGGGAAAAACCACAAGATCCTATTAGGTTTCAAAATGTACTTTTCTTGATTTAATGACAACAAATCGGTATGACCTTGTTGATTTGGCTGCTACTTCCACAGTCAAAGCAAATTATAGACTTTTTAAATTTTCAACTAGCACCAATGGAGATAAGTGTCTACCTTGGTGTCTATTCCAGCTTGATTCCTTGAGTGACTCATAGTTCTGATCTAAGACAGTTGGCTTCAGAATTTTGTAGCGAAAGCAGGCTAGTCTTGCTTTGTGTAACAGCATCATTCAGAAGGCCAAACTGTTCATCACACAATAAAATTATCCTGGGATATATATCAGTATCTCAAAGTGATATGGAGTCAAAACTTTTAGTAGGTTGGGTCATTGGCCTAACAAACAAGTCACGGTTGAAACTCAAGTGAAACTAATTAACCATTACTTCCTGGTTATATAAGTTATTACTAGGGATGGGCCCTACCCTCGAGGAGGTGTAAATATTAGCTTTGGTTTACTTTATGTAGTTAGTGGGTGACTTGATATTAGCTAGTACCTATATTCACTAGCTAATGTGAAGCAATTAGGTTGAGTTAATGTTAGCTAGTCATAAAATTCATCATTTCATACCTGAGCAAAATGGTGAGCCTGTCCTCTGCAAATCTTTACCAAATATACTTGATAAGTCATTGCCTTCACTCTTCTATGGTATATTGTTTATGTTTAAAATATCATAATATCTTATATAACATTGAATTATGCAATACTTTGAGTGTAAAAGTGCGTCTTTTAGCCGACGCATGCAGATAACAACTAAAAGTCTGTGAGATTTGTACAATGCCGATAACCTCCGGTCAGTGCCCCTTTTAGCTTATATCCAGCTGCACTATTAGGTCCACCAGTTCGACACAATGAGATTCAAATGCGTCATAACGCCGTGAAAATATAAATGAAGTGCACATCACATCACTGGTTTTTCCATTGTGCTCTTCAAATGTGTTTCCGTCAAGCAGGTCCTTGCCTATTAAAGTACCGTTGGATAGAAGAGAACTGAATTTTCAACTTAATTTTTGCCAAATTCTTGTACGCTACCATATACTCAATCTCCCTGGGAAATTGCATTATGGGAGTCTCAGTAGTATGACCTTTTCACCGGTGTCATAAAATCCCTCATCTCTGACACCTCCGAACCACTTAACTAAGAGCAGGAGCGTCAGCACCTTTCAGTGCTGCTTGAACTGGGTTCTAACTTTTACGTAACTTATCCATTTGTCCTTCACAGCTCTGAGTGGTCCATGAAGTGACAATTAAAGTTGCACATTGCAGCATCGAGCTTTAACCACCCTGTCCATTCTTCGAGTGAGCAATAAGACCCTTGCACTTTTAATCAACAACTTGTAGTTCTCGTGAACTACATCATATTATATATGTTCATGTATGAGTATCTCTCAACAGCTATACTGTCCTCTATGATTTCAGTGCACCGTTTGTGTCGATGGAGGAGTTTACCACGTTGCATGACCAGATCGCCAGAGCTACTCTATCAGTTATCAAACTGTTCAGTAGATCTAACCGAGTCTGCTCTCTTATACAGACAGTCACTGAGCACAGATCTTATATACTCAATAAGGTAAGTGTAACGTATATACTCAATAAGATAAGTGAGCCGTATATACCCAATAAGGTAAGTGTACTGTATATACTCGTATATACTCGCATATACTCGATAAGGTAAGTGTACCGGAGCAGGCTAGGCGCTCAGAGCAGTCTTTCAATTTAAAACTGCCAACTATCTGAGCGAGGCCTGGTCTCACTCACAAATCGCTCACATGTTGATGGAACTATATACATTCTGATTGAGCGATATGGGAACCTAATGAGCGAAAACCTTGAGCAAAATGATAGTGATGGTTTGCTTTAAATAGCCTCCCTCTTTCTAATGAAAGACGCTCTTGACTCCCAGAATATTGAGAAACGTTAGGTAGAATTACTCTCATTATGCAGTACCTGATGACTGGTGCTATAGGAGCTGTGCTATTTGGGGCGCGCAAAGCTCCAAACACTCTGGACTATTCCCCAGCATGGTGTTATGGTGATGGTTAGGCTCCACAACCACAAAACCTTACCATCTTATCAATCAGATTGCAAAACATCTGGTAAGGTGGCTATTTGTGGGCATATCTACCAGCATTTGCTTCTCCGTAACTAACCAGACCTAAAAAGTTAGACTAGCAATCCTAGTGCTCTAAACTGCTCCCAGGGAGTTTTTTGCACAGATGGTATCTTTCAATTTAATGACCAATCAATTTTCTGATGGTATTTCTTTGTTATGATTTTTTGGCTCATACAGTACATGTAGCTACATCAGCATGAGCAAAAAAACCAAAATAAAGCTCCACATCACCTCCTTGATATCGTAACTGTATCAAGGTGATGTGGAGATTGGACTTTGTTATTATCATCAATAAGATTCCGGGATGTCAACCTGTCACTTAATGCAGTCACAGGTTTGGTAATAATCCAAATTTGATCCTATGACACCATCCGCACACCTGTCTCTCAGTAAATTAGGTCATGTGTGACCATTGTTGTGACTTACTGAAATCTCATAATAGTGACTGACTAAACAACGTAATAACAACGTAACAACAACTTAACATTTCAGTATTAGCCAGCAGTCCTCGATAGGGTACTGATCTCTCCCCTATGGTTAGTTGACCCCAGTATGACGCTTATCTAAGATGTTTTGGGACAATCTGAAGGTATAATGAGTGTTTGATAGTTCAGTAGCGAGTCAATGCCCCCCTAAATTGAAGATGTGTCCCTACATGCCAGGTCATTGCGGTAACAACATAGCAGGTTTCTCTGTTATTATTTAGAAGATAGAAAGAGCATTATTGTGTCTATCTCTGAAAGGACAAGCTCTTTTTATTTGGCATTTGAGATAGAAGTGCAAGGTAAGCCTGAACTGACACTACCCTTGTCACTTAAGAAGAAGGCTTAACATTACAGTTAGGGCCTGCTAAGTAGAAGTGAAATCATCGCTTTTCCAGCAATGTATCTCATGCATCGTCCTCTGAAAGGTGATAAAGTTCAAATCCAATACACTGTGATCTTAAAAGAGACACGACTTCAGACAAGGCTCAAACTCAAATGAGCGAAAATAAAACATTTATGGGATCCATAGGTTTGCAATCCTGCTCCTTATTGGTGTGATGGCCAAGAAGATCTTGCCAGATCCTGTCCATCTTTGAAACCTGTCCGTCATCACTTGCCTCTTGTCTTCCTTTATATATTAGACACATCCATATGAATATTGTGTTCATCTATTGATGTCATCCAAACCTTATATAAATCTTTTATTGTCCATTCAATAAATATTGTTTGTCCATCAGTCCTTTAGCGAGCAGGACATCCGTCTGTGCAGGTCTGTCCGGCTAATATCAACCGTACAATACTGTTCACAAAAAATGAACGGGCGCAATTCTCATCAGAGGTGTGCAGATGGAAACCCATCTGCCTCTCCTGGGAATATTCCTAATGGAAAATCCCTGACAATGTAGTTGGGCAGAAGGTCTCTGAAATTTCGTCCTTGACTGCAAGTGATAAATTTCTCGATTGTTTTCCTGTCTTATGAAAGAGTCATGCTATGACAATTTTTCATGCGGGGATTTATGGCTGAATTGTCAAATTGACCGGCTGATAATGGTCACAAACTTCCCAATTATTCACCACTAAACAATTGATCTCCACTCGGCAGACTGGTTTCTGGCTACCAAACTAATCCAAATAGGAAGTCGAGATAGATTTTTTGTCTGCCATACTCATAAAATGAAATTAAAAATCTTGAATATTAATAGATTTATAATAATTTAGCTCATGATTAGTTTATGATTATGATTGATGGACCATTTGTGTGATTGAAGTTGCCTGATATATGGTTGGTAAGCTTGATCAGTGATTTCCACCAGTTTAGTTCACACTGTGTCCTTTATATCCAGAGTTAGTCCAGTCTATTTTAAGCTTGTTAACTAATGGTGCGGAAATATCCAAATGATCACGGTGGTAATTAAACCGCCCTAAACCTGTTAGTTCACACCCTTACCTATCCCTAACCTGTGCCAACCTGTTATAGCAACCAGTTTATAAAAAAAAACATCACCAAAAACAATATGGGACGGTGAGAAGCATTAATATGGTTTGGTGGATGAATTTCGAATAATCTTTTGTGAGAGGGTTGGAAAGTCACAAATTGAGTGATGCCAATACATCAAGACTCTTTGTTTCAGAGACGTTACAGTATGATATGACGGTGGTCATAGTTGCCCTACTTCTGTCATCTTGAAATTACCAGATCCTTTCATAATTCACTATCTTCAATCAAAGATGATTACGCAGCACTTTACAATACCATATTCGGGGTTATCAGCTGATCTTGGTGTGTAAGTGTGATGTTTATATCCTGTTAAACTTAAATGGCACAAAATAATCCGGTTAAACTTAAATGGCGCAAAATAGTCTTTGGTAGATTCAAAACATACCATCCCGTCTCTTCCTGATGGCTCTTATTAATATCCTCTTTTCGCACTCTACTAAGATTTACTATCTATTTTGACGTTTTTGATTTTCATCATCATAACACAGAGTAAGGATATATCCTTTTCCTTGTGATCATAAAACACATCATAACTACTATATATCCTCATGTCTGACATATCCTGATTGCCTTATATCATTTGAACCCTTTAAATAGATAAAATTGACTGAAATTTATTTCCAAATATCATAAATGATTTTTGAGCTTCATTAGATCACAGAGTGAGGATATAGGCCTTTCCTTACTCTGTGATAAGATATTGCTTTTGCGTCTGTCAGTGGTGGTGACTTGACATTATATATCCGTTTGTTTTGTGTGTACAGCAATCCAATGATTGTCAGAATTAGCTCTTCTACAAATCTAGGATATGGATGTCCCCCTTCGCCCCTCTCTACACCCCTCTCTACCCTTCTCTACACCCCTCTACACCCCTCTCTACACTTGTCTCTCTCTGGCGAGAGCAATTCTAAATCTAAAAAATATGTGAAGTCGATATATATATATATGTATATGTAAAGAGTATTTGTCTTTTCATTCAGGAAAATAATTGGTAAACTTATAATATTTGTCGCAGCTGGCAGAGATGGTGTTGGTTTAGTGCGTACAGCTGCGCCATAATAGTTAAAATTAGCCCTAGTACATAGTATTAGGGCACGGATGTCCCCCCCCCCTTCCTCAAGATAACTTCTCATGTTGATCATTTTTCCAAGGTCATTTTATATGTACATAATATTTGTTTTCTCATTAGGCAAAATGATTGGGTCATCAAAATGATTCGGCATCTCATTGAATTAAAAAAATGACAAAAGGCCGGGTCGTTTTGCGTGTACAGCAACCTTATGATATCAAAAGTTACACTTTGTACAAATCCAGGGTAAGGATTTCCCTCCTTCCCTCCTCCCACCTCCCCAAAGAGAACTTATATTTGAATAATATTTGAGTTCATTATTTCTGTGTAAAGTCTTTGTGTTTTTCATGTGGGTAAAACATCTTATTATATTTGTGACAGCTGGCAGAGATTGAGAAGAAGTGTGATGACCTAGTGAAGAATGGAGGAGATCCTATGATCCTGACTCCAGCTAGCATTGAGACTGTAACGGTACGCAAACGGGCCGACGAACCTCTGGTAAGAACTGAGTACACCACATAGACTAGGTAGTTTAAGTTGTCAAACTGTGCTGGGATAGCTGGTAGTAACATTTCATTTTCAACCACTTTCCATGGGGTGGTGTGGTTGATAATGAAATGCTACTACCAGCTATTCCAGCACAGTTTAAGCTCTTACACTTAGACTATAGATAATCCATAGTCTTCAAATACACACCAGATCTGTCAAGAGATTACATGCGACATGCAACACAGAGGTCAACCCCTCCTCCTGGTTGAACTCTTGAACACATAGTAGTCTATGGCCCAGACCCTGGTAGTCAAGGTGCTTGCGGAGCCACTACCTCCCGCTCACCTAATTGAGGGCCCCTAGATTAGATCGGAAGTAGACCGTTCTAAATATAAGATATATTGCTGTCAGTCATTACTGAGGACGACCCCACCTGCATTCAGGCGGGGCTCAGGTAGAGGCGCTCAGTGGAATAGATTCCATTAACTTAAGTGCTCAAACACAGCCCTGGTTGCTGTTTGTGGCATCCAGTTATCAACCCCATCCCAATGGAATACCACTACATCGAGGAGGGTAGAGTTTGAGCACTGAACTAAGGTTTCTAAGTCTTCATCACCACCTCCAACCAAGGTCAGCTGTAATCTATCTTAAGTCAATGTGTTACACCTGTGGTGCTGCAGCAGCCAGTCTTATAAAAACGGATTCCAACATATTAAAAGATGAAATTAATCATGCAGATTAGTAGTAAAATTGGTGGGAAAATCGATGGTCCTCTTAAAGAATGACGTAGATGTCTTGATATGTGGTGCAGTTATTAATTCGGAGAATATGTTGGATGATTTAATACAAGTCTAAGACATTAAATAAATAACCCGAGATCTACTCTGGTCCATGAAACTATGTAGTGTTAATATGAGCAGCTGCCACGGTGGTAAACAAATTCGCAGAAACAACTGTTTTTCAAACGTTTTCATCTAGAAAACATTATTCATTGTATGCGAAAGCGTTGAAATTAAAATCATTTTACAAGGAGTTTAGTTAGTAATAAATGATGCTTCTGGCTATTTATGTTAGGTGGAAGCGCCCCTGAAGCCACACCGAAATTTACCCATGTGTGCCCGATCGAACATCGTCATCCAACCAGGATAGACAATTACCGGTGCTTGGCCTAGAGCCCAGGCGACGGTTATATCCTCAAACAAAAGTATCCTTAATAAATAAGTTATAAATAACCTTAAAATAATCTTAAATATCCTTATAAATAAGCATATCATCAAATAATAATTGCTAAATTTATAACTACAAATGACATCAAAACGATCAATCTGGCATTTCCAGGATGTGATTCAGGACGGATCAAGCTGGAGGATGGGACAATATTGAAATTTATGTCTAATTTGAGTACATTATCAATGTATGATCTGTCGCCGTGCAAGGACGGGGCGGTGCGGCACACAGGGAACGTTTAGGTTGGTAATTTTGAGTCCGTGGTGACATCACTGTCAAAATATAGGCCACAGTAATGAACCAATAAGCCTTGATTGTTGTCGCGCTTGGCGGAGAGTTAATACCTGAAGGACCCTTGTGGTTTTGAGCTCACGTCATAGTTCCTTTGGCCGTGAATCTCTTTTATCCTTTGCCAACCGAATACTTTTACTCTGTGCTTAGGTTTGATTTTTGATATAGATTTCTTAGTCTCAAACATAACCAGCGAAGAATTTACATTAAGTCTCTGATGTATAACACTTACTCTAGTCTTTGCTCTGGGTGATTCACAGAGTCGGTTTCTATATGTCATGATATCAATGCCTTAATCTCTCTCTTTTAGGGTATTCAACTACAATCAACCCATAGAGGAGTGCATACTATCAAACTTATAAGGCAAAATGTAAGTATAATACAAAAAAAACATATTAGTTTAGTCTCACGAAGCTTGTAGTGCAATCATCTTAGACCAAGTAAGGTTGCACCTGCCCCCCTCCCCACCAGTAGAGTAGGGTGTGAAGAACTCCCTTGGGTTGGCCTGGCTCCAGAGTCTGCACCATAGACATGGTGGTCTGCACACACGACATACAGTTATGAGCAAGGTGTCATTCTTGGGATAGTGTTGGTTCCTCAGCTGTTTTGTCGGAAGAAGGGCTCAGCCTTCATTCCACCCTCCTCAGCCAATAAATCTTGGTGATTCACTACATTGTCAACCACTGACTCATATAACTGTTTTTCACTTTTTTCAAAACAAAACAAAAACACAGATCCTGCATGTTTCCCTGTTCAATACCAAGAAACTTAACAGAAGTTAACATAACCTTGGCCTTGTAAATAGATCAGTTTCATTGTTTTCCTAACAATAATTATATCTTTAGCACACATAAAATCTAAAACTGTTTTTGTAATTAGTGATGTATCACACTCACTTATAACTAGCCAGAAACCATACAGTGTGAAAAAGTCAACCAGTGACGGATTTTCCTGATGTCATGGATGTTTTCCTCTGATTCACAATTTTGAAATAGTATGAATTAATGATCGATTGACAGGAAAAGGAAAGCATGCGACGGAAGTGCTAGATTTGCAACAAAGTTTTGGGAAAATTGAATATATAACAGCTTGCTAGAGCAGAGATACTTCCTTTTGGCACTGACTGAAAGACATTCTGCATAATCTGATAGAGACAGTGATATAGTCATGCTTGATTTTGGCGGGAGGGGGGAGGTTTTGCAGTCCTGACTCATACAAGGGTATTTGAGGCCAGGATTGCGGTTCACTGTAATAACACAGCTCACTTCCCATAACAAGGAAATCATAAATAAGGTGATCATAATCATGACCGGAACGATTATGATCTGTTATGTCGCCAAAGTTATCACTGAACCTTTCATCGCAGAGTATGAGTGAGAGATGGATGTCATACTGTGTATAACAGGTCACTGCCTGTCCAACAGACAGACAAGTCCTAACTCTCATGTGATGATGTATGAGGCTGTCTAATTCTGAGCTATATCACCCTGTGACTACCTAGATCAAGTTTGCTCCATTTTTCCCCTGTTGGAATTGCCCCTCCTCTACTGTCAGCAGAGGGGGGCAATTGCAACGGGGGGGGGGGGGGGGGAAATGGAGCAAACTTGATCTAGTGACTACCCTAGAGATCATTCATAATCGTAATCACATTCACTCATTCTCATTACTTGATGCGAATTCCCACCTTATCTAGTGAGACGCTGTGCTAGCTAACATTTAGACTCTATTTTGTATTCTCTCTTTATATAGACAGCGTGTGAGAACTCAAAGAGATTAGAACCCGGTGATCAGATCATACAGGTTAACGGGCAGTCTGTGGTGAGTATTTGTATGAGACCCCCCCCCCTCCAAACTTATACCCCGCCTGGCAGCCCCCAAGCCGGGGGAGTGTGGGTATGAGCATGGTTGGTTACCAATCAACCATGTGTTCATGAAATTCATTTATTGACATACTTTTATGAACATTCGTAGGTGAATATACATTTTAATGGTATCAGCATCAAGTATATTTTCTGAACTCCAGTTCCAACACCTCCAGCTCTTTATCTGATGCTGTGGTACTGATATCATCTATCCAACGAGTCAAACCAAAATCTAATCTGACCACCATTTGATTTGTGGGGTTAAATCTCTCATTTTTCACACACCAGCAGGAATAGTGGTTGGTACTTGGTTACAAAGGGGCCGACTTAAACTGCATGTTTTTCTTGGAAAAGAAATTAAGTTAATCATATAGTGTTCTCTGTACTTTATTGGCTCAACACAACTCAGCTGCAAGAGAACCGGCTACATTACCACGTGTTTGTGATTCAGCCAATTTGACTTAGGTGTAGGGTGTGAGTGCTAATGCTGGTTCTCCCTCAAATCCTGTATAGATAAATCCCCATCCAAATGATCGGCTCCTCTAGGGGTGCAGGCTATGGCAATTCCAATATTTCAGCATATTTTTGAACTATTAATTGACTATAGTCCCAACTGTGGTTCCAAGGTCGAAAAGTTTTAGCATTTTTTAAGCATTGTTTCTAGCATTTTTATCTATGCAAATTTTAAGTTGATTGAGAATAACGAACATACTTTGTTATGCCTCTGAGGATGCCTGGCCGGGTCTAACCTCCAAACACCAAGGCCGTGATGTCACCAAGCAGTTAAGAACTTTTGAAATTTTAATTAAAATTGTATCCTGGTGCTCACCAAAAAACTTGTTATTCTGAAGTGGATCATTTTTTGCTTTTGAAAAATGTTGGCAACACCTTTTTTTTGCTAAAATCGGTTTTTGCTTTTCTCAATGGGTTTAGAGAAAAAAGTATGTAACGTATGTTAATACAGATATAGGATGTCAAGAGGGATTTCCAGACTTGAGCTATCGATTGCGAAATTATTACAGGCTGTTGTAACAATAAAATAATCTGTGAATTTAATTCACACCATGTGTGGTAATAATGATAACCTAGCTAACCTGGATGTAAAACAATTTTCCATTTTTTACTTCAATGATGGATACATGGCACTTTATGGTTCATCCAGTGGCGGATATAAAAGGGTTATCCTTTGAGTTGCAGGCTCCGCGTCCCTGTCCCCCCAACCAAATCTGAAGTCTCAAGGTTTGGACTGGTGTGATCAAACGCAGTTAGATCAACACAAAATGCTTGTTACCATATGATAGAGCATTGGTACCATTACCTCAAATTAACTCGCCCCTACAATATTTTGCTGATCAGCGTCAGAATGCTTCATCCCCCCCTATTGGGGATCTGAGCCGCCCACGCCAAGCTTTACCTGTGGTTCTCTCTAAGCCTGCCTTACAATCTAACTTTTGTATATAAATCATGGATTTCTGATATTGTAATACCATTATGTATATGTCGTCTAGTTACGTAAGGTAAACCGAGAAAAACCACGACAAAGGGATTATTTAATTTATGGTCAAGGTTTCCTTCTCTGTGGTTACTTAATATTCGTAGAAATTATGCAAGCTCCCAATCTGAGTGACAATATGGGCAAAGGTCTATGTAGACTATGTGTACAGGATTTTGAACCCATTCCAAAAAACGTCATCATCAGAGGAAGGGTGCAATAAATGCAGCAAAAACCCTGAAAGCTTTCAGGTTAGATACTTAATTGATTGGCAGACTGGTTCAGTTGTTAGCCGAAATTTTGGGAATCAGATTTAATTTGCATATATTACTGATTATCCAAGCTTTTGTGGTTAGACTCGGCAAGTTCACCCTCTGATGTTCAGCCCATAGAGTTATCACATGCTCAAATCACACAGTGTCCTGTGACTCTTCTGTTTTTTTATCGCTTCAACCTGTTATCATGTGTCAAGTCTGGTGCTTTCGGATTATCGATAATTAATCAACATTTTGTGGCCTCCTAATCTGACGGGTTACGTGTTTATGGTTCCTACAATCCGTTCAAGACATGATCGCCGTTATAAACGGTACTGCCAAGGTGTCACAAAAATGTCAAAACTCACAGACAGACATTTTCATCATGGTCTATGCTAATGAACGCCAATATCTCCATATAATGCCACCTTGCAGGCTTCATATTTAACCCTGGTTATGTATATTTGCAGGTTGGATGGCAGTTGAAAAATGTGGTTAGTGCTCTGAAGGAGAAACCGAAGGAGGTGACCTTGTCGATTAAGAAATCACCTCGTCACTTTAGTCTGCAGGCTTTTAATAGGAGACCGAGTCCTAAAAATGTCCTCACTCTGGGTGAAAATCTCAAACAGAGCACATTACCCAAGGTAAGTGTGGTAATAGTGGTGCCAATCAAGTCAAGACGCATTGGCCAGATATAGTATTGTAGCGATAAGCACCGAAAGTGCTAGAAATATGTGTGAGAAAACTACCCAACCCCACCAAACCAGTCCAGTTGGAATATTTTCTTCGCTCAATAAATCATCATAGTTGTTAAAGCTGTTTAAGTTGATTTTGCTGTTATAGTTAGAATAGTTTGTACTTTGCTATGATGAATTGTAGACAGATACTACACCACAGAGTCGGCTATGGTTATTTGCTCAATTGTATTTTGGTGAAAGGTTGTAATCAAGCCAACATGATGCTGCGTCATCACAAGAAACACAGATTTTACAAACTATCCCCATTTCGAAAGCTCTTAGGAGTTGTGCTCTTATTGAATGTTAAGTTCAGAGAGGGGATAACTCCAAGTTTGAGACATCAAGTTTTATAATCTCTTCAAGTTCTTTCAAGCTTGGAGAGAGGGTTTTGGTTTTTACAGTTTTTAACAGACAATGTTGAAGTGTTGCTTATGTTCACTGGTTCATGTTTAATCTCATGCTCAGGGGAAGATTCTCAGCCATTAAAATTTGAAATCCCTGTCTAGAATCAAATAAAAAATCGATCTTTGAGTTCTATTTTCGTCTAAGAATGATTAAACAGCCATTAGTGCAATATTACTCACCTAATCCTTGTTAATAAGTCTGCTAGTTTTCTCAAAACTTCTAATTCTGATTGCAAAATGGTACCAATGTTCTCTGATCTGTTCAGTTATAGTCTAATTGCTGATTATCCTACTAATCTGAAGTACACCTCAAATCCTCAAAAGTAATAAAATTCACCTCCACAAACTACTTTACACAATTCATAATCTGCCCAAACTCTCTCTGTTGTCTTGATAAGTCAGTTCTACATGCCATGGTGCCTACAAGCTAACCCTACCTTCATAGTTTTAGCCCATAGTATTAGACAAGGTTATATTCCATACAAAGATACATACTGACTATAATAAAGCTGAACATTATGCAGACAAAGACTATCGTTCTTTGTAAAATGACCCAATTGATGACCCCCAGATCACCACTATTTTGTCCCTGCTTGCGTATAATTCCCTCACCTTTCACTCGCTCAGCAATAGGCAGTTTAACTACATTATCAATCATTAACTCTTGGGGAAGGCAATGAACCTCAGGCTGGCTATTAACGTCAGATTGGTCCATTTCAAGGCCGCTCTCGATGTGGCTGTGGCCATATCCAATGAAAGGAATGTTTTACGTTGATATAAAAATATTGGATTGTCACATTCCCCTGATATTGCTGGGAAACCAAAGATTTTTCATTAAGTGATGCTCATGATCGCTTTTTTCTCATGCAACCGTTCATTCCAACATGTTTATTTGACCTTCACCTTTGTCCTGTATATCTGTAGAGACTTAGTAAGCATGGATCAGAAGATGGATCGTTTGATGGGAAGCTGAAGTCTTCATCTATAGGAGAACCTCCTGCTACAGTACATACGACCTCAGATATACCCAGTCCAAGGTAGGTGAAAATCCAGGAATGGATAAGGCTGTACTTACAACTAATTACTAAGTTAGATCACTACTGCACGGAGATTGGTTACAGAGTGGAAAGCGGTGTACCAGAGTGGAAAATAAAACTGATAAATCTCTTTACATTAAAACCGGTTCTAACGGATTCAGATATTAGGCTCCTAGAGAAAAAATTTGATTTGAACTTGCAAACTTAGCTTATCAATTCATGATTAACCAACTTACAACATCATAGTATGGAGTTGTTTGCTCAAATATTATACATTTATATACATTTAACCATAGACAAAATACATTTAACACTGAGCTGACAACTGCAACAACCATATAACTATACTTGGCTTTTCAAAGTAACATTCATGTACTTTCGCGCTGTCTTCTCTTGTTCAAGTTTCTTCTAAGTTTTCTCATGAAAACCCCCCACCATCTTGCAACTGTAATATTATAGTACAATAAATCTTGTATTGTCCTTGATAACAAGCCCAGCCAGTGCAAACATATCATGCAAACCCTGATTAATTGCAGCATGATGAACCTCACAATAGAAATGACATAATATTTAATAAAAATAATTATTAAATCATATATATTATCAGGTTCATAAACTCATCAAAGCACAATCTATAAAGGTTTTAATAATGAATATAATATAATTAATAATTGTGTTTATCTAGCTGCGGAAATTAAAAACTGATTATTATCTGACACACACTGAGATTCAAACTAGTATGGCGCAGGCAGGGAGTTCTGCTTAGTACTACTGTTGAGTTATATCAGTGCTCGAACAGTTGCATGGGGAGGGGGGCTTTTGACCTTTTACTATCCACCACCTTCTTTTAAATGCGGGCTCTGTAGTAGTCGAGCAGCGCAATGACCCTGAGTACCATTTAAGTAGTGCTCAAATCACTATCGAGCATGCTTGTAGTCACTAACCTAGAAAAGTTAAGGATTTTGCAGGTGGGAATGCGCGCCTTTTCGCATCGGTTTGAAATAGATGGCGAGCTAACATCAACTCTATACTCCTCAGAAGGGCCAGAAATAAGTTCATAGTCCGTGGTGGATTGTAGAGGGTTCTCAGGTGTGAAGGGAAACTCAGATAGCATAGCAGATAGATGTAATTACCTGTCAAAAGTTAGATCACTCGTTCGTTCGATATTAGATCTACAAATTGAAAGTTTTCATTATTAGTGTCAACCATGAAACTACTGGCACTGTTACACATCTGTCAATTTGCCGTTTCTTTGTCATTGTAGTGCTTTCGATGATGTGTTCTCGCCCTCCTCGACGGACACCGACTCGATAGTAGTGGGATTAACTCCCCCTGTATTATACGATGATAGCCCAGAGAGAAGGTCTACTATGAACGGAGATGTCAGCAAACCCAGACCTGTCATACTCGTCAACGATAAATCCATGCCTTCAGACCTGCCATGTAATCCAGCAGGTGAGAGAATTGAAAATTTTAACCTGTTGACTCGCTTGTCTACCCATAGTCTGATGTTAAAACCCCAATATTGTTATCATTGCATTGGAGAAAACCGCCCAACAATATACAATATACAATTTACTTTGGTCTCTGCACTCAAACTGTTGCTTCCAACAAGATACCGCCCCTCTCTCCACCCAGGCTTTGTTGAAAGAAACAGCTGTTGAATATGCCATATGGTTTGAATGACATATTATATGACATGCGACATACAGTAACTATAACATATACTGATATATGACATGGGAATATACATCATTCCCTCAATGCAGCTCAATTTTCAGGTCATTGATTTCAATATTATCACCGCAATATTTCAAAAAGTGCATAATTGGATACGCTACAACAAACCTTATCGATTTGACTGCTGCAAAGGTGAGTTGTTTGTACCACACTGACATAGAGACTACGCTATTAGCATGTATATCTCTGATGGTTGGGGTCAATTTAGTACGAGTACCTAACATATACCCGCCCCTAATCGGTAAACTTGAATTCGGGTCGGCACACCAAATTCCTTGTGATGATAATCATGCTAAGTGACTTAGTTCACTCTCCATCGATCAGGGATATACATGGAAACGTATATCATGTGATCAGCTGTTGGAAAAGTATTACAGCGGTCACATCTCTTGTCTTGACCATCGTTGTAGAAGGAGGAGGAGGAGTGACGGTGACAACCAGCGGTAAGAAGGAGATACTGAGTACTTTTCATGTGGTTAAATCCACACCGGAGTTACGTACTCCTGACAATGAACAGGATGTGAATGACATGTGGAGTAATCCTAACATGACTGACGATGGGAAAACTTGAGAGGTGAGCTATTAAAATGTGGACCGGTTGTTACAAACAAATGAAAAAATGATTCTAAGTGGGAAGTGGCTTTGCTGGTTATATAGCATAGAGGCATCCAGCATGTAATTATTGAAAGTTCCGGGTAAGGAAACATCTGCAGACCATGGACTGAAACATTCTCAGCTGCTTGTCAACTGAAGAGAAATTGACTTTAGAGGTAGAAACTTTTTGCAGCTAACCCCTAGGGATATATGACATGTGATACTTTATTTGATCAAAATTTCAACAACAAAACTCTATTTCTTAATTAAGTCTGATTACATGGCTCGTTTGACTACCTCAGCCAGTCTGCTACTGTGCAACATACTGTTGCAGAGGATATGAAATCTGATGAACAGTATATTGAGTAGATTGAGTAAATGTGTATATACTGTTACTTGTGTACTGAGTATCGAAATGATCTCCTAGTGGCCTGTCTCGGTATGTTAACTGCCAACCTCACCTGGTTGAAGACAATTCTAATGAACCCCTTGACCTCTCAAACTCCTTTTGAAACAGCAACTCCCTGCTTGTACCTTACATGGAGAGTTTTCCAGACTGCTCGTCGGGAGTTGTCCTCCCCCCACAAGGTACTTTTTTATACACACTGCATAGGATGGTCAATGGTCATGGTGGAATGACGTACATCAACAGCTGACTGACTCGGCACTGCGTAACAAAGTAATGGGGACATTGTTCGGAAAATAATTTTAATATGTGCCACCTTATTTATCTCAATATATGCCGGTTTTTATGACAAATTTCTTGAAATTTCGTCAATTGTTTTATCACAGAAATTGAGATGAATCAGTCTTTGAACCCTAATTGTTTCAATGCACCATATCTTTAGAGTTTTCAAGGGTACAGCTGCTTAATCTAAAAGAAATTTTGACAAACAATATAATTATGTCTCTTCAGATATACTCATTATTTTCTTTAGGTTCATAGAGTGCCAAAAAGAGAAGGGGACAATAACTGATGGCTTATTCCTAGTAACATGTTTGGTGCAGTTTACCATGACTTACATTTTAATCAATTCCCTAATAATCAGACCCAAAAGGCAATCAAGTAGACTTTGGCTTGCTTTTGCCAGAGGTATTTCTTGCTGGCCTCCATATAACAGTTTACGTGAGCTAGAAACGCCGTTCTTAGTAACTTTGACTGAGTTTTTTTCTTTTAGATGATGCTGGCGGTTCAACGAATGTCCTGTTTTTGGCAATGATGGTCGGACACAGATCGTTTCTGTGATTCTAACATACCACAGTTCACCTTTAAGGCCAGGTCAATGCCCTGTCGGCGCTCATATAATAAATAATGACTTTCATGAGAATCTGTTTGATGTTTTTTGTTACTTGGTAACATGAAGGTGATATTGATGCCCTTTTTAGAAGAGCATATTGACGTTTGAATATTTATGGTTTGCTATGACACTATTGATGTGAGTAATTTAATTTATGGGAGATAGACAAAATATATTTTTATCTTTTTACTACACAGTTGCAGCTTATGGCTACGTTTTTGAATAATTTGAAACACTCTTCTGTTTTTTTCTTCTTCTGCCCATTGTAAACTCAAACCACTCGTACTTTACTGGATGACTAAAGATTGCCAACTCAATAATACTATCAGGCCCCATATCACCCAGTCGTTTCTAGATCAAGTTTGATCCATTTTGCCTGAATTCAATTAGCTCCCCCTTTGCCTTGTCAGTAGAAGGGGCAACTCCGAAAGAAGACAAACTGGATTAAACTTGGTCATTTCAGTCAAATGTTGACCTCAGAGGGGACAATTTGTCTCAATCCGCTACATGTTTGCCAGTTTTTAACATGGGGTGATTATGATGTTCACACCCAGATAACGACGTGGGAGTTCGCTAATATATCTGACTTGATGGTTTATTTACATATTGTACTGTTATATATAATTGTAAAATGCAATTGCATGTGTACTAATTATTATGGTTTGTTTTTATACAATGTCCAATTTATTTAGAACAAAGACTAGTTGTTTTTTATGGGTAGTCAATTTGGCTACCATCCATTGTGCTTATGAACAAAAACTTAAACGATTACATAAAAACGAACAATATTAGTGTCAGCATAATTTCATTGTTTTTTGTTTACATCGAAAGTTTTTTGTACATTATTAAAAGGTAGTAAATTAAATCAGTTGGGCTTCCTTTGTTTATTATATAAGCCAATATGCACCGTATCGACTTATCTAGCCCGCTGTTATGCATGTATGTACTGTATATACCCAATAAATATGCAGTAGTTGTCTGCAGTCTCACTCTTAACTGCTCTCTTATTTTTAAAGTTTCTCTTGTTTTGGGTTCCTTATTATATTGCAAAGAATATATACATTTAATTGAATTAGTTTTATTCCAAAAAACGTGAAACTGCATTAAAATAGTATTAAGTATTTGTGTAATTGACTCATGAGCTTGCTGTAGAGCGTATATTTGGGTGATTACTGTCCAATCTAAGCATCTCAATACTACAAATTGGTGCGTATTGTTGGATTGGGAATTCATAAGACTGGTTGGGTTTGTATGGTGTAGGTGCCACACTGATGGATATTGCCGTCTTGGGAGAAATATTATTATCTTCTATGACACAGGTGAGCATATTTATGGTTTAGATTCTCTTAAGAATTAACTGTTGACATGAACCTATATCGACTGTATAAAGACTTGGAATTTGTGGTAATCTTAGGGCTGTTTTTGCCTGCAGGTATGTTTTTTGACACATTGCTATTTGCTTCTACTGAAATGTCAAGTTTTCGTTTATCTCATAGAGTTATGAGTCAAACAAGCTCTAAATCGTTTCTGTAACATTGTTTAATTTGTTTAATTGTTCTATTCCATCGGGTCAGAATAGTTGGTTTGGGTCCCGCATGGATTAGTTCTTGAAATGAATAAGTGGCATAACTATTCCTGACTGTAATGACCTTATGATCTAATGGAATTGTACAGTCGGACAATGCTGTGCGGTAGATCTTTGCATTTGGTGTTTCGGTTTGGTAATGCACCTGAAGCGATTAATAGCTCGAGACGGCTATAAATTAAGAAATTGGCGGTATAGTTTTTTCGGTCAATGCTATTCATCAAACACGATTAGCGATCATCTTGTGTAATCGGGATGTTTTAGTGATGCGAGTCCTCGCTAGTGACATGACCGAATAGTTGTCCGTGGTAATAATACATAATCATATTGTGAGCAAGGCGGAAAATGACAGGTTTGAGGACATACTCAAAAAGAGTGATTTGGCCGTTTGTTTGCTTTATAGTTCCTGAGAAGTTTTTTAAAAGGTGTTTGTTGGTTTGTTGGTTTGTTGGTTTGTTGGTTTGTTGGTTTGTTCATTCATTCATAACCGTGTTGCGAAATGTTTGTTCAAGTTTTAGCGAACACGATTGGTATTTCCGCCTCGGATGAACAGCTCTATACTGTTATGCTTTGTATCGTTCTCGGTCGGTTAGCTTTTTGGAGTAGGTGTTGCCTCGCTGTATCTGATTTCATATCGAGACGCTTGGAGGAATTGATTAGCACAATGCTAAGCCATCTAAAGTACTATCTTGTTGTGGTTTATGGTAACATAATCTCAATATCCATGTTCTGTGTACCTTTAGAAGGTGTCATTGGTCTAATCTAGAGGTAACTAAACTTAGCTCTCTCAACGTATAAAATTAGGTTAGGCTTGGGGGAGGGTAGGAGGTTGAAAGATGTAGGACAATGTAAAGCTCCATATTTTGTGTACTCAAGATGGGGTTGTTGTTGCTTTTTAGACATGTTTAACTTTACGTATATTTGTAAGGGAAGGTGAACAAATGGATACATTTTAACTGCTGTCTTTTCTTAGCTTGTTCTGTTATCATTTATAGAGTTACAACAGCAATAATGGGTACCAGAATAGGCCAAGTATGAATCAAAATAGAAACAATATTATTTCCTGTGCTGAGGTAATACAGTAACCTAATGCCAACTTTTTACAAGAAAAACTTGTATACAGTATGGAGTTCCTTTCCAGACAGACAGACCGGGCACTGTCCTCCTCTTCTGTGACCTGTGATGACATGGTACAATGTATGACTTGCTGAAATATAACTGTAGAGTCAAATGTTGGTGTGTGCAGGATGAGTGGGAATGGTGATTTAGTGCATTTAAAACTGATTTATGGTGAGTTTCTAAGATGATCTCACGTATTCGATTGAACCAATTCCATGTGAGAAGCTGTGACCAGGGACGACCCTAGATATTAAGACAGAGTAAGGATATATCCTTAGACTTATTATTCTGTGTCTGTGATATCAACTCGGCTAGCTGTTACATTCATTTTATCAGCTATTTAATTCAATACTCAGTAAATATCGGTCAATGAAAATCAGATCAACATTGGGAGTTGTAATGTATAATCTATACACACTATATTACTCCAGGAGGAATTACATCTATTTATGTATGTAAGATAGCCCTGGGGTAGCTGGTCACAGCTTTCTTATGGCCTGCCTGCGCAAACATCAACAGCCACACAACTTACAGGCTCGTAGTTCTAGAGGAGGCAGGGAGGCACCGCCTCCCCTAGAAAGCTTTAAACAGTGGCTTAAAAACACTATAGCTGGATAATCCATGTTAGAATCAGCTCCATTTGCTAATTATATGCTTGGGGATAAGCTTACAATACCCTTTCTGGTGATGCTTCGGACTCGCCTCGGACTTTTGTCTCCCCTACCATTTTTTTAAAACTACGCCCCTGACTTAGGATACAAAAACATTTATAAGTGCAGATTGCAAAGGACTAAACCCCTTGTCACCGAACCATTCACATTCGTCCTTTACTTGGGGTAATAGTCGCTCCTCCGAGAGATCGCTTATGAGTCTTATTGGTGTAGGAGGGGATCCTCGTACTTCTAGCTTGAGGCAAATCCAGGGTGATGTTTGAACTGTTAGAGGACTGTGGACTATTCTTCGCGGAAACTTTATCTCTGCTGGGGTTTGAGCATCCTGCCGAGCTCAAGGTTTGATCACAGAATCGGTAATAGCTATTGTTTTTTTCGCATCAGGAGAGTGGGGATATTCTAAATCGGAAAATCCGGCAAGGTGAATTTGTCAACACGAGTTTCTGAAGCGAGGCATTTGTGATTGGCTGTTCACTTGTACAAAAGATGATTTTTGATCAAGGTATGTAGATGGCAAAAGAGATTTTTTTAAATCTGCACCCCAAAGGAATATGAATTTATTCTAGATTGATCAATGAATGCTTGTTTCAGTTTGGGTCACAGCTAAATCAATGTTTCCCAATACACAGAGAGGTTGTATAGGAGTCGGTTTCAGAGGGTTTTAGAGGGGAGGGGGTTCCTGAGTGCGTCCTTACTTCTTGACTCTCCTAATCCTAAAAAGTATGCTGTTCAAAAACCCTTGAGTAAATTTGGGGACATGCTGATTTGCATTAGGTCATTAAATACTACGGCATGCTAAATTTATCTTGTTTGGCCTAAGCGATAGAGAGAAATCTGATGAAAAGATATTGCAGAATTCATATCGGGCATCTTCTTACAAATTTACAGTCAACACAGATGAAGGGTATTCAAAATTGTAAGGGTGAGATGTCATGTCATCTCTGACATCGCTACTGTGATTTTTTGCCTGTAATCATAAGAAATTTGACATGATTCAAAATTCAATTTTATTACAATTCCGAATTTTAATATAATTATTGATATTGAATTTTGACCTCACTAGCTGGCTATTGATCAAAATGCCACATTCACCTTCAGTGCTATTTATGGTTTAAACTCTGTCTTTGAAAGAGTTCGCTGTCACCACACTGCCAATACCGCTGCAATGAATGTATAAACTTTGGCTAAACTCAAATAAGCTGTCAAGATATCTCTGACCAGGGCAATGGTCAACGCTGATACTATCACGGCATGTCGCCACTGACGCCCGTTCTGTCAGTTTCTGGCATCAAGTCGTAACTGTCATAACTGGACCTAACATAAATGACATGTCACATAATTTCTGACAATGATCGGAATGGCCTTGGTCTGTGCAGAAAGCTTATTGTACCTTGTCCTCCCTGACGTCTGTGATATAATTTTCAGACTATCCAACCATCAAGGCATGTCACCGCTGACGCCCGTTCTGTCAGTTTCTGGCATTCAAAGCGCGAATACCATAACTGGACCTAACATTAATGACATTTCACTAAATTTCTGACAATGACCAGAATGGCCTTGGTCTGTACAGAAAGTCTATCATCCATGTCCTCCCTGACGTCAGTGATGTGATTTTCAGACTATCCAACCATCGAACAATCAGGCAAGGTCTAACAGCTGTCCAGATTTCTAGCGACATAACATATAGCATGCAATAATGTCAGTATTTATAATATTTGATAATGTAGTGTAGCTTTTGAGTGCAGTTCATCATTTGACATGCTGTAATAGTGTGGGGGCCGTTACATTAATCTAGCAGTTAATCTGATCCTCAAAAATAATTGCCTGTCATTCTTTTTGAGCTAATCGTTTTACCATCTTCTAGTGGTTCCTCACGTAAGCAAAATGGGTTCTGCTATCTCCATCTAGAAATACAGGTTATGAAAGCTTTGCACTCTGCAATGGCAGTAGACCGTTATATTTTGCAATTAAACTTTATTGCCGTAACACACTGTTTCCTTCAATTTCACATATCACCGAATATCTAAAACATTTCCCAAGTCTCATTGTAGCCAAAACAAAATTGCTTCACTGATTTTAATAGCTGTTTTCTGGAAAAGTACAATTCCAAAAAGCTCATTGCCTTTGAAAAGTTGGCCTGGCCCAAACATGAACTCGATGTGCAATTTAATGGCTTGCACCAATTTTCCTTCTCACAATTTGGCTGCGTTTCAGGAACCTGATGCCTGTGAACCATTGGTGTTCATAATGAGATATCACCCTTTCTGGTAGTTCTATAATCGAAGCTAAAAAATAATAAACTCATGTTTGCATTTGCTAATATCGCTATAGATATGTCTATATAATGTATGGAGATAGAAGAGAGAATGTTGTTTGTCCACGACGAGTAATAATGCTGCCAGTAAAATGGCTGTATTGTTTGGGCCTTGTTTGCTTTAGGCTGCCCATAAATAACTCAATCAATTCACTCAGCCTTTTGGTTAAAATTCCTGCCATAGATTTTTTTTAATAAACCGTTGTTGTGTCTTTAGATGAATTGTTGTTCTTCCTTTATAGAATATCTGGACGGATAAGGGTTTTAAAGTTCTCATTGAGATATTCAATTTTTTTCGGATGTTGATAAACATGGTAGCGAAGTAATGTATACTGCGGAGTATTTAACCACGTTTAGAATATCAGGCAGGCGACCAATGACACTGCAAGGGGAAGCATGTAAAGCCTAGATTCATGATGCAGGGCGTCGAAAACTCTTGAAGCCATCAAATACATCTAGCTCTCTTAAAATATCCTGAATACTGCATTGTGGGAAGGCTAGCCAGTTGCATCATGGGATAGTGTAGTGTGGAGGAGATAACCTTGTCTTTTGAAATAGTTGTCTTTTTACTCTTCCTCCCAGCAGAAAGTGAGGGCGTCCAACAAATGAACATTGGTCCAACATCTCTCCTTTACTCTAAGATGAAGTCAGATACACTCTGCTAAACTTTTATAGTAGTTTACATATCAGTTGTAGGCGGAGGTGATAACTATCGTTCTGTGGTTAGCTGGAGAAATGATTGAGGATAAATTATTAATCCCCTATCCTTTGATGTTTGATGTCCAATATTGTTCAGTTTTATTATAAAAGGCAATAGCATAGCAGCTGATGGCTTTATTGGTGGAGTTTTCTCACAGCTGTTGATGTTTTGATTCAGATTTCTGTTGTTTTTCACACTCTTATAGGCTAGCATGTTGGGATTGATAATTAATTTCCATAATGATCAGCCCATAGCAATGCATAAAAATGTTGTTTTTATGTTGACCAAGCTTGTTTCTCGTGCTGGAAGATTGGTGGCTTATTCATGGATGGCCTGGGGTGGTAATACTCCTGGGGGACTATTGGTCTACAGCAGCATAATGCGTCATCAATTTGCATGGTGTTCTGTGCGTCTGATAAAGTTCAACCGTAGGGATCGCGCATAAAATATAGTGTTCATTCAATTCACGCATCTAAATAACCTGGTCACAGCGTGGGAAGTTGGGCAGCGCTGTCATGGGGTGCAAAATCATAGCGCTAAACGGCTTATAACACAATCTGTATATCATTGATTACCAGGTGAAGCCTTTGGCCCAGCATTGCCCAGCGTGCATTCCAATACTACAATACTGCAATCAGTGATATGAGAGTTTGGCATGATGACAAACTAAAATACGTTGTTGCGATATAAATATATAATATTGATACACCGCTGCACTGAGAGAGAGTGCGCCTGACTCACTCATTGGCTGAATAGTGTTAATTTAAATACTATGGCTTGGCAGCAACTCATTAAGTTTCTGAACCGGCATTTTTAATAATTAGCTTACACAACACAATACATATTACATGTTTGTGGTCACGTATGCACTATTTATATGTTATATAATATTGCTTTATTAGCATCGTGTTTAATGTTAACGTTTGCAAATATTACCTGTGAAATCTTAGGGGGCCGCTGGGGGTGGATTGAAATATTTTCTCCCCTCCCAACTAATACTTACCCAGAAAGCTGAGACTGATGGGTATCATAATGAGGCCGCAGAAATATTGTTGTCTCGATTATGAAAATGAAAGTAATATCGACTCCCGGCATTTTAGTCTTATCTGTAACATGTAGATTATTTTTATGTTTGGGGAGAATACCAAGTTGTGCCCCTTGTTTGTCTAGTGCTGAGTTACATTTACATCAGCTGTTTCCGCTTTCATCAGGTAACGCCGGTTTACCCGGGTAATGAAACATTGCAATATGGGCCTACAATACAAATCTCTTTCTTAAAATGTCAAAACAATAGCGGTTAAGGTGTTGAAAGCTTAGTTAAGTTTTCTGCCTACGTGACTGAGTTGTGTTTGACCGTGACCATGATGGCTATTTGCTCTACATTTTGTCAAAGTACCTATAATATTGTTAGCTTATTACTCTACCCGCCAATTACTTTGTCTCACTGTTGAGGGAAGGTTCTGAAGTGCAGGTGCACTGTACCTTGTGTAGGAGTTATTTATTTACGCTCAATGCCGGTAGTGTAGTAGGCTGTTGGATATAGGGTAGACGGAGGAGTTGGTGTGATACAGGTATCTTGACTTAGTTTTTCTGAGAGATTTTCATCACGTACAATAAACATTTTCATTGTATTAGGTTGTATTTTGAGAAACGAAATCTGACCTTTTCGAACGTACGATAGACCAAGTTTTTTATGTTAATCACGATGCGAGATACCCATTTACAGAATTCATTTTTGAAAGAACCCTTTCTTCGCTGACAGGTAGACCTACGGATAGGGGTACAGGTACCATACATGTCTTTTTTATCACTCGAAGTGCTCTTTTCAAAGTCAACAACTGTATTTCTCTATTTTGTAGACTCGAAAATAACGAGGGAGCTTGCGTAAAAAGGTCTTTATAGTATCGAAGCGGCTGATGGGAAGGTGATGGCTTTCTGGCTACTTCTCTCCTTCATCATACAACTTCTACTTCGTCTGGGCCAATCACAAAACCTCAACGGTGAGTTATATTTGATGTTCTTATGGTTGGATACCAGGAGTCAGGAGTGGTCTGACGGTTAAGGGTATGGACTTATGATCCAGGTTCGATTCCCGGCGCCGGCTGTCATTTCTGATTTGGCACTGGCAAGCCATTCATCCTAGCCAGGTCTGTTCGGATCAGGACCATAAATACAGGAGGTCTACTGTGTGCTTGCAGGCAGTATAAAGATCCCCCTCTGCCTCTTCGAAAAAAGAGTAGCCGACAACGGCGGGCAAGGGTATAGGGTACTACCCCACACAAGCCACCCGAGCTTAAGGGGGCCCGTTAAATAGGGCGGTCAAATAAGACCTAGTGCATAGAAAAAAATAACCTTATCCTTTGTGTTTCTAGAGGATGAAGACACCAATACTCAGTGACAAGTCATCATAGAATATCTAAGCGCTGAAGCCAAGCTGTAGCAAAAACCGGTCTGAAGTCCCAGGCCTTAGGTTGTACGGCTTGACAGATAGGTTTCCTGCGTGTCCGGACTAAGAGATAGCATGTGTCGGCTCGGATTGGTTGGGTGGAGTGAAACCCAAACAATCAGAGCCAACACATTGCCTAGAATGACAGTAAAAAGTTTTCCTTACTGCATAAAGGATCAAACATACTACCCGACAAAGAGTTACCGTTTTTAGACCAACCCACAGTAGGAGTGGGAGAACTCTGTTTGTCATAAATATTCTTCCAGGGGCACTTCAAGGTCACATTAAGTTCAAGTTGGATTACTAACTATCATCGATCATCTGGGGATACAAACTATATTTTTCCTGGAACTTCCAAAAATCCATGACCAAATGGAGCAGATTCTTCAAATGAGTGCTTACTGTTGCTACAAATCATAAGTAGTATGTATTGCAAGCTGGTTTGGTCTTGTAATTTATTTAGTTGAATGGAGAGGTGTTTTTCTAACACCTTGATTGAGCCTACGAAATGTAAGCAAACTACCTTGCAATATGTTGATAAAATTTCCTTTGCCATCTGCTACCAAAGATTTAGCATGTTTCTTGGAAATCCCTCAAAGAATAATTCTGATGTTGATTTTTCTTTCTTTCCGCAGATACTGATACCAACACAACACAGGCATCGATGCCAATAGATTATTTGACGTTGGAATATGCTTTAGAGTTCCAGTCTCTAGAGAATATCATTGGTGCTACATTTCACGACAACTATTTGTTAGTGTATTCAGAAAATCTTCTAACGATACTAGATCTATCCCAAAACACAACTCAAAAACCGATTATTAAATTCCTACAGGGCTTCCAACCTAAAAAACTAGGTAAGTTTACATTCAACATAGTTCATAAATTTGCTAGTCTGTCAAAGACTGATTTATCAGTAATAAGACATGCCCTATGCTTTGACTTGAACATTTTTAGACCAGGTGATGTGAAAAGACAACTCTTAATTTAATGACAAGGATCATGCCTTATAAAGTATCACAAAATACAGTCTAAATACTTAGACTATAACCAGTGTACAGAGTACACAAAGAAACTGCCACTATGCTCTACTAGATTTCCAGTCTGTGCACTCAGATTCATATCACATACTTGAGTCTGAGAACTAAGACTCATCATTATCACCTGCCTGCAAACAGAGAGCAACCCGGCGCAGATATTGCGGCTATGCCATTAAGGCAACTAATATTTCGCCTCTTTTGCTTCGTGTGTGGCGTGTGACAAGACAACTGAGTTTCATCTACCATTTTTATTATATTTACAGTGGGCGGATTTAATGACACAACGCTTCTATTGCTAACACAAGGTCAGCATTGCATAAAAGAGCTGACTTTTGCCACCCGTGAGATCTCAACCTTATCCGGTAAATGTGATGAGTCTGGATTCGTAGACGGAGAAGCTGACAAAGCAAGGTTAGATAATAATAATGACGGTAACAAAATGATATTATTATGATGAAATGAAACCCCAAAATATTATAATGATGAAATGATACACCAAAATATTATTATGAAAACTTGATACATGGGGATGGGAGTACCTATAGTTGGACAGTAGTTGGACAGTAATATTCAATAATAATGACCATAACTCCAATCAAAACAAAGAAAATAAGAATACTGATATTTCGAACCTTAGATCAAGTATGATCCAATTCGCGTACACTTGGAGTTGGCTCTTTCAAGTCGTCGCCAGCTCATCAGTGATATGGAAACGACCTTAAATCCTGGCTTAAACTCGATGTAGGCAAACCAGGCAAACTTTTCCCATGCTCTTTCAGGAATTCTGCTCAAAATTTGAATCCTAATTCTAATTTTCACGGATTAGCAGTCAACACCTCTGCTGATATTTCAAATTTTTATAATTGTTATGACAGAGCTGCCAAAAGTAAATATCTGCATTTAAACTATAATTGCCTGAGGCGAGCTTTTGGGACATGGGATGCATACAAGCCAATAATATTCATAATGTCGGAACCTCTCTGTAGATTGTACTAAACCTGTAAAACTATCGGCTAACATGTAATACTATTTGGAAGCGATATTACCAATGTCTCTAAATTATGCATAAACTTATGGCTCAGTTTTATATTGAGTTTCAAATTGAACGTCATCCCGAGTCAATTTAAATCTGGATTTTAATGTCATCAATATTTAAGAGTAAAGGTATTGTATTAAGTCAAACGAGAATGTTTAAATATGGAGATAGGGACTACTCAATAGATTAGCAAATAAACGGCTAGACTTTTTATTGACGTGATCTGTTGTTGTCATTTACAGGAGCAGTGTCCTGTTTACGGGCTAATTCTGGATCTTATGCTCAATTATAATCACAAATTTTTAAAAATATAACTTTAAATCGATAATCTATTGCGTATATATTACACAATACATATTTGAATTTCCACTATGCATTTCATCTCTACAAACCTCATAAATATCATGTAAAAAATGAACACTCTAAAACTCATTTCAAGGAATTTACGAGCAACAAGTTATTCATTCAGTCATTAATATTACACTTTTTTATATCACTTTTGCAAGAGGAAATTGTGTTGTTGACCTCACCGCGACAACAATGCAACATGGCTCTAGATTGTTTGATAGGAGCAGGGTTGGTGTCAAGGTAGTTTCACCGCCTAATCACTGAATGGCCAATGCTCTCAGCAACTGACTTAAAGATCTAAACTAAAGATGCTGATATCTCAATTCCTTGAGCCCTAAATTTTTACCTCGCTCTGTCACCTGAATTTCACTTTTATCTTTTCGTTTCAGGTATAACGTGCCATCGGATTTGGCGAAGTCGGGTAACCACTTTTTCATAGCCGACTACAACAATGACTGCATACGTCGATTGTGGCATGATGGCTTTGCGCAGATTGTCCTGACGATTCATTCTAAGCCATTTGCTCTCAGTGGGAACTTGTATGTAGCCGCACACCAGACCGTCTATGAGGTAGCGTTTCCATTTTTTCCATTTTTTTTCAATTTTAACATTTGTTTCCACTCACTAACACTGCATGTGACGAAAAGTTCACCAATTAAACCTACAACCTTACAAACTAAATCTTGTAAACCGTATTCACACAAACAGTTATAAATGTTAAATTATCATCACCCCACTAACCTAACCCACTTACTTAATAGTAAATCGTCATTGTTTGTATAAGTTTAAGGAGTTGTCGATCCAGTTACATTTTCTCTATACTAGTTTCCACACAGAATTAGAGCAGTACATCTTCAACAAAACCATCATATTAGTGGTTGATCGGTTGTGCATGCATTCACTATTTTACTAACATTATAATAATAGAGGTTTCAAACCAAAACCACACTTTTGAAGGTATTCATGTAGTTTGTAATGGTGTAACACTGCTATATATTGTTGTAGTATTAACGTCACTGTGGTTAGAGCACTCCTTTGGCCTTAGGTAGACATTTTGTAGTATGTCACTTTCACAACCAAACCGCAGACTGTCTACCTAGTACATACGTCCATTGGATAACTCTAACTTACATTAATTGGATGCGGTGCAGTGTGCCTTGCAATTGGTATTCTTTCAATTCACTTTATTAATGCATTCTCAGCCTATAGCCATATTGTAGTGTTGTCTGCTCGTGTTGTTTGCACAGGTTGTTAATGCTCAAAGCTTCTGCATGCTTGTCTAGATGTAGGTAGCCAAGCTCATCTTAGCATTGACCACATCTTATGACAACCACTATTCACCAGGGTACTTATCTTATAGGGTGATGCCAAGACTAACCACTTTGGTGTGGTATTTTTACTATAGGGTGTGTTTTTAATGGAAATGTGGGCATATTTTAACAGCTTATGGAAGTGCTTTATCCGTGCAAAAGATGAGCTTTGTCAATGTGTAGTTTGCAAAGTTGTATGCATGCAGAGGGTCTGGGAACTTTCATTTGAAGAATTTAAAAAAAAGGTGCAACCTATGAAAATTCCAGGTCAGATTGTAAAAGTGGTTACAGAGCTGATTTTTATGTATTTGTACCTAAAACAGATGGCCATTGAGTCATCCTTCCATGTGTGCATGTTTTCCTCATTTTACCCATGGCACCTGCTTCAAATATTTCATAATCGGTCCAACCCACAAAGTTATCCCAACCAGCTGTGTGCAAACAGGATTTGGCAATACTTACCGTAGTGCTGCCAAACTTTTTTGTAGTCGCCTCGTGACATGGCTAGTCAAATCCGACTAAGTGCATCGGGTGAGGTGAGGCTTCCCAAAAGGCTCGAAATTTGAGGGTCACATAGTCATATGATATTTGTTACTTAAAATTTGTTTCCTGTTGATTCCATAATTGTAACAAAAGATTTCAATTTTAAGTCCCAATCAGAAAAATAGTAGCATGTGACTGCCAAAATGGAGGGTCTCATCCTTCCTTGCTCACATACCACCTCCCTCTGCAGTGCATCCTTCTTCAAGGTTGAATTACAATATCCAGGAAGTAGGATGTGGAAACAAGTGCTTCCTGCGAATTCATGCAGCTTCACTGCCAAATCTTTGACAGCCCACTTAGATGCAGCTTGAGAGGTGTTCTTCTAGTGCTAGTGACACAATATTGCATAAAAATGCCTCAATCTAATCATATTCTATATTAGCCTGTCCCTACAACCTTTGTTGTTGGAGAAGGGGGGGGGCAAACCCCCTCCTCCAACCAAGCTTGTCAAGGGCAGATTAATTCTTTATCTGCTATAAAGTATCAAACCAAATCTCAGCGCATATTGCAGCCATTTTGCAGCCATTTTGCAGTAATCTATTACTTCATCGCCATGATTATACAATTCGTATAGTAATTGAACTTTCTTTCTAATAAATAGAATATGAATTGTTTTCTAGGTGAGAGAATCTATGAATACATATGTCAGGTTCGTTGCGGACGTCAACGTTACAAGTTTGGATTCGTGTTCTGACGATGTTCTTTCCATGCTCACCGTGGATAAATGTCTACATTTACTCCCGCTTTCCAGGGATGTCTCGCATCAACCTAAAGTCATAAGTATGTCAATAATAGTTTTATCTAAGAAACTTCACCTTCCTACTCGATAAAATATTTACTCGAAGTTAAAATTGTAAACTCATAATTATAGAATTTCGACCTATTTTTAATATTTTAAAACCCCTAATCTGAACTGCCTTGTTACTTGGATAGTTTTCACCTGGGTAAAAGGTTGTCCAATTGCTGAGTTTCTGGGTAGCTAACTAACATTTTTAATTCTTGGTTAGATGAAAATATGCTTCTGATTTATTTATTTATTTATTTATTGAGGTTTTCTAAAAGTTTATAATTAAAGCAAATTAAAAATAACTTGTTGACCTCATACACATTAACATAGATACAAAAAATGACTTGAATAAAAAGATATAAGTGGTAGGGTGTTACATACTATAATAAGCCTTACTACGCATTCATCCTGCCTCAATGGTAAAAAACGAATCTTCTTAGTACAAAGTCCTCAGCTCACTGTTGAAGATACAAATATATCTACATCTTCTGTCAATTTTGACCATTCTCAAAAAATTATTATGACCTCTTCAGAGAGGGCACAACTTCTAAAAACAACCCAGCACATTTAGCACATAATCTAGGAGTTGCTGTTTGTTTATTTTATGATGTTTTAAGCACGTCCCAATTTTGTTGTTGCTTAAACATAAAGAGATCAATCCTTTTTGGCTTGCAAATTATTTTTGAAAGCAATTTCAAAACTGTGATTCTCAAAAGATGATCAATATTGACATTGAGTTTGTTTATAACGTTTTGTCTTTGCTTGTTATGATGATGTTGGAGATCAACATGCAGTACAGTTTCTTTTGAAATCAGCTGATGACGTTTGTTGGGTCATTGTACAGCATTACACATCTTCTGTAGATTTCTGGAAGCTATGATTACCAATGACAATAAGTTTGTTGTCTTGAACCATCTGAAACTTAATCACTGACAGTAATTACTACTTCACCTAGTTTCATTATGCATCCACTACCTTTTGTTGATATATTATTTTCAGATTCCTCTTTCAATGGCGTTATGTGCAGAGACAGGACCACATACATTTCAAAAGTCATACCACTGGAAGGAAAACCTAACTACGTAACTATGCAAATATCATCGGTGGATGTTCGGGCTGCAGTAGGATTGGAGCCTACAACGATTCCTCCCTCAACAACATCAACAACGACACCAGCGCTAAGCACTACACCATCAGTAACAACAGTTACTATCAATACTTCATCACCATCACCTGAAACACCTCCTCCAGTGTCACCAACACCGTCTCCACCCTCCACTACTGTGTTCAACCATTTCGCAGTGCATCCAACAACCAGGACAGCTCCATTAATGAGAACACCATTAACTGTAGCAGCCCAAATACCTGTTGTGCCTGGGAACAACAACCTGACATACCTTGAGCGACAAGCGAATACCAGTAAACTTGTTGTGACATCACAGCCTAAAGAGACAACTGACTCTAAGCTTTCTCAGTCTTCCACTCAACTTTTCGGGTAAGAGTACTCGATAGCTACTGATTGGTTCTGTGCTGTTTCTATTCAGGGTTTTTGCTCATTGCATATGCCGTTATTTGGGGTGGGAATGGGGTATAACCAGAGACTATAGATAATATCTATAGTCTCTGGTATAACCATAGACTTAATATAGTATATAGTATATTAGGTCTATGGGTATAAAAAACCCTCATATCGGCAGAATTTTTTTGACGATACTATTTATTTCTGAGGGAAAGAGTTTTTGTTAAGATGTTTGGTTTAGTATCATACACAATATGATTTAGCTACCGAATTAATCAAAATTGAGGCCCAGAAAATTCAGTAGTCTGAGGGAAGTTGGGATATCTCTGGAGATATTTGATTGAGAGACCCCCTGAAAACCAGATTCAGTGTTCTGTGAAATTGGCAATTGCATCACTCAATTGTCTCATCAAAGCAACACTTTTCCAAAAGTCCATTACCAATCCTTGAGGTATGCACGCCGAAACCTTCATCACCTTATGTTGATATTGCCTTGACTTAGTTACAAACGCTTTACTCTAGCTCAAATATCTGACATGGTCAAGATTTGTTTTACAGTTCGTCAACACGGCCGAATATTATACCTTTACATAACCACGCTCACAAGCAGTTTCCACACCTTCCAGAGGGCTACACTGAGCACAATGGTGAATGGAATGTGATATTACCAGTCACCCTCGCAGTATTCACAGTCGTTTTGGTGCTAATCGTATTTGCCTGCATAGTCTACAAAAGGTGAGCGTCACATAATGATAGGACAACTTCCGAGTGAAGTTTTGATTTCATGACCTTTCAGACTTGATTCACAGTCCAGGCTTTTGATATAAAAACTATCACGAAACATGCATCATTGCTGGCCCAGAACGGTAGACGCAAAAAAGGAGTATAAAATTAGAGAATAATTAAAAGCTATAGGAAAATCTAGTTTTTCACACTGACCCTGACACTGAGTTTCTGGTGGTAGCGGCATACCATTTTCCGCTATGTATAATTGAATGCCACTAACAGCAACCAGGTCTAAGTTCAATCTTTCAAGCTATCTGGGTCCAGCTTAATGCGGCAGGCATCAGGAATCGGTTTCACTTGAATTCTTGTTTTCCAAATGAAGGGGTTTTAAAAGTATTTGATAAAAAGCTGTGTTAGTGCTAGTTTAGCCCTTGCTTAGTTTTACAACTCGGACCTCCAATATAGATATCTATCAGAAAAATAGTATTAACTTTCTCACATCTATATTAATTATTGTTTCATGTAATAGTGATGTGCCTATGCTGAGAGAGGGGCATATGTCATACATCAAAGTTGAAAGTCCTTTTGATCCTGAAAGCTAATGGTAACTTTCGATGTTTAGAAGCAGTTAATCCATAGGACTCCTGCATTCCCCAGCTCTGGGCTTTGTGCTGAGAGGGGTGGCCGCGTCCCCAACCCTCACAAAGCCCAAAGTTAGGAAATGCGGTAATCATATGAGCTTATCAGTAAAATAATGATTGACAAAGTGATAATTTGTTTCCTACTTTTCTACACTGTTGATTTCACCAATTTAGAACAAAAAGTTTTGATAAGGCATATTGATGAGTATCCCACAATGCAATTTTATGGAATTTCCAGAGAGTCAGTCATAGTAGTTTTATAGATCAAGTTTGATTTGCCTGCATTTAAAGTTGCCCCCTCGAGCCACCTGAGGCATTCCAGTAGAATGGGAGTTAGTCTAAATACAAGCAGTATGAATCGAACTTGATCTAGAAGATATTTATGTGACTTACTTGATCTTCATGGATATGTTGGGTGTTGCATTGTGGGTATCATGTTAACATGCCCTATTCCTTCACAGTATACACCAAGTTGTTGGTCTCACTTTAAGATACTGATGATAGGCACATAGTCTGCATGCCTCAAACGTTTTGATTGAAGTACTCCACTAACACCAAACCCAAACAAGCTGATTTACAATACATAGTGTGACTCAGGAGTGAAAACCCTTCGGTGAAAAAAGTCAGATTAATGGGTGAACAAAATTATTTGAAACCAGCATCTACATGGCACAATATCTAAAATAAGATTTTCATCAATATGAAAAGCTTGTGAAAACGAAAGCTTGATATACAGTTCCAATGTCCTTTGTAAATTTGAAGAGTTCTTGGTCATCTAGCACCCAGCCGGTTAGGCCAAGAATTTGAGTACCTGTACTAACAACTTTTGATTTGAGAGACTTAGAGTGTTTCAACTGATATTCTCTGTGTTTCACCTTTAGCTTCAAAGAAGAATTTGGGTTAGTCGATATCTAGGTAATTCCGTATCACTTCACTGCTTGTATGATAGTAACCTATCTAGTCTTAGTGCTCAGATTTCAAACTGAGTAGCGCACAGGAGGGGTGTCAGTATCTCGACCCGACGTGAAGTCTGAGCACTGAGGCTATAGCCTGTCCTGCATTGTCAGTAGTTCTCACTCCGTTGGATTGCCGAGTTTTAATTTACCTTTGTATTGTTACTTCCCCCCCCTTTATATCTGTTGCTTGGTAGGATGTGTTGTGCGCTAAACCAAAATGCAAGTCCTTTTATGGACAACCATCGGTGCTATTTTGCCAATAATATAAGAGTTGTTTTATGTTTATGATTTTGCTTCTATAATGTTATTGCTTATGCTTGCCTTAATAGCAAGAAAAGTGAAGTTAGTATCTATAATTGATAGTGAATTACACACAATTGGCGGATTTGTAAGTAAAATATACACTGAGTTGTCCTCATTTGTGAACAGATCAAAAACGTGTGTGGTTCATTCAAACTCTCACACACAATAAGCTGTCTGAAACTTGCATTGTGGGAAATTTGTAAACATGTTGCCCCTGGATGTAGGCTCAGCAATTAGTAGTGGTCATCAGAATAAGCAGGATAAATCAGTTAACTGACCGACTTGTGTTCAATATGGGAAAACGAAATTGCCTACAGTTAGACATAGATGCCCTACCCACTGGACATAACTAAATTATGATGAGAATTATGTCTGCCATTATTATAAGCGGAGACAACTTCTATGCACTGCTTGTACTTCCTGCTTCTGTACAACACCAGGCCTAGCTGCATTGTCAATGCAGTGCAGAGAAAGGCAGCACTGTAAACATAGAGCAACATTAGACTCATATGCATGTATGCAGGAGAATCTCTCTTGTAAAGAAATGAAGGCCCAAGTGCCCAAGTTAAATCTGTCATTGTGGCAGGTCTTGTCCGATTAGCCTGTTTGGAGTTGCTCCCCCTTGAGCCCTGAAATCTTGTTCTACTGTAACAGTGAGTTTTTCTTCGGCTGTACAGACTTCAGTCCATGAGACATAAATAATTTGAATGTTTTCTGTTTTGAACTCGAAGCTAAACAAATTCATTTTTCCTTTAGATCTAAGAAAAGGCAGAGGCATAAGTTGCAGGAAGAGGATGCAGAGGAGTTATGCAATTACGGAGAACTAACAGAAAATCTGATATCAGATCACAACTCTAGCAGCTGCTGTAGTGATAGCGATTATAGGTCATCATCTCCTAACTCCAGCCATATTATACCTCCAAACATAAGAGTTGTGGACATTGTGACCAAAGATCAACCAGCATTGCGCAATGGTGATGTTTATTCGACTAACAGAAATATACATGTGAAAGGAAATTCGTACCCTGACTGTAATGGTAGGGTCAATGATCAAATATTTTCCCACCCAAAGGGAATTTCCCGACCATCCTCACGACAAAATAATAATGTGGATCAACCAGTGTAACTAGAGCTATGCATAATATTATGTATTATTAGTCCATTTTCAGTTTCGGAGTAGTACTCTTTGAGAAAGAGATGACAACTACCAACTAGTTGAATATTTTTATATTTTGCAGACATTCATATATTATGATAGAAGCACATACTTTTTATCATTCATGATGCACTTTATGAGCATGGTCTTGAATAATCTATTTTATAATACAAAACACCAATGATGAAAATATCCTACACAATCAGGTAATGCAAGCAGAGTTGGACCTTTTCCCATGAGAATTGTATATAATGTCAGTTTCAGATGTATCAGTTTCAGCTCCATAAGTGTCCACTTGTTTGTTTATGTTGAGTTGTCCGCAGATACAATATCATTGACAAACTAAGAACTTGTGCTTTAAATGTTTCTCAAAGTAGCCGACTGAAAACTTTGGATCAGGTGATGGGCGCAAACACAATACAACCACAAGATTAAGATCTTCAACTCATAGGGCATATATCTGGTAAAAAAAAAGAATGCAGGGAAGAGTCTTGTGATTTTTGTGTTACAGTTATGGATCATTATTATTACAGAACGAATGGCTTTCTCATATATATCAAATCATTTTACATACATTGTCTACCATTAACATTGCCAAAAATTTACAAATTGTTGATTGACTAACATCCAATATCCATTCAGGAGGATTACGAGAAGAATTTACAGCATGAGGTATTTTTAAAAAGTATTTTTCAATATCGCACAATGAATGATACTAGTGGTTAATTTCGTTATTCTATGTATAGAAGAATCCGACAAGTCGATATGTTGAGTCGAGCTATTCAGCAAACAGACGATCCGAAGGACTCAACCACTTATAATACGAAGCCTGACAATCCATCCATGCGCAAATTATTGATACACCATGAAACCAAACCCCAGTAATGCTACCCAGTTACAAGCTTTGGTTGACATGCTTTGGGGAGTGGTTTGGTGACATACTAATAATGCAAGCTATTTACATTCAAAACGGATTTTAGCAGGAGGTCTCCAATCCATAAATACCTGGTGAGGTATTTAATGCAGTAGTAGCACACATCAATCTTCACATTAATTAACCAGCATCTCAGTATGACCGTTGTGTACTTGTTGTTGTGGAGGAGGTGTCAATGTGTCACACTGTGTAGTCATTTTCTCGCTGACGATCGTCTCTGCAGATTCCACCTGCTGTTCATCAGTCTGAGTATCTAAACTATCCGTCACAGGTAGGTTTCCATCTCCAGCGCCGCTGCCCAGCTGCTCAGTCAATTCCTGATCTGCGAGTGCAGGATTGTTGTTTTCCGAATGATCTGCCTCATTTTCATCAGCGGTCGGAGTCATTGCTCTACTGCAGACATCTTCTGTCAATGCTTCACCATCTGTTGTCAATTCATTAGAAAGCAAATGACCATTTGTAGGCGAGCCATTACTGCTAGGCTCATCTTGCTGTTGGCAATGATCAGTCCTTTCTGTCTCCATTTCCTCTTCAGTCATTTTTGAAGCTTCGTGTTGAGTCAATTCTGCACCGGTGTTTGCCGCTTGGCTGATGTTATCGCTGTGGTTCTCAGAACGAGGCGAATTAGAAGGCAGTTCTTCAGAGTTTGGCATGATTTGGTTTGATTCTAGGACGGTTACTCTATCTGTAGCTTCTTTCAGTTGCTGTTGGAGAAGATATACGGTAGCCTGTAAGCCCTCTGTGTCATCGTCTAACTCCATAACAAACTGCTCCGTCTCTATAAGATTCATAATTATTGTAGGTTCTCAAAAGAGTACAGCAACACTTAAACATGCAGTATTTTCATGCAATATTTTCTGAGGCCAATGCCCTCAAGAGGTTAGTTGAAAAGGGATTTACTTACACAGACAAAGCAAGAGTAAGATACTACGGTTCTCAAATGCACTAAAGCCTTCTAAGCAAGCATTCCCAAAAGTTTGAATTTTATAAATGCTGTCAATCATTATCCTGTTAAACTGAATTGCAGCATCAATGATTGGCAAGGGGATGGGTGGTTTCCCAACCTCTACTCCCCTCCACAAATAACCAAACATCGTGCTTTGTCCAAGCTACAAAGACAAAATAGTCGCTTTGCCATGCTAGATCTGCAATGCCATGACAACTGTTGTAAAATATCCACATCATAGCCACTAGCCCCTCACCGTTTTGGGCAACTCGCATTTCCTCTACAAGTTTTTTCTCCAAAGCGATTTCACCCTCGAGTTTGGCAATGCGTCCCTGGGATATCTGTTTACCAAGTTCTTCATTTTCTTTGAGCAAAGTTCTACATCTAGCCATCAGCTGCTTGCCTGTTTGACTGTTATGATATAAGAATAAAACAAGGCATGGTTAGACAGCACAGCAGTCACATCCCACCATTCACCTTGCTGCCCCTCTCCCATCTTCCCTTTCAACCGACCATTTCAATATCGAACAAATCAGCTAAGGGTTTCGATTTTGTCATCCCTACCAAAGTATCACTTCTCTCTCCCAATCATGAACAATGATCGCTAGCAACGGGCCCAAAATGTACCAATTTTGAGCGTCCCCTCAAAAATTCTACCACAGTAGATCTTAATTCTGTTCGGTCTAGTTAATGAATAAGTTTCATAATATCAATTAAAGGAGTGAGAAAGGATCCAACACTTGGTTTGAACATTAACAAGGGTTTGTTTGGATTTGTTGACAACATGAGGATGGGATAAAAATTCACAGCTCAGCAAATACCCGCTTATCATTCCTCTGAACCCTCTGAACGAACATTATCGCCAACAAGAATAATCAATTTCTAATGTGCCTATTGCGCAATTCCAGGAAGCGAATTTTGTAACACTGAACTCAAAAGCTTTAATACCAAGCAAGTACGCCTCTGCAACAAATATAATTTGAGTTTGACAACCTTGTTAGAAAGAACATACTGATATAAATTTTGACAAAGCCATCAGTAGCAGATAAAGTGTAACATCTTTTGAGTTCAGTCTTACTCAACAAGCCAGCACAGTTGGAAATACTGTTGCAAATCATCAATAAACAATTTGTCTAGGAAGTATTCTTACATTTTGACAAGCAAAT
Organism: Membranipora membranacea; assembly: GCA_914767715.1. NCBI lineage: Eukaryota > Metazoa > Bryozoa > Gymnolaemata > Cheilostomatida > Membraniporidae > Membranipora > Membranipora membranacea. Next base: position 3,295,720 of record OU612073.1, read on the forward strand.
AAGTTCAATAATACACCAGTATAAGCCGCTGACAGTCAAATATAAAGAGCACTGTCTACAGAAACGGATATGATGTCCAATCCTGTGCGCCTATCCCACAGTTAACTGTCATAACTACACTGTACTTTGGGCTGGCGCTATTAGAGCGTCAGTCTTTTTAGTTACTCGTATTTAAATAAGGTTCAAACTATGGCAAATTATTTGTTCCGTGTTTAATATAATTATGAAGAAGGGAGCAGCATTGATATACATGTAGTTGGTAAGAGCGATATCATTTCCATGGCTGATGATCAATGATCCCTTATTGATTTGATAAGACAGGGATTATTGTGCCCTGCTTCGCCGCCGTACCTCACACAAACACCACATTCTCTGGCGTTGATGACAACAGGATCATAATCAGCAAGAAATGGCCGTTAGTTATTGAGTTCCACCAGTATTCAAGAGAGGAATCATAGGGCAAGCTGGCATACACTGCCATCTGCACAGGCCCTAACTAATAGAATGACCATGATTTATCAGGTTACATAATAGGCTCAGCTTTCAATAGCATATAGACTAGATTGAAGTCTTGCTTGCTTTATCCAGCTTGGTGGCAAGGCAATGTGGAGAATATTGTACAGTTGGTTTGTTACCGTGATACAGTTGAGAGCGTGTGACGCAATGAGAAGATAGATTTACAATACTGTGTATTACTGTGGTGGTACTATCCGCGGGCAGTAGGATAGTAGGAGGGCGGGGTCAGGTAGGCTGTAAGCCAATCAGGTGTCAGTCAGCACTCAGTCGATGGACAGCGCAGAGCTGCTATCATCACTTGTGAGTCTCGGCTTGGCATACTCATTGCTAGCTGACGAATCCACACTGTTGAGTGTATGAGTTGTCTAAAAATCACCTGTCTTGTGTGAATTTCCAAGCGCTAAGTTCACTCTGGGATTCTTCGAGTCTTGTTTTTGTTGTTTCCAGTTCCTTAGTCAATTTGTTTATAACGACGTTAACTGTCGGCTCGAGTAGCATAGATCTAAGTTGTCCGGTACTCGGCTGCTGGTATTGTCTCAGTTCCTCCAACTGGGCCTTCAAAAAATGAAAACAACATTTCATTAACAGCATATCAGACTAACAATCCCATTCATTAGCTAAGACCAAGGGGATTTTCCCTAAAAGTTTTAATTTGCACAAAAACTGAATAGTGTTCTCAGGATAAAGTCATCATATTATGGCTTATAGCCAACATAAGAAGTGGCAATGAAAGCTGCATAATAACAGTAATAAATGTTCCATGCACTTTGGTTGGTTGGTTTATTTTGTCACACGTTTATCAGTATTACCATTCAAGATGGTGTCAGACAGACCAAATCGGCTCAGATACTATTGTCCATTGTGGGAGGCTTTTTATCTGTCAAAAACTCTCAGAATCGCCTAAGAATCACACACAGCGAAATGGGTATAAACTTCCCACTTAATAATAATTATGGTATAAACTTACGGCCAGATCAGATATCTCCTGTTCTTTCTCAGTCAGTGTCTTTAGACATATTACCTCCCTTCTGTTGACATCGCTGAGCTTCTGTCTCAGCTTTTCATCTGATTCTCTCAGTGTTGTTATATCTGCAACCACAAAAAAACTTAATAAGATTCATAAAAAAAAGTGATCAATGCTAAGCGCTACAGGATAGGGTTTGTAATTGTATGCTCTTGACAACTTGTAATTTATTACAAATTGAATGATAGGCCTACTAATTAAATTGCCCTCGCATTCCGCTATAGTATAAAAAAAAGATCAACATAACAACAACCGTCAACTCTACATATATAATTTGTTCTCCGCTATAATGAATTAACAGAAACCAATCTTAGTCTATGGGAGTTCATAATAGCGGAGTTTGTATCCACTTACCATCTAGTTTTATATCCGTCATGTAATCCTGTAGCTCAGTTAGTTTCCTTATGAGGTCTGGTTTATCTAACTGCTCCATACTTTCCTGGGACAGCATCTCCTAAAATTAGTATCGTATAGCCCGTGTAATAATTATTAAGCATAGATGACTCTGATCATTCAATGCTGCCAATTACCATAACGTGTCCGATGTGGTGAAATATTGCAAAATTATAAAAACTTCTGCACCGTGAATACATGCAGAGATATTAAATATGAATTAAAAAAAGCTGCACAGATACTAACTATTGGCAAAGCCTGATAACAATTAATATAGAATATCATTTCCCAAGCATTTAACTTACATAGCACTCTGAATGCATGATAAATTGTTAGATATGGCCTGGCATAGATTACATAAGAGTTCTACTTACCGGCTTTTGGATACTGCACGCTGGAGTTACTTCACTCTCAGTCATGGCTGCCTCCAGTAGGCTGAGGATATGTAAGAGGTAGTATATGTTATGTTTCTGTGTATGATTGATAAAAAGCCTCAGAATCCTGTAATGATATGGGAAGAAATAGTTGGCATTCTCATCACTCTTCTTCTTACTGCTTGCATAGGCCTACCGTTACGTATGTATTTGTTGTATTTACACAGAGTACTGAATGAATAAATCACTGGAATTGATTCAATCATTCATATAGATAGCAGTGAAAATGATCAAGACGTGGTGATTGATTGCAAAAGCGAACCTCACTCCACTTCCTCTGGTAGTCAGTCAACACTGAAGCAAGACTATTATTCCTTGACTTAAACATACATATATAACATATAGTAGGTTGCATGCATTGGTTGCAAAAGATACCCAAGCATCAATTATTATCCAAGCAGGAACTCATTGATTAGAGATATATTCCATGAGAGTGAGTGAGTCTCACTCTAAGTCTGACTATCACTGATCAGTTCAGTAGTATGTATGTATTGTAAATGTATCATCTCCTCTCAGTCCAGACCAGTGCATTGCATTAATTTATTAGTAGTGTGATGTTACACTGTTTGTAGCAACAGTGTTGATGAATCAATGGAATAAACAAAATCTAGGCCTGCTGAGTTACATCAAGTCCATGAAGTCAAATTGAAACTTCTTGTCTGTTGGATTTTCCAATTCAATTCATTTAGTTTTCATAAAATATAAATCAATTCGAACTTCTACCATTAATGCCATGAAGTGGCAATTCATTGTCTCCTCACCTCCTATTTCAAGACTGCTGAATCAACAATATCGGCCCACTATCCCGCAACAGAATGCAAGTGACATTTGCAATAGAAGCTACAGTTAGAGATTGTCACATTCTGTTCATTTCTTCTCTCAGCATTCCATAACCTTTGCAAATGGCTGTGATTGGTGCATTGTGGGATGTAACCGGAAACAAGCCTTTATTCTGTACACAGAAAATGCACAATGATGTCAAGAGAAGACAATAAGCTAAAACAGGAATCTCGGGCCCAGCACACCAGGGAGCACACAGCTCCTGAGATCATTCATATACATCATGTATATGCTTTTTTTAGGGCAACTAATGAATTGTAACATCAACGAATAACAGTTTTCAGTGGAAAACCGCAAGAGTAATTCCTATTCATAAGGGTGGAGATATCAAAGATCCATCTAATTATCGCCCTATATCAATACTTCCTGTGCTATCTAAGATTTTTGAGAAACATGTGAATTACCAAATTCAAAAATATCTCACCACAAACAAACTTCTTCACAAATTACAATGCGGATTTAGAGAAGGTTATTCCTGTGTTGATTCCCTACACAAACTCATTTCTGACTGTTTGTCAGCCAGATCAGATGGTCACTTTGTTGCTATGATGTTTTTGGATTTCAAAAAAGCTTTTGACTGCGTCAACCATAAAATTCTTCTGAAAAAATTGACAATGTATGGTATAACGGGCAAACTGCACTCTCTCATAAAATCTTTCCTAACAGATAGGACACAATTTGTAGCTATACAACAAGGTGCAAAAAGTTCAAAAATTCTTCCAATAGACATTGGTGTCCCCCAAGGCTCAATTCTGGCACCAAGTTTATTCCTCATATACGTCAATGATCTTTTATCCTACACATTACATTCCAAGGCATTTGCCTACGCTGATGATACAGTTTTCGTATCAAAATCTGATAACTTTGATACACTTAATGATTTATGTGATACTGATCTACACTTGATAGAAAGTTGGTGTAGGAATAATAGGATGTTGATAAACATAAAAAAATCTCACTATATGCTTGTACAACCCTCTCATAGAGCAACATCTCTAGATTTAGATCTAAAAATTAACCATAAAAAACTAAACCGAAATGCCAATACCAAACTCCTTGGTTTTACTTTGAATGACTCATTGACATGGGACGATCATGTAGACCAGATTTGCATCAAAATAAACAAAAGTTTGGCATTATTCCAGAAATGCAGGGCATTCCTAGATAGTAAATCATCTCGTAACTTTTATTTCCAGTATGTCTTTTGTCATATGATATATGGCATCCGCATATATGGCAACCTATCACCACAATATATTCTTGAAAGAATATACTTGCTCCAAAAGAGGGCTTTCCGCCTAATAGCAAATGTCAGCCACATACCATATCATCTAATACATACAAGAGATTTACATACATCTCTTGGTCTGATTCCTTTTCCTCTCCTTGCTGGTCATTTCACCTGTATTTTTGGTTTCCAAATTTTGCATTTGATTGCACCTGACTTTCTTTTGGAAGGCTTTATTCCAGCTAGCTCTAAAACCTTTTTTAGAGACAGATTCCTATTACATTATCACACTGATCAATTAAGACAAAAAATCACTACAACTTTTAACTCTTTACCAATTCAGATACGCTCAGCAACCAAACTCACTCATTTTAAACAACAACTATCAAAGCACTTTATATCCTATTAATTCTTGTTACTTGAGTATTTTTTCTCTCCGCTTAAGTTTTTTCTTTTTTGTTCTGTCACTGCATGAAAAACATTCCTAAAGATGATGTAGAATGACAATAAAAGTATATATATAAGTCATTTTTCAGTGTTAACAACCACAAAAAGTCTCCAGTTATTTTGGTGAGGGGCGGTACTCTTAGTAGGTTTTATCAAGGAGTAAAGGTATTTTACTCTTTAATTTTACCTCAGACTTAATTTTCAGTCAGGGACAGAAAGTGATAGGGATAGTGGTATCCAAAAGCATATTGTGATGTGTACAAAGACCCCTTCCATGACTCTGCTTGGTCATTGTTCGGGAAGTAATCTGAGGATTTGGGACATTTGATTTAAACTATCAGTGTTGGATGTTGTTTGGTGATTGTTGAATGTATCACTTCAAATAAAAAATGGGTTTCTCCAAATATAGTATTGATCTAATAAAAATGTGGCTGTACCATTGTTTTCACTATTTGAGAAAAAACATTCAATCTTTGCGCCGTCATTATGTGAAATTTATTATTTTAAAATTTTTATTGTCATAGCAAATATTAATTTTCTTAGATGTGTGTAAGCTGTCCTTATCTGCCGCCGAGAGCCTGATTCACCTCTTCTCTGCTCATACAACCTCTACAACCACAAATAACATGTTAATACGTTAACAAAATGTCAAAAAACAAGAAGTGTTTGGGATATGAATATAAAAACGAGGTAATTAGGCTACCAGCAAGCTGTAAGATTCCAGAAGTGTTGATTTTACATTACGGCCATTGATTGGAATAAGCATCAAACATGATACTTATTATTTCACACTCCATGATTTAAGTTAATCAAAAGTTGATAATTTTTTGTTTGACTTCTCACACCAATGAACTAAACCTAGTTCATTGCTCACACATGGCTTCACAAATACTCCAATTTTCAAGTCATTTACATCAAACTGTTTTTTCCCTGCACAACGCAGAGACAACTCCTAAAAGCCTGAAATTCAGAAAAGAAACTGTTAGGGCGGATCTACAAACCCGCAAGTCTTGTAGCAGTTCTCATGGATCCAGTTGAAGAATCTGTTGCTCGGGTCACAGTGCCCCAGTCCTAGATGTGTGTCACATTTCCTTTGTGAGAAGTTATCTGCACAATCTCTCGCAACTGTAAAAGTGACAGCAAAGAGTTATAAAGTGAGTGGGTGCAGTTTACGGCCAAGACCAGGATTGGATTCAGGTCAGACTCTAGGGGCATACGGTTAGTTCTAGCTATCTATATTGGGCAATGTACATTTAAGGAATAAAAAATTCTCCCTGGATGGGGCGTGAATTATTTTTTGTCCTTTTAGTCTCGGAACGAGCAGTTTTAAAATGTAATGACAAATTAGGTTTTGATTCTAAGTCAGTGAAATAACTGAAAGTCATTTAGAAAACCAAACATTTCATAGCCATCAAGTCATTTAGCCATTGACATGTTTGCGCCTCGAACTCTTTAACTGTAAAACCTGGAACAAGTTTGTTTTTTCTCAATGGTTGCAGAGAGATATATTTACCCTCATTATCTGACTTGTTGCAGTATCACTTGCCACCACAGAGGAAAAAAACTTGTTCTTAATTAAATAACCGAATAATATCAATGGAGGTTGTAGCTTACCTGGTTTTGGGGCTGTTGGTTTGAGACCGATATCATCATAAGACATCTGACCGAGCTTTATAAGTAGGGTAACAAGCTCATTGGTGGCTTCCTGAGTTGACAGCTAATAGAAACAAAGTTTTATAAAGGGATTAAAGGTGAAAGGTTATTTCAGTGTTAAACATTATTTATTGCACAGAAACTCTCTGATTTTATTGTACTCATATTTGAATTGCTAGAAGTCTGAGAAGTGGTCAGGTAACTTGAAAGTGTGACCACTTTTGACCACTCCCAACCACATCCGTCTTTTTGAGGTGTTTCGAATGCAATGTCAAATAATACTTAGTGCATAGAAAGAAAAGAAAGAAAGAAAAAAATATATATGTGCGTAGTTACGCAAATTAAAATTTGCGGTCTATTTTATAGCTATACTATCTTGTTACGGGGAGGAGGGGGTTTAAACTAAATGCTTGCTTTCATCCTATTATTCCTCAAACTTCTAGTCTTTCAGTTAGACCTGAACATTTGCTATGGAAACAAGTACCATCACTCAACAATTTTGTCGTACTTGGATTTAATAACTCTGCTATGCACCTACCACGGCTGTATCAGCACATTTGGAACTTTTGAAGCCTGTGTTCCGATCCTGTACTGTGACGCAGGTACCATCTGTCTCAGTGATTCTCATTGCTCTGCCATAGATCACAGTCTGAAATATTTCAAATATGAACAAATACATGCAGGTAGGCACTAAAGACGATCAGAAGTGCAGTTTACCACCAAAATATGTGTTGATATTTGTTATATTCGCACCCAATTGATGCACCAAAGCTGACAATGACATTATAGCAATCGAGACTTGAGATTCCTTAGGGGTGGGCTTTTTGATGTAAGAGGTTTTGCATATCTTCATCTCAAAAAACCATCTTCAATGTTGTCGTAAAAATAACAACAAGACAAAGGATTAGCGATGGATCAAGTTTAATCCATATGCGTACATTTGGAGTTACTCCCCCTATACTGATCCACTCTGCGCATGTACGAACTGTTGAGGCATACGTTCGTCTCTGCAGCATAGGGCTTGAACTAATTAACCTAGTCTGAGTACCAAAATTGGGAAAACAATGGAAACCCATGCATTATTTAGAAATATTTGGGCCTAAGTGGAACACTGGCTTTGACATCTCTTAACCTTGAACACTGGGAGTTGCCTTTCTTGATGGAAGGCAGCGCCACTATTGCTGTGCTGCAGAGATAGACTATGTCACAAGGCTATCCTGCAGGTAGAGTGATACTGATCAGCATTCTGCGCATGCTCAGCTCTGGGCATGAGCTGATCTCTGCAAAATTGAGTCTCGGAATTCCGAAGCCATCTGATTGGCTACCTGCTCTGGTGATGATGTAACTGAAAAGATGTCTTTTGTTTGATGCCGTGATATTTACATCTTTGTGTCTGATAATGTCCTGTATTTATGCTGCGTGTAATGATTTAGTGATGTGTCTCGATGGTGAGTTATATTGGGAGAATTCTTATGAGTTGGATAGTGTGAGATGTTAATAAGGAAAGAGTGAGCTGATAGAATTGCTACTTTTATTCTCGATCCCAATATCAAAACTCACGATAGTTAGGGGAACATTACATTATATATGATACTTATTAGTGATGCACAGCATTAAAAGGAAACATTGTTAACATACCAGGGAAATTAATTGCTCATTATTCTTAATTAACACAATCTACTTATAAATCAATCATGAGGATCGGACATTCCTCTGGTAATAAAACCTTAATTAAAATGTCAATATCCAGATATAACAGTGACATACTCCCCAAAGCGTGTGGATTTGTTATTAATAGTTATCCTCTCTTGTCATTATTAGCTGATTTTGATTGACAGTTTATGCAGGGGATATCCCATTTCCCCTTTCCAAAGTTGCAATCAGAACCCAAACTAAACTCATTGTTCTTGCACATGCGCAAATTCAAGTCACGCATGATGCATACTTAGCCTTACGACACCTGCTTTGTGGTAATGATAGCCTAGTTTATCAGTGATCTACATGCCCAGTCAGATCACGAGAGTCAGTAGGACTGATCAGTGGGAGAAGCGATACCGAATGTAGGTAAACTAGATCAAACTAAGTCTAGCTTTACACTCACGTCTTTGATATGATCAGGTCCATTGAAAGCGTTGGCAATGTTAGCTAGAGCACTGAGTAGATCTGCATTTAGATTGCCTCCTCCGACTACTTCTGAGGCAGCGGAGCTGATGGCTAAAGCTGGAATATGAGTAGATGAAAAGTAACTGTTCACACAATGAATAGAAAAAGTTTGATTCGATTTGCCTGCATTCCAGTTGCTCCCCTTCCACTAGTTACTTCTGCTTGACCAGTCGAGGGGAGCAACTCCAAATGCAAGCAAATGGATCAAAATTGTCCCACACAATAAGATATTGCCTAAAACGTTATTCTACTGGCTGGGTTGCTTTGGGATTTTGCAGCAGCCAGCTGTATTTCAATGCTGGAGTATTTTTAATTGAGTAGTATAATTTCAGTGATTGCCCATATACAATTGCTGTTTAGTGTCATACTCAACCAGATGGGTAGCCAAGATAAATGAGAGTCACTGAGCCGTTTACACCTATTGCTTCCTTCCACTGGTCACGCCACAGGCAAAGGCTGCGTGATCATTGGAGGGGGAGCAGCTCCGGATGCAGGCAAATGGACCAAACTTGGTCTAAGTCATAACTCAACAAGATGGTTATCCTCCAGATAAGTGAGAGTTACTGAGTCGTTCACACCAGACGATATACAAACTTTTAGCAAGGATCCGTGTTTGTGAAAATAATTGTTAACAAAGTTAGAATACTAACCCAAGATTAATGCTGATATAGCTCCCTTCATTCTGATCTTGAGTGAAAATGACAGGACACTAGTGAACAGAGTTAGTTCTAGTAGGCCAATCCGGATATCAGCTCAAAACTTAACAACTTCCAGATAAGTGAATAGAAGTGGTATGGCGAGGCCCGAAACCTTGAGCATTAAGCTTGATGTAGGAACGTCTTCTACATTGTGCCATATGTTATTTCCCACCAAATTTTCGTCACACACTTTGTATTACGATGTCGTGCATTATTCTGATTCAATGATAGGCATCTGGTTAAAAGCAAAGCAAGCTGGGTTGGAAGGCGCTCCAAATTGTGTAGGGATGTCACGAGGTACCTAAGATATATAAATCCTCAACATGGGAAATCATATTATAAAGCATAAAGTTGTCTTCCCCGGCCTGTTTTGAGTGGCTGCAAGCTAGCTGGCACTTTAAATACTAGTTTAAGAAAAAACTAAATCAGATTACATTGCACAACAAAATTCAAGCTATTTTCCATATTGATGCATTATAGAGTACATTGGCTTTACTGAGCGGCAGCCGGCAATACAAGTATGAATTTATGTGGGTCATCCTCATCAAAAATCAAAGTAGGTCGGCCATAAAATATTGCCATCAACTATGATTAAACATCAAGGATTGATTAAATAAATTGACATTATGGCTGTACAGCGCTCTTGACAACAGATGCAATCAACTGTTAATTTAGAGTTGACAGGTATCCCCTGTTAGTCCATGTCAGGATTAAAGGAATAGAATGGAGACAATAGATACGATAACTCCCGAGGGGTTAAACTTGTTTCTAGACAAGTAGAACACTGAAATGACTACAATACAGAAAGCTGTAATCTACAATTTGAATTTGAATAATTTATAGTTTTATGCTTTAAATGTAATTGTGAAACCTGATCCGGTTTTTTCCAAGGTTCCCACAGGTCGGGTCGGTCGTTGTTTATCTTCATGATTAAATCTAAACAGTGTTGGACAAGAAACCCAGAGCTGAGTCAATGTAAACACATACTCATCTGATAAATGCACAACACAGGTGACTAATAATGATTTGTTGTCGAAATTATTTGCAGTATTTGTGTATTTTATATTTTGTATTGTATCGTTGTTATGATAATTCAATTCACCCTTATGCTCCATGCTTACTCATATGCCTACTCTGAATACATTTGATGTTTGCCAATTTTTGTATAGCTTTGGTTTTAAAAAGCGTTTGTATGACTAGGTTTTGAACCTGATCATGTTATCACAGAGTAAGGATATATCCTTACTCTGTTATCCAACTAGCATAAATACATAAATATGGAGATAGATTAGCCAACACATTGGCTGTCAATAGATTAGATAATTTTTTTATTATGACTTATTAACAATTTTATTCTAAATATACATTCTAAAGTTCATCACACAGTACATAAAATGTCATGTAAGAGTCTAAACAACAATAACGAATAATGTAAACCTACAGGAAATTATCACATAATTATACTTTCATCAGCAGTAAGAATGTCATGTATTGCATTTATTGCTGTGCAGATAGATAGATTGTGGTTTCTCTTTTCTATATCCCACTAGGAAAGGTGGGCGGTATATCCCACCCGACTCTAGCTTTGTTCTAACTCGAGACTAAGACACTTATGACAAGCAGGTTGATGTCTGTTACCACGATTATGTAATATTGATTATACAGGCGTTACAGTTATATTTGCGGATGTAGGCTGTGCAAAGTACCAACTCCTTACAGCAGGAGCTTAGCAGCGAATACTGAAAAAAGAAAAAATATGAATCAATAGAAAAATCCAATATGTACCGAAAAAGTGGCCCACGCAACCTGCGTTTTATGCAACCTGTTAAGAGTTGAAGGAAGGAAGGAAGAATGAGGAGGGTGGGGGTATTGGTGCATCAAACTAAATAATTGTTTGGACAGTCAAAAGGTCATGAGCAACATTATATTCTAACGTTGGAATTCAAATCTCAACAAAAACAGCAGGCAGTTTTCTGTAATAGTAATAGTAGGGGGGATATGGGAATATCGGATGGGGGGGGAGCTAGGTTGGTATAGGGGGGGGATATAGGGGGGATATAGGGGGGATATGTGGGGATATGTGGGGATATGTGGGGATATGTGGGAAATATGTGGGCATATATGGGGGATATAGGAAGTTACGACTCACCAGCAGCAAAGAGAGATAAGCCAAGAGTGACGCTGTTTCCACCGTTGCATGAATCGCCCTCACATGAGCAGGACCAAACTTCAGACTTGGCTCCGAGCAGACTAGCCTTGGCGCGGTCGGCCTGCGCACACTGGGTGTTATCGTACAGGGTTCCGCAGGTTCTAACTACAGATGTAGCTGTAATGCCGAGTATCTTGCCGGAACTTTTAAGTTTGGAACATCCTGTTTCGCTGCTGTCACAGGCGGTCTTGTGATCTGCTGGCTTGCTGTACATGTCAGAGCATGTGGTATCTGTAGAATCACAAACGTAGCAGTCCAACGCAGTGCAAACAGCTACCAGACCTGTAAAATAAAGAGATGAAATACAGGTTACACTCGGCATTCATAATTATGATGCAAGGTCATCTATAAGAGGTCAGTGTAATGCTTCTTGGTTTTGAAGTAGAATTAAAAAATTTACCATCTTTGCCTCGATTAAATAAACTTCAATAGTCACTCGAAGATTTAAACGAAGTTTCGGGTTATTTCGTGACCACGCAATTTGTAGATGATTGACCGATTGGTATGGAAATAGTATAACAGAGAGTTTTCATGTGATGTTGTGAGTGGGAGACAACTCCTAATACTGTCAATTGCTCTTTCTCGAATCTTGCCAAACACAGGATAATGCCTTGCAAGCGATTAAGATAATCTCATATCACATTATTTAGGGCGTGGGTCTAGCAAACACTAAACACTTCCACCACAAACCAGTTTTTGAACAAGCATTCAACTGATTGAGAACTTTGTGATACCTCAAAGAAATCAGTGACCTCGTTTGTACGGTTCATGCAATATCAATGACAAAATCAAGAAAAGAGACAAAATGAGAAACAAACAAACGCCCTAGATGAGAACCCGTCCTGTGTGCATTCCAGATTAATGTTTGTTAAGAATCAATGAAATGTTAACAAAAACTAGGCCAAGTTAAAAAGTCAAGAGGGGAAAATGCTGCAGTATATTATCAAAATTGTTTGAAGTTGCGTTGAAGCTGTGGAGCATTTTCGAGGCCATCACTTTTCAACTAATCTGGCTCAGACTTCTTTTATTTTATTTTCCATTGATGTGCCGTACATTCGATGCTATCAACCTATCACAGGCTGAATATCAGAATTTTTAGGCAATAAACAAACTTTATACTTCAAATCACAACTTTTCAGCAATGGATATCATGACTGTTCAGTAGTTTCTTGATTACTAAATACTAAATCCAGTCATTTCCATAACAGCACTGAAACAGATCCCAAAGTAGGTCATCAGATGAGTAAATTTTGAAAGGATTCATGTAGGGGCTATTTATATTATTACATAATTTTATTTCAATAGCATCTTTATATCACTATGTTCACTAACATAATCGGATTTCTCAACACGCAATTTACAGCTGCAAGCCAGTATGGCCAATGACTTTTTCAGTATGGCCAAACTTCAAAGTATTTATAATCTTTGGTATGGCAGTTGGCTGGTAACACAGTTAGCCCTGGCTAGGTCAGTTAATATCGTAGCCACTTGCATACTGGTCAATACTGGCTAACTAGAATAAGGTCGACAATCGGCGGCTTAGTAAGTATTGATTGAGCTAAAATCTGCTGGTATAGTTTCTAAAATTCACTGCAAAATGGCAGCTTCTACTAACTAGAATACCATTCAGACATTATACAAAAATAATCCATCATAGCCGACCCAATTATAAAAGCTGCAATGAATTGTAATACTTTAGTTGACCAGAAGCTGAGAAGTTGTACAAAGTTGTACAAAGTTGTTACTCGTAAGACAAGCCGAGATAATACAATGAAGGAGATACGAAACTTCTTGGCTAATAAATATGAACTTTTTGACAGGGACAGGGTATTCCTAATCATCGGAGGACTCTTTACTCATTAACATTGAAGACCCCTTGTGTTTTTGGAGTATTTTCACACAGCTACAGAAAGAGTAGCGGTATATCGAACAAACAAAACAAACAAACAAAGTTCTATCATGGTGAGCAGGGTCGTTGTTTATAGAAGATGACATGGGAGACAAAAATCTAAGGCAGGTCTAAAGTATCACTAGGAGGGGTGCTGCAACCTCCCCGAAGTTGGGTTGTATAAATTTGAGTTATATAAAAAGCATAAAAAATCCGAAAAAATGTTTATGACATAGGTTATTCAATTAATTTGTTTTTAGGCCACTCTTATTGTGCCTCCATGCCTCCCCTAAAACTATGGGCTGGAGAGGAAATTAAATATCCAAATTACAACAACGTTTGAACATTTTTCTGATTGCACCTGGAGGCAATTGGGTGAAGAATACGATTGCCAAATTGAATAATTACACAGGAAATGAACATTTCCCACCTTCTGCTGCTAAAATATCAGCAAATTAAAAGTTTATGAAAACCTAATACACATTCCCTCAATTCAGATGAAAAGTGTATGAAAATAAACGATTATTGTTTGATAGGCTTACCTAACAAAAGAGTAACAGCGAGAGCGTTCATTTTGGAAGGAGATAGGTGTCTGAACGGGAGAGGTAAATGTTGATGTGTGCAGTTCTAAGTTGCAAGCTTACAATGACTTGTTCAGTAGCGCACAGGAGCTGCTGACCAGTGACCTAGTAGCCTGGTTTCCAATCTGGTTCACGCCCTATAAATTGTAGGAGCGATTGTTATAGCCCCCTAATGTTATTTCTACTGCTGCTAGATTTATATGAGAGACAATCAAAAATTTGCACAGCTATTGGCTAGAAGGCTCTAGACAACTCCTGCATACTGTGTTATATAACTTTCTCGTGGAAATCTATAATCATTGTGCACACTGTTAAATGTGTTGTGTTCACTAAAGCTCAAGCCTCACAATTCTGCTTCACAAACTAAACTAAAAGCCGATTTACAGCGGCAGCAAAGTTTATTATAAATACTCATTAGTCATGAATAGTTATTGGTGGCAGTAAATCAGAAAAGAAATAGCCATTCTTTTCCGACAGAAATATTAGTGGACAGTGATAATTGACATAGCAGTGGCGGCAGCTTCAAAGTGACTCAATAATAGGAGGGAAAGGTAGAAAAGTATCAGGAAGTGGCTATGGAGATGACAATTAAAAAAATGGAACATGATGAATAAAGTGGTCATTGGTGGTAGCTAGCAGGTTTGGCGTGTTGTGCATATTCAAAAACACTGGCTAGCGCTTTTATAGAAATAGAAAATGATATATATATATATATATATAAAATTGTTGTTCTTGTGACGATTATTATCAAAAGTATTAGTTAAAAGATAGTAGACTGTCAGCCGTTTTGCATTTCAGTCTGAAATTGTGCAGCAGATTTAAGAGAGCTGTTTTGCCAAAATGTGTCCTAAAAGAAGGTTTTATTACTGAACATTTACTTCTAAGGGAGCGTTGGTGTGTATTAGGAGGAATGTAGAACAAATTTAATCCAATTGCCTGC
This sequence comes from Membranipora membranacea, assembly GCA_914767715.1. Lineage (NCBI taxonomy): Eukaryota > Metazoa > Bryozoa > Gymnolaemata > Cheilostomatida > Membraniporidae > Membranipora > Membranipora membranacea. The sequence continues at coordinate 3,310,734 of OU612073.1, forward strand.
ATTCCTATTGCTCCCTTCCACCAGTGGATCGGGAGCGACTCGGAATGCAGGCAAATGGATCAAACTTGGTCTAGGAGGAATGAACAAACCATCGATCTATGTATACAGTCCATCCAAGTCTAGTGATCGATAATTCAAAGACAACAAAGTTATACAGACAATGGTAACACCGAAGTCTGGGCAGTGCCCAGGCCCTCTTCTGCAGTGGGATGAAAACAAAATTAGATAAATTAAATATGATAAGTAATGCACAACAAATTAATTGTAATGAGATCTTTTAATATATTAATTTTCAACGTCGGCCTACATTAGACCAAGCGTGATCCAATTTGCCTGCAATTAGGTATGGAGCCGCTGCGGACGGTCACCAGTAGAATGGCAATGACCGGACTGCGGGCAAATTAGATCAAACTTGATCTAGGCCTACATCATTCTAACTTTTTATACGATCTTGCTGCAATGACCCTGACTAGCTTGTTTGTTATGCAATCTCAGCTATAACAAAGATTAGTGAATACTTGGCTTGAGAAGGGATAACTACTTAGTGATGATATATCTTCACTCTGCGTTTTCCTGTATTACCAATACATGTTTTAGTGATAATCAGAATTTTTAGGTGGCTTTATTGCGCAATATCTCACAGCAGGCTAGGTACTTCTCGCTATCCCAACAATCCTGCCATGCTAAGTTATGAATATATTATCCAGCGTCTGGTTCTTTGTTTGTGAACTTTTCTTACACTTTTAACACTGAATTCATCACAAGAGTGCACTTCTCCATAACAACATCAGATAATTTGCAAACATCTGAGCAGAAAGGTTAGATGAATGATATGAATTTAATATATATCAGTGAGTTAGATCAAACTTTACAATCAAGCTTTACTGTGTGTGATAATGCGCTGAGAGAGATGTGAATAGGGCAACCCCTGGCCACTGCCTGTTGTCGGTTTTTGGGGTGTCAGCAGTAGACGGTTGTTCTAATGGGATATTGTCAGCGTCATCGAGAGAATTTTATTGCTGCCAAGCTATGGAACATGACAAGCTAGGAAAAACATTTTATTTAATTACATCATTTCGAGGTTATGAGGTAGAAAACACAGTTGAGGTCCAAGTAGTATAGTATAGTATAGTAGTATAGTCCAATATGTATTCATAGAGATTAACAACATCTAATTATATGATATAAATGTATTATTATGTTTGAGAATAATGTAAAAAGAATATAGTGATATTTCATGTCTTCCAAAATATCTATGCTTTTATAGAAGTGATGAAAATTCTTTAGTTATTAGTTATATGGAGAAAAATTTGGAATTAAAAGCTCGAACAGTATTATATCACTAACTGGCCATTGAAAGCCAAACCTGCTGCATCAGTTTCTTTGTGGTGAGGTGAAAAGTCCAATTGTTGTAGAATTTAATTGTTAGTAATAAGTGCAAACTTCTGTCAGATTTTGCCCTAATCTAGTGATAAAAAATACATACAAAAAGATAAAGGAGATATTCAGCATTAAAAACCTCAGTACTTAACTCGTCTTGAGAAGCTTTTTCGGATGGGAGGGGGGTGAAGAGGGGGGAAGGGGTCCACGAAACTCGGCAAGCTAAGGAATTTTGAGCTGCGCCATATTATTCAGAGCCAGGGCGGTTATAATAGAGCAGCTTCCGTGGATACATGTGACTGAGAGAGAATAATCCTGATTAGAAAACAGGAGAGGAAGGTTCTATAATTATCAAGGTATACAAGTTGTTGATTTTACCACAGAGCTGTTTTTTAAATTCCAACCGCTGTTTTGATATGCACCGGAGGGGGCCATTTGACAGTGGGCAAGAGTCTGCGGGGGGGGGGGGGGGCTCTGACTAGATACCATCCACCAGGAAGTGTAGCTAAGAGAAAATAAGCTATGCTAAATTCCAGGACTATCGTCTAAGAACCTGAGCTACACGGCGTACGTATGTATGTACGTATGTATGTACGTATGTATGTATGTAGGCATGTATATTGGTAAGATGGAGAGCCAACTCTTCAGCAGAGGTTAACTTTTTGACCTCCGTTGGTTTAGAGAAGAAATTTCTCCACACAAGCTGCAAAATATAAACAATTACCCGTCAGCATTGACATGAAGCGACCACCTTTAGATAAGAGAGTACATGACGTTGTGCGCAAGGTCACTGACTAGTTAGATGTTGCCATAGGTAAAAACAGTTTCTATATCTTTGGATGTTGCAAGGGACATATCATAGAGGGTTAATATAAAGTATGAATACCCTATAGGAGTTTAATTTAGCTAGAGTTTAATTTCGCTATCTGGACCTGGTATTAAATTTCACTAGTACTAAATTTCGCTAGTAAGCTTACTAGTGAAAATTAAAAAAAAAGGTCCCAGGGCATAAATCCTCATCTGATTGCAATGCAAGGCAGACACTTAGTCCACTACACCACGCTAGCTTGCATGGTTAGGGTAGGTGTATTCCTGTATAATTGTACATTGTTTATGAAACTATGGTGAGTGAGTTTAATTTAAGATACACTAAATTTCGCAACCTAGGCAACAACGCTAAAAGCGAATCCTAAATGCCCGAAAACTAAACTCCTATAGGGTAAGTCTGTGTACGCATTACTGAAAATGATCAAATTTGTCTCTCTGAACAGAACGTCATTGATGGAGTGAATTTATCTGGCTGACCTTATTTGCTCACAATGAGAAAATCGAAGAATACATGGGTGAAGGATTGGCTTGAGATTCAAGTCTGATTGATAAATATTTTGAACACGTTTTTTGTGAGGCATTGTTACCACTGCCAACAAAGCTACATCATTATAATAATGATCTAGTGAGTGAGCCCTTGGGACACTGGATTGCTCTCCTTCCAAAGACAGATAATCTTAAAAAGTTCAATTTTGTTGATATCAATGTAGTAAGCACCACAATCGATAGACCTACAAGTTAATGGAATTGCGATATAAATCAAAGAAAACTTTGGCTCAACAGAGATTTTTTTGTAACACAATAAAATCACTTCCTAGCCCAAGATCTTAAATTCTCGTTAAAAAGAATATTTGCAAGTACACTTTAGAGCACCCCACTCACCGGCAATCAGCAGTTGTAGACTCAAGGTCAGATAATTTCCACTGTTACATAAATCATTCATACACTGACAGCTCCATACTTCTCGTTTAGTTCCCAGCAAGCTGGATTTGATCCTATCACTTTGAAGGCAGTTTATATTGATGAAATCGGTGCCTGCACAAGTCCCCTCAACAGTCGTAGCCTTAATTCCAAACACAGTGCCTCTGGTTTTCACTTTACTACACCATTTGTTTGAGTCATCGCAGCCGGCTTTGTGTTCTACCGGCATCAGATAGAAGTCATCACATGTAGGATCATCAGCTGTCGAACACTCATAGCACTCTAATGCATCTCCAATAGTTACAAGACCTGCGAATGATATGGTGAGATATACAGAAAAGGCGACACTCTCTCTCTGGTTTTAGTGACCCCCAAAGACATAATTAAAATGGAAAGTGGTATCATGCAATTTTGTCATTTGTTACAACTTGATGTAAATGTTGATAAGTCCACTGAACGATATGTGAGAATACAGGATTACGACCTACTACATCAAGCGTAGCCTACCAGGTTTGACAGGGTAACGTCACGTATATCTCTACAAAGGTGGTATTATGGTTATATGGTAGGACAGTAAGCTCACCCCTGCCCTTGGTTGGGGTCTCCCAACTTGACAACAACTGTCCGTCTGTCAGCAGAGAGGGTGGTATGCCCCTCTCCACTTTTCAGGATGTCAGGACATTGAATCGTAAAGTGAATGCAGCTCCCTTCCCAATCACTTGAACACACAAACCGGGGGAGGGGGTGTGGGTGTCAAGAAAATAGAGAGCTGCTAGGGGTGTATGAGTTGAACCATGAAAAACCTTTGTGACAGCAGTCTGAAGCTACCACTGAACAACACTACGTAACCTCAACAATAAACAGTTGTATACTTACCGAGAAGCAGTGCGACAGCGAGCAGGCTCATGGTTAAATAAGTTGCTGGGTTTCTGGTAGAGAGCAGGGATTAAATGGTCTGCGTCAGAAAGGAAGTCAGCGTAATAACTTTCAGTCAGACTTGCCAGACTAAAACTTGCATGCTCTATGCCTCTTGAAGTTCATTGCTCAGTTAGGCTGTATTCCAAACTCATTTTCCTCACAGCAGAAAAAGGAACCTAATATTGTTATCAGATGTTAGTACAGTTTTCTATAATCTACTAATAAAGCTTGTTGGCAGGTCGATAGGCGTCTCAATCCAATCTTTTACTTTTCTTTGAACGGGTAAAACTCAGTACAATTCATCTTCTAGATGAGAGAGCATTGTCCTTTGGGCACTGGTAGTTTATGTAACAGCAGTAGTTGATCGTTATGGAATTACATGTCAGGCCAGTCAAATTAAATGCTTTCCAAGACGCCTTATGTCTATGATTATATAATACAAGCGTACTCTTATATAACATATATAAAGTACAGCTCGCTATAGACCATGGTGTGGCCTTTACAAGGACTGGATATATGAAGCCGTTGATGCTGTACATATCACGAAGAGTTGTTCATGAGAGGAATAAGGGGAGTAGATAACCTAGAGACAATCAGGCTCAACCACGCTCCCTAACTTTACTATTTTTGTCGAATAAAGTGTCGCCTTTTCTGTATATCTCACCATGTCATTCGCAGGTCTTGTAACCATTGGAGATGCATTAGAGTGCTATGAATCTTCGACAGCTGATGATCCTACATGCGATGACTTTTATCTGATGCCGACAGAACACAAAGCCAGCTGTGATGACACATACAAATGGTGTAGTAACGTAAAAACCAGAGGCACCGTGTTTGGAATTAAGGCTACGTCTGTTGAGCGGACTTGTGCAGGCACCGATTTCATCAATACTAACTGCCTTCAAAATGATAGGTCAAATCCAGCTTGCTGGGAATTAAACGAGAAGCATGGAGCTGCCAGTGTATGGATGATTTGTGTAACAGTGTTACTCTGTGACCTCAATGATGTTTGCCTCCCCTCCTTTTTGTACACAATACGCCCTTGAAGTTGATATGAAATCATTACAAAGGCTAAAGCTGGTCGCATATGCTGTTTGCTGTTTTACACAAAATTTATTGCCTATCGGCAACATTAATAATAATAATAATAATAATAAAGTATATTTGTGAAACGCTAAATAAAATTGCAGAGCAAAAATTTCTAAGCGTTTTTACATTAAAACCAATAAAATAAAGGTGAAATAAAATGGATAAAATATGTGCATGAGGATAAAATTAAAACATAATTCTGATACTGCAATATCAATCTATAAAATAAAATCTAATTACTTAAAGTACAACCTAAATAAATACGTTTTAGTAGCGGACTTAAAACCGGTAAGGCTCGGCAGCAGCTGCAAGTCAGGGGGCAGGGAATTCCAGAGGGTTACGAGTGATGATGGTAGGGATTTTCCACCGACTGTGGCCAAGCGAGAGGTGTGATGGGATGCGAGGATGATTTTTGAGCTGCTTCTAGTGACACGGCGAGGTTCAGGAATGTAGAATTGATTGATGAAATAAGATGGCGTATCAGGAAAGTTATGATAGATCTTGTACGCAAAAAGTAGAATTTTAAATTGAGTTCTGGCTTTGATAGGAAGCCAGTGGAGTGACTTTAGTTAGCTGTCCAGAAGCTTTCCTGAGGCTGACAGTTTGTTCGGCTAGAGTAACTCCGCTACTGCTCTCTACTGATATCTTATAGTCACCATAGAACACTCTCTCACTTCTGGTCTGAGTTGCTCCATCAGATATTGTTCCAATAATCACATTTTTGTTACTTCTCCAGTCTGTGTGATACAGTCGCTGCCACATCTGTCCGGCAGCATTGGGTGTCATGTTTGGACCATCAACAAGGGAAGCGTCTCCTATCCACTGCTGACCATCCCTGAATCCCCAGAACATAACTCCCTCCACGGCAGAATGACTAAAGTATACAGTAAGTGCGTCCTCCAGTGTCTGTGCTCGCATCCCGACATATGTATATAGCTTCTAGATCAAATTTGATCCATTTTTCGCTCATTGGAATTGACCCCCCTCTACTGACGGCGTGTCAGTAGAGGAGAGGCAATTCCAATGAGGAAAAAATGGAACAAACTTGATCTATACAGGGAGGGTGATCTATCTATCCCTGATCTATATAGCTTCTAGCCTCCTATGACTTGATTCAGCATCAAGACTTATCTCCCTTTTTATGTTGAGCAGACAATCTATAATTGCATTAATATGGGTAATGAATAGGACATTGCCTTATACGTTAAGAGTTTTATCGACTATGAGATACCATCTGATAGGACTAAGCTGTTAGCCCTGTTTATGACAAAACAGAGGGTAGGCTGCCCTAAAGAGGGACACAAGTTGCCCGAAATCCTCTTACTGAGAGTTTGATACATGCTAGTAAACTATAATGCATCCTAGAGGTGAGGCCAATGGCCATGGGGACTTCCTAATCGAGAGTGTGCAACAAGCTGCCAGAAACTGACCCGGCCCAGATAGGATTGCGCCGGCATAGATGGCTGCGGCTATACGCATCGATATCTCCATTATTGCACTCATCGAGCGTCTTAAATAGAATATAACATAATTGTCAGCTGCTCTGTATAGGTTACGATAATTGCGTTAGTGTTCTCGGTTGAAGTATCATGGCATAAATTGGTAGAGAGTATGAGATCAAGAGAAACAACTGCCCCAATATTGACATGCCACAGTATGAGTTTGTCATTAAAGCCGTCCAATTAGTCTAATTAGGCGTTAAGTGACTTTTGGAGTTGGAGTTGGAGTTGTGCTCCTTCTTTCCGGGAAACAGGGGAGATAACATCATTCAATAATGTCCTTGTGCGAAAAACTTCACTTTTTTTGTTCATTGCAATGGCAAAGCTTTGATATGAACAGTGGTTTTTTTGCTTTCCTACTTTAACAGCACATTGTATATGACTTTTATAAATAAATTACTCTACATTGGAAATGTAAATGTGACGTATTAAAACACTGAGTAAAGTTAGCCAAATCCCATTCTGCAATTGATGCTTATGTCATCTTGACAAGTCCAGAGGTGTACAACTTTAGGCTAGCGTATGATTATGTGGATATGATACTTCATATCCCCTCATAATACCATAAAACGAATTGCTTGATTTATATGGCATTTGAACGAAAACAGTTCAAGGTAAAGTTAAAACAGCCAAAGCCAATATGTTTGGAACCTTGTACTTCGCCAAGTAGAGTTTTCAAATAATCTTAGTAGTAGGAGGCGGCTCAGTTGTTAGAGTGCCGTTCCTTCAGCATGCCAATGTTGAAGGTCTTGGGTTCGAATCCCACTGCTGTCAATCGACCGACCGACCTGCCTGCAAACAGAGAGCAACTTATATTTCGTCGCTCATACTTTTGGATGTTGCGTTTGATATGACAACTTGACTTTAATCAACCAACCTCAACTGTGTCACAAATAAAAAGGCATCCCAAATTGATCATCCAGCATTCTAACTATTTTCAGATAAACCAGTTTTAGGTGGTAGTGAGGCAGTGGCAGCTGACACCTTGCAGACACCTTCACTCAAAGTTGTAGACTATCATGTCTCTCCCTCAGCAGTGCCCAGTGAGGCGTCATAACACCAGGAGGGACAAAAAATGAGATCAACAATGGAAAGACTCGAATAAACATGCTGAATATGCGATCCAGTTTCGAATGTAAGAAAAATTTCCAGCTCTATATAAACGACTAAGAAATGAAATATATGTGTTGGTCCCAATTGATCCTGCATTCTCCAAACATTTTGACAGTTTTGATGCTTTGCAGTCTGCTCTACTTTTTTGGAGTCAGGATTGAATTTAAAACCGCCTGAGGGTTCAGATTATAGACAAAACACATATATGTATGTATGTATGTGTTTTGGACTTGTTTGTGGTACCAATGAACTAAAGTTTAGTTCATTGGTGGTACTTGTGGTACAATTAATTAATTAGGAGTTGTGCTACCATCGTTGAGGCATTTATACGATCAATACTCACTCGGTATGTTAATCTGCCGAGGAATTTTAATGATAATAGTATACATGTTGTAGCATATATCTCTATCGGGAATGAGAACAGTGTATCTCTCTTTATATGCACACTTGTGACTACATTATACAAACACGCCTGTCATAGGGATATGTGGAGTCTGTTTGAAATCGTAAGTTCTGTCAATTGTGGATTTTAGAGATAATGGTAGCTAATATGTCTGTGATCATATGCTGATATATTGGCGGCAGCATCTTATTGCTTCCATTATGAGTCATAATTTTCAAACCCAAGGTGGAGCAGTGTTGGTTGTTTGCCCGGCTTTTATTCCATTTTATCCAATCAAGCACTGTTCTGAGTTTTTCATAGGATGCAGTAATTCTATGTTGTCTTCTCAAATGTTGATGGTTCTGTATTTTAGGTTCAAGAGAGAAATAGGAGAGAAAGCATAGCGATCGCTGAGAGACACCCAGGAGTTGGGTTCGGTCAAACAGTAATAGCCAACAAAACATTCACCAAGAGAAGAAAACTATATTTGTTCCCAGGATGCTCCGCTCCAAGAGACTGATTCGGGTAGATTAGCCAATATATTGGTTCTGATCTGATTAACTAGCATTAAAACTTGACTCATTTTATTCAGAACATTCTGGACAATTATAATTACCCTTCAACGGCATTTCTACTAGTCAAATTGTGTTGAGGTATCAGTCAGAAGATTTCTCAATTCATTGCATTGATAACAATAATAAGCTTTTCTATTTCCAAATGCTGTCATACACTACATTCTTCTCATTTCTAGCATGCTTATCGTGCTTTTTTAAACTATCTCCTAATAACTTCTGCCTCTAATCTCCTGTTTCCCAGGATCTTGATTCAATAACCAATATTATGGATTTCTGAAGCTAAAGTTCATTTTGAGTAGTGAGTGTATATAACTTATAAGATGTATGTTGAAATACTGCTGAAGGAGGAAGTGGTCAAGAGATGAGTTTTAGGAGACTAGTTGGTCCTCCTTCACAAACAGACTTCTCAACTGATATCAGGTGTAGCAACAGACAATTCAATGGTGAAACAATAAGGTGGGATTTGATGGAATGAGATACTAAGTATCCGGAATAACTATGATAACAAATTAGAAACTATTGATATTGTCTGTGGCTTGAGAGATTTCGGTGAAATTATAAGAACAAAAATATTAGACCGGCGTTCAACGCTATTTATGTCATTGCTCTGCGGCTTTTCTTCACATACGAAGATTGTTTGCCGAAATTAGCGATGGAGATTCGATGATATTCTTTGGTTATCACCAGATAATCTACTTTTTCTTTTTCTTTTCCTTTGAGGTTGATCAGTTTGTCCAGAAAATTTAGTGGTATGAACTGGACTTTCCTTTTTGATTGTCAGATGTTCTACTCTTTCGTTTCCTCTTGGGTTCAACATCAGGTGTTGTGACCGGTCCTGTCTTGCCTGGACCTACATTAGCCTTATCTGATCTATATTTTACTGCCAAAAGGACAGCTGCCCCTGACACCAGGGCAATGAGCACCAGTATGATGACTATAATCGCAGCAGTGCTCAATGGATGCTTTTCATGTTCAGGCATTTTGTGTGTGGAATCATTACTCATGTTGTTTAGGTCACCTAAAAAAATAGAACAATTCTAGTTGATTAAGTGGAATTATACTAAAGCTCCACAAATTGATTCTTTTTATAGACCAGGGCTGCCAAACCAGTGGCCCTGGGGCTTCATGAGGCCCCCCGGCCCAATTTTATGCGGCCCCTGACCCGTAGTCGCAAAAACAATTTTCACCCCTATATTTATTATATTCCTCATTTTTACAGTAATAAGAAACGCTCTACATCTAGTCACAGTATTTTTGAATTCCCCAACGATTGCATTTGAGTGAGCTCCAATAAATAGATTTCCCAATGCAGAGGTGAAAATACTGCACACCCATATATGAATGTATGATTTATGGCGAGGTTGCAGCCCCCAGGGACATTGCAATATGTGGATGCGGCCCCCCTCAATGAAAAGGTTGGGCACCTCTGATTTAGACAATGGACAAGAAATTCCACACATTCTCATGTTGCTTTAGGAATAATTATAGAGCACATTACCGCCATTACCGGTTGAGATTGGTTCTAATCCGGCAAACTTGACTTTCCCTCTGACGCAATTGAGGCTTTCTTTTCTCGACTCCAAACAGTACAGAATTTGGGTCTCCTTCACGCTATTATTTGGTGTGTCAAATGAAAGTGAGCTTCCTGAATATAAATTGATCAGAAGAAGATCTTAATTATAACTTTAGCCAATTAACTTGAATTATAGACATTGTTTGACCTCAACAAATGCTCAAATTTGAGGTACTTTCAATGACCGATCCGTGCACCTGATATTTTTATTATTCATTTTCATTTATTGATTGTTGTGAATTGATGTGAAATCTTAATAAACCATCAGTTACCAATCACTGTTAACATCCGAAATGCTGCCTTAAGGACTTTTTTTAAACCACAAAATTGTTTTTGATCAGCTCACATGCAAAATATGTGATTGGAATAAGGGTTAGGTTTGCTATCAGCCAATGATATTTCATAGACAATGCCTTTTACTGATTCCCGTCATAAACATCAGGTAACATCATGTCAGTACTGTTAATTAACCAATGAGACATTTTCTAGCTGGTCAAAGATTGGCTTTTAATATCATCAGCTGCGTGTAACAAGTAGCGAGTGATTATAGCAGCTCGTATAAAAAATGGGTGGAACTTAGACCACTAGTTAAACAACTTCTCTCATGATAGGATAATCACTCGTATGTGTGCAGTGGCTCTAAGTTTTGCTTTAGCTTGCCAACAATAATTGTGTAAAATGTGGATATCATTGAAAATAGGACATTTTAAAAAAGTCGGTTTTCACTCACCAATTAGATGGTATGGTTGGCCAGACTCAGTATAAAACCAATGGCTTTTGGCTCTACTATAATTAACTGCAGGCTGAATATCTGTGTCATTGACAACATATTCTCCAGGCTCAAGGGTTACCGAACACTCCTCATAAATTATATCTGGAACTGCAACAGAACATTGAATCCTGAACCGTTTTGTGAAGCAAGAGTTTGAGTGCTAAACAATGTTTCCAAGGTTATTTCAGTTATTATATGTCGAGGTGACTTTAGTTTTAGGCCCAATCGACACATGGGACTAGCATTTATGTCAACTTTCCCCTGCATCGATAGGCATTTCCCCATGGCGAAGGCAGATACCATTTTGCGTGGATGAATGGAAAGCACGCATGCACACAATGACTTCAATGGTCATCGATGCGGGAGGCCCGGTTCAAATGCTGGCTGCGGCAGATGTTAATTCATGTTTTTTTCATCATGGAAATTGTAAGCATTCATCATTCGAAATGGGAGTGGACCACTCATTCGAAGCATGGAAACGTAGTGATTATGGTGGCAGAAAAGGGTAAGATAAATGATGGTTTGATTTGATACAGTCAAGGACAATATGAATAGGTGGAGTCCTCCAGTTGATAATATGATTTGATAAGACGAAAATAAGATTAGATTGAAATTGCTGATCGAGCTTGCTGCCACGCAATCTCTAATATTTTCATTTATTAATATTTATTAATATTTGTACATCTCAGGGACATCTAATCACACTTAATCATCCTGTCTACACTTAAGCAGAAAAGCTCAGCATGATTCATCTGCCAAAACACTCTTTATACTCTAACAATGAAAGTTTGAAATAAAAGCAGTAAAGCTACACAAAGCTACAACAAGCACAAATTTAAGGATGCAAGGAATATATCAGCGCAGTTCATCATAACCTTTGTTACAAGAAGGATGTGAGAAAATACTGAGCACTCGGGACTGCCAGCTCATCAAAAATATTCTAATACACCATACAATCTGCTGCTGTCATCTACGGACAACAAACAATCAGAGGAATGGAGGTCATTGGTACAATTGATCGTGCACTTACAATCCACTCATGCTATCCAGAGAGCTGAAAAGTTAATTGTACAAAAATACAACCAACCTTCTGTGAGTTCATTGGCAGAATTCGGTTGCTACAATTACAATTTGATCGTCCGCTTACAATCCACTCATGCTGTCCCGACAGCCGAACAATAATTGTTCACATTTCCGTCTTGGCAGATCAGACGTTGTACATGTGGCAGCACTGACATCACGTAAAGTACCACCTTTCCCATTGATGTGTACACACGGCTACTGTGAGGAAACCTGATGACACAAATACAACTGACTCTCTGTAAGTCCATCGGCAGAAATTAAATTACAGTCTGATCGTCAAATTACATGCCACTCTTATCCTGAGAGCAAAAAATTAATTGAACACAATTCTGTTATTTGCCAGCTCAGACGGTGTACGGTTTAACAGCACGGACGGCTCACCAGTAGTATCACATACAAAGTTGGGAGTAGTCTCCTCTTCAAACCCACAACTAACTCTCTGTAAGTTCATCGGCAGAAATGAAATTACAGTCTGATCGTCATATTACACGCCATTCTTATCCTGAGAGCAAACAATTAATTGAACACAATTCTATTACTTGCCAGCTCAGACGGTGTACTGTTTGACAGCACGGACAGCTCACCAGAAGTATCACATACAAAGTTGGGAGAAGTCTCCTCTTCAAACCCACAACTAACTCTCTCAGACGATGTACTGTTTGACAGCACGGACGGCTCACCAGAAGTATCACATACAAAGTTGGGAGTAGTCTCCTCTTCAAACCCACAACTAACTCTCTCAGACGATGTACTGTTTGACAGCACGGACAGCTCACCAGAAGTATCACATACAAAGTTGGGAGAAGTCTCCTCTTCAAACCCACAACTAACTCTCTCAGACGATGTACTGTTTGACAGCACGGACAGCTCACCAGAAGTATCACATACAAAGTTGGGAGAAGTCTCCTCTTCAAACCCACAACTAACTCTCTCAGACGGTGTACTGTTTGACAGCACGGACGGCTCACCAGAAGTATCACATACAAAGGTAGGAGTAGATTCCTCTTCAAACACAGCTGATTAATCAACTCACTCCTCTATAAATAGAATGTAAGTCTACTGAGCACATCACACAGATTGAAAACTCGTCCAATAACGACTCGGTCCACATTTGTACACCTGACAGCTATTCTGGCAGATGATAATGTTGCAGCTTTAATCTCCACTATTGTTATCCTCGCAGCCCTCGGCTTGTTTAATCATTCCGTTTATTCACATATTCTTCTCACATATCACAATGCATCGTAAAATCCTATATCATATCATTGTAGTGATCAGATACCTATGATAGGATAACTCATTTATTATTGGAAGCAAAATGGACCCATTATAATGTGTGAGTTTTTCTTTACCATCAACCGCATTTATTATCATTCATTGTTTAAGAAAAGATCATAATAATCATCATTTTCTATCAGAATCGTTGCATAGTCAAATTTGTCATATTTTCACATTACATGATGAAAATTGAAGTTTGTGATAATTTCCTAAAATGAAATGTTTTTTTCAACTGATTGTTAACTCCTTTTCAATTCTTGTTAACAGGATTACCAGCAAATAAAGATAATATGAACACAATAAGCTGCGTCGAATCACGGGTTAATGCTGGCCAATACAATATTCATATTAATATAATGCTAACAGCTTCATTTATTAATATTGATATTAATTTTAATATTCATATTCAATAAATTAATATTTAATTAATTAATATTAATAAATATTAATATTAATATTCATTAATATAAATTTATAGATATTAGTTAAAATGAATATTAAGCTGGTCAAAGCTTTAGATGTCGAATATATTGGAATTTTCGAAATAAAACCTTTACTGGATTCATAAACAATAAAAATTCGAAAAGTGAGATATTTCAGTCAAGGAAAATATGAATAGGTGGAGTCCTCCAGTTGATAATAGGATTTGATAAGTCGAAAATAAGATTAGATTGAAATTGCTGATCGAGCTTGCTGCCACGCAATCTCTAACATTTCCATTCATTAATATTTATTAATATTCATATTAATATAATGCTAACAGCTTCATTTATTAATATTTAATAATATCAATATTTATTAATATTGATATTAATTTTAATATTTATATTCAATAAATTGATATTTAACTAATTAATATTAATAAATATTAATATTAATATTAATTAATATAAATTTATAGATATTAGTTAAAATGAATATTAAGCTGGTCAAAGCTTTAGATGTTGAATATATTGGAATTTTCGAAATAAAACCTTTACTGGATTCATAAACAATAAAAATTCAAAATGTGAGATATTTCAGTCCGATTTCACCGAAAAGTATGCTCAACTCTCAGCTGCCCATCATCAGCTGGAAACAATTGGACATGACAGTAACATGAATCCCTCTTAACCACCACACGCACACGACTCACTTCTTCATCAAACTATAGAGTTTTTGTTGTTGTGGTCGGTTAGCTTCAAAAGAATTGGGAAAAAAGGCACACACACCTGTATTTCCTTTGTTATTATCTTTTCTTATTGTTCATTGTGAAAAAGGGTTTCATTCTTGCGATATATTTCGGCATGTTTATGTAGCATGTTATGTTGACCACCTACCTTTCATAGTTGGAATATCTGACTCCTGAGTTTTATTAGAACAGCCTCTTTCTTTGATGCTACCGGATCCAGCAGACTCCACATTAATCAAGCCCCCTTCTTTTCGGACACTTGTATAGAGTTTATTACTAGCACGCAAGTTGCATCTCACTGAGAACCAGCACTTTTCAAAAGCACTATAGTTATGGCACAAATTGAAACCTGAAATTACAATACATTGGTGAATCAGTCAAAATTTAGCGATGTAATTGTGAGCTTGAGTTTTACGACTGACTTATATCACTGTAGAAGTAATGACAGTCTGACAGCTGCTCAAATATGTTATGAAGGGTCATGAATGGAAACTTTAAAAGAAATTGTCGAAATGTCATTAGGTTAAGTAAGCCTATCTTAATAGCCCCGTTTAAATTTTGTTTTTTTTTGGTCTCATAAGACTGGGTTAGCTACCATTATTGTCTCCTGTTTTTCAAGCTTGTTTAGAATTTACCCGTTGAAATATCACTGCTCACTGGTTACATTTGGACACATTAACTTTAACTACCGTTGGTTTGATGGAGATTTCTGGATTTTTTCATATTTGAAGACCAATTTTTTATATTCTGGCAGCTAGTTCTGCAGTAGTTAAGCAGTATAAGTAACAAAAAAATTAAGCATTTCTGGGTAAAATTTATGTAGGCCGTATCTATAGTGTTAGAAATTGTCCCCATTCTCATTTATGGTAACAATGCATAGTGCTATACCAGCCCAATAAGCTACAAACTCCAAATACTTTTGAGTACTTATTTTTCAACATAAGTTAAAGGGCAACCAAGGTTTCGCAGCGATGCATTAATGGGTCATTCTGCGCATGCTCAGCTCTGGGCATGAGCTGATCTCTGCAAAATTGAGTCTCGGAATTCCGAAGCCATCTGATTGGCTACCTGCTCTGGTGACATACTCCCCAAAGCGTGCGGATTTGTTATTAATAGTTATCCTCTCTTGTCATTATTAGCTGATTTTGATTGACAGTTTATGCAGGGGATATCCCATTTCCCCTTTCCAAAGTTGCATTCAGAACCCAAACTAAACTCATTGCTCTTGCACATGCACAAAATCAAGTCACGCATGATGCATACTTAGCCTTACGACACCTGCTTTGTGGTAATGATAACCTAGTTTATCAGTGATCTACATGCCCAGTCAGATCACGAGAGTCAGTATGTTAATGGGTAGTAAATTATGTGTTAAGCAGCATCAGCTTTTGTGCATTACGCGACGCAAAACTGAAAGTAGTTGCTGACTCTAAACTGGGTAACACTTCAATTTAGAGGAGGTTCCAAGACATTGCTGTTATAATGATTGAGTACAGGCTAAATAATAACAGGAGCAGGAAACTGCTCTGTGGTATTCTATTTTAGCAGAGTTTGAGTACCTGATGGATGAAATGTTTCCCAATAACTCTGGCTGAATAATCATCCGAATTAGATTTGGTCTTTTTCCCTATTTCCCTATATGCAGAAGGTGCAACCTGCTATCAATCAATGAGAACATGTTTGAAACCTTGGTTGCCCTTTAAAGTTAAATTTTCATTGAGAGGGACATGGTACAAAAGTAGATAACTTAAATATTGAACACATGTGTAAAAGGCCCAGTCAGCGTATAGCGATCACCCAGCTGTCTCGAGTTCAAATTCAAATTCTTCCTGCTTTTTTGGGAATAAGAGTGTAGTGATTTTTGAGAATGGGATTTGCTGATGTGGAATTGTGTGATAAGCATGCCCGATCAATTTTGATCCCAATAATCACATTACGAAAAAGTGAAAATATATCTGCTGTAATACTAAATTGCCCAGTTCCAATGATTTCAAATCATCTGCTTCAAATTATTTGGCCTCTTACTACTCTGACCTTTAAGATTTATGGTTTTAGAGGTTGTCTGGATATCGTTGTCAAGATTGAGATTGGACGTGACCAATATACCATAGAATAAAATCAGACAGCTCCTATTTTACTCTGAATTCTGAACTATTGCAATTTATTTTCGAGTTGTCTTCTCTTGTCAAATGGATTTACCTAGGCTGTCCTTTCCCTGCCCTTTCGAGAACAGTTGAGCAGGGCTGTTATTGGGTTAAGTTCAAAGATTATACCTTAAATACCCATGTTCCTCCTATAGCGCCAATCGCTTGACAGTGAATAACAAGTGCGCTATCTAATTGTGCCATCTCACCACCCCCAAAAGAAAAGGGTTGATGGTACTGATAAGCAAGCCCACCGGTCAGTACTCTGTGCTGCACACACCCTCACCAAACAAGCTCCCTCCATCCCACAGTTGCCACCCTAATAACACAGTATATGTGTTATGGTTAATGGCCCTAGGTATGACTCATCGCTAGGACCCCTTTTAGTGGTTTAGCTCTCAAGAAACTCCCTTAGTTGACAAAATATTATTTAGATGTTTTCTTGACACAGATAGCAGTAAGATGAAGTCACATAGCAATACTGCAGGTCTGTTTACCTTCTTCGATTTCTTTTTTTGTCTTAATACCAATATACATCTCTCTTTGGTAGTAATTCACGAGGTGCACAGGGCTGTCTGAAACATTGATGACAGCACATCCCTACATTACTCCACCTGTAGTAGTGGTCCTCAGAGGCAAGGCGGCAAACTTAAAAAAAGAGATGCAATTATGATTAGCAGCTGATATGGCAACTAAGTCACTATACTAACAATCACATATCAATCATGTATCAATCACGTATCAATCATGTATCAATAACATATCAATAGTCGTGTTTAGCAGTAAGCCTGGTGTTTAACCTGTCTTAGTTGAGTCAGGTTTTATCTCATAATCTACCATCTATGGTGATGTTTAACTGTATAAATGCAACAGTCATTTAATATCAATATTTTGCAAACTCGACCCTGGGGGGAGGCACATACTCTTAACTCACCAGGATATCGGATAGGAACCACATGTGATATGTACAGGTTCCCTGCTGTGTTCTCCCAGGCAAGACATTTGACAAAACCAGAGTGCAATTATCATCTGATTCTTCATCAATGTGGCCAGGTACAATATTCAACTTTAATGATCCTTTATCTCTAGTTGCCCATACGTCAGACCCTATTTCTTTCAATTTTTCATGTTGTCCCCATCTGAGCCAGGTGAATGTGTCTCCAGGCCCTGTTAAATATATATTAGAAGATAACACAGTCAATGATATGCCCAACTATATCTTAAAAAATACAATGAAAATGATGATGAACAATAATACAATAATAATAAGACAATTTAATTTACAGAAAAAATCAGTTGGCTGATTATACCAGGCTATCAAGCTAAATCATTCCCACAAATAATTGCTTTCACAATTTATCCAGTCGCAGTGTCAGTTACACCAACTATTTACTGGGAAAAAAATAAATATATATAGGTATATATGCTATCAATGTATCAACTATAAGAGAAAAGAATATTCACCTTCACATGACAACCTTATACCGTCACTGTAGGCCCAAATCTCACCGTCGATTCTCGCTTTTGGATCACTTTCGTTCTTGATGTTTAGAGTTGGGTATATTCGTCTTTTCTCAGAACATGTGCTGCTAAGTGTCAGTGCTAGAACTAACAAATATAGTATAATATTTATATACAGTATTTCCCATCACAACAAATTACATCACATCAAATAAACTGTAAAAACATTCAATGCATATGCCAGGGAAAAATTAACGAAACGTCGATTATTTTAAATGGTCTGAGTCAGCCACTCCATTGCGAGTTGATCCTCCGGTTTGTAGATAACTCCAGTTATCCTTAAAACTTGTTACTCTATCAGAATTACCCTTTTCAACAAGTTGATTGTCAGACAACAATTTTGAACGGTGAATGTTTGAGAAGAAAAAGGTCAATCAAACTTTAAAGTTTTGTAGAGCAATCGATAACTTATCATATAAGACTAACACAAAAGAATGTACAGACTGAACAAATCTGTGATACTGATATGATATAATATCATTTAAACTGAATTAACAAAGTAATTTTTTATAAATAGTACAATATGTAATAATGGAAAAATCAAACAAGCAGTTTGACATGCGTGCATGATACTGTTTCGTCACAAAGGTGTCCAAATATAACGAAAAAACATCTTTTACCTCACCAGTAAATCCCAAAACTAGCACCAGTTTGAGAACCTGCATCCTAGTTGACTACCAGCTTCGTCACTACTTACAACTAATAGTTAATGGCGCAACAGCAGGAATGCCTGTTGTTGGGAATTCAGTTAGACCTTACTTGCGCAGAAAACGAATGTGTTACTATGATATGAGTCATGTAATTCTTATAAAGTCTGATATCGTCAGCAACAACAAATAAGTCAATTGAAAAAAAAACAGGTTTGCTATGATAATTTAAAAATATATCATTTGATAGATAAAAATAGGAAAGTGCTGATGACTTATAATGATAAGATTTAAAATTAAGAGGATAGTTCCAAATGACATAAGAGTGGAACTGATAATTTGCACAGACACTTTGGTCACGAACATGTTGTTTGCAAATCTTTGCAGTTGCACGTCTTCAGGTACATATCATATCCATCGCACAAGCACCAATACTACCTTCTTGCACCATATTACTCTTTTATATTTCATCTTACCACTCTCTGATTCTTCTTTTCTTTTTTTCTTTTTATCCATTTAATTTATGCTACCATGCTCTCATTAGCCTACTCACAATGTGTATCTAACACCAATGAACTAAACCTCCAGGAAGAACAACTGCAGTCACATGACCAATTGAGGTGTGTGCAGTTGGTTCAGAGTTTTCCTCTCAAAAACACACTAAATTGGAAACATAACTCCATGATAGCCCAAGTTCTTTTGTAGCAATTAGGGGTGGGTTACACTGAATACACTGACTCACTAGAATATAACCGCAATTCTGTGAATATGCTTAGTGATGAGGCTTGATGGCCATGGTGTTGACACCAAATATTCTCATAACTGATGGTTTATTTCACTAAACTGAGACATGGAACTATAGAGAAGATGCTCATTGACAGTTGAGGTGCCATCCTTTGCAGATATACAATGCTTAAACCTCAAAAATAATGCAGAGAAAAGTCATTAAAATGTTAATTTTTCACTCTATAAATCCTGGAATCTCTATGCAGAACCCATAATTGATCAATCAGGGGCGTATATTCTAAAAAATTTCACTCACTGACTTTTCAGAGATGAGCATAATAATCGAGCGCAGCCCGATCCACACGCTGCAGGCGTGGCGGGGAGGGTGTGGGAGGGGCGCTTAAGCGCCCTCCCACCACGGAAATTTTTGCATATCGGTAGCAAAATAGTGCAAGCAAAGAGGTATTTCAATAGCTCACTGAGCTGTTGGGTACTTTCAGAAAACAACTCAATAGCAGTAGAAGATTACAGTAAAAATGCTCCAGTTATAAAGCACCCATTTGAAAAAAAACTGACCCCGATGGGATTCGAACCCACAACAATCTCATTAACAATGATTATAAAGCGAATGCTCTACACACTGAGCTATTCAGCCACTCACGGAAATCCGTGGGCCGTGAGTGCTAATATACGCCACTGTGATCAATCTAAAAACATGTGGCTATGGGCTATATTGCAAAGAACATATACCTTGCAGGTAAATACATTGAACATACACATTTTGATTGTAAAATGATGAAAAACCCATTAAAATCAGCATATACAAGCAAGATATGCTGAGGAATGTGTCATCTGACTCTAAATCATGGAATGTTGGAGAGGCAGTTGAAGGTATGAGTCCTGTTATCCCTCATAACCATGTTTCATCATAAACAATTACTCCTAGTGATTGCAATTTCATTTTTTACTGATCACTCTCTAATTTCAAGTGACCATTATTTATGCATGCACATCATTTTTCAATTTTTCGGAATTAGCCAATCAGCAGCCAGCTTAACTATGAGTTGTTCTTCCTGGAGGTTTAGTTCATTGCTAACACCCTACACTTATATCAATGAACTAAACCTTAGGTCATTGCTTATATATATTAATCATATTTTTATTCAAGTAATTTTACTATATCTATGTTAATGTATGTGAGTTCAACAAGTTCTTTTTAATTTACTTTAATTATTAACTTTTAGAAAACCTCAATAAATAAATAAATGAATAAATCTAAACTATGTACATATAAACTGTCAGCATGACTAAGCTGTCTTGTCCGGCTAACCCTACCTTAAAACTTCACTCTACCCCAGCTATTATACATCCATTTGTGACAAATGCATGTTTCTTTGCAGAGAAGAAAAGCAAGTGTAAAGCTTACAGTGAAACGTCCGATGAAGATGATGCTGATGCCAATCTTGATAAACATGTGGTGAAGGCTCCTGCAAGACTGAAGAGATTTCTTTCAGGTAGGATTTTTTAGTAGTAAAATTGCAAATATGTTTCAATGTGTTTTAATCAATATAAATCATATTAATCACTGTTTATGCTTGTGCTCATCATCCCAGCAAACATGCAAGATTCCCAATATTGTTACCATATTGGGAGTCAGTTTACTAGAGTCAAAATATTTATTGAATGTTGTAAGAAAGATTATTAAACTTTGCAATCAAGTTGATCACCAATATCTGGTTAAATATTTAGCAAATATTCAGGAAATATTTATCAACAGTAAGGAATGGTTTTTGCATTTCAATACAATCATGAATATTTGTGCAATATTAAGGTAATAGTGGCGCATCGCCTCTGCAAAACCTTCACTTGCAACATTGGGAGAAAATTAACTTGCAGTATTGAACGTATATTGCACAACGATATAACCATATTAATTGCGAAAACTTGTCTCACAATATTGGGACAATATTGTTTCACAATATTGTATGTAAGGCTGGAACGGGTTCACAAAACTAGACTTATTACCACGACTGTCTAAATTAAGTACAACGACTGTCAATCCTATCAGCTGAGTAGTCCGTAGCTGACACTGAAACTTATTCTAGAGAAATTGCATTTTAATACAATCATGAATATTTGTGCAATATTAAGGTAATAGCGGCGCATCGCCTCTGCAAAACCTTCACCCGCGACATTGGGAGAATATCAACTTGCAGTATTGAATGTATATTGCACCACGATATAACCATATTAATTGCGAAAACTTGTCTCACAATATTGGGACAATATTGTTTCACAATATTGTATGTATATTGCATCATGATCTAACCATGATATTCGCGAAAACTTGTCTCACAATATTGGGACAATATTGTTTCACAATATTGTATGTAAGGCTAGAACGGGTTCACAAAACTAGACTTAGTACCACGACTGTCTAAACTAAGTACAACGACTGTCAATCCTATCAGCTGAGTAGTCCGTAGCTGACACTGAAACTTATTCTAGAGAAATTGCATTTTAATACAATCATGAATATTTGTGCAATATTAAGGTAATAGCGGCGCATCGCCTCTGCTAAACCTTCACCTGCAACATTGGGAGAATATTAACTTGCAGTATTGAATGTATATTGCACCACGATATAACCATATTAATTGCGAAAACTTGTCTCACAATATTGGGGCAATATTGTTTCACAATATTGTATGTATATTGCATCATGATCTAACCATGATATTCGCGAAAACTTGTCTCACAATATTGGGACAATATTGTTTCACAATATTGTATGTATATTGCATCATGATCTAACCATGATATTCGCGAAAACTTGTCTCACAATATTGGGACAATATTGTTTCACAATATTGTATGTAAGGCTAGAACGGGTTCACAAAACTAGACTTAGTACCACGACTGTCTAAACTAAGTACAACGACTGTCAATCCTCTCAGCTGAGTAGTCCGTAGCTGACACTGAAACTTATTCTGGAGAAAGTGAAACTGAATTACTTTTACACACAGGCCTTCTGTAGTTGGTGCAAGTCCAGTGGATGAGTGCCCCAGTGGTCGAGTGCCCCAGTGGTCGAGTGCCCCAGTGGTCGAGTGCCCCAGTGATCGAGTGCCCCAGTGGTCGGGTGCCCCAGTGGTCGAGTGCCCCAGTGGTCGAGGCCTCGACCACCACTGGGGCACTCGACCACTGGACTTGCACCAACTACAGAAGGCCTGTGCTTTTACATTCACTATATATAGGCCTACAGGACAGGATAGTTCCATCAGAATTGGTTTTCACTCTCTGTCTCCCACCTACAAATTGGCTACGGGTACGTATGACTGTCTACAGATATTTTTTGTGGAAATCCGCCGATCTAAAATTTGGTAAGGTAATATTACTGAGAATTACTTTCCCTCTCTTATACCGGATGGTTTTTCAATTATTCTGAAATTTCAATATATTTGCGATGGTCGCAGCAGTGTGTGCTTTGCTCTAATATTCTCCATATTTATGAATGAGAATCTTTACGACTTCCCTCTTGTTATATTATACCCACTGAGGTATATATAAATTCCATTTATTCATACATATAAATTCCATTTATTCATACATATAAATTATATATATATTTATATATATATGTATAAAAGATTATACCACTACAATTTTCTTATGCTGAGATAACAAAACCTATATGCCAGTATGTGCACATATCGATGGTAATTTCCTGGCAGTGGTTGAAATAAAGAACCGTCAGTATAGTATGGTCAATATATTTACAAAGAAATAAAAATAACTCATTCACAATAATGTGTGACAATTTTTAGTCACTTATGTAACACACCATGACATATTATAGAAAGCAGTCTGTCTGTTTCGCACATATAGAGTAGATTGCAAGTGTACTGGTAGCTTGAGTTCCTGAGCTGTTCTGAAGGATAGCGGTCAGCGGAGGATAGCATTAACGCCCCTTTAACTAGCAGCTTCAAGATGATGGGGACAAAGTAACTTAAAAATAGCAGCATGCTAGATATTTCAAATAAAGTGAGCTTAGACGTCGGAAAGTGCGCATTAATATGAAAATTAGCAAAAAAATATAAAATGAATTCTCATGAAACAAAAGTTTATCAAATCTTGTAATATTTTGAGGCCTTAATGAGTATTTACATAACACTTATTGTTTTGATGATATTAATTGAATTGCGAAAAAAGAACTTAGATTATTAGTAATAACATGTAACATTACATATAAGGTGATGGTTCCAGCCTTCAGAATTGCACCTGGCAGTCAGTCTTAATAGTACATTACCAACTCTATTTAATCAAGTGACACAACTATGGAGTGAAAGCATTCGGATCAGAGGAGTATACAGCTAGCTAACATTTATTCAACCTCATGGATGCTAGCCAGCAATGAATAGCTAAACAAAGCTCTGGCTAATCTCTACGCCTCTCAGGTATTGACCGACAAGGCTGTACTCAGAATACATTGGAAGTATATTGATTAATCGTATCAATTGACATAAAGTCTAGCTGTCAATGAATATAGGATTGTGTCTCACTTCTCCATCTCTTGTTGAGTAAGGTGACGAGGCTTCTTTGTCTACAGGAGGCACGATGGAGATTGTTGGAGTTACACTACCGCTACTAGAACGGTTATATGGCAAAGACTCTACTGTATTATTTGGAGCAATAAACTCATTCGGAGTTGTCACATCATGAGGAGTTGTTAGCCCTTGTTTCTTGCCACCATCAGGATGAATGAATGAGTCATTTATGGTTACTGTACAATCTGATGGATTAGCAGAGTATTTTTGAGCACCAGCGGAGGATGGTCTACAGAAAACAGAAAGTATGCAAAATAGTAAAAATCACGGCCAATAATAGAGGGGGGAGAAGACCATGCACAGTTGTGATCTAACTTTTCCTAATGTTTAAGACCAAAACATCAACAAGTCACTACAAAATCTGAATACTTTAAATAAAATTAAGATTATTTATTATTGGGGAGCACAGACAGATAAACCACTTCACTATATTCAAGGCAAGAGGCTATTTCCCTCTTTGGACTTATATGTGACTGATAATTTTACGTTGATGACAATCCTGGTCATGTAAATCTGAAAATCATGGAAATCAAGGCTATACAAAGTTACACATCTTGTAGAGTAGTCTTTGAAGTATGTATGACTCACTGTAGAAGTATGGGCAAAGGAGAAGGCGGTAATCCATTGCTTGCAGTTCTACTCCCATTAGGAAGGTCACTCATTTCTAGACTTGTTTCCCCCAGTTGTATGTTATTTTGAAAGGATGCGACACTTGGAGTTCGGGAGGGTGGCTGCTCCAAGTATTCTCGTATTCTATGCCGTGCCTGAAAGCAGAGTATCAGTATTACAAGCATCATGTGACAAAACGTTGACTGCGTAAGGCTGAGGGCTGGTAATAACTGATTGATGTTTCTCACCCCTTTATTTTTATATCGCTGTTTCTCCTTATGGAAGGGAGAACAACTCCCAATTTGAATACACATCGAAGCATTTTTTATTCAATGAACGGTTCAATTTCTGTTATGAAAGAGCTACTGCTGCTTAGTTCTAGATCTTTTTTTTAAATACGTGTCAATGTGTGGCGATAACGATGTTAGTAGATTAGGAAGACACATGGGGTATGGCACATCTTGTATGAGGAGTTTGATAGTTCATTCAAAAAACGTTTCTACGCGAATAAGCCATCTTAGGTGCCTTATCATTTAGAAGCCAATCCAATTAGATAAAATAAATCTGAAATAAACTATGTGCCGAAATGTTGTATGCATCTATAACTCAGTCTCTCACTAGAAAACTTGAGTAGGTATTTAGGAGAGGGTTATGATTACAGGGATTGTTAGTTGTGAGTCAGGATTGTGTTAGAACTTAGTACTCTGCAAGCTTACCACCTCCTAGATTTTTAAAAAACATATATGGTGTACAATAGGTAATGTAAGACATCTTAGTTGAGTTTCTACACAACTTTAGCAGTTTTAAGGGCTAGAATGCGCTGCTCCTTCCAGCTCAGGGTGGAAACAGTATGTCAAAGCCTGCACTGAGCACATAAAGAAGAGCTTGGGAGACTGGTATTCACCGCTAACCCTGTTTACTTGGTTACGGGGAAAAGACATTGCTATTGTAGATAAATTCAACTTTTTGGAAAAGATGGGAAAATAATACAAATACGACTGAGACAAGAAATAAATTTGGGTAAAGCAAGCAATATGGACAACATAGAAAATGTTCACATAGTTAAAATGAGAGCAAAGTACACAGGGCGGATAACGCGGAAAAGAACTAAATGGCCAGCGTACACCGATCATGTGATCTACTATTGCGTGTTTATCTCTGATTGATAGAGCATAAATTAAAACTTGTGGCCCAAGTGTCTACTAGAATAAGGGGTGGGCACATGTTAGGTATTAAGACTAAATTCCCTCTAAGGATCAGAGATACACATCATAATAGTGTTATGTTGATGTCAGTTTGTCACCGGCATAGATAAAGTCTCAAAAGGAGATAAATCCTTACCTCCTCTTCGCTGACTGAATCTGTCTCATTGATGTCTTTAATTAGAGCCCAGGTCTTCCTCAAAGCTTTCCTTCTCTACAAATAGGAAGACATCAATGTATATATATCCTATTCCATCATCTGTATCCTGTACCCTGTATCTATATATTGTCTCTCTTAATCCAGAAATCAAACCATACATCTAACAACAAGCCACCCATTGATCTTTATATAGCATTTATATTATATCGCTTCATTTATTATATATCATTATTTTTATTTTTTTTATTTATTTTCACATTTATGTTTCTAGATTACATTTATTTTTATATTCTATTTTATCATTATATTATATTATACATCATATTATATATTATATTATCCCATTTTATACAGATAATTTTATATGCCAATTAAACTTGACAGAGAACTCAATATGAATTACCTGCACATATCGCTTCCATCTGGCTACAGCCTTTTTAGCTATATTATTTTGTTTCTCTTTCATATTCTCATATTTGCTATATCCAATCTCTATGAGCAGAATAACAAATCCTATTCCGATTCCAATGGCTACCATGATGAATACACCTGCAAAAAAAGAAGAAAATAAATACACAACATGTTTTATGCAAGTAGTTCTCTACATTTGACCCGAAACCACTGAAACTAAATTCTAAAACAAGACAGTTGCAACAATCTGTTTTAGCTATTGGATGATCTGAGCTTTGGAAGATACCAACTTTGTACGCTATTGCTTTTTTTTCTATGATTAAAGAGTATGAATAGATTTTTGTTACCAGAAAGTAAAATCTGGGGCTAGGCACAAGTAAGGTACCCAAACTAACTTGACTGCAACGATCAGATATATACACATGCTTATAGTGTAGGTATACCAGTGTGTCTTGTCTTTGAGAAGGGCTGGCCGATGTAACTCGGATCAACCTGGGTTCAGGTCTCAGGGACCCATTGAACTGAAGCAGTGTGACAATTCACACTGACATCGAGACAATACTATTATGTGTATCTCTGATCGTTGTAGCCAATTTAATATCAGTACCTATCATGTTACCCGCCCCTAATTTATAATTTTGATCACAGGTTGTCGCAACGAATTCCTTGTGATGGCACTCATATTAAATGAATTAATTCACTCTCTTTCGATCAGAGATCTACATGCTATCAGTGATCAGTGTGGTGACAAATTACAAACTGACCGGCCATGTTGGATAATCCGAGTGTAGCTGGAGAAGAGGCTCCCTGCTCACATGTAGTCGAGCTGTTCATAATCCATTTATTATCATACTTCTCCATTCTCCCGACTGTATAAAATAATCAGGCCACATGATGAGTAATGTCCATATATATATGAGCGGATTAAAGCCTGATGGCAGCTTTCAACTTATTGAAGCTCTAGTTTAGGAAAAATCAAGATAAGGTGTAAAAAGTTTGATTAACTTTTAGTTTGTATTTGAACTGGTCAGCCATCCGCAAAAACTTGTAGGCTGGCAAGAAAAGGGGAACTCACTCCACATGCAGAAAAAAAGCTGGAAGATCAATATAGTATTGGGTCAATCTATTAAATCATCGATTCAGTTGAGGGTGCAAGACTTTGGTATAACCATAAAAACCGGTCTTAGGCAACGAGTGACAACTCACACCGATGCACACTCCTCAACGCCAACCCAAGGCATCATCAGCAAAAGGACAAGTTAAAAACATACCCACAGTGCACTTTAAGATGGCAATTTGGAGTTAGTTAAAACATGTCAAGGTCGTTTGATATAACTACTCTCATTGGTGATTTGAAAAATATGCGTCACGGGATACTTGTTAAAATTGTATTTTTCATGACTTAACAAAAATCTGCAAAGTTTCTTATGGTGTAAACACACCGACAGCGGTTGCAACCTCAGCTGATCCTGAATTAGTTTTTATATCACATCAATCACCTGAGGACCCGCTGAGGCTAATGTGTTAGTAATGTGATGTCATGCAAACCGCTCTGCAAACGCTAATCATGCTGCTGAAGATCAGCTGGGGCTGCCGTCAGCATATATGGTGATGTTGTGCAAACCTCTGAGGTTACAACCGCTAAGTGTGTTTAGACCATTCAGTTAACCGAGCATGCTGTCTCAATTACTCAATGTGTGTGAGAATATGATGGTCCCCCCCCCCTTCATCCCTCGCAATTCCAGAAATAGTATGGCAGAAAAACAGCAAAATGTTTATGAAAGCCATGGAGTGGTTAGTTCTGAATTTTGAGCCACATGTGAATATATGTAATGAAGATTTGACCCCCTAGGCTTCTTTCACATTCTGATGCCATTTCTTGCTTCAAACTTTGCCCAAACACTTAAAATTTACCAATATGGTGAGGAGGCAACTTTAAAATCAAAAGTTTTGAGCTGGGGCGCTCTCAGTAGCATTTAATTATCAACCAATGATAAAGTTACTGTACCATTTGAATTATTCAGTAGTAATTCTATAAATGTATTTAATTCAACAATCAAATATGCTGTAAGAATAAGAATACATGCAGGGCATTTCATGTTGACAGTGAAAGAGAGAAAATCACTGTGCAGCTAAGATGTAGTGTTACTTGCCTAACTGTTTTCTAGGGTATATTGATTCTAAAACAATACGTCATTTTGGTTTTCCTTTTTGGCAAACTAAGATTTAAGCTCGGCTTTTAGGCAAGCTCAGGAAACCAAAGGTCATATTTCAAAACCAACAGGTATGGTGAATGGGATGGGTGTAATATGACATTCTAACCCATAAACCTAAACTTTATGATTTTTTTAAACAGTACCTGAAGAATTGAAAATCGCATCTACAGAATCAACAATGTGTAAAAAATGTTATGCAATGAATAAGGATTTAACAAGCTTGTTCAAGCAATACATTGATCGCAATGACGAGTGCTGCGTGTCAACAACAGTCCAACAATGCACCTTTTGGCCCGGAATTCTTCAAAAGATAATGAGTCAAACTATGCCTGTATATTAATTATATTCTTGATATCATTTGAAGGGAATTGCATCATGGGATATTGTCACACGGCTCAATAAAACAAGTCCTGTTAGAGTTATTGTTAGCATTACAGGACTGTTATGTTTATGTTGAGGGCATCAGGTGTTTTATAGGATTTATTATCAAATCATGCCCCGAGCAATCCAGCGGTAGCAAGAACTCCGCCAGGTCAAGTTTGAGAGAGCAACTCTGACTTCCACTCGTACTGTTAATTAATGTTGCAATGTGTATTTCTTCTCAGTCAAAGCTTTGACAGGTAGTTATTAAGGCTAAAGGAGCAAACTGACAAAATTCTTGGTCGAAAATTCAGTTTGTTTTAAATACTTTAAATGCATAACTTTCATTCTCAAAGAATGTTTGACAATATTAGCCCTTAAAAGAAGAACATAATACCTTCTACTAAATTGACAGAATAAATATCATCATGTTATCATGTTTACAGCTAGAGAAATATTTTATGATTACAGGGTCATAATGGAAGGAGTTTTAATTCTCTCTCAAAGTGTAACATTAACAACTGTCCCTATGATTTTACACAGATGTATAACACCTCAATACCCACCTTCGTGGTATGAGAGGATCTGCAGAGAGAACTCATCAGTCCAGTGGCTGTTCTTTTTAAAAGCTATTCCATAACTAGACCTGCCGAATAATTCACCAGCTGTCACAAGGTTACATTTCTTAGTGGCTTCGTATATAAGACGGGGGCTGTCCCAGATAAAAGCCTGTAAACTCCTGGAATCGAAGAGACACAGGCTTGGTAACAAACCACAATGCAATATTATAGAGAGGATAGGTAGGACATAAAAAACTTTCAAAACATTTATTGTTAATACCGCCACTTATTTAAAAGTATGAGGAACCAAATCACTGTTGTAGATCAATATATAAGCATCTAATGTTAGGGTCATATGACACAAAAAGCATCCTCAGCCCAAAGCATTTCTGTACTTGATTGTCCAGTGACATGCAGATGGGTTGTATCTATGAAGTCATAGATATAGCGATTTTGTTGTGTATTTATCTTAGAGACAGGGTATAAGTTTGAATGGCGATCAAAGTTGCTTGGTCTCAGCAAAAGAAATTGATATCATTGAGATAATGTTTACTCAACAAGGGCTCTCCACCCAATATTTTCCTTGTATTTGGTTAAAACTTTAATTGCGTTCATGATTGACTGGAATCATCAGAACAGATTGAAAGCCAATGTTGGGTCAATGGAAAGATTATTGTATATCTTGTGAATATACAAGCCAGTCTGTTGTTGAAAACAACAAGCTATCAACGCAGTTTCTCTTGTACTGATATCCCGCATTCACATTTGCAACACAAATCTGTCAAAAAATGCCAATTGGACAGTAGCCTAATTTCTATTCTCATGCACATAACCTAATAGTGCTGTTGTAACAACCTACCCGTTCTCTACAGCAAATATAGCCTCCTCTACTGTATTTAGATTCTGATTTTCCATAGTTCTATACATTGTAGTAAACTCGACCTGTCTCTTAAAGTATTCCTCTATAGCGCTGTTCTTCACTGTGGCAAACTTAAATGTGTCTGTGGGATTTCTCAACTAAAACAGAAACCAAGTCACAATTACCCTAGAGGAGTAATGCATTCGCATTAGGATAAGGTCCCTATCTCTTGCAGGCTGGAAATAGTGGAATTGGTGGTGTGCTAACATTTCATTCAACCTCATTATTTTATATAATACTCCAAACACTGATGCTAGCTAATAATAAGTCACTGATGCTAGCTAATAATAAGTCACCCACATAACTATCTAGAATTGTTTAACATTTTGGAGCCTGACATTTAGCTATCATTTGAAAAAATTCGGCTACTGAAATGAAATAGACTGCCAATAAAACTGTTAAAAAAAACATGAATGAGACAGATCACCAATGTTGTCTTAAACGGAGGTCAAGCCGAATATATTATACATCTAAAACATATGCACAAATAATACACGGTTAGGTGACATATATATCTGTATAAAAATAATTACTGTGACCTTAACTCACCCTTGGATCGTCGATGCCGGAGATTGAGGCCTCAGGTTTATCCAGCACAAGAAAAGCAGCTAAGTTAGCTGTGTACGAAGCTACGATGATCATAGCAAACCCTGCCCACACCATTCCCAAAACTCGAGCGCTGAAACTCTTCGGCGTTCCTAAAAAACAATACATGATCCTATGCGATTGATTTTACTGCACTAGCCTGTCTTGACAAGCTAGACTATTTAGGGAGAGGGAACCAAGAAAACAAATACAACAGAGCTTGTCAAAAAAGACAGATATCTCATGCGTAAATTTGCTTAATATTTTTTATCATATTCAATGTTGTCAAATTTTAATCTTCCATGAAACATTTATTTGCCGAGATTTATTTCCGTGGATATTTGGTAAGCCTGTAAAATTCATTTTGATGTGTTTTTTGTTTTTTTTTCCGGTTTCTGTTTGTGTTTATTTGTAATAAAAGGTTCTTCTAAAAAAAAAATGATGACAGCGGAGCAATCAGGTAGTCAGAGACTAGAATGGCGACCGCCCGATTAACAGTATGACCAAGAACTATGTGGCCGAAGACAGCCAAAGGAACCCCGCCCGCCGCGCCTGCTGACTATGCACCACACCCCCACAGGGCCCTGGTCAGCCGACCACGCAGACCAAGGGGCTCACAAACCCGTTCACCAGGAAGGTACCTGTTGAGCAGGTTTACACCTGTCGTCAACAGGGACCTTGCCCCCCTGCAGTTGTTGGCTCTTTGAGGGACAACTCCAAGTTTACTTCTTGTGAAACTAACATTTGGTGAGCTCACACAGATCTCACAATTTGCAATTGTTTTTGAATATAATATTAAAAAGCGATATTTAAATAGCATTGTGTGTATATGTATACTGTACAGTAGTTAAATCCTGTAACTTTGTTTCACATCGTACTCCTACTTACCTTCTCCAATACCACTGTTGAGTAGTACTCCCCACGCAAACCAGATCGCTGTGGATAGACTGAGAGCATCTTCAGAGTCTGTTTCTCGGGCTAACTGTAGTTGCCCAAACGGACTGAACCTGCAAGGAAAAATTAAAATACATCCGAAGGTAAGACCATTATAGCAAAGTTCACCTGCTGTTGATGGCATGTGAGATATTAGGGAACAATTTTATTGCGCAATATATCTCACACCAAGTCAGGGACATTTTAATGACTTCTGTATATCTCGCATCACTCATGGCTATTATTCAGAACGATTTAAGGCCCTTATTGTTCTTGAGAGCACAAAACACTGCTAGCTCAACACAGATGTGATGAACCTGCATAACTCAAATATTTTGGTACAAACCCGTCACATGCAGCAGTGGTTTCAAACGGGAAGAAACCGTGGATTAAATTGTTGTTAGAACATAAAATCAAAGACCTGTTCTTTTCTGATGTGAGATATAAAATGTCTTCTCATACTCTAGAACTTGGGTTAGCTAGTTGGGGTGATCTTATTTTAGTTAGAACTAATTTTCACTAGCAAGGTGGGAGTTTGTGTAATGCTATGAAGGTCAGTAATGGTAGGACGTATAGTTCACTAATTGGCAAAATTTTCCTCAAGTGAAGCTTCGCTCCTCCAGGGTATAAACCATAATAATGCTAATATTCTAATAAAAATTAATTAACAGATAATAATAATAATAATATTGATGAAATGATCATATTTACCTGTCGAGTAGATATAGTACCAAGGCTATGACGTGTACAGATACAACAACTAGAAACCATAACGTCTTCTGAAAAGGCTGCAGAAACGATCCCAGACTAGACTTCTTTGGGTTCTATAAATTATAGGAAGATAAAGTCTATTACATTCCCATGCAGAGAACCTTGGTACTGTGTTAACCTTGCAGTGTGTAAAAATAACACAGAACCCTTTATTTTGATTTTGTGTTCATATTATTTTGCAGAGTTGTCCTCTCACAAAACCAGATGGGGAATATTTATTTGATTATTGAGGTTTTCTGACAGTTTACAGCTCACAGCAATTGTTGACCTCTATTATGAGAAGTCATAAGAAAATACACCATTATCGATGTCTGTTAGATTTGGGAGAATTCATGGACTTTGAAATATATTTGGAATCATTCCATCATTTTTACATAAGTCAATGTGGTAAGCATGCCTGCAAAACGTAAGGAGAAACACCAGCAATATCACTGACATTAATTTCTGACTTTTCTATTTAATCCAGATCAATAATATAACATTTTGTCTTGTTTTTGAGAAGGACTTTGCTGAGGTTACTCAAATCAGCCTGGGTTCAGGTCTAAGGGACCCAGAGAACTCAATCTATAACACTTATTAAAGGGAAAATCATGGCATTCAGTGATATTTTACCTTTTTTACTAATATGGTAATCCCAAGGAATTTAAATGGTTTGGTAAACTCCACATATTTGGCTCGCTCAGGGTTGATGACAAATGGTGCCACAATCATGTCAGCTTTCCCTGCTAGCAGCTCCCCCATCATCCCATTCCACTGCGTCTTTCCAGATATGTTGGACTAACAAATAAAATTGAATCGTGAATAAAGTTAGTGACGTATCCGTTTCTCAACTGATATAATGAAGGGCAACAATTTGTATATATTTGACATGTGTTGGCGGCCCTATATATAATTTTCAACATCACTCATGATAGAGCATATTATATGTGCTTGGTGTGAAGTGTAATTTGCAACTTTATTGGTCAGATTTATTGAACAGATTTTCTGGAATGATTTTTCGGGATGCATTTGTTGAATCCAAAATAATTAGTTGAGAAAATCTGTGCTACGTGACAAGTTTTGTCCAGAAAATCTGCTTTGTCTAAAACCTGTCCATTTGATTTAGCTTTATTATTTAATTGCTTGATTTCTTACCGAGACTTGGGTACCGTAGTCATTATCTTCTACAAGGTGGAGGGAGAAAGTCACAGACATGTTGATTCGCAGCATATCCAGCATGTCTATGAGATACCCATAACAGCAGTACTCAGCTGTACCTGTAAAAATAGGCAGGAGTAAAACATTTTGTGAAAAAATGGATATTTGGGATTGAAACGGATGTACATCTTGGAGCTATCCTCTCCTGATTTGTGTGAAGTATTTAGGGTTGATTTTAGTGAAGTGTTGTATGCATTGATATGAATGCATGGATTAGTAGGAAAATACACAGTATGGCTATTGGTTGAGAAATTTCATCAGTCTATAGATTCGTTTCAGTTAATGGTTCTAGCCAAAATTTTGGCAGCTTTAATGTTTTGTAATGAATGACGTCCCAGTAACCACCTTTAAAAACTCAGGCAAGCTACTTGACAAATGCTTTCAAGGGGTCAGCTGTAGCATTTCTGAACTTTCGGACTAATCAAAGATGAGAAATTATTTCCAGCAATCATACATAAATTGTCATGCTCCCCAAATCCATGAATATATATCAGTGGTTGTATTGTATCCCGCCTACCATTAGGGAGGTGTTTAGGACATCTCATTCTGGCGATAGAACTAGGGTCATCTCGCTGTGAGGCGTTACATCCTGCTATGGGATCGTAGGGCTCTGTATAGATAAATGGAGTCTCTTCTATAGTGACAACCCGTAAATGCTTGGACACGTTCACTCCTACTGGCTTGTCAAACTGATTTCCAGGCCATATTATCTGGTCTTCATAAACATTCATGATATCATCTTCCTGCAAGAGGAAATGTATTCCAGCTACAGAACCATTCTGGATTACAGATCAAAGATAAAATCTTATTTTATCTGTTTACCAATTCCACAAACAGTTAAATATTAATGGTCAAACTTTTTGTCTAGGTGCGGTGTCAAAAGGCAGAGGAATACATTTGTGAGGATTGCAACATTAACCATTATCAATTTGGATCCACATTGCCTTTTTACGGAGCTGTTTTTCTATAAATGGTCAGCAGCAAACAAAAGCAAATCTAGCATAGATCAAGTACCTTAGATATTGTGACATTGTATTGTGTGCTGAAATTGCCAACTGTTAACTTGGTGTTATTCTGTCTTTGGTTTATCAGTATATAATTGATAGACATGCGGTCACCACTGTCACTGAATTTGACAATCCCCGTCTCGCCGTCACGAAAACTAACATCTGTGTAGAGCCTGCATAATAATTCAGATAGTTAGGAAGACAGACAGACAGACAGCAAGAAAAGCCAATATGGATGATTTGTAAGATAGGCTGCATTACACATCCGATTGTGTCACTTTTGTGTATAATTTGGAATTAAGTGCTGGAATCAAGTACAGTGATTTGATTGTCATACTTTCACCAATAATTTGATATCATACATCCTTTTCTAATAGTACTTTAATAAGTGGTATTAACAATAAATACACAACATCTCCTGCACACAAAACAGACTTAGACTCAGAATCAAAATCGGAGTGAGAATTGAAATCAGAATCCTAAAATGAGAGGATGGCACAAATTAAGACCAATCTATAAGCGGATATAAATCTTCGATTTTTTTATATGCTTACAATTACAATCTAATAATAAGCTATGTGAGCATTTTGCTTATTTCTAGGTTTACACAATATACAATATATAAATACATAATAAAGTCACTCACTCATAAAGGTCTATACCGGGCTGCCACCACTTCAGGGACGGCCTGTCCCATATTTTAATATTTTCTTTCTGTACTTCCAGGGAGCATGAATTTGGTACTGTGCCTAGGCCAGTATTTGAGGATAGATAACTCCTAATGCCTGTATCGACAACACGTAATGCATCCTCCATATGTGATGTAGGCGATAAGACATCAGGGGACGTCTCCCAACTTAGTACACCTAGAAGAGAACTATCAGAGTTAATCATGTTGTGGTGTTTGAAATTTGGGATAGTCATTTAACTATGGTACCTCCATTCAATTCCAGTGGAAGTTCTCACACTGGCTTCAGAATTAGCGGTGTATCTCTGATAGATGGTATGTTCAACTGAAGCACCTAAGGCATCCTGGCCCTTAATAAAAACGCCAACTTGTAAGATACTTGCCATATGCTCCTATTAATCAATTCAAAAAAGTTTTACAGATTCATCTCAAAAGGGCATGTTTACAATATTAGTTTAGAGTGTTTCAACTTCAATCTTGAAATCAGTCGAAGAGAATGCAGACAAGTTAAAGTTCAAACTGATTACCTTGTGGTATGTTAGGAACACTGGCAGCCTGTTCACTGACTAACCAAACCCAGCTTGGTCCTAAAATGCCAAGCGGTGCCGCTGCGTCATATACATAACTCGCTATTTCGGATCTGCAAAAAAAAAGACACAAATTTGTCAGCTTTTTGTATGCGGATGTAGCTTCTGCAAGGAGAATAGTTTCAAAAGAATTCTAAAATAAAGTTCCAGTGCACATTGTTGCTGAATTTCCTTAATTTGAGTAGGGATAGACCCGGACAACATTTAGCCTAAATGATATGTCGCCCTGACTTTGATTTGCCTCAGTTGTACAAGGTTGCCCATTGCAGCTACTCACCCAACAGCTAATAATATGACTCTTGCATCTTCTGAGAGTATAGGCTGAAGGTCTGCTGTGAAATTTGTCTCGTAAGGTTGAAGCATAACAAGCTTCGATATCTGTAAAAAAAAATCAAAACAATGACACTTCAACTTGTTCCTAATGAGCTCTAATGAAGAAAACAGGGACAGGTTTAGCCTGTCAAGTTCGGCTGTCCGGATTCATACCTGATAAGTAAAAAGCAGATGTTTCAATCAAAAGAACACTTCCATGTAAATAATTCCTGTAAAAATATTGCCCTGGAAAGGAGTTTCTTGGTCCGAGATCTGAGGGAATATAATATCTTACCACAGAGTATGGGGAGTTGTCCACCTAATTAAAAGGGCAATCAAGTCACAAGAACACATAATCATTTAGCCAACATATTGGGTAATAATCATTGCGCCTGATGAGATAAGTACAATATCGCTGTCATTATTTAGAACAGAAATTGGTAGATTCTAGGGGTGGAAGGTCCGAAAGACTACTGCTAAGGATATTAAACTGATATGTAATAGTAACTATTAGCTGCTGTATAACATTAAGGTTATTGAGACATTAAATTTAGTTTTTACCTCCACATATCTCCTTGAGGACTTAATAAAAAGACAGCATCTGGATGAAATGGTGAGTTAACGCAACACTGCCTAATCTAATATTCCATTGAGCCTTAGACGATGTTAGGGATATTAGACAGTACATGCGATGACATGGTCAACCGAACCTGCAGTGGTAACCTACCAGTAAGAGTAAGTGAGACCCTGCTTTGTTAGTACTCAGGTGATGCTAATTAGGAATACAAAGCAAATGCTTGCCACAGGAAGTGAGCATGTAATGCAATGAGAAGATGACTCCAATTTGAGCCAAATTCAAGTCAGGGAGTTTGGGCAATATGTCCCAAATATCCTGTTTGAACGTTTACATCATGCAATGATAACGCGTTTAAAATTCTTGAAATCTTGATAAGGCTAGAGAGATAAAGAGGGTGCTGAAATTTCACAGTTCTCTCAAGTCAATAACTTGTCAAGCAGTCTTGTAGGAACTCACTTCAAAACTCTTTTCCCCGTAGGCTGTCTCCGTTCGAAGTATCAAGTTCCGGAAAACATTCAGAGTTGTGATTCCCTCCACATCATTACTATACAAGAAGATCACTTTGTTGTATTTGAATTCTTTACGCAGAGTATTAAACCACAGTTCAGCTTCAAAGGACCTGGCTGGTAGCGTCCTCAGAAAGTACGGGTGCGCATACTGTAACCGAAATAGAAATGAATGATTGGAAAGAAATCATAAAAATTTTGCACTGCTGAAGACTTGCGATAAAAAATGAAGCAGCTATTGCCAGCAGCTCCATTATTTTTAGCCCAAGTTGTGCAGTGATTGCTGCAAAGTGCTTAGTGGGGCTCAACATTCATGCCTCAACTGAAAATTTACTAAGCTGCTGGTGTAAAGGCAAAAAATACTGTCTCAAACTTGATTGACAACCATCACCTTGAAAATTAAGAGACCATAACTTCCTCAATATTAGGATTCCAAAGCTGCAATTTGCTCACATGATTGAATAGCATTGGATAATAAGACGTGATACAAAATAGCAGCTTCAAAGTAAGTCTTTAAATGGGAAAGGGATGTGCAAACTTTATCAGGTATCTGATCCTGTAAAAGACTGAAAATGTTATTTTAAAACTGGTAATTATAATTAGTTGGGTTAATATGATTTCTCAGTTCATTGTTACTATCAATTACCAATAGTCATGGGTTTAGTTTAAATATTAGTTTTACATCTGACCCAGTAACAGCTTTTTTGTCCGATGCTGTTTTATTTGACACTGCTTACTATATATAGCAGTGATATTCCGGCTATATCGCTGACGTATTCAAACAATGTAAAAGATACCACCGAAACAATTTATTGATTTTCGGACAGTATCATCGACTTAAATACACAACACACAAGTTCAGATCGTGCGTTATGCGACATGACACCATAGAAGGACAAGCTGATCAATGGCTAAACACTTCGTGCCCTTCATTGTGTGGTGTTTTCATCTATTTAATATTTAACTCAGTCAATATTAAATTAATTCTGTTATAGAAGCCTCTCCATTGCACTTCTGTTTGTGCTCTCCTGATTTACAAGTCTGTCATTTAATATTTCTGACACCACTTCGGATCTCGTCAACAAGGCTATTGAGAAATTTAATTCCATAA
The DNA here is from genome assembly GCA_914767715.1 of Membranipora membranacea. NCBI lineage: Eukaryota > Metazoa > Bryozoa > Gymnolaemata > Cheilostomatida > Membraniporidae > Membranipora > Membranipora membranacea. The sequence goes on from OU612073.1 coordinate 3,349,669, forward strand.
CGTCAAGAATAAAAACTTCAAAGACATATTTGTCGGTTATCGGATACTGTCCGCTGTAGCACATTGACCGACACAGTTGGTTGGTATCATCTGTTGCAGTTGAGTTGATTTCACAGAAAATATGACCGCACATAGTAAAGAGTTATGACAGAGATATTAAACTTTCCTGAGGGAATACCAAAGTTCTATCAGGATTTTTATGTGGTAAGTCTTGTGTTATTCAATTTTCATAAATTACTGTAGATGAGATTTACTTAGTTGATGAAGACTTTTGGACCTGCACTTGGTAAAATTTACCATTCCTTTTTTTCTTCTCTCTTTTTTTGGGGGTTTTATGAGGTTAGCGTGAACCATATTTTCCCTCTTCCATCCAATAAAATTCTGAATGTAGATTGAAAAAGTTGGGTCAGGTGACAAAATAATGGTCTCCATAGATTTTTTGTATGAAGAGATAGTTTTTGATCACACAAACAAAAAGTCACTATTGAATTTAGTCTAACATAGACTATATCAAAAACATTAATAAGTAGCTTAGGGACTGCGGTTATGTTTGATCTTCTGAATTCATGATTTCCAGACTTATTGGCGAGGAGGGATAGACGGTATTGATGAGTTTAGTATAATACTGCTCAGCTTATCTGCGATTATCCTGACAGCTACGATAGTAACTCTGTTATACGCCAGGTAAGTCCAGTAATATCTCACACATGATCACGTGATAACTCATGTAACCGCCAGTTTATATGATTGAAGTTGTTGGCCTGTCTGCCTGTGTAGACAGTAGATTTGCAAAACATCAAACAATTAGTTGCTAAATTAGTCTCAAACTGTCAAGTTATTCTATTGCACCATCTATTTAAGGTGATTTTAAATCGGTAAATTTTTTTTGATGTTGTGATGGGGAAACAAATTTTAATAAAAATGATTTTGTTAAAAAATTTGAGGCTAGTGTGTGTTGGACACCCAAATACACAAACAAATAAGAAGTTGAAAGTGAGAAGAATTTTTTAAATATTCATATATTTCAATTTCAAATGAAGTACTCCTTTTTTAGATGCATAAATTTAAGCTCCATAACTTGTGTCATCCCAACATTCCGAAAGACATGTGCCCGAATATTTCAGGCAGTTTTGTAGGTCAATTTGAAATTATAGTAGGGATTATATGTGGGACATCTCTTGCTTGACTCAAACTGTTGATATAAGCGTAATTATAATGAACAAAATATTGGTTTAATATCTGAAGACCCCTATCTTCTTACAAGAAAATGCGTACAGATAAGGTCTTGATTGTTATACACATTACTGCCCACCCGCGCACAATCAATGATGATTTGTATCATATTTTAATTGTTATTTGTTCCACAATGACATAATCACGTTGCTTTGCGTAATTGAGCCATCAATCATGAACTGAATTTGAAGATATGTGACGGTATTTAGAATATCATTTAGATGGACTTGCATCATTTTGCAAGTTTCAAATCCCTTAAATTCTGTATCAGTCATATTCCCAGGTATTTTACCAATTTTTTCATATTTTACATATACTATTTTTATATATATTACATTGTATAATATATTATATCTTTCAATTTGTATTCCAGGTCACAGGTAGATGTGGAGGAAGATAAAGATCTCCCATTACAAAGAATAGGAGTTTATCTTAATGTCTGCTTGGCGCATTTAATATTATGTCTTTGTGTGCTCTGTTCAGGGGGAACAACTGAGGTAAACTATATTTTTGATATATAATTGATTTTGAATGAAAATTTGAGGCAAATATTTTCACTATACATTAGAAAAAACAAACGGCAAGTCCGTGCAAATATTTACACCCAGGATTATCGAGAATAAATTTAACTGGTTATGCAATCTCAATACGGAAGCGGTGATGTCAAAGGCTATGGTAACCAAACAAGGTCACTTTAAGCTATGAACATATATATATTATATATCATAATTTAATATATATCGTCAAGGAGTAAATATTAGCTAGAATTTAGTTGAGCCAGTTTGAGAGTTACTTAATTTTAGCTAGCACCAATTTTCACTAGTTTAGTTGGCATTGGGTTACAAAATAGCGCACTAAAGCTGACATGTATATTTCAGTCGTTAGGTGGTCCTGATATCTAAACCCATAGACAAAACATGTCTATGTCTAAACCTGTGAATTCAGCAATTCTTGGTCAGATTGCTAAACCCTTAATCTCAAATTTTCTTACTTATTTCTTCTCACATGCTAGGAGTTTCATGAGACTTTTAGCTATAACACTAAAAGGGAAAAATGCTCAATTTTAATTTTGGTTGTTGTATTTTGTAGACGAGCTGTCTTGTATCCGTACTATCTATAACATTATCAGCAGTAGCCTGTGTGACTTGGCTAATGATAGATTCTCTCTCACTGCTGCTCAGCCTATTCAAAAGGAGGCAGTACTCTACTATAAAATACTGTCTGCTCGGATGGGGTGAGTGCGCTTTCTTTGTTTACTTCCAATTCAACAAAACTCACCAGACAACATCTAGCCTTGTCACGTCGCAACATTATTTGTAGCCGTGTGACAAGGCTAGACGACATCTGTAACCAAATTTGTATAGGTTTATTCTGGAACAGAACAGAAACCTTTGCAGCTTTCCCTCAAAACATGCTGAAAAAGGTGGCTGTCGCTGAAATAGTGGAAACACTAGTAACTGGATTCTCATATTTAAGGCACACCAGAACAGTGACAAAATAGATGATCTTTGACACCACTTTGATGTCAAACCATAGAGTTAATATACGGGATACTCTTTCATGATGATTTTTTGCTATTGCTTTTACAGGGTTCCCTCTATTGGTGGTGGCAGTATATATAGCTTGCCAGTTTGCGATGCCGAACACCATTCTCAGTATGGATAAGTGAGTATATTGTTGCTTTTACCTGTACATGCCATGAATACATGTACATGTTGTAAAAACCTTTCATCAAGGGCATATTTGATGTGCGCTGTGCTATTGGGATCCGGGGGAGACAATTCATTAAATTTTAGCAGGTTCTATTTGGTGTTGATCCGAATTGGTTATGCCAGAACCATATTACCATCATTTAAAACCATCTATAATTACTTAAAATGTAAAAAAATGGAAAATTACTCTAAAATATCGACAGAAGTATGTTCACTCTCCCTAAGTATTTAATCATGGATTTGTGTATTTTGGTTATTATATTGGCAGATGCTGGTTTCAGGATCAGTTAGCGGTACCGATGTCCAGCGCCCCAATCACTCTAGTCTTCTTGGTGAGTGTGTGACTGACTACAAGACTTTCTGTTTATATACACACATATCAATCTTATCATACAAAATATAAAGCAAAGTCTGCTTGAATCTTGCAGAGGACAAATGAATAATCTTTCGTTGTAACAGTCACTGCTGTCGGACCGAACAATGGCCTTACAGTAACTAGACTGAGGCTGTAAAAAAATCTAGTTTCACAACAGATTGATTTGAAATCCCAATTGTCCAAAAGCAGCCGCTGAACATTTTATCACCTGTCTACCATGCAGGGATACAAATCTAGAACTCTGCACAATTGATAACTTTCTCTGAATTTAAACTTTTCTTGAATTATTTAGATGTCACACATCATAATATTTGTCCACTTATTTTTAGGTGCACTTAGCCTCAGCGATATTAGTTAACATAAACAATGATGACAAACAGCGGAGTAAGGATAAACTCCCTCCGGAATTTAGACTAGCAGTGAGGTAAGGAATTTATGTCTATGCTCTAATGAGTTTCCAAGACTCGATTATGCAATCAGAAATTTGTTCAAATAGACACACATGCAACCCACTTAAGCTCAATTGAAGGAGAGAGAAGGTAGGGAGTAAAGTTTTGCCCTCCGCCATGCTTTCAGAGGAGAATTTTCCAAGGTCGTACTTCATTTAGTTTGATAATAATAAAAGCTTTGCATACCGATATGCTGACCCCCTCCTACCCAGCACATTGTAATAGGCTTTGATGCAATTGGGAACTATTGTGTATGTTAAATGTAATCTGATGACCGATGGAAATACAATGCAAGGCTGAAAATGTGACTTTGAGTAAACTCAAATATCTTAGCAGGGTTGAAGCTTTGAAAGAATTATTGGAACACAAGGCATCGAAATCAAGTGTTTGTTCCGATCACAAAAAGGATATTAATAATTGAGTAGATACAAAACAAAAGAAATCGAAGGTTTCTTGAACGGTGCTGTCATTGGGTTATTGGATGTCTAATTAAATACGTCTGCGGCCAAGTTCTTCCAATCAATTAATCACATCCTCATGACTTCAAACCAAAGCTTTAATTGTATTGGAAAGACAAAGATCATAACCTTTCCAGAGAGGGCATAAGAAGCTGTTGTCCCATAATTTGTCCTTGAAGAACCGTCCAATAATCGGAACGCTGTTCATATTGTTGATCATGATATTGTTTATTGAATTTGTTAAACATAAAGGCGTACGATGGTACTACAAGGTTCAACCTTTAATTCATGCACGAACTCCCTCACATTTCTCACGTAAACAATGACCTTGAAGACTCAAATTCGCTTGTCATGTCTGATACTGTTGGCTAAATGAGTAAGTGAATGATGAGGATTTGTCTTTTTGGCGGATGTTACTTTAGCCTATAACGGCGAAGATAATCATATATCTCACAAACTAACTTGAGCATTGTAGACAGAATCTGATATAATACAATACTAATACTCTTTCTCAATTTTCACAGATGCAGCAACCTGAACTTTTTATTTCTGACGATACCGGTTTACAGCGGAGTTATAAACCTGTCCTTACTTTGGTTAACTGATAATGTACTCATAGAATATGTCCTAGTATCTTCCTTTTCATTACAAGTAAGTGAATACAGGAAAATACCTGTGAACTCTCCTTTTGTCATCCTTTTGATCTTGACAAAAAGTCCCCACAGATTACCGAGGAACAATTACAAAAGTGATAAGAATATGAAGCACAGCCTCATATTATTCTAGGATTGCGGAAGCTTCTTTTATAACATAAGATTCACCACTTGCTGGGTGCGTATGAACCCAACCAAGCTAGGTTTATACTCATTACAAAAAACAAAATCAGTGAGTGAGGTGTGAACTGGGTTGTAATTTACATATGCACCTTTCGCCCTATCTTTATTTCGAATCAATCAATTGATATCACACATACTGCATACAAGAAAAGCTCAGTAGTAAAATCACTATTTTTCTCTTGTAAGAGTTATCCTCTTTTACAGAATTAAGGCACGACTCCAGTAATAATATCATTATTATATCATTAATTTTAGAGCCTCCTGATATTCCTGAGATACATAATCTTTGACCCGATAGTAAGTTATTTAAATTTAAAAGTATATTTGAGCAAACACTAGCAGATTCCTGCAAACTTATAAATAAAGGACACTACATGACATTTGCGGCGATGAGATATAAAGCTGAGAAGATTTATGATCTATGCAATTTTAAGCTATATTATCAAGTCTCCTCCCACCTTTTTTATTACTAGTCCATACTCTATCAATAATTTGCAGTTTTGCTTTTCAAGGTCAAAAACTCGATAGTTGACAAGGCAAGACAACTGTACGAGGGAAAACAAGAGCGACCTATTCGAGGAACAAGGATTATGTATATTCCATAATATTTCAGCTTCTCCCTCCCTGAGCCAAGTAAGAACGCATGGCATGCTATAAACCTCATCTCAAGGTGTACGAGCACTCTAAATCCATAAAGTGTTACACTTTTATAACTGTGTGCTAAAGTGACAGGGTCATGCCCACCTTTCGTCGTCCGGACCAGATCTGTGTGCATTTTTGTTTTGATAGGGAGTTCGTTTTTGGCTTGGGGTTGAAACGCTACAGATTCATACTAACTTCAGATCATAGTTTTTTAAAAAGTTTTTTTCCTTCTATTTTTTTGTGATACAATGATGATGGCTCAAGTTTTTCGACGCATAATGTAACCTGAATGTTTTATACATGTATTTGTACCAATAAAGGAAAATTTATAGCATTTACCCAGTGTTGAGCAGTAACAATTTTTATAAAATTAGTGGGATTTTGTCTCTAGAGAACTAACTTTTAAGACTGTTGTTTCTCAATGACATATAGATTATAGATAATTAGATCTAGTCAACCCAACTGATATTTGATATTGCTTGACAAAATTCACAGTCCGGATTTTTAGGTGTTACTTAGGACCTGCCCCCTAAATTAATGCGAAGTTGATTAGAGCGCCTGCTCTCTAACATGCAAGTGTTAGAGGTCTAGGTGCTAATCCTTCTGCGGTCTACTGACAACTGGACTCTTTGTCGGCTGTGCTCTTATGACACCTTTATTTCTCAGGTTTAAAACCTTTGGACAGACTTTGTGAATTTAACCAAAACGTATGCCATGCATCGCTATAGAATAGTTCGCAGTTCTTCCCTCCTTGGATAGATAAACTCTAAGCATATTTTGAAATAAAACTCAACAGTGCAGTATGATAACCTCTGTATAAAATTGGGAATAAGGCCCAAAACAGTAGATTGGAGTTGTTGGCTCCTGATTCCAATTATAACCTCTGTAATACTACTGTGGCATAAATAGCCTAATGTTTAAATTGAAGGGGCAGGTAAACATCATTCACAGAATTCAACCTGATATTACGAGGACAAACAAGTCAATATTATGTATGTTTTCATTGTAATGATGTCACCGTGAATGGCATTGTGGGATGATTGGACACCCAATAATGTATCCTCACTCCAGTTCACTAAGTTCAGAAAATTTGCATTGTGGAATCAGAGGATGCCAAATAATGTGCTCTTACTGGGAATTCTAGAAAATTGCATTGTGGGATCAGAAGATGCCCAATAATGTGTCCTATGCTGAAATATTGCACCCATATTTCAGTAGAACAAGTTTAATCCAATTGCCTGCATTCCTGTTGCTCCCTTCCACTGGTCAGTGGATTGGGAGCGACTCATATTTACAGGCAAGTGGACCAAACTTGGTCTATATTTCAAGGTTAAATGAACAACTAACCGTGTTGGAGAGCACACTACTCCGAGAGGACAGGCCGATGACAGGTATCTTATAAAACTCCAGAGTGAAAGGCACAGAGGTCATGAACTTCTCGTGTTCCGCTGACACTTCAAACAGCACCGTCACAACCTGAGAGAAAACAGAACATGGTGATAATACAACATACAAACATGAACTGGTCATGAGGCAATAACTCTAACCGAAGCTTATGATAATTTCGCTGCTTAGACTCGTCCCGGGCTGCTGGTAGGGGTATTCCATTATCAGTGACTGGGATGGGGTTGATAACTGATTATCCCTCTATCCGTAACCAAGGGAGAGTGGCCCGTTAAGGTAATGTCAATGACCCATCCGAATAATAACATATCATATACCACTGGAATGCTGCCTGGCTACTGAAAGTGAATATCCCCACACAACCTTGATACCATATGTTGATATTCGGATCAGTCGTTGACGTTACCTTATACTAAATTTATAATGAAGTACCCATTAGCAATTCTGAAAGGCAATGTTCTCAATATTGTCACAGTAGGACATGCTATGATTTGGCTAACAATTGACTCTTGAAGAGTTCTGTCCTTGACACAGTTTCTCAACTTCCTGCTGTTTCAAACACTGGAGTGTAATGAGTGCATTCTAAGGGGCCCTACGTCACACATATTTCCTGTTCTCAAGGTCTTTTAAATCTGACACGGAGGAAAACGCATCACCATAAGAACTACAGATAGTAGCCAGGGATACCAAGAAACTGAGAAAAGTCAATATTCAGTTATGTCACTGATAAACGGGGCTGCCTTGCATGTGAAAATTCTGTTTTCTAATATTGCGCGCCGCGGTTATGTATTCTTGTAAACGAAATTGTTACTCTCATGTTGAAAGTAAATTGGCTGTAGAATAGATAGGTTTCCTATATATGGTATATATACGGTATATGGTATATATGGTATATATATGGTATATATGGTATATATGGTATACAGTGCAGTTCACTTAATTCAAACCTCTGGGGACCACATAAATATGTTCTAATTAAGCAAAGTTTGAATTAAGTATCATTAGAAAGCATTGAAATCTGGCTGGAGGGACCAATTTTCCTTGTCTGAATTAACAGGAGTTTTGAATTATAAAGTTTGAATTAACCACCTTACACTCTATATGGTATATATGGTATATATGGTGTATATGGTATTTATGGTGTATATGGTATATATGGTATATATGGTATATATATGGTATATATGGTATATATGGTATATATGGTATATATTGTATATATTGTATATATGGAATATGACACTGAGAATCATTTAGTTTGAGCTCTTGCACCTTATGACAGCCCTCCTCCCATCAAATTTAGCAATTGAATTTCAAGTTACAACTTCTTCGCTAAAACTTTCTGGTCTGACAATAGTATAGCACTGGCCCACAGGATCAGGAGCTATAAACCAAAGTACAGCTGCGCTATGAGGATGAATGGTCATGTTCCTGAAGATGAAAGGTGAGACAAAAGACATGTTTGTCTTATATGATTGCCTCCGTTGAAAAATAAACACAGTTCTTAAACTATAGGGTAAAATACCAATATCAAGATGTGTTTTGAACAAAACCTAATCCATTGGCCAAATATAGAGGATTGTAAACTTTTGATTGCCTGGAAATGTGAAGGAAGTTGAGCTTTGTGACATGAATCAGTAAATAGATTTGCTTTCCGACGAGAAAGGTTTACATGTGTTTTAAATTACTCCCTCTCTTCCTTTTTACAGTGAAAACTGGGTACATAAGTGGGGCATCGGATAGGAAGTGAAACACTTCTTTTAGTAATCTATCGTTGGTCTGAACAGGTTTATAAAAAAGAGACATTTTGTGAAAATTACAAAATACAGTGATGCTGACCGTCTTTGGGATTCAATCTCAGGTGGCTCGTAAACTCGTTCAGCTTTTTAGTTGAAGTTATGGCCAAGATACCTTCTGAAAACTGGTAGGTCATTTACATCTGACCACATAAGGTTGTTGCTAAAGGTTTTTAAATGTCAAACAGCATGTTGAAATTGAAAAGTCAATTAGCAAACAGCAAGCAGCAAACAACTCTACACCACTCGAAACTTCCAGATAATATATACTCCAAAGCGGTAATTGACCATTTTCTTTACCACGGTCAAACTGTTGGTCTGATTGACCAATGAACTCCCTCTCCAGTTCATTAGTTTGACAAGCTCTTAACTGTTTCAGGATTTGACATAAGGACTTCCTCTTTCGTAACTCAAGGTCGTATTGGACATATCCCAAGGTTAGATAACCAATGTGTTGGCTCTGATTGGCTTGTGGGATGGCGAGAGCCGATGACAGGTCGGATGGTACTTTGATGTATAGTTTCACTTTATCTCAACAGCTACTTTTGGTGACCTGGCAGAACTGGCAATCTGATCAGAGCCATGACATTGGCTAAAGGCTAGACCAGTGACACGCTACCTCACAACAGCAGGCCTGTACTCAGATTATTAATTCAAGTTATACCTAGATAAATATTACCTGTTTTGGTAAGAGATGATCACATATATCTGTTGCGGTGTTGACAGTGTTATTTGTAGCGGTGATTGCCACACTTCTGTAGGTATATCCGTCGGGCGCTGTCATATTCCCGACTAGTTGTGAGAAAATGGCAGCGTGGCTTGGATTTGAGAGGATGGCACCGATATGTATCTCTTTGTCATCGTTCTGTGTCAAAACTGACATTGGTAGGTTAAATAGTAGCAATATGGCAAGAAGAAGGCTGGCTTGTATGGACAATGGCATCATCTGCAAGAAAAAAAAAGGAGCAGACAACTTAAGTTTAAGGATAGAAGTCATGATGTACAAGCAGGGAGAGTACAAGGAGACACAATGCATGAAATACTTTTTTTCTATAACCAACCTAGTTTTATCATTTCTTTCACTGGAAAATGATATTTTGGTTGTGAAATAAACACATACATACGTACATACATACAAGCTTATAACCGCTAACATGTTCGCAACCTCTTTATATAGCCTGCCACCTCAGCTAGCCAAAAGTGGTGCTAGCTTACAGTTACATTAAAGCACCCCGCCCCAAACTAACTGCCGTTGGACGATCAGTGCCTGCTTCAGTGTGGGCTTCAGGAGGTCTTTTATGGCCTCACACTTCTAGGATTAATTCTAGAATGGTCTTTGATTACCTGCTGTTTTGTGCCTTGAATTTGACCAAGGTGAGTTACTTATCATAAAATTGAGGCGCAGAGATTCATCTTGAGAGGTAAGCCGTGATGATTAAACTGTTGAGTCATCTTTGGGAACAAGCAAGATAGCATGATTAATAAAAAAATACAATGGGTACTAAATACATAGAGGTTTTGTACTTACGGACCTTAAATAATCTATTCTCTTAGGATGGAATTCTTGGGGACATTGAAAATATATTGGCTGTGGATGTCATAAACTTTCTGCTAGAACAAACTCTGGGCCAATAGGAGAAATTATCAACTTCATCAATGCTGGTTGACTTTCATTCTCCGGACCAAAGAAACCATGAATAAACTAATAACTAATAAGTCATCCTAAACTCAGTTACATAAGGAAACAATTTTAAACCAAATGTGTATCAAAGTATGTGTGATATAATCGAGAAATCTAAACTTGCTGCAATCCACTAACAAATGTTAACGCTTGATCTAATTGGCTGTCCAGCGCCTACCAAAGGGAAAAACAATCTGCTGACTGCAGGCTGATAATTAGTCATCGATTACATAAAGGCAGACCTTCATCTGTCCACCTACTCGAGTTGACATTCAGTATATTAGCCTATAATCCAATGAACGAATGGAAAGTTGTATTCCCAGAGGACAACCAGCTACTTCTGAAAGGATTGATTTCCCCTGTAAACTTGATGACAAGTGTAAAAGCTCATGCACTCAAGTTGTAAAGGAAGCAACGCTGCCTTATTGCGAAGTATAAGCAGCTGCCTATGGTTTCGCACATCTTCTGTTATTTCGAAACAAACTGCAACTAGACAGTGTATGTAGGGAGGCAACTGGAAAAGAAAACAATCCGAATAGACTTGAGTTTTATGGGTCCCTGAGACCTGAACCTAGGTTGCTTTGAATTACTTCGGCCATTCCCCTTCTCAAAGACAGGAAAATAGACTGTATAACCTCCAGAAATAAACTGGTAATAAAGACGAGTTGCTTGGAATGGTATGCTTAACGGCCAGCAGTTACAATATATGGTTTGTTGTCTTGACAAGCATTGTTGGTGGGTTTGTCTCCTCAACCGCAATAAAGTTTGTCAAGACCGCTTCTCTGGATGCCCGGGGGGGGGGGGGGGGGGTTTGTTTGTGGTCAAGTCTATTTAGCAATAATTAACATCGCTATCAACTATTTATAATACTATGTCCCTCATGAGACAAAAACATACTTAGAGTTCGAGCGTTGGTTTGCTTCAAAATATTGACAAAAACAATACAATGTGCTTCATAAGTTCTCTAAATTGAGTGTCAACAGTAAAATAGTGGCAGGCACCTGGATAAAATTCTACACCAATCCATCATCCACCTGTGACATTGGTTTTTGGCAAGCCGGAGTGAGGGGGGAGGTTAGCTGTAAAGAATCATTGATCTAATTGCAAGTAAAATAAGTCACAAGTGATCCAGAGTCACTGCGTTGCCTGGCAAACCGGCTTGTGTTGTGATTAAAGAAATCATGGTAGTGAAATTGGGATCTAGTCCATATTTGCCACTTCCCCATTATACTCTAAAATCAGGAGCGCTAGAAAACTTGTATCAACTATGTTGGAGTCTTAAGTCAAAATAAGCATTGCATTAAGGTGCTGAGTTCCAGGTGCTTTGTTCAGATTAACTAACAATTCCACAATCGGTGACGCCTGCAACTGTATGGTGTAATTTGAATCCGCCAGTTACTGAAAATCACTACTATTCATACAGCTACGTGATTGGATACGAAATACAATTATTGAGATCCTATGAGTGGAACAATGAACGAAGGACACCATGCACTAAATGTGTGTATGCTAGTAACAAGTTGTCACACGAAAATCAAGCTGATGTTGTAGTGAATAAAACTGAAAAGGGTTGGCAAGAAGTGTTTTGGTTAAAAACATGGTTCTCGCCGATTAAGTTGCTACATTTATAATTGAACCTGACCCACTGACAACAATCGCAAGCCAGTCTCGGAGAAAAAACATGGAGCTGTACTGAAAAGGATGAATTTTGAATCGGCTAAATCATGCTTTGTATGTGTATCTTTTTACAATACACACGAGTCAAAGTGCGTGCTGCTGTATAAAAGAGATCCACCGTAGGAGCATGTCTAGTTATGGTCAACTACTTTTCATATAAGAGCCAAACAATGACACCTTAGAGAGGTAATGAGTAATGAGTAATGAGTTGAGTTTGTCTAAAACTTACCATGAAAATATTTTACAGGTTTTTTCCTAGAAAGGTCAGATCCAGAGAGAATATCCTTATGTATAGAGGTAAAGTTGAACGGTTAGAGTTCACTATTTGTTAGTCTACTTGTATGATGAATCCAATAAATCTACATCCACTAGCAGAGTGAATCTCCATAAATTATGGATGGATGTATTCATATGAGAGAGCACCACTAGTTTTCCAATAATTTGATAAATAATCTCCCTCCGATTTACCAATTCATCTCCTTGCAGGCATTGGCATCAAGTGAGTGAGCTTATACAAGGAAATTGTATTTCTAAAGATATTTGTTTGAATAATAATATGAATGATTGATCGGAAGATATTTTGCACGTAATATATTATTGTTAGAATAGATTGAGCTGGTAATTAGAGTAGCGAGGGGAATGATATATGCCATAGATGTTTTGATGTTGGCACGATTTCTATTTATAGGGCTGTATCAATTACTTGTTTTTATAATGTTAATTTAAATTTAGAAACCTGTCCGAGGCGTGAAATCGCCACGGCCATATTAATGGTTGATATAATAAAAAAAAAATGGAGGAATGAAATGTTGACCTACAATGGGGGATAAGACGATACTATATCTGTGTTCTATCAGTGGCGATAGTTCTTGCCAAACCTTAAAACGCAAAGCGAAGGAGTATACAGGTCACGAAATAGCGAAGATCAAAGGAGAAATGCTTGCCGGGGCAAAGGTTGGGGTGAACCCTAGCGTTGTGTTGTTATACAAGCTTTTCCGATACACTGCACATCCATTTAATCTGACCCTAAGACAGCACAATTTAGTTCTAGGGAGGTTTGCTGCCGTATAGTAGAACACATATATATGAATAATTAAGCCAGCAGCATGTCTATGATAGTTTACTTAACATCAGTACAAACTAATTAACAAATCAAAAGAAATGGTTATGGTTATTCTTAACGGTGGCACATGTTTCCATTTAGCATAGCATATGCTCTATTTCCAAAGTTTATGGGAGGAGGCGTCGGTAGAGGCGCCCGTCTCAAACCACTCCAGTCCAGCTTAAATCAGTTAGAGAATTTAGCCTAGATATGCAACATGTAGAAAAGATGCCCAATGTTTGTTTAACAGTGAGTCGCATCCGTCTACATTTATAATTGATGTTATTGTGCTTCTTCGTAATACTGACTGATACAGGCAGGCGTGGGAGTGCAATAGCACCAAGAATGGCTTTCTTTGTAATAATTAAGGTCTGGGTGTCTCCATTCCTAACTATGCAATTAATCTAAATGATGAAAGTAGGGCACAATTCTCATCAATAATTATAAAAGACCTTATGCAAAAACCTTGGGGAAAGGCTTAAATTAGAGTGCATTGTTTTGATATTAATACCACTGCTTGGAGTCTAGTAAAGTTAGGACTTTCATGATACAATAAAAATAGTTCCATGATTGACCCACAAAACTTTGTTATCACAGGTTCTCCCTTTACTTGGCCTAGGGCCATTTGTAAGTCTTGTATCTTGACCTCTCTTTTGAATGCCGGCTCCATATAGCAGCAATCTGAGGAAATATGTATACATGTATATTGTAATGATTGTAATATTGTATATCATATATTTACTGCTGATTCAAGTTCATACACAAAGCAGATGAAACCGATTCGGAGAAAACAGTGACAGCTCCCTAGGGTTAAAAATTGTAAATAAAAATTTAGTTGACAATGTCCGCTCAAAATCCATAAAAACATTCTTAAATTCTAAGAATGGGTTCATAACAAAACTTCATCTCAAAGGACCCAAAATTCAATTTCCAATCATAATAGACATTCACTGATCCATGATTCCCAACAAATCAGCATGTCTAGGCTTGGCAGTGGGTTGCTAAAGTAGTAAGTTGTGGAGCAGTTGACTGAAAGAAGTGCTCTGCCATTGAGGCTTGAGTGCTCAAGCCAGCATGGTAATAAAAACAGTAGCACGGACCATAATGATTCTTAAGAACTAAAAAAAAGACTGGTATTTGTGAAAAAATATTGCCTCGAAAAAGCGTATAAAATGAAGGCTGATTTAAATTGAAAGATGTTGATCGCTTCAAGAAAAGGTTCATGCCAGTGCAATCAAGCACAGGATAAGATGTCCAGCATTTGGATAAAATCATGAAATTTGTTACAAGATATCTAGAGTGGTGCAATCAGATATTGCCTTGCTATAATCAGACAGACGGGATGGAATGCCAAGGATGAAAAGATGTCATGCAATTATCATTCATGAAATCATGACATCATTCAGAAACACAGCAACCGAATAAATTTCAGACAAATCAATAAATTGCAATCTATTAGATTCTGGTTTGATTTTGTGGACAATTATGAGTGTGTGTGCATCGTGGTTCTTAGACTAGCCTAGCTTACATGAGTTATGTCTGATTCTGTACCCTTTGTCGTAGGGTCAATGAATTTGGACGCAGCAACATGAAAAGTACTTGTTAGATGTTTGCTACCCTCCAGTAACTTAATTTACCTAATAGCACTTCATTTCTGATGCCTTCAGGTACACAATTTTTGTTAAAGCCAATTGATAATTAACAAAAAGCTGCCTATAAGGTGTACCTTGGTTGCATTACCTGTCAAGAGTAAAATTAATTGATTTAGAAACATCCTCATTACACTAAAAGCTAATATGAAATCTCAGCCGCAAGTTAAAAGATTCGAGTCATATAACTTATATACTTGTGAAGACCTAAGCATAGCAATAGTATGAGTATTCTTTGTTTATCCCAGCGCTCAAGGCAGCTGAATGATGATATGTAGAAGTAAGAACCAGTTTCGAGCACTTGGGCTGGCCTTATATGTTCTGGGTTGTATACCGGCCAGGAAAATGGTCGGGATCGGCTTATCATGATGGTTCTGATCAACAATGGAACATATTAAACCTATCAGATCCACAGCCCTTCAACAGGGTGATGCCACCCCTACACCTCTCGTGTTGCCACCCCTACGCGTCTTGTGTTGTCACCCCTACACCTCTCTTGTTGCCACCCCTACGTATCTTATGTTGCAGTCTATGCAGGGAGTAGCAATCAAGGAGCCACATTATCCTTCTCCAGATAGAATCGGTGACTAACCTCTATCAGCTAGGCTTTATCTGATGTACAGCCGGTTGTAACGGTGAGATCTCCGTTATTTTTACTTCGCAAGATTTGCATTCATAAACTCCATCTGCAGATATCAGACTCTACAAAAGAAGATGCTAAATTATTTATTTCCCATAACTTTCCATACCTTTGATACAATCAGTGTGACCAAGCGTCCAAAATCCAATACGCAATAGCAAATAAAACAATCAACCTTGGACGAAACCTGTTATGGCATCAGGGGCAAATGATTTGAATCAATTCCCCTGCATTCAACAACCATCCACACTGCTTGCAGGTCGACTCTGTGATACGAGTCTCTCTGCACCGTAGCAACAATGCCACAAACTGGCCTAATTGACCTAATTACACTTTGCTTATAGAAGCTAACTTTTTTCCAGTTCGGGTGGGTTTAGAACTATAATTTAGGAACTCAAACACATTTGAATTAGTTCAGTCTCTACGGTGCAAAGATAACCAACCTGAATTGACTGGTGCACATGCGCAAAGTGACAGTCATCAAATCATCAAAAATATAGAATGTCAAATGATTTGAATCTCAAATCTCACGTGAATGCCTAATGATCTAATCAAGGACATAGTAACAATTACATCCTACTTCGAATCATAACTAGTTCACTTGCAATGTCAACCACAATTTTGGGATGAGAAACATTTGTTCAATGTTATATAAAGGTCTGACAACTACTAAGGCACTATGTTGCCATAAATGGCGCCATGATATGAGCGATTTCATGTGTACACATGTGCCACAACTATCAGGCTGTCAGTTGACGGCCATGAATGATTGACTATAATATAAAGTTTTGGTTCTGAGAGAATGTACTATGACTAACTGAGCTTCCTATCCATTCAACTATTACAACAACAAAATATAAATTCTGCGAGACAGACTCTCTAGTATTTGCGCGACGAATTACTCACCGCTATACAATGGTAGCAGTAGAGATGTTTACAATCAGTAACCTGCTGAGGGTTTGTGGGCCATGAGTCGCATATTGCACATGAATCTGCAAACTGGTGTTTGTCTCCACCTAACGAGAAAATGTTTTTCAGTTTTCTCATGTTGATGTAAGGCATTACAAACACCATGAACTCCTGCAAAACAAATACATTTGACCCGTGTAAGATAAACAGGCTTAGAAGTTGAATGTACGGAAAATTAGAAGCTGCTGAGATCTGCATTTCACAAAGCGAGACAAATTTACCCCATTGTAGACATTCAAGTCTAAATTCCTCGGGCCAAACCATTAATTCTTTTGTAGATTTCAACATCTGGCGCTGTTGTAATTGCTATATTTGAGAACGATAGACAGTATTTTAAAAAAGCAGTCTTCTAAAATAACTTGCTGCATAACATATGGGACAAAGCAACGAGCAACTGCGTTTCAAGGCTCCATTCACATACTTACAGCAAATGCATGCCACAATATCTCCCGATTCGAGAACTCAAATCCAATCTGAAAGAAATCAAGTCAATACGTAGACTGCAACAGAAACACATCTAAAATTTATTTAGCAAAATTAAGCTCGCACAGAGTGGCCCATTATTTTACCGTGAGTAGGCAACTTCTTTTTAAGAAGTAATGGCACCAAGGGGGTCCCTAGTCTCGCATGTGCGGGTTTGGCTGTTATGTAATTTCCACAAACACTTGAAATGATGCTTTTTGCCAACTTTAAGAGTTGCCCCCACCTTCCTTGTATAAATCAAGCAACTCATAATGCAGGCAAATTGGAATCAAACTTGATTTATCCTGACACTACTGAACCGAAACACCCCTTTCCCTGGGAGTGAGTTCATTGACAGAATGTATTATTTCAGCTCATACCTCAAAGTACCATACAAAAATTTACATAAATTCAAATGAAAATCAATCATCAATTATTCTAGTATTCAGTGTTAGCCCTGATAGGCTTGTGGGTCGGATGAGAGTCAATGTAGGGTCAGATGGTACCTCCCTGGTGTATAGTGAGCGTGAAAATAATAGTTTCGCATTTATTAAATCTCAATAAGTGCTCTCTGTGACCTGACATTGGCTCTCTTTGCCAGCCAAAAGGCGATCAGATCAGAGCCACAACATCAGAGAAAGGTATATGAGCGAATGAAATATGCACATATTCAAAGTTGTACTCACATCTCTAAGAGATCTGCCCTTGACATGCACAGTCCTCATACCACATAGCCGCTCATAGACATGTAAATACCGTCCATTGTAGAGAAAGAGAAGAAAATTGGACAGATTAGCACAGCACCACAGAGAGTTTAGAGCGAGCAGCAACTGGTGGAACTAAAAAACATGATAAGTAATTTGATTATAAGAATCACAATTATGTGTGAATATTTGGAAGGATATATATTTTTATATTCGCTGATCTAGCCAATCGGGCATATTACGAGACCATCCAAAATCAAAAGTAATAGTAAAACATATCGAATTCATTTGCAGTTATATATATTTTAATCAAGGAATGCTACTTTTTTGAAAAATTTGCCCAATCTGTGTGAAGATAGTGATGGAAATGGTAAATGTCATTGGATGTCAGCTATATTATAATAATATTGGCCTCATGTGAAACAGAAAATGTTTTGGCCTGCAAATGGTTTAGGGCAAGGCTTCTCCTGCAGCCCAGAACATAATGTGGGTTAACTTTGCAATTATAATATAGACTCATACGATTCATGGAATAAATTGCTGGAAAGCGATGAAGCCTCAACATAAATTGAAAGAATTAGGTGCTTATCTTCTTTAAAATAAACATTAGAAATATACAATACAGATTATTGAACGGACTCACATACTTTGGGATATCTTTGAGGAATGTCTCTCTTTTGCTGCCTTTCCAATAGTTTAGCAGATATATAAGGTAGCACTACGTTACAGAGCATATACAACACAGATTGAAGTTTACTGATACTCCCCAGCACAATCTTAGCTCTAGTTATACTGGTGTAAGACAACTCCAACATCTCTTGCCCTAGAGTGGCATTCTGTTTGCGAAACACAGCCTGTGAAAATAAGAATTATTATTTGATCAAAGACTTATTTGAGTAACCTCGCATCCATTGTAACAAGAAAACATTTGAAACTTGAAATGCAACGTATTTGTACTGATCATTTGTCCCTTTCATGAGTAGATAACTTAGACAAAAGGAAAATCCAAACTGTTCCCTGAGACCCTCATCTTACCATACCTGTCAATATTGGTTTCAATATACCATACTATGCCTTCAACCTACCATAGAATAGTTTATATTATCTAGTGCTTAGTTTGACTGGTCTGAGATGAATTAACCTAAGCTTGCTCAGTAAATCTACGTTAGTCAAAATAGAGCAATAAAAAGGGGATGCTATTACTTCAGGGTAATAACAGGAATTACGTACCAGCCATAATATTGTTTTGACGACAGCCTCAACTTCATTCTTGTAGGTAGTGAGGGCTGAAGAAAACTAAAAATATAAAGAAGAGATTACTGTAACATGATATTCGCATAGTATATACAACTGTAAGTACTAATTATAACTGTAAGAAAGAATTATGGCAGAAGAATTACTGGACCTAACAAAAGTCATATCACATATATAAACTAGCAAACTTCGTCCAAATCCTACTGGAATTCAATCTAATTGATTCTTAGCCATAATTCTCCCTTTATTTACTTATTTTACTTTGTTTATCCTTGAGAGATTCGTTGCCCGTTATCAAATAGAGCACAAACCTTCATATATTTGAGAACTTCTCTCAGCTTGTCCAGTATTACATCATAAATAAAATCATCAGAGTCGAGGGCATCGAGCTGTAACATTGAGGGTTTCATTGATTAAAAGATTGGACCAGAACAAGATTTTGCTACGCAATAAATGGGAGGTCTTTCAACATTGTGCATCGGGATAATGTAGCAATCGAAGGAAGCTGGTCACAACTTTATTCACAGTGAATGCTCAGGCGTATGCTTATGACGTATGCTTCACACAGTGGGCATTGTATAAGATATAAAGTTTTAAAATTTTAAACGGGGAAGACATGAGTATGACCAGACCCAGTATTGAGAAGGTTTATCATGCCAAATTTACAACAATCATAGTCAGTAATAGTCTGCCTTGTGACTTGGTGACTTAGTGACTTAGCCTGTCTTGACAAGACAGGCTAAGTCACTATATGGTGAATGTGAATGGGCCTATCTCTATTGATGGGCTGTCAAATATTTTGCTTCATACCTGGTTAACTCTGAGAGGCTGATGACCAGATAATATCTGATCCATAGCTCTGATTGATAGGATATCCCTAATCTGAACAATGACTCAGAATGATACTATTCAAAAAGATCTGTGGCTCCTACAAAATACAGAAAATATTGAACATAACTGATGAAACCTTTCGGGGTTTGTGTCAAATCGCCAGCGCTGATTTTAATAGTGAATAGTGAAGAGGTTGAGGTCAGGACGTTTTCCAACTAATGTAAGATAGGTATAAAAACCACATTGCAAGGCGTAATGATGGGTTAGAATCTCATTTTATGGACTATAGTTTCTCATTCAACTTAGCATAATATATGCAGTACACTTAGGCCTATCTGATTTATTTATCATTATGCCTTTTTTAAATATTTCAATTTATAAAAATTAATGGCAAAAAAGTGCTTGGCTCATGCTATGGCTAATCAGATGACATTGGTTGGTAGTACCAATGAGTAACAGCATGAGTCCATCATGTATAAACATACAAATGCAGACATATAGGCCTATTCCTATTGCAGTGACTGTGTGAGTTGAAGAGAAATTCATCATCATTCATTGATTGATGACTAGCCATGCTAGTTGCTTTAAACTGGTTGACATATGTGTTTATGGATTGAGACTGAAGTCTCCCTGACTCACAGTAGAGGCGAGAAGTACCCCTTGGTAGATGATGGCTATGCTATAATATCAATATTCTGTACAACTATCATGTGTACTGAGGTTTAAGTTCATTGCTATGATTTACTATCCTCCTCTTTGCAAAAAATTAACAAAATGCCCTCAGCAAGGATCGCTAATTTGGAAAAGAAAGATATTTCTGCAGGTAAACCATAATGGATGTAAGATTAGAATTATAGAAAATCCTCTCTCAGACCAGTACAACATCTCAAATATAGTTCATGTCTTACAGTTTCCGGTTTTGTAATTTTCATTTTTCTTGGCTGTACTATTATAAGCTGTATGTTTGTTAGGGAGAGCACTCAGAATTGAAAATACCTAATAAAACATAGAATTGCAACTTCAAGGCAAGAGTTAAATCTACAGGATCGACCATTTTCCACAGGTATGTGTTTATATATTCATTCAAAATTGTGTGTTTCCATCAATCAAGATTGTAACTGTTGATTAAAAAAATCTCCCTGTTACAGTGTTATCTGTGTGAAATGTTCTCCTCTACACATTACTTGCAAGGAAGGATAGTAGTAGGTAATCTACAACCTACTACATCCATTGTTCTGTGTTTCTTACCCGGCTCTTTTAGGTGGCTAGATGGCAGGTCAAGGCAAGGGCCTATAATAACTTATTACTATTAAATGCACACAGGAATTCGGTTGCTTTTGATATTGATATAGCTGTCAATCCATTTATTTATTGTCCAACTTAAGATCTCAGAAAATTTTGGTGCATATGTGGTACCTGTTACTGGTCACAACACACATGGCTAAATCTCCTCTTAGCAGTAGCCTACCACTTATTTAGCAGATATTAAGAGGAGTAGTAGAAGGGGGATTTTGAAAATTAAATCGTAGCCTGTGCTTTTTGCGACTGTATTTTCATATCCCGCTATTGATTGTAATTTAAAGGTGTTTATGCTGTGGTATGGCTACATCAGAAGTACGGCTAGGTTGTGGTGACTGCTAACTATATCAAGCATAGTCTGCCTTCTGTTCCTTACACTACAAGTGACCATAGACTATGGCTGCAAATGCGAAGAAAGCTGGAAAATATACTCTTGGTGAGTATCAATAGAACACGTATTTCACAAACATGCATAGAACATTTTGAACATATCAGTTGGAAGTCATTTAGGGTCTACTGCACTGTTAGTGTTTGCAATTAACTCAATTGTAAATTGCTTATTGGTGTAACATTGGGATAATCCAGTTAATTCAGTAAATTATTCTAACTATATGGTAGGGTATAAGTATGTTTATTGTGAAATCGGACCTTCACATTGTTGATTGTTGAGATTACCATATATATATATATATATATATATATAACAGCGAGTATGCCGAGGATAGGACCTTCACCTGTACCCAGTATAGTTACATGTCTAGGGAGGCTTCCTGGTCTGTACTCTGAAAAATTCTTCATGATTAAGGTTAGTAATGGGATAATATAGTCTCTTCTATACACTAGGTCTTATATGACAGCCCTATTAAGCCCCCTAAACTACTGCTGCCTCTCAGACAAATTTGTGCTCATTGTCTTCCGTATAGCTCTGACATAATTAGTTGAGACTTTAATCTCAGAATTATCAGCTAATGTGCAAATAATTTGCACAAACTAGCTTATGACATATATAGTTTTCACTAGTAAGACGGTAAATATGTCACATTATACTGTAGATAATTAATTTCATACCCTAATTTTGACGATCAATTTGTGCAAATTATTAGCCCATATTTGGCTGTGTGGCAACAGTGGTTTAAGCATAGGTGATTTGAGTGGGGTAGATACCCTATGCCCTTGCCCTCCGTTGCCGGCTACTCTTTTTTTGAAGAGGCAGTGGAGAAATTTATACTGCATGCAAGCACACAGTAGACCTCCAGTGTTTATAGTCCTGATCCGAACAGACCTGGCCAGGATGACTATAAGGTTTATTGCTTAAACTGGTTTTTTTTTTTTTTTGTGAGACAAGATGATAATAGTGCTCCTCTATCCACAAACCAACCGATGTTGGCTGCCTCATCTACTTCCACTTTGGTATAGCGGGGCAATATCCTACATTGACCTTAGAATTTTCATCACCGATATATAGGGTTGGCTCAATAATATGACCCTAGTTATTTCATCTAGTTAATTGAGAGTTTTTGGTCTCTGGTTATATTTAGGGATACCCCTACCATAGTGATTCATCTGCTCAGGGTCCAAATATATTAAGTCTAGACCATTATCATGCCCTAAATTAATATGTATGTATATTGTATTGTTATCAATACTTGATAAAATTCATTGTTGTTTTGCTCTGTGATGCCAAAAAAATATAAAATAAATTATAAATAAAAAATATTAAAAAGTATCTATAGTGTAAGCATTAGCATCATATATGCTTGCTTAACAATGTGTGCTGTTAGAATCAAAGCCATCCTGAATGGTCCGAATATTGAAGTCGTATTTCAAGCGATGCAAGTAAAATTTTTCTGTGTGTGACCTATTTCAGATCTTGACTGTAGTAGATGAGAATGTTGAGACATATGATGAGAGACAGGGTAAGATGTTACTTCATACTGAGTACAGCCTGTTATCTCTACTCAAATCACAGCCTGGGGTCGTACACTGCCATGACTTCTTCAAGGTAGGTGTTTGAAGTTACATTTTGTAGGCGTTTGCTGTCATTTGACTACAAATCTTTGAGTTAATAGTTATTGGCTCTATTCCGATGTGTGCTCTTTGATGCAATATTATTTTGTAATCTGGATATAGATACACCCAAGGGTGCTGTGAAAGCTTCCCAAATGGGACTCTAATCCCGACTCTTGCAGTTTGGTATGACTTTATGTTGTTATTCAACCTTTTTGGCCATACGGAGATAATCTCTTCCTATCTCATTTGTTAGTTTTTATATAAATATTGAGCACTCAAGCAGATAAATGAACCTGTGTAGCGGGCCATTTCCATACTTATGGATCTATGTTTGTTTATATGATTTTATGGATTTATATTTTTATTTATATGGATTTATGGACTTATTTGCTTTGTTTGTTTTGTAGGATGAAGCATATGAGGAGAAGGACAGATATGGAGATTTAGGGAAGATTGAATACACAGGTGGAAAAGTCACCAGGTACTGTCTAGTCTTAGACTGTCTCGTGGCTCATGACTACAGGTATACCTACTAATGTATGATGCAAATATAAAATTATTACAAATACATTGATACATCATATTATGACGCGTTGTGTCATTCGTGTTCGCCGTGTGTTTCATGATGCAAAGTCATGCTAGTTAATGTGCTCAAACTAAGTCTGGGTTGCTGACACAAGCCTTGTGCAGTGCATTCCCTCAATTCAAGTTATATCTTCCTAAATCAAATTATGATTCACTTGAGTTTTGGCTCAAGGGGCAAATGTTTGTGTGTGAATTGTGATGTCTGACAAGAGTGGAGTACATAAATGAAGTAAATAACAATGACGACAAACAAACTTGCCCAGCTGGATGAAATTTCCACATACATGAATGATACTCTTTTCCGATTGTAGCACAAGAAATGACTCGCTGATAAACTTACAGCACTATGTAATTAAAGAGAAGAAACTTACAGAAAAAGAGGCGCTGACTATATTCCTGAATATTGTACATACAGTATCAGACCTACATGAGGTAAGTACATACAGAATCATACTCATATGAGGTAGGTTCACTAAGTATCAAACTAAAATTAGGTAAGAACACACAGTACCAAACTTATATGAGGTTAAAACGTGGATAGGCATCATTAAAATAATCACTCAGTGCTTTTATCATGAGTTGGTTTATAATGAACGTATATTATCCATATAAAGGAAGCCTTGCAAATCACTGGTGATTTCTGGAAGAAGATCACTGTTACTAGATGAGTGAATGACGCTGCTTAACCTCATCACATCGACATCATATACGTAAGCAACAATGTGACCAACCTGGCAAACTATGTCATGTGGTACTTTATGATAAGTAATTCTATTTTTAGTTGAATATAGTACACCGAGACTTGAAGCTGGGTAATATGATACTGAATAAGTCTGATAACGCTGTCACTATAACTAACTTCTGTCTGGGTAAACATCTTATTAACGATGATGATCTACTGAAGGATCAGAGAGGAAGTCCGGCTTATATCAGTCCTGAGGTACTCAGTGGTAAGTTACTAAGTTATATCTACTGAGCTACAGGATTGTGTTAAAAATGATATACACATAATTTAATGTACTTCTCTTTTAATGAGAATGATCACTGCTTTTTGAACCACATAATTGCTAACACTTTGCTCAAAATTGTTGCCCTTTTGGTCTTCAATTCATTATCAACTCGTTCTTTCAGTAGATGCGATCGACCAACCGGGCGATTTAGAAAAGAGTTCTTTGGCAGGTCCCACAGTAATTTTTATTCGTAGTGATTTTGCAAGTTGATGTAATGCTAAGTGGGAGAATATTTCATCGATGAGGTTTAGACAATAAAGTTTTAAAAAAAATTTTATACTCTAATAGTCTTCAGTGAAACTATAATTTTTTCATAGTATGTTATTCAATGGACTGTTTTACTTGCAGTGCATAGTTTCTCACCTCAAATTTCACTGTTAGAAACTAATGATGGAATGACATGACTTTCTTTCTTCTAAGACATTATAATACTTTACACGCTTCGATTGACAGGACAGCCGTATAAGGGAAAGCCCAGTGATATATGGGCTCTAGGAGTTGTCTTGTATACAATGTTATATGGACAGTTTCCATTCTATGATCAGGTACCCCAGGAACTCTTCCGTAAAATTAAGTCTGTACAATATGAACTACCAAAGTAAGTACCTATGACCTATGACCTAAGACTAAAAACTGCGGATTTTGTTTTTCCATATCTGGTCATGGTAACTTCATAACTTCATTATGGCCCTATTAACTATGATAGCATCAACTGAATTCCTGAGCAATAGGCTTTGCTAACTGTTACAATTTTCATAGTCACTGAGTTTGCAACTCTCAAAATGTTGGTAGTTCCTCCCTTAGTTGATGAGCAGATAACTCTTATTTGTTGGCAGTAATTGCTTAGAGCTAAACAGGAAATGTACCTTAAATGAAATTGAATCTGTTGGAATCTATACTATGATATTTTGTAGCGATGAAAGAGTGTCGACTAAAACCAGAGAAGTGATGAAGAGACTGTTGGCTTTAAAACCGGAATCAAGATTTACTGCATCTCAACTGCTCTACACAATACAAGATCTCGTCGCCCAATGGTAAGACAAGACTGTGAATAAAATACTGACGATTAACAGCCCAGATGGCAATAGTTGACAATAGAAGTCTGAAAGTGAACCCATCATAGGTATGCACTCAGGAGCTTGTGCTTAGCTTATCACACCAGTTGTGACATTTTGAAGTCTCTTCCATTTTTGCTTGCAACCCGTCCTCTCCAGTTATGGCTAATGTAACTCAACGTAATTCATCAACAAAGACTTAATGTATGGAATGTTTATAAATTATGTTTTGTAATCTCACCAAATAGCTAGGTCCAGGTTGATTCTAGTTAAGTGCTCAGACATTGCACAGGTATATGGTAATAGCATTGCATTATCAACCACATATTCAGCAACAGAAAAGGAACGTGGTTGATAATGAAATGCTACCACCATCGATTCGGGCAATGTTTGAGTGCTTGATCCAAATAGGTTGATCTAGTTTGTCTGCATTTAGAGGTGCTCGCCTCGTACCTAGAGAGGCTTATTATTAGGAGAATGGGCAACTCGAAACGCCTGCAAACTGGAATCAAATTCATCTGTTAAATACCTAAGTTCTGAGTTCTAAGTATGCTGTTATCTGTTGTTTCAAGGCACAAGCCTCGGACGCCTAATGAGGACCAGATCGTACCACAGATGGATGATATTGTAGTACCGGGGATCACCCCGGCTCTTATCGTTACAAACCACGAAAGGCCTTCAGTCATACAAAGGCATAACTCTCAACATATCAGCGAGATTGAGAGATTCCTTAGGAATGTGGACAAAGAAGAACATGCATCTTCCCTCAATGAAAGTGTTGGTACGTTTCGCAATTGAATGTAATTGTAGGCAGAAAAAAGCTAAATCCTAGAAAAAAAAATTGCTCCAGTTTGTCTGTATTTGAAGTTGCTCCACCCTTACAGCGACTTTTCTGGTGGAAGAAACAACTGCAGATGCAAGTAGACTGGAATAAATTCGGACTAGCTTACATTTGGCCCATATTTGAACATCTGGCTGGCATTACTTATTTTGTTGGAAAAATGTCCAAACCAACAGAATGATGATGATAATGATGAATTCCAGCCCTGTTAATACACAAAAGTCCCTGTGTCAGCAGAGAGTAAAACAGCAGAATAGTGCATTTACCTATGTCCTTACCTACCATCCTACCATCGGGTAGAGAGACAGACTGTTTTTATTGGGCACATCAGTGATAGAGCAAAATTATGGCAACTGTAAGAAGAGGTTATCTTTTAGGAATCTGATACTAAAAAATGATTTTGTTGTGTCTTTATCTTCATTCTGGATGTTTAACATTTTGTTTCTTCCCTTTCATTCAGTTCCTACAGCAGCTAATGATAAGTTAAGAGCGGGGATGAAGAGGAAAGCCCCTCCTATGCGGCGTATGAGTGAGGATGCTAGACCTCTGTCTAACGTTGAGATGGATATTCACAGAAACCTCATTCAAACACACTCATCACCCGAGAGACAAAGAGCTGCTCATCCAACAGCTCTGAGAACCACCATCGGCATCGATCAGCGTAAAGTCATAGAGACACAACTCCGAAAGAGATATAATATCCGCCATGCTAGGAGGCCACAATATTCTCAGAGTGTCACTCAGTCGGAGTTGACAAGCTCCACAGTGACAGGTACCAGTCAGGTGCCCATGACACCAGTAATCTCTATCCCTTCGACACCTGCTATTGCTCCGAGTACAATCTCATTGACAGTACATAGGCCTCACTCGACAACACCTGGCAGTTCAGGTATTAACTCAACCAATAGCAGCTCGCTATCTAGTCATAATGAGTCACTGCTGAGGCTGTCACCTGATTCTAGACACCTGTTCACAAGGTCACTTTCTCAACCTGCCAATCTATTAAGACCACACACGATGACTTCCAGACAAGGAGTACCTGGCGCGCAGATGTCGCGAGACAGGGAGAGACAAATAATGCTTAGAAGATTAGCTAGTTATATGGCTGAGAGCCAAAGTTCTCATAACAGTACGCAAAGCTCTAGTTTATCCTCAAACCATCAACCACCCTCTGTTGACTGATATAAGGTATGCAGGTGTTGACTGTTATATTTTAAGATCTATCGATCTCAAAGATTGATCAAAAAGTGACTCAAACAACCAAGGTCCTCAGGCTACATTTTAAGGTTGCCAAAAGGGGGATACAAAGTCTAAGTGCTCAGACCGCTACTATGCTAGTTAGTGGCATTACATTATCAAACACTCAATTTAAACTTTAGTGTTTGATAATGTAATGCCACTAACTTGCATTGCAGTCGTCTGGTACCTTAGACGAGGGGATACATGACAATTATGAGTAACAGTTAGTTTCATGATCTGGACGACCACACAAATTCACTCTTTTGATAAGCTCTAAACTTCTCCAGAATTTTGTACGTCCTTATCTTGTTCTTGAGTTGTTTACACCTTTAGGAGTGTTTTAAATTTTTGCTTGTAATTTTATAATATTGCTTTTAATGTTTTGAAGTGAATATCATTTTGAATAGCATGTGTATCAATTGTGCCAATGTACAGGAGATTAAAAGCTGTTCGGATTTTTATAAGCAGACTTTGATATGACCAAAGCATATCAATAGCTGTGTGAAATTCATCAGAATTTTGCCAGCCAATATAAAATTGTAGCTGACTGTAGGTACGGTTGTAATGTCTTGAAAAAATAATCCAAGTGTAGTGTGATTCTTCAATATCATATATTTTTTGCAAATCATGCGGTAGATATAAGTTAACCACTCGGGGGCCATTGGCATTATCACATTAAATTATGTCAGTATGTAAAAAAATGTCTTAATATATTTGACAATACATGTATAGAGAGAGAAGGCTTCACAAGGAACTGAGCTCGAAACATGTGACTTAATGGCTGCCTGGGGTGAGTGGGTGGGTAAGGGTGCCCCCACCCCAGACATGCTTGAATAGGATGAAAACAGATGATGAACTATCGCTTACTTTCCTTTTAACTTGACTCAGTTTAATTGAGGAGTTTCCTCTGTTGTTTCATTGTCGCCTGACCCAGGGATATTCCAGCAGTTCATCAACTGTTGGGCGCCTAGCATGTTCAACAAACAGCTTCTCTATGAAGGTCTTTACTTCCGGGAATCCATCGATATCTTTTGTGAACTCTGTGATATCGTCCATGCCATCTTCTGATGCTAGTAACATGAGCGTTGCCAAAGCTTTTCTGGGTGAATGCAAAGCTATCGGTGGGCTCATGGTCAGCATCTCAACAACAGCAGCTCCAACACTCCTAAAAGTGTAAATGAGATTATAAATCACAATTTCACTAGCTAGCTATGCTAGAGTGTCCCCCTTTATTTGCTCATGATTAGAAGATTGATTAATTTTTAAAAAGGCCAACATCAAAACAAAATGCAGGAATTGTTTCACATTTTAACATTGAACCTCTCTTGTTATAAGACAGAACCTACCAGATATCTGCACTCTTCTCGTAGCTGGCAGGTGGATTTCCGACGACTTCTGGAGCCATCCAGTACACACCAGTTTCATGCTTTTCATGTCTCATGCCGTCATTGCAGAAAGCTGACAGGACTTTACTGAGGCCTCCATCGGCTAACTTGATGTTATTTGTATCAGCAGCTCCCTTTAGAATGTTACTGCCTATCAACAAAGATGATTTATTGGTGTGACAACATGAGGGGGTCGTTGGACTGGTTGCAAGAGTTTACGGGGCTCAAATTGAGTGAATTGCTGAGAAAAACTCATCTTGTATGAACTATCAGCCATTCACTGCAGCTCCATGGATCGATCTGATGCTATTTTGAATGCTCTTAGAGCCATGAAACTACTTCCCGGTTAGCACTGAGCTCAAAGGTTCAGTTTGCACTGAGCTGTGTACGCTACAGTGGGCTGTCGTAGCTGAGTGGTTAGGGTCTTTGATATTGGCCGGCGTGGTTGGAGTTAAAGTCTAGTTAGCGGCAGATTTTTTTGATGGGTGTTCTCAGGTCTAACCTTGGGAATAGATGCACATTTCGAAGGCGAGCCAAGAGATGACAACTCAGCTTGATCTAGGCCGACCTCAAAATTCACATGGAGACATGGTGATTGAGAGGGTAATATTGTAACATTTGTTCTACATTTTAAATCGAATGGGTTGATGAAACATGCATATATGCATGTTTCTTCAACCCATTCAATTTAAAATGTAGAACAAAGCTCTATTCTTCCGAATCGTAAGTAATCAACATCACTCAGATTCTAATGACGGGCTGTTTCCATTTTTGAAGAAGTTTTTAAAACACATGTTTTTGAAATTCAGAGGAATTGGCCTTTGCAAAATAACAGAGTGGATTTTTTCTCTTAATGATTTAGGGAAATTATTTTGTCTTTGAAAATAGTTTACCCATCCAGCACAGGGAGCTTGTTATCGAAAGACAAACACCTTCTTGATAAATGAAGTTGAGAATAGTATGCTTACATTTAATATCGCAGTGAACAATCTCTTGTCCATGGAGATAGGATAATCCCTCCAGAACTTGCTGAATGTATTCGCGAGTCTTCGGTACAGGAAATGGACCATTTTGTAGGTCATCCTTAAGAGATCCAGCGGGTGAATAGTCAGAGCATACAAGGAGCTTTCCTGTAAGTTTGAAGACTTCCTGTATTTTGTTGACTTTTTCGTGCTCAAGAGCTTTGATTTTGTTTATCACATCATTCCAATCTTCGTCTACCTTTAATTATCGAAACAAAAGAACTCTGTGTTTGGTTACCGTTTGGATGTGTGTTGATTAGTGGTTCATCAATGTGATTACTAGCCATTGGTTAGTATTGACACTTTATCTTTTAACATAATGACATTGAATTTAATAGGATCGCAAGTACACAAGTATACATTTTAAAGGCCGCCTAAAGGATCATATCCCACTATTAGTAATAGTTATCAAGCACTTAGAGTTCTGTGGCTAGCTTCAGATTAGACTCTGGCCTCGTTTCAGGCGACATACAATGAGAGGGGTTACACAACCATCTCATAAACCCCAAAGGTATCTTACCTTGAATGCACCTTCTATCAATCTAACGGCAACATCATCTCCTGATTTCTCGTTCTTACATAATGTGACCTCTCCAAAACATCCGCGACGCAGACTCTTTACCTCTTTCCAATCAGCCAGGTCTACACATTAAATTGACAGGTAAAACTTTAGAGAAATTCTTAAAGAATATTGCCTCCCCCCCCCCCCCCACAGAATATTCAAGTATCAGTAATTGCCGAGAGGTTAACCATTCCTTTGATGATTGGTGATTTCTCTCCATAGCAGCCATAGAAGTATTAAAGGCTTTAACATGTACGCCAAACATTCGCTCTGTCAACAGGTAGTTTCCAATTTTTTGTAAGTCAAATAAAGAAACTGTAAGTGTACCTGTCTCACTAGCATATACTACGGCTACCTCAGCTGGCGGTTCTGATGAGTCCAATTCGGCTCCTGTAACACAAAAATGTAGCAAATTGTTCATTTGAAGGCTTTTCTCATTCGTACACAGCCTGGGTTATTAACTGGCTATTGAGAAGACGCTCTGTCTCTGCATGGTCATTAGCAAAAGCAAATAGAAAAGACCATCGTGATTATTCAATCCCCAATCTTCACTCTTCACAAATGGGTTTCAATGAGAAGGGTAGATTCCCTATGCTCATATCTGTGATGCTGAACTTGGGGTATACGCTATATATGCTAAAGAAAAACATTTAGGCTGCGTTAGCTTTTTGCAATGAGAAACAGTATTCTTTGTTTACGCTATAGACAAAATGTCTTGTGTGAAGTATTTTATGATCTATATAATATAAATTCTAGCTCATCTTTTGGTAACAAGGGCATGCTGTGGAGATTGGGAGTTTCCTATATCTTACCGCCCTGTGGCGCTGCTGCTGCACCACCAGTTACATCTGCAATCTGCAGTAGGCCTGGCTCTCTCTGGTCTGTAAAAAAATATTGGTCATCATCTGGATTGTGACTTCGTGACTTAGAGCAATGAAACAAATACATTTTAAATTTTCAAATCTCAGTCACACAAAGGTATAAACAATAAACATTGTATAGTCTTTATGACAAGGTTCTTTCATTGTGTGGGGGAGGAGGATGAGGGACAAACAGAAAATTAAGTATACTTATGGGGCCACTTATAATACCTGTCCTGCCTTGGCTATCTTTGCCTATCACAGAAAAAGGTACACCCAAGGGTGGTTGGAGTGGCAGCAATCAATCCTATAATCCTTACCAATTGGGAAAAAAAAGCAAGCAAATCAATTTTGACATCTCACCAACCCCAAAACTAATTTGGTGATTCGCTAATCAAGCAATCCAGCTATTCACTCATAAACTTTCCAAACCGTTGCACCACTGTAACACTTGTTTTATCTCTCTTTACACTTGGTCTTGTTTGACAGCCCTGTCTAAACGGGCCCACTTAATCGCTGGTCGATCGTGTCGGGTGGTGACCCTATACCCTTGAGGGCATACTCTTTTTTCGAAGAGGCGGAGGGGGATCTTTAAACAGGATACATATTTGGGGTTCTCGAAGCTTAATAGCATATTGCGAAGAGTTGATAGTGTTTAAATATTGTATAAATCTGTCAGATGACGTGTATAGTATTCTCTACATTATATATTTATTATTATATAATATATATAAATCCTGTTCAAGTACCAAAATCCGCCTTTTTTTTGACAGTGTACATTTGGGTTCTGAGAAAATTCTACTTACTTATACACTTATTTCCCCCAAATTCCAGACAAACCACTGGTTGAAGGTCATTTGTGAGGCAATTGCTACAATGTTTCTTTGGTTTTATTGATTTTATTGTTAAATCCATACCATATTAGAAATGTAAGTGCTTTTTTAACTGAGAAGAGGAGGTATGTTGATCAGTCAACTTCGAAAATTATATTGTGAAATAGTTAAGCCTTACTGACGCAAACTTAATTTCACCAACATCTTAATGTTTCAAAACTCACCAATTGCAAGATTAATTCCTGGCCTAGCCAATGCAGCAATTACTTGCCCCTGAGCCTGCAACATGGCGCCTTGGGTCTCGATCATAGTCAGGGCCATCTGGTTCATAGAGGCCTGTAAAGCAACGTTCTGATTCTCCAATCTATCAATGTCGCGCCTGTTGTTCTCTCTATGGATTCTTTCCTCTGCGAGTTTGATGTACTGATCTGCGTTCACTTGCTGCTGCTGTTCCTTGTGAGCGCCATAATCACGCTGAAGATCCTGTCGCTGCTCTGCCTCCTCATTAAGTTTTTCTCCCAGGCCGTTCAAGTTCGTTTTTGCGACCTCAAAATTAACTTCAAGCTTGTGTCTTTCATCTCTCTCTGTATCGAGCTGATTGGACATACTTCCTACTGCTCCTTGAAGCCTGATTCTCTCATTTTCTTCTGTGGCCAGTTTGTAACTTAAATTTGTTCTTTCTGTTCTTTCCTGATTAAGCTGGGTATTGAGGCCACTCACTGCTAGTTGAAGTGTATTACTGTTCTGTCGTTCCTGCTCTAGATTTTGGTTGAGTGCCTCCCTTGCTCTTCTCTCTCCAATTATTTGATTTTGAAGCTCAGATCTAACATCCCTGACACTCCCCTTTGAGGCACCACCACCCATACTGTTGTCGTGAACTATAAACTACAAGTAAAGTAAATTCAGTCATCATATCACACAGCAAAAATACCTTTCATTGTTTTTCGATCTCATGTTAACTTGGAAATTTTCTATCTGAATAAGACAGTGGTACTGGTGCCAAAATCCAACAAAGATATACTCAATGTAATTCATTTACTCATGCCACTCATATTTTTCTGATTATCACTGTCAAAAAATCTCAATTAGATGTAATATCCCGCCAATTTCCCCCACATAGGCCTAGTAGCCCAAGTGGTTAAGACTATGGCAGCTTGAGTCTGACCAACACCACCACTACTATGCTTGATGAGTCAAGTGCTTAATCAAATAGCAAGTAGCCTTGATCCATTTGAACCACTTTTGTTGGTGGCTTTGGTCTACAGTACCCCAGCCAATGTGCTGGCTCTCATCACCTCAATCATACAGAGCCAACGCGCTGCTTGCAGTGCCCTCCTGACTATCACATTACAGGCCCACTTGGTTCTGTCTGTTTCACACAGTTTATAAGTAATGTATATGATACTACATATTATTACTTTATTGTCAAACCTGTTGTTAACTTACCTGAAGGGTTTTGGTCAGACCTAAACCATCACCAAAAATACAAAGACAAATATTATGGGCAGCCACAGTGGCGAATTTGATCACACCATACATACATGCCATATGATTTTTCACTTTGTGACTCAGCCAACAAAGCAGCCATAATTGCAGGCATTGGGTCATTTTTGTATAAAACAATTGGCGATCTTGGTCAACCAGACAATATCATTGTTTACAGAAAATCTCGCTCGGCTTTTACTGAAACAAAAATTTCCCCCACAAGACGAAAGGTCATAAATATCATGTCAAGTAGCATTCATATGTTGTGATGGCAATAAGTATAAAAATTAAAAGGTGCGGAGTCAAACACTTACCAGTGAGGATGGCTGAATATTCAGCTGTTGATAGCTAGCCCTGGTTCAGCATAAAAGACGCACAGCAGTTTTCCTTACTTGATTGAGGGCAAGGTTGGATGCTTTTTTTGTCAAAATAGATACAAATTGTCCTGTTAGACCAGAAATATGTAAGCTAGCCTTCTGCGAGCACAAGCAAATGAATTTTATCACATAGCTAATATCCAAGGTATCCATGGGCCTATGTGTGTTATATCTTATGACAATGCGCACCATTTGTGATAACGGAAACGATATTTTGTAATTCCCCTGATACGTAAGGCTAGTTTAGGGGAATTTGGCCGTTATCTTTGGGATTCACCCTTTCTCACCCTGATCAATGAAGAGGGAGTTCATTGCCCTGATAACTAAGGTTTTTATCTCTCAACAAAGGCTGTTTAGGGGTGTGTTAACAATTAACAATGTGCTCGATAGAAACAGCTTTCACTCTTAGTTTCTTTATCTAGAGTTCTGATTGTTTTATTATCATGATTATAGTCATGTATTTCAACAATAAAGTAAAACTGATCTTTTCGGCTTTAAAGTGTAACCTTAGAAAAATTTCCTATTCGAATGCAAGAAATTGAACATATATCCGAGGAATTACCCTCTCATATGCAAGGGTCCCCTACCTGGTGCTCATGTAATCAACCGATGTCAGTCCGAGAGATGCAACTAACCACAGTAGAGGAGATGCTGATCCTTATGCATCATGATATAGGAATATTAATGGAAAACAGATTAGATTACCACCTCATATGCAAGGGTCCCCTACCTGGTGCTCTGTCATCAACCGATCTCGGTCTGAGAGATGCAACTAAACACAGTAGAGGAGATGCTGACCCTAATACATCATAATATAGGAATTTCAATGGAAAACAGATTAGCCTGCCTGCCTGCCTTGACTAAATCCTTTACCAGGGTACCCGATTGGGTCCTTTTTTACACCACTGTTACAACTATGAGAAATATTTATAGAAAGAATATATTCATTGATTTAGGTCATAGTTTTTACATTAGACTGAGAGTGTGAGGAAAAACACTGTTTAAAGGATGATTCAAATGTAATCTAAGGAGTCACATGGGGAAGAGGACTTGTAGCAAATAATTATTTGTTGCTAATATACAATGACTATGTTTGATTATCAATTGTTTGATAAATTTCTATCTTTATCAATGTTGCTCACTTTATTATCAAGCCTTGTAATTGGGTCAATGCAAAATAATCGGTACACTAACTAAGACAGTGGACTGAAGCGAGAATAAGAAAATGGCACACCTGGGACAACCTTCAAACTATAAAATGAGAAATAACCAGCAGTAACTTTAATTCTTGCTAGTTAAAACTGGGGCTAGCCAAAATTGAGTCACCCAAGAACTCAAGCTAATATTTGATCCTATAGGGTTGTTTTACTCTTCCTCACAACTTTGTAAACATAAACAATGACCAGCATTATGACACAGGATAACAATTGTGAGGAGATGCACACACACAAACTTACCATAAATAGAGTTGAGGGCATTGATGACTTGGCTCTGAGCGTTCAGCATCCTGTTTTGACTTTTAAGCACCGAGATCTGCAGCCGGCCGAGATCTTCTTCCAGAGTTTGAACTTTCTCATTAAGTTTTCCATTCTCCTCCTCCAAATGCTCAATCTGCACTTTCTTTGCTGCAAGTTCCAACTCACATTCACTGATCTTTTTCATCGCCTGTTCATAGTTGGTTTCACTTTGTTTCCTTGCACTTTTCTCTTGTTCCAAAGAACTTTGCTTATTGCGTAGCTGTATTTGGAGGTCGTTTGTCTTTACTCTCTCTAGATCCAAATCTTTTTGTTTAGTGCTCAGCTGGGTCCTCAAGCTTCGGGTTGTTGCCTCCTCTGAGTGAAATCTATTCCAGCCTGCTTTTGCTTCTGCTAAGCGTTTGTTGAGATCCTGGTCGTTCTCAACAAGGACATTTTCTCCATCGCCAATAGATATCGTTATCGAACCGCCAGACACTCTCATACCTCCATATAATCTCATTGCCATATTGCACTACAAATTTAAATTTAAAAAAAGTTGTTTGAATATTTTGTGATGCAACCATAGTATGTTCCCGTCACCTCAGTTGCAGGAGCATTGAAAGACTTCTGTTTGAGAAACAAAGTTAATTCAATGTTCTGATATAATCCCTACCTCTTTTATGTATATTGTTACACCGGGTTGAAATGTAAGATGATGTTGAGCTGGTTTGCATAATGAAACGATGCAGTATAATGGAATTAGATTCTATTTAGACATCATGATTATATGTATGCTATCTTAAATGATGATTAGACCAATCAAATAGTTAGCACCAACCTTATGATATGAAGGGAAGCTGATATACAGGGATATGGTGTTGCATGTAAAATGATTCTTTTGAGAGACTGGCTGTTGAGTTGTGGAAGACAAACTTACTCCTACCATTGGCGAACTTTTCCTGACAAAACTTAAAACTAAACAGCAATTATTATTATTCCCACTACCATTTACTTGTACATTAGTTGCTTTTATCACCATTGAAATTACAGGCATAGCGTCACTTTGTCTTGCAATCATTACCAGGTGTATAAAAATAATAATGGTGCTTAGGAAGTTGACTTATCGAGCTATTGAGTATTTCAATAATCAAGAAATGCTCAGATATCGATGATACAGCTGTGTATTTTAGAATATTGTGATTGAGCTGAATAGAAAGACAGCTCTTAGACACTATCGGTCACCATACTTTAAACCACTCAGCGCATTTGGTACTGGCGCCCCATTCATCCTAGCCAGGTCCTTGCAGAACAGGACTAGAAATACCGGAGGTCCACTTTGTGTTGCAAACCCCACATGCAGTAAAAAGATCCCCCTCTGCCTCTTCAATAAAAAGAGAAGCCGGAATCCCGGCGGGAGAGGGTATAGGGCTCGGCTGGAGTACCATGGTCCCAGTAACTGTACTCTTTAGGGGAAAACCCTCTCCCCAATGGCTTAATCAGCTCAGAAATTTTCTCAGCTCGACCTCATGGAAATACAGAGATTGTACCTGACATGTTGAGAGCTTTGGTGAGTAGTTAGCCTAGTGATAGCTCCCTATGCAGAGGATTAATCAAGGTTTGCACTCACTCACCACCCAAATCAGGTTGCCAGGTTAGACAAGTGGTTGGCAGGTTGGATTACTGCACTCTGACGGCCGGAATTCAATTCCTATGCATGCACTGTTATTACCTGAGAAGCCAAGTAAGGTAGAGCGTTTCAATGGGTACCAGTGCTTTCTGCGATGTTGGTTAGTAAATTTAGCAGATGTCAAGTAATCTGAGTGCGTTTTTTCTGTAGGATACCCTCATTTATCACCTCAATACAATCTAAGCACATATTTTATTACAGAACTAAACGCCGAGTCAATGTAACAACAAGTTTCATCTGCTTCAGTCATCACCCATCGTTATTATTAGTCAGGTAAGTCAGGTGCGAATGACTCTCTATACCATTATATGTCCCATTGCCAACTTCTTTATATTTACAGCTCGCCACAAGGGCCAAACAGAACTACTTGAGGTAACAATGTTACTCTATTCAGCCTAGTTTCAGATTGCCTTGTCGTAAAAAAGGCATATGCAAGAGTTTATCCTGGTTTAAGACATAACTGTTAGCAAGGAGGTACACCTTGTTGTTAGTAAGGCCAAAAGGTTGACCGGGTTAACATGCAAGTTTGTTACGTTCTTTGGATTCATCAACTCGGTTTTTTCACCCTTCACCTTTTTCTTTTATTTTTTAAAAATCATATAAAGCTAAACAGACAATCATGTAGAAAGCTCAATTTTTAATAGGTTAACTACAGAAAATATGAATGATATACGGATATAATCAAGCAGTAGAAGAAATCGTATCATTTAAACCTTTTACAATATTCATGCAGAGATATCTGCTTCTGGTGCAATATCCGCTTCTGGTGCTATATCCGCTTCTGGTGCTATATCCGCTTCTGGTGCAATGGTACCATAGAGGTCTAAAGTACTCGCAGAAGGAAAAGTTTGTTTTTTCACACAGGCTTGAAATAATAAAAAGTTTTGCAAGCTCAGCCTCTTTACTTTACGCTCCCACCGACTAGTATAGCTAACCTAAACTCCGGCTAATATTCCCTCATCTAATGTATAGTTATCTACATAAAATGGCTTAATATAAAAAAAGTCGACTCTGAACTTTCATCCCTATCCCTTTTTGTTGGAATGAGACTGGAAAAACCGAAACTAAAGAGTGAAGAGAAAAACTACAGCCAGCCATCAAGTTTGAATAGTGCTTCAGCTGTGTACAATGTTAATGAGCGTGATGATAAGAATACACGATTATTGTGGAACAGTGAACTCAAAATAAGAACTAGCAATCAGCATTGAAAGAAGCATTTATGAATTTATGATCATCCATACTCAAAAAGTACACAACATAAGTTCCTTATCTCTGCAGGTTTGTTTCGCGAATATGTCAATCTACTCAGCTTTCTCATTTTCCTCCTGGATCCAGGAGTCTTGGATCATTGATTCAGCAGTCGGACGCTTGTCCTTCTCAACAAACAGCTTCTCCAGGAAGCACTGCACTTTCCCTCCTTCGATCCCTTTGATGAACTTTTTTACATTGATTCCATCCTCAGCTGCTAGCTCCAACTTTAATGCAGCTTTTTTGGGTGAATATGAAGCCATCGGCGGCTTAGTAGTAACCATCTCAACAACAGCAGCTCCAAGACTCCTTCAAACAGAAATAGGACTTCTCTTTCTCATATCAAGCCTTGTACACATTTTATAATGCAGAAACTTAGTCTCACTTGCAGCTGTATTAAAATTCTCAAGCTGTGCAAATTAGAGTTGGTACAACATGGTGTTGAAAAATAATACACTTATACAACTACAGTCTACAACTATACAACTATAGTCTGTGAGAAGCTGGATATCACACTAGCCTTGTCATGCAGTCACTTTTTTGTTTAGATGGCAAAACCTGTAACTACAGAGCCAAATAATGTGGCCACATGGCAAGAGATAATATCGCTTCTCGGCCTATTGGCTAAGATCAAAGTGTCACTGCCAATGGCCGATTAGCGCCAGTTCAGTTTTGGCAGCTTGCTGCACACTTATGATTAGGAGGTCCTCTATGGCCTCACCTCTAGGATGCATTCTAGTTTTCTAGAACGTATCACATTCTCAGTATGAGGATTAGGGCACCTTGCGTCCCTCTTTAGGGGCAGCCCAATCTTCTGTTTCTTAGCAAACAGCAAGAGATAATATCACAACTTTTGAATCCACGTAAAACTCATTTGCCTACAGAGAGCTCAACAACAAGAAATGGGAAGTCAGGCTGTAGGAAAAAGAAGTTGATTTTTCACTCAAAGCGATGAGTTAATACCATAAGCAGGGAGTCATTGTGATTTACCTTACCACATATCTGCACTTGACTCGTAGGACTTGGGCTGGTTACCCACAACTTCAGGCGCCATCCAGTATACACCATGTTCTCCTCTTTGTTGCATGCCTTCGCTGCAGAAAGCTGACAGGACTTTGCTGAGTCCTGTATCAGTTATCTTAATTTGATCTGAGTCAGCTACCTTCAGAATATTACTGCCTGCAAAAGTGAGGATTTTAGATGTGAGTAGGTTTGTCGAATGTGACTCAAAGCTTTCCTTTGTGACAATGAACACAGTTTTATGGGTTGGAATAGTGATATACCGATATCATAGAATTCAAGGTCTGAACAGCTCCTTCATCTAAACACGGCTGACCAACAAACAACCAGTGTGTGGTGTATGCTGGATGAAACAATGCTATAATATGTCATGATAGTGGCTTGCGATTCAGACCTCATTCAGACCTTGTTTGAACGTCATTCAGACCCAAATTATGAGGACCCGATTAGTTACATTGAAGGATTTATTTCATTGCCATTCGAATTACCATGTTCTGGTTCCCATCCAGTGTGAAAGACAAGATTATAAGAGACAGGGGAAAATGAGGAAAGAGAAAAAGACATACCAATAAAATTAAAGGGTCTATAGTATTACAATTAACCACTCTAGCGCTTGGAAAGGGGTTATCCTCTCTCAATAGAGGAACATTCATAACCTGACGAAAATTGGACTTTCTGAATTGACCACTCATGACAAGGTTGACATTCAATGTTGTGGGTATTTCCCATAGACATGTTAGACATGTGTGCCACAGACATCTGTGTTTTGTCTATGGTTTTTCCTATTATATGGCATCAGATCATTAATATAGCTAGAGTAATTGTATTTTGTGAGTCAACTGCGTCAGAAAAGGGCAACACTTAGTACATCAAGACTGAATTGACATCAGAACTTGAATCTGCGACTTGAATTGCCATTACTACCCTTGACTTTGAAATGACTGCGAGACATAGAGGTCAAAAAGGACAAATTGCTTACATTTTATGTCGCCGTGTACGATGCCTAGTCCGTGAATGTAGGCTAGCCCCTCCAAGACTTGGCGAGTGTATAAGCGAATCACAGACTCCAGAAGAGGACCACCTCGGAGCTCATCCTTCACAGACCCAGCTGACAGGTACTCAGTACACATCAGAAGCTTGTTAGGCAGTTTGAACATTTCAAGGATTTCAGCGACCCTCTCATGCTCTATTGATTTTAACTTGTTCACCTCATTGTTCCATTCTTCGTCAGGCTAGACAGGTTAGAAAATGAAAATGTAAAAAATAACTATCATTTTTATTAGGTATAAGTAGTTTATAAGTTATTTTTTTTCAAAAAGCTGCTGATGGTTAATCTTCTATTACCTACAGGACGGAGACTGGGACTGGTTGAGATGGATAAGACCATGCGTATTTATAACACAGATTGACATGAATATCACAGTAATATAAGAATGCTTATATTACTGCTGTATCTTAAACACAAAAAAAACACACTTGCAGGCCGGTACATGCTCCTGTCAAAAATACATTACACTGCATTGCATACTGCAGTGCATTGCAATGCTTTACCATTGCAATGCATTACATTGCATTGCATTGCATTGCATTGCATTACATTACATTACATTACAAGCGAGCATGCCTACCTACATACAAAATCATGCATATATGTATACGGAATAACAGCTTATTATGTTTTAGAATATCATTGATCTCTCGGTAGCCAAATGTAAAACATATTTTCAAATCAACTCAAACCAAGCAAGAATTACAAATCAATTAAGTTTTTATCGTTTAAATAAAAGTATTGCTTCTTAAACATAGTCATATTTACAAACCTTGAATTCACAAGGGATAAACTTTACAGCAGCATTGATCTCAGTTTTCTCATTCTTGCAGAGAATGACTTCGCCAAAGAATCCGTCTCCAAGCTTTGTTACTGCAGTCCAATCTTTAAAATCTAAACAGTAAATGAATTAACAAAATGATGAATTTTAAAAGACATCAACATACATCTATATATGGCGGTAAATATAAATGATAAAGGATATTGACAGCTAATCTCTTAGGTTCTAATTATTTTTTTAGCTTCCTGCGTGGACATGGGTGATCTTATTTGGGGTTGACATGTCAACTCCAACCAGGCACATCTGTTAAAAAATCGCCGCAGGATACAGGTGTTTCCAGGATTGTTTACCACTTCAGAGAAACCTTTTTCTGTAATGAATTTGGCTATGCTTCTACAATGACCTGTTGGGGTCCATTGCTTACTCACTAAAACTCAAACAAAGTTTTTGGATGATGGTGATTTTTATGGCACCAAACACTATCTCAGCATCAGAATATTATCGATATAATTTATCCTCAAGTAATCTATATGTCATGATTTTTACAAAGCAATCTATAGACACTTGTCTCTCCTGTTTCTGAATGAGGTTGGTTCTAACTCAAATAAAGTTTACTGCCCTGCTAGTGTTACCCGATTCGCTGATGTAAATGACTGCTCCATCTTCAACCTCCTCTTCAATATCTTCAACCTGTGCGCTGGCACCTAATGCTGCTGGTAGGCCTAAGAGACCAAGGGATTTAACCATCGGTAGCTGTTCCTGTCCTCCTGTGGCCCCTGCTGTATAAGAATCTTTGTCAAACAGGAGGCAATAATTATAAATATCTCAAACATTGACATGCAAATTAAACTCAAAGGTGGAAGCATCTTCTGTGTGAAATACATCTACTTGCAACAAAGGAGGATAGCTCCCAACACAACGGCACTATTTATTAAAAATTGAGCACTTGTACCCTAGCGGGGTCGAGTGTTTGTCTGAATATACTATTTTCGCTCCCCTGATGACTAATTTATTGGCAACAAAGCTTTTAACGCATCAGAAGTAAAGTTCTGGCATCCCAATTCCTAATCAATATCCAAGATGTCAGAATGTGGAAGGTGTCATTTCTTTTATCTTATTTGCAAAGTAGGTTCATTGAGAAGGTCGTTGAGAAGGTAGGGATTTGGCAACTGATGCTGTCTGAAACTGCTCTGCGCATGAAGGTGACATACGTTTGTTTCTGCAGCATAGGGCCTGAATTAATTCACCTAAACTGAGAACCTAAATTGGAAAAACAATCGAATCCCACAATTTGGAATTATTTTGGCCTAAATGGAACACTTGGATTGCCATCTCATAAACTTGAGCTTTGGAGTTGTCTTCCTTCTACCACCATCACTGGGCTGCAGAGATAGACTATGTCTCAAGGCTATCCTGCAGGCAGAATGTTCTGCAACTGTTATTGTTGGTGAAAAAACTCTCCGCATCAAATATTTGAATCATACATAATATAACAACATACCAATAATGTTCTACTTAAAAAAAAAATTTTTTTATTGCACAATACCTCTACAATCTCTGTGCAGAGAGGTAACCCAGCATATAATTATTTGTAAGGAAAAATACCAAACTGCCTTAAGAAAAAGAGATTGTTTCGCCTTAACAACACTGCTGACCCCTGACATAGTTATTGCATTGGAAACAGTTCAGGTATTTTAAGGTATATTAGAGGAACATGGAAGGACCAATACAGCGCACTGAATTCATAAAATGATCATTTAATATTTCACCTGGCAGTCCATGTTACAATACTTTGGCATTCATGAATAATGCTTTTATGCACACTCACCGATGGCAATCCCAGTTAATGCACCAATAATACTACTCTGGGCATGCATCATCGCAGCTTGTGATTCTAGCATTCTATTAAACATCTGGTTCTGAGACGACTGCATCGCTTCAATCTTCTTCTCCGACTTATCAATCATATCCTTGTGAATTTCCCTATGTTCCTTTTCCACCGCAAGTTTAACTGTGTGATCTGTGTTTAGTTGCATCTGGCCCTCCTCGAATTTCTCCCTACGTCCTTTCTCATCAGAAAGTTGACCTTCAAATTTCTTTTGGTTTTCTTGAAGCTTTTTTCTTTCCTGTTTCTCAGAGCTAAGATGCGCTGTTGTATCCGTCTTAAATGTTTCCAGGTTCTTGATTTGTTCTTTGAGTGCGCGTTTTTCAGCTTCCGCTTCTTTTTTATAATCTACCAGTGTTTTGATTTGCCTTTCGAGTGCGCCTTTTCCCTCTGTAGTAGTAGTCTGAAAATCTTCCAGGTTCTTGATTTGTGAGGTAAATCTTTCCAGGTCATTAGATTGTTCTTGAACCTTTGTTTCAAGTTCCTTCTTTTCAGTTTCAAGATCCTTCTTTTCAGTTTCAAGTGTATTCTTTTCAGTTTCAAGTGTATTCTTTTCAGTTTCAAGTGTATTCTTTTTAGTTGTTAATGTATCTATTGAATCTTGCAATTCCTTCCCTTTCGCAGCAATCTTTTTACTTACATCCTCGTTTATCCCTTCGACAGTTTTATCAAGCTTGCCTTTGCTAACTATTCCCAAGATGTTCCCCATTCTATAAAACAAATATATATGCTTTGGGATGTCTTTTTTTACGCAAAAGGAAATTTGACGGACCATTTAATATAGGAAATTATTACATACATAATTATTAGACAGTAGTTTTTTCAGAAATATTTACATTTTCTGCCTTGTGACAGGTTTTTTCCAACAGGCAAGTGAAATGTGTTAGTTGGGCTTGGTCAGAAG
This sequence comes from Membranipora membranacea, assembly GCA_914767715.1. Lineage (NCBI taxonomy): Eukaryota > Metazoa > Bryozoa > Gymnolaemata > Cheilostomatida > Membraniporidae > Membranipora > Membranipora membranacea. Next base: position 3,394,137 of record OU612073.1, read on the forward strand.
GAAGTTAGAATCTGAGGCACTCCCTTTAAAATTTGATATAATATTTCAACTTAACTGATGACACAATCCATACTCTAAGCCAGGACTAATATATGTTTCAAGACTGTGTACTATGTAAGTTTGTTAAAGGCTGTGAATTTGTAAATGAGTAGGAGAGGTATACACACGAGGGTGCTGGGGGCTGGAACAATCAACAATGAAAGCTCCCCCAGTGGGACTCGAACCCACAACTCCTGCGGCACTAATCGCCTGGCAGTGAATAGCAAGCGCGCTAACTGCGCCATCTCACCACCCCCAAAAAAGAATAGGTCGATGGCGCTAATTAGATAGCCGCTATTCAAATTACTCATTTATGAATTTGTAAATGAGTAAATTTATTTTGATGCATTATGCCTTCATATAATTATGCAGTAAATTGTTCATGGAGAATCTATTTATTGCTTTTGGCTACAACTTAGTTTTGAGCATATAACAATGACGTCAAGTTTCCATATTAATTGTCCTACCATCTTTGTATTTCACACATATCTTTGCAGCGTAGCGTTTGGATTAATCCAAACGTGGCTGAGTTCTCAAATTAAAAAATTGCCAAAGTCGTCAAAGCCGCCAATGCCACGATGAGAGAATGTAAGGTTCCATACATGGTCAAAATGTAAATAGGTCAATCAGGCCACTTTGTGGCAGTGTCGCTATGGCGCAGAGAAACTCATATATCAGAGTTGATCTACATGCAGTATAGACTGGTATAAACTTCACAACCCAAAAATATTTCGCCAAAATAGTTTAATCAATCAAAACAATTGTAAAATAATAGTAATGAGCCATATATATAAGGTCTAAAAACTGCAACACATACTTTGTTATATTGTGACAACGGTGGAATAATATTGGCTTGGCGTAGGATGCTGGGAAGTGAATAGCGGGATTACTAATAAGTGCTATCAATCTGCCCTGTTTTGGGGATGGTCAGGTGGCAAAAATTGGTTAGCATGAATACTATTCACTGCCAGCAGTCACAGGATGGAGGCCTAATGTGGGAGAGCTTTGATTGATTGCTCCAGTACCCATATGTGTGTATTAGACATCATTACTGATACCTACTGATGGCTAGGACAACATCAAATGCGATCAGTTTGAGGCTAGAAAGCCTCTATACGCTGCGCATAGAATCCAACCTCATTGCACAACAAACCACAAGATCAGACCATGGTCAGACCAGACCAGGTCCATATGGCATTGCCTGTATTAAACTGGGCTGCGATATTAAGAATATCGCTTCTTGGCCCATTGGCTAAGATCCAAGTATCACTGCCAATGGGCGATCAGTGCCTGTTTTCATTTTTTGGCAGCATGCTGCACACTCAAGTTCAGGAGGTCCTCTACGGCCTCATCTCTGGGATGCATTCTAGTTTTCTAGGATGTATCTATTCAATCGTCAAATCTACATGATGAACGTAATAGACTCGTGTTTAACACTTACCTCTTGGTCAGAAGTTGTTTTCCCACACACTGTCACAGTAATATCTAGTATTGGATGATATACGAATCACGTTTGCAGTCCGTAAAAGCAATGTGACTTATGGCCAATGAATCGAATATTTATCTATGCTTGTGTAAATGGATTTAGGCTAAGCCTGTAAAAACTGGTTTTTATCTCAGCCTGTGAGCTAGTAATATAAATATTTATATCTTTTAATATGATAAGCATAGAAATATGAAACATGGGAAATGGTGGCTCATGACACCTGCAGATATCTCTAAAATACACAACTTGCAATCCATTTTCATGCTTCACTGAGTCCTTGTTATTACGGCAACTGCAATGCCAAATCCACTAGGCTACGTGCTGCAACATGCAACAATGCTTCATGTTCGCCATAAACATTGTTTCTAAATCATTGCTATGCATCCAGTTTATTATCAGTGAATTTATTGCAGTATAATTGTGGGGTTTGTTTTTTGTTATGAGCGTAATTCACCCTCACAGTTCTCATCACTAGAGAATACACTAGTCGCATACATAACCATACTGTAAAATTGATGGTGGTGGACATCATTCCAATTGCCTCTCGGATACTGATTCATAGTATATGTAAATATTTACAGGTCCTGGGCCCAAAAACGATACTGGAAAATATTGACAATACAACATATGCGTCCATCAACTAAGAGGAAGATGTGCGGTTGACTTCATCATAAGGATTTGAGGTCTTCATATATAAGTCATAATTTATAGGTTATTATGTTCTATTCCTTTTTAGTCAGTCAGTTTTTGCGCAATGGTAAGTGTGTCTGCCGCATGACCCGCCAGTTGTGAGTTTGAAACTCATCCGGTACCAAAAGACATTGCGACTTCAACCGAACACATAGTCCCTTCAGATAAGTATTCAAAATAATGTAGGTCTTATGCATGTAAAACAGCATCGTATATGTACATAAAAGAACCATCCTCTGTGGTATAACTCCATACATAAGGACACTGTCACCGCCCACTCCATCTCCAGCCTTGTTTTGATTGCTTAACGCTGGGTACCTACCAGCTGTCAGTGGATGATGAGTGGCAATAATGACTTCGAAACCTAGTGCTCGCATTCAGAACTCTTCCTATGCATGCAAGTCATCATCAGCATTGACAAACAGCAATATTGTGATCCACACCTTTTAATAAGACATATCTGTTTTCGCATATAGGATGATGAAAAAAAAATTGATTGTAGTATGAAAAACCATTGCATGATCGATCACCAATCACAAGTTATCATCCCTATATGAGTGATTGGGTTGTGAGACCACATCATCCGATTAAATAGCATGTGTAGGTTTTAGTTATCAAATGGATGGTTTTGCCATGAATTTGCTTTCGTTTTTCGAATTGATTTGCAATTGCGTGCTTACATATTCAACGTTTGAATTTAGGCCACTGAGTCCACGCTTGAATTCAACGTTTGAAATCTCCACCACCCATGATACGATGATTGAAGACAAGGTAGAGTAAAACATGAACATACCGTAATTGGAGATCAGAGCGCTTACAACTTGGCTTTGTGCCTGAATCATAAAACTTTGACTTCCCATCATTCTACATTGCAGAAAGCTCACATAGTCTTCGAGTTCCTTGGTCTTTGCCGTCAGTTTTTGGTTATCCTCTTTGATATAATCAATGTCTATCTTCTGCACTGCAAGTTTAGCTTCAAGGTCACGATTTGTCGCCAACAAATTATCAACTTTCTTTTCAATGTCCTTTCTCATCTCTTTCTCACTCCTGACTTCCTTCTCAGCACTCGATCTCTTAGATTTTTCAGTATACAGAGATGTCTGTGTTTCACTCAGTTGGCCTCCGAGGCGACGAGATTTAGCCTGCTCTTGGTTTAATGCAGTTTGTTTACTGCTCAGCTGGCCTCGCAGATCCCCTGAAATTCTCTGTTCCTGCCTGTAATTGTTCCATCCTGTCGTAGCAGACTTATATTCAATTTCAAGCATCACTTCCAAGCCTCTTTTTTGTTCCTTCAAGCTTCTTGTTTGTTCCTCCAAGCTTCTTGTTTGAACCTGCACAGACCAAAAGTTATTTTGGTACCTCTCCCTTTCTTTCTTTTCAGAGAAATACCTGCTTTCGTAATGCTCTTTTAGCTCTTGTGCATTTCTTCTTTTACTTTGCTCTTGTTCAAAAACCCTTTCAAAGTAGTTTCTCATTTCCTGCACACTTGAAACATCGTTCCTCAAGCTATCGACCCTTTCATTGTATTCCTCACGAGAAACGTTGTCGCCCATTCTCTTGTTCACCTGAAGTTTATTTATATACAACATTACAAAATATACTACTATATACATTCAGAGATAAAAAATTCTAATACCTCAATAATCTTGCCAAGAGGGCCCAATTTAAAAACAACACTTTTGACCCCAAAATTAACTTTCAGATGTCACTGTGACGCAACATGAACTATTTGAGAGGCTTGGATAGGGAAAATGACCGTTAGCCATGAGTGCACATATCGTAAAATATACAAAAGCTTTAAAGCCATATATCACACTAACAGTAGATTTGATTATCCCACATCATGTATAACATGTACTGTGAAGGTAACAGCAGTCAACAAAGAAATGATTAAGCTTACCAAAGAGAATTGAGCAGATTTACCCTGAATGGAGGAAGAAGCAAGAGAAAATTGAAAAGTGAGAAAAGTGAGATCAGAGCAGGCTGACTGTCCAATGAGCAATTACTCAGTGAGGGTAATGCATTATATATATAAAATGACTGATGATAATTATGATTGCGTCCCATTTGGACTATGGCTGCTATCATTGGAGGGTTAGCAACAGCATAGGTGTCATATATTTTTATGAAATGTTGGTGATGCGAGCACACAATTCATATAATATCTTTAGGGTTAAGCCCACCCTTCAAAGGTTCCCGGCCATAATGCCATGGTCTTAAGCTGACTGACTGACTAACCAGGAGAGGTTCATAGACACTGCAACAATCCGTGCTCAAGATTTGCGACATAACTTAAAAAAATCAACGAAAAGGAAATGTTGTCCCTTAAATAATATCACACAATAAGCAGCTAATTCCCAAAAACACTGTCGGAAATAAAAAAAATCATCAATAAAAGCCTATGTTTGCAGAGCCTGACAAGTCTGAAAGAGCACGCCAGAGTGATGTTAGTGTACAATATACATGGATCTCCTATTATCTATAGTCGAAGAAAATGTAAATCTTCTTTTCACTTTTGCTACTGCCTTGAAAACTGGCTTCAAAACTTTCTATGGTGACACTGTATTAACACTCTCTTTTGCTTTATCAAAAACGTTACAGAATTATACAATATTTCAAACAAACAATAAAAAAGATGATCAATAAAAAATATTCTAAATGACAGTATATGCATGTGTTTGTATCAGGGCATAAATTGGCTGTCAGTGAATAAGAACTCATTTGATTATCTCTAATCATGACAAAACATCACCCATAGAGTCTCAAGGTCAATATCACCTAATAGTCCCAATGGTTTATCTCAGAGGTATAGTTTTAGATACCTCATATCCTAATATTTTCTGAAACACTAATGTTTTCACCTTGAATATAATTCCACATGAGACTGTTTTTGCTGAGATAGCCAGGTTGAAAATATATATTTTTCTATAGCTCAGATTTTAAAGCCAGGACTAGCATCTCATTCTTAGTGACTGGTCACTCAAAACTCGTCAAGTGGATAGACCAGAGGCTAAATGTAGTGTCAGTAGGCCCTACTCCCCTCCCCAACCCCACTGGGGCTGGGCTATATCGTGTGCAACATTTAGCATATTATGAAATTTGGGGGCTGAATTCCTGATAAATCACTATTATTATTGATGAAAGCCGCTTTCATATCAACCTTGGCTTCGGTATGTTCTTGATTGATATGGCAGGCAATATGAACTATAACTATATAGTTTTAAGTTTTCCCTGGTGAACATTTGCTGGAAAGAGTACTTCCAGTTCACTTTACGGGCATGATCATATCTGATCAACTCTATAACCTGCGGTTGAACTGTCCTTGCTTTCTCAATGCTGTACTTATGTGATACGATGGTCATCCAAACAAAGATCATCTATGGCCTCTGACGGTCCTACCATAGGATATAATATCGAAATCAGAAGTAAAAATCACAAATTGTCAGTGGCGCAATGATCAGACAAAAAATGGGTGTCTCATTATGTTTAAAAGGCTGTGAAATAAATCGAAAATAGGGATCTCTAAGTATTTCTCAAATCACACAAACCAAGGTTAGAGCTAGTTCTGCACGATTAATGCAATATTTTAAGACTAAAAAAGTACATAGCACTTCTTGGTGAAAATTATGTTTAGTGTAAGAAATTGTCCACCCCCATTTCATCTAGGAAGTATATGACATATTGGTTTGGTATTTTTGTAATCTTTAACGAGATGTTTTTTTCCACATACATCATTTTGAAACAGTTTACTGGCGCTCTAAGTTTCAGTGACTGAATGTTGCCCTTTGCTCAGCAGATAAATATGGATTTATCATGTGAGAATTCTCACACATGTCACACAAGTAAAGTAGCTCTGAGACACAGATGATAGGAATCAAGATAAGGGTTTTAAAATATTTCACTAGTGCTAATCTTCAGACATAATATTTTAATTCCGTCTCGCTTGTGTCAACAGACGCCATATCAGTGACTGAAGACACAACGACAATAGGCTTAACTAACCTACTGAGTGGGGGACTGGGGGTATCTGAGGGGATTCACGTTGCACCAATCTTAATAATTCCCAGCATAACTTTGTGACAAGGTACATGTGTTTTATGTTTTAATGTTGGTCTAACTCAAGTGCTCAGATGGCTGCATTGTAAGTTAGTGGCATTACATTGAAATTAGATGTTTGATAATTTAATGCTGCTAACTCGCCATGCAGCCGTCTGAGCAGGTCTGAATTGGACAATGAAGTCAAATAAAAAATTACTCTCGCACTCCAACGGATTCTTTCTGAGATAGATTCTTCTTTCCCACCTTTTTTTCAGCCTCGCCTCAGTTTGGTTGTATAAGCTCAATGGGACAGCAGAACTCCTTTTGTTAGTGATACCAACGTGGCCCTTTATCCTGTTGACACAATGTGGATTGATGTCTTCTCATTGCTTCTGTTTCACTTCTGTTGGCAGATCATATTTACAGAGGTCTGTGGTAATGGTATCTGTACTTGATATGTCTATATATGTTCATACAGGTATTTTGCATAATTATCAGATACTCATATCAATCAGATGGAATTCAAGCATTATATACAGTTATATATTACCACTACCATATTACCAGTATGAATGGCCATATCTGAAATATATCCAGAAGTGAGAATGAACCTTGAACCTCTAAGCGACCAGACATCACTATGTTCATTGAACTGGACAAGCTGATAGCCAATAAATTATCATCTGTGATTTTTGACATATTTGAGTATTTGAAGTGTGTATGTATGTAATATGTATTGTGTTTTATGTATGTATCACTCAAACCTTTATAAGAAGAATTAAGGTTGCAAGTTGCAAATGTGGGATGAAACTGAACAAAAATATGTATCAAAATATAGACTGATCTATCCAATAGCTGATTGTAAAATACCACAGAGGACGACCTGGGTTGAGTTTGAGTACGTAAGCCGTACACTCATTAATATATATATATATATATATTATAATTCAGTGTTTCAATATGGCACATTAAAACTTTCAAACCATATTTTATATCAAGTCTCTTTGATAAAAAAATCAGGGAGAATGGAGACCATAATATATATATATATATATATATACATATGGTCACATGTATATATTATATATATTATTATGAACTTTATTTTAGATGATACTCATTGGTTTTACAGAATCATTTACCATCATTTTCATGTATTCCTATTTCAATGGTGTGGTTCTAAACCTATAAAAACAGCACTTATCTTCTAGTAAAAGCTGCTTTCATGTCTATCTTGGCTTCTGTGTGCTGCTTTTTGTCATGGCAGGCGATATGAACTAATTTGAGGTTCTGTCTTGTGAACATAAGATCGAAGAAATAACTCCAGTTAACTTTAGCCGAGCGATTAGACTTAATGAGCTCTACAACCTTCGGCAAAACTGTCCTAGCTTTCTCAATTCTGTAATTAAAAGTATAGCAGGGTCAGCAAAATGGGTTGTATTTAGTCTCAAGTGGTGCTGCATGTTGGCGTGGTGATAGGCTTGGTAAGGGAAAATCACATCCAGCTGGTTTACTTACGATATGAAAATGCACAGATACTAGACACATCATATAAAAGGGACAATGTTGAATTGTTGATGAAGGTATACTATTTAAGCACAGATAGATCTCTGAACTTATTTTAGTTTATTTTTTCAACGTCATTTCGTTGCTGCACTTGAACCACTGCTGACACAGCTGGGCTTTGCCCAGCAGAGCCACCAGTCAAAAATTTGGAAGCAAAAATGTTGGATCTCAGCTAGATTTTAAAGGCACCTGATTGGTCAGGGTCAACTTTTGTCATCACTAATGACAGATGGATGGGGAAGAAGATACTCTCTTCTTTTTGAGAGCTCATATAACTCCATGCAAAGCTACTGGCTAGATGTTTTGATGCCACAACTCTCCATTTAAATTTTTGACTGGTGGCTCTGCTGGGCAAAGTCCAGCTGTGCCAGCAGTGGTTTAACTACCAAGGTTGTATTTGACCCAATCGCTTCTTTGCATGACTGACAAATGATTAAAAATTCTCCACATATCACTATAGTTAACTTACTGGTGGTCCAGGTTCCAGGTGCTGAATATTACCCTTTGCTCTGCTGATGCGTACGGATTTATCTTGTGGGAAGGATACAAACACCTGTCACAGGCATAACTCTGAAATACAGATTACGGGTATAGAGGAGAGGATTTTCAAATAAGTTAACTGAAATCTGTATCAATTATTAGCAATCTGATCATGTATAACAACAACTGCCACACTGGTTTAAGCAAGGAGTATGTCTTTTACTAATTGGTTTAAGCAGACACAATGGAATATTTTGTAAGCTTGAACTACTGGGAGCTCGAGGATACTAAGACTATAAAAACCCATATGACTTTAATTCAGTGCGACCTTCTTGAACTCATGTGAAATTAAGTCAATTATAGCTATATGAGGTTAACTTTGTCTCTCTGAGCTTCGCACTTATGACAACCTTGTTAACATGCATTGTTAAAAAAGGTGGTATACCCCTTGACAGATAAACAATCCATCAGCAGTACAAAATGTAATGGACTTCCGATTCCTTCTGGAAAAGTAATGTTTGAACATTGATTCTTCTTTTAGCATTGCATGCCATTCTTTTAAAATTGAGTCAGCATTTTTTCTTTGAGCTGTAGTAAAATCTTCTTCCTTCAATACTTTCTTAGCCTGAAACAAAACATCTAAGTAATAGAAAATGTGATGAGAGGAATGCAGCCTGTTCATTTGATGTGTTCTACAGCCAACAGCTCGAAAGTTTCTCACAGATTTCTGCAACTATTATTTCACAGTGCATGTTGGTAGAATCAGGGAGTTGCCGTAAACCCTTTGGTAGAATTCAAAGAAAATTGAAGTTGTCCCCTTATTTAAAGTGAGCAAAGAACTACACATAGGTTTTAGATTAAATCAGGGAGCGGAGGAGATATCCAACCCACCCTAATTAAATCTGAACAAGCTGAACATATGCAGGCTGCGGTCTTTACAGTATTCAACTAACACCTGTTTATAACAAGGGATAGATTTATATTATCACGTTACAACTGAATCGCTTGTTCCATTGCCAACCTATATATAGGTTATAAAACGTGAATAAAAGTGAGCAATGTGTAGATACAATATCAAGTTATTTAGGCTGGACTCTTCCGACTTACTTCAGAGAAGTATCCTCTCACTCTATTCATGGCACTGGATTCCATAACCTCTGATTTTGTCTTAACTTTTTTGTCTGTTACATCTAAAAAACAAACATCTAGAGTCTATAAGACATATATAACCAGTGTTTGCTTTACGCTTCATCTTGCTAAAAACTTGGTTACAGAAATGCTCTGATCACCCTTACAATGGATTACCAACAGCTTGGAATGCTCTGGCTGGATAAATCCATCAATTATCGACCACTTGGACTTGGTGAGACCAATATAACAAAATAATTATACTTTTATTAACCATTTTTTTCGCTTATTCAAAGGTTAACAGAGGATTAAAATGGGAAAAGCCATTTCTTTGTTTGGTTATGGCAGAGGTGGATTATGATGTGAATTTGTTGAAAACTCCTAATTATGATCAATTGAACTCCAAATTAATGTTAACCTTCATTCAATCCAATCCTCGTATTTTATTAAGACAAGAAACCAGTTTGAAAGAGATTGAAAATGCCACAATTTCAATCAGAATCAGAGTCTTGAGTTTACCTTTGCAATAACCAAGATAACCTATTGCTATCTTGATGTAAAGCTAATTCAAGACATCATAAATGATAAAGTACCGCAGATTTGTCAGTGTTTGTTAACTTAACTATACGGAACATAGAATTAAAATTCTCACTTTCGAACCAGTGGGCATCCTCTTCTCGAGATTCTGCTCCCACATTTTCATTTGTTTTGCTGACTATTTCGCACACTATGCTCTTAAGCTGATTATCATCCAAGCACCCAGCTGCTTTCAGAAGTTTGTCAGTGTCACACTTTTTCATTCGGATTATAGACAACAAGGATACAATTGCATCTACTGGTGAACCTGAAAAAGTAGACATATGACATTCCAGATTGGTATGAGCAGCAACACCAACTTACATGAAGCAGCTTGAGTTGCAACATGTGATTATATGTTTGTTTGTGATTACTTTAATTTGTTGATCAATTAATTAATTAAACACAGAGGCTTCATGCTCACTATCATTATTATAAAAGAGACATGTCAGCTTAGATCAGTTTACTTACACTAGCCATATTTGATGAAGAGACTGTTATTTCATTAATTTTATGTTGTTACAGTTGTATGGGCGTACTAAGATTTGCCATAATGATGTTAGACATTTTATTTCTTCATGATTGGTAATGGCTATTCTGTTATTAATCAGTTTTGATAGAATTATCGGAGGGGACTACCCAAAGACCAAAACATGTTATAATCAGGCACCTACTTATGATAAACGTGTGTCAGATTTGCATAGTAAAATAATGCAATGCTCTACATGGCATGAATTATTGATAGTGGAAGAGAAAGAACGTTACTCCCATTCTCTGCATTATGATGTCACAGTCTCCCGGATGTGACCATTTCTTGTATTGCACATCTGGGAGACTGTGACATCATTATGCAGAGAATGGAAGTCTCATGTCACAACAAGAAATAAGGCCTTCAATTATATAATCTGTCACTAGTGCATGAAAGAGCTATTTGCTAGCTTCAGAGAATTTATGTTGTGTTCTTATTAAGATTGGTCACAGATAACCGGGCAAATGTCTCTTCTTTGTTAGGAAAAGTTCGCCTTTAATTCAGTTCAACAATAGAGTGAAAAAAGATAAAGGAACTATCATCATACCGGATGATTTGCCTGGTTTCAGATGGAATATAAGCAGAGTATCTTTGTCCAGAGTCGTAAAGTAGTCTGCATCCTGTATTTTAGTGTTGTCTGTCGCCAGTGATATGTGACCAAATTCTTTCCTTCTGTCGATCTAAAAGAATCAACAAAGATAAACCTGATTTGTCTGAAGCAAGGGTAAAGTCTTTATCAATCTTGAAACTGCAATAAACTGTTCACAGCACAAACAAACCATAGTAAATGATATGTTTGCCTTACACAAGCAGTTGAGAAGCAATGTGATAACTTCCTACTCAAAATATGAGCTAGGCAATACCATATTGCTTTTACCATTTTGAAACCGCTCATTGCATAAGTAAGTGTAGGAGTGTGTTATTGACAAAAACTTTTGGCCTTGAATGTGGTGAAATTAGTTTATTTATTTTTTCAATTTTGACATTATTATTTCCATCAATCTGTTTAGGATTATTGGCCTTTCTTCGTATAAACCTGAGGTTAAGTGAAAGCAAGGAGAAAAGAGAGGAGTGAGAACTATGCAGCCACGGCAAGATTAAAATTCCTTTTTACTCCTTGGTTAAAGCGGTCATACATTGACCCATTGGATATGAGATGGCTTACTTGTAAATGTTGACATCCTTTCTCTATACACTGATCCAGACTTCTGGCAGCGATTCCATGTGTCTCGAGGCTGTCACTCCTTCTAACCTTTAACCTTATCATCCTGGTTACAATATAGCAGCTCTGAAATAATTGGATATCATAATCTATAGTCAGTAGGGTTTATTACATTGTCAGTGCAGCAACACAGAAGCCTTGGAATACTTGCCAACACAGGGAGCAAATGATTTTGGAAATCTCTATAAGTTTTTGTTGGATGGAGAGAACCCTCACCATTTCACGCTCCCTGTCACAACCCTTCTAGTTTGCTGGACGAGCAAGTATGAGACTTGGTATGTGTATATATAGGTACAAATGAAAAATCAGAGATTCTGGTGCAGGACAATACCTAGTATGATAGACAAGAATGATTAATATTACAGCTGATGATTGCTCTGAGTAAAAACAAAAACTGAGTGTACAACATTGAGTGGCACAGCTTCACTCAGCCACACATCTACAAATTCACCTCTCCCCAGCCCAGGAACAGTTGATGCATGTCAGTCAGCCTACACCGCTATTTCTTTAATCTAGTTTACTCAGTGATAAAGTAATTGCATACACATATGACAATGACATATTGAACATGTTACAACCGTGAGCTCATACACCCATACATCAGTGAGCTTCCACAACATTCCAGCCATGTCAAGAACCTACAAGTCTATGACACAAAAAGCATTTAAGGGCTCATTGAGTTCAACCGCATGATCAAAAGATAGGTAGGTAATCTAGTCTTGGCATCAACTAAACCGGTTATGAAAGCTCAAACTTAATCACTCTCTAAATACTCATGATGGTATAGATAGAGTAAAAGCACAGGTCTACTCCAAAATCTGGGATTTTGGCAATGTTTGACTGCCCCCCTTGAGTTCTCAAGGGGGGCAGTCAAACATTGCCAAAATCATAGGACAGGTTTTGGAGTAGACCTGTGAGTAAAAGCTATAGTACTGTCGGATCGAGAAAGATCACAACAGTTCACTGCTGGCAGAGTTCTTTATAATACTGAATGCAGTTTTTCGGCAGTTTGATGATTTTATTACTGAACTACACCCTGGGGCAAATGCCCCAGGCAACTGATAAATTGCAACGCCAAGTTGTAACTGAATCTTCAGAGCAAAAACCCCTGTTCTTTATACTGACCTGTATAAATAGGTCGTAAAAATAGAAACAGGTGGGATGATACGTCATTATATTGATGGCCAACCTCCGCATTTAGATGGTAATTAAATGTGCAAAAAATGGAAGTAAATGCTGAAGAGTATAACAATTAATCAGATTAGGACCATGGCAACCATGACAGTGCAATATACAATGCCTAACTTCATGTAGAGTCATGCACCAGGCGTGTCACATACAGTGTATGTGTCAGTACCTTGCCTGTTCAGTCTGATGTAGATTCTCTCCAATGTTGAGTTTCTTCTTTCCTTCCCTAGTTGGTCGGACTTTGTAGTCTCGCTTCAACTCTGTTGTGATATTTCAATCAGTCTTAGTTGGATCTACTAATGACAAGCCTGCTTTTGCTGAAGAAGTGATCCTCTTCAGTTCAATTTCTTTTCTTGCTTGTGAGCAGTTTCTTTTTAGTGAAGGTGGTAACCTTGAACCTTAAACAATTTGTGATTGGCCAGCAAATTAAAAGGTCATCCTCATTGGCTGCATGAATAATAATCAAGAGCAGCCAATTCTGCAAGTCAAGGACATAGAGTTGCCAGTAATCCTGCAACTAGAACCTCTAGGGACGATGACACAAACGAGCCGTACAATATTGAATTATCAGAACTGGAGTCTAGGTCTAAAACTTGTGTGGAGCAGGTGCAAGAAAGTGACAAATAAAGTAAAGTTAGTGGCTGGAATATTTTCTTCTCACTAAGCCCACTAAACTCAGCCCATAGTGTACAATAAAGAGAAATCAGTTCCATTACTAGCCGATAGATCGAAGCTCACTGATGCTAGAATGGGAAACTCTTATTCTTATTTTTTTATAGGCCAGAGACTGAAACATAGTTATTGAATGAATGCTGAACTCAAGTCAAAGTTTTGACTCATTTACCTAATAAATACCCCTCCCCCTGCAAGTGCAAGCCAACTCTCCCCACTGTCTGTTACTTATTCTGCTGTACTAACAAAAGAGCTTAGAGCTCGCAAATGTACTCACCTTACAGCCAACAGAACTTTCAATGTGGAATTTGAATTTGATTTATTGCTCTGCTATTGTTTGTTACATATTCCAATACTTATATTATTAATTGTGAGCATAAAACTGAATTGGCATGTGGTCTAAAGCGAGCCCTATACTGCATAAATGGCGCTTGACATATTATGCATTTACATTCACCATTTGTACTGCGAAGGACTGCAAGCGGCATCAACTCTCGCAGCTCCAGATCATCTGATTTGAAGTTTGGTTCCATATTCCATGCCTGCTGCGTACGGCTACCCTTATGCAGAGGCAGAAGAGGTGCCTTAATGTGTGTGCTATGATAAGACGCTATAATAAGATGTTATAATAAGAGGATGTTTATTCAAAATGTATCACAGTCTTGTATGTGACAATTGGATGCTTACTCTACTCCTTCTTTGGACCTACATCCTAGTTTTATTTTAGCAGGTATCATGATCCAGCCTATCATAGAAGGTATTGTGACACACAAATTCATCCAGTTTCAATCAAGAGCAATCCATACATCCGCATGTAGGCTGCGGTATAAGAAAAAATGGGTAAGTTAATAATATATATTTACTACTAGCTTGTACTCGATGGCCTCTCATACATGTTGTCATACATACATGAGCCCTAATTGTATTATCTCAGACCTGGTTGGTTAACCCTACCCAACAGCTTCATTGGCTAGATCAAACGTAACCAAAGGATATTCAAACATTTTTTATGCAATCTCTCATTCCTGAAAGTGGAGTTCCATATTCTTATGAATCAAACATTTGTATGATGTGTTTTCGCGTATTTGACAGGTTGAAATGGGTAGAAAAAAGGTTTTACCACGTGAACTGGCGATGGCATATTTTGATACTTATTATCCGAAGATATACGGGGAAAAGTGTTGGGATCAGATGCGAGTGGCTCTCACAAAGAGGAAGAAAAAATACTGCGCTTTAGTCAACAACTACGCTAACAGTCAGAACACGGTGGTCGGGCTCATCTCTGAACATGAGGCCTATGATATGTTCACTGTTACAGGTAACCCAATCAAGGTTTGTATTGTCAAATAATCAACGCTGTCTTCACATTTTATCTCCTCTGGTTGATCGGTGTTTGATCATGTTCTCTGTCAATTTCGCTTTCCTTGCACAATTATCAATCATTATCATCATCATTTATCCAAGACAGCTTTGAAGTTTATTTTCGAAGACCCTGCTTTCAGGAAGGAGAAACTCCTCGCTTGTAAGTCAGGAAACACAATCTTTGTGAATATTTAGGTAGATCAGTCATGTTTAGAAGCATATCAGGTTGTTGTTTGCAGATCAGCCCAATTATAGGAGTAGGGGGTGGCTCAGTTGGTTAGAGCGCCGGACTTCAACACGCAAGTGTTGGATGTCGTTGGTTCGAATCCCACTGCAGTCCATCTTCTACTGGGGATTGGTTGGCCCCCAGTTGTGCTCCGACCTGCCTGCAATCAGAGAGCAAACTGGTGCAGTAATTGCAGCCTCGCCAATAAGGCACCAATATTTCGCCGCCCATGCCTCGGGATGGGCAAGTGATAAGACATCCGATTTTAATCAACCTTTAAATAACTTTGTATTTACCTTTGTATATGCTTTATACACATTTCCTGTGCAGTTGTGGTTGTTAATAGGCTGTCACTACTGGTTACCCAGTAAGAGTTTGAGTGCTTAAACTACTCCGTAATATAAAATATATATTCTTATTTTCCAGCCTCCACCATACAGAGCATCAGCTCGTAACACTGGCATAGGAAGGCAGGACGGCGCTCTGTCCGATTCAGAATCAGATGAAATACATGAGGACGAGATAACTAGTACTAGAAGGTGGGATGACATGGCAATAGACCTAGGTGATAGTAAACCTGCCAGTAAAGAAGTGGAGTATATTGAAACCCCTGAAGGTATGACACGTTGGTTTAATGACAGAAACTGTGAAGGTTCATTACCAGTTGTTCATGGTTTTTCCCAAATTGTTATCATCCTAATCCAAAGCTGAGGGTCCAAATAATATGTGTTACAATTAGCTGATTCCTGGTGGGTGATGGACTTGACATATTTGACCTATTTGCAAATCCAACTGTCCCTAAAATCTTCATAACATGATCAATTCAGATGCTTCATAAAGTGGAGTTGTCCACTCTCTGAGCTTTGTGTTCAGAGAGTGGACAACTCCAATTTACATAGCATCAAATTATATTCTGAATGAATTAATCAAATGAAAATAAATTATTGCTGAGACTCGGTAATTTTGTTTGAAGGGTTTATGATACCACAGGAGCCAGATTTAGACATGATGAAGCCGCACCACCCACCAGACCTGTATGATTATGTGCCAGCTCAGCGTCAAGTTACAGAAAAAGAAGAGCTAGAGTCAGATCTGGGCAGGCAGGCACTCATGTTAGGTGCTCAAAATATTGTTGGTAAGAATATTTCAGTGTTGCAGCAAAATTCAGTAATTATTGTGGTTTGATATG
Organism: Membranipora membranacea; assembly: GCA_914767715.1. Taxonomy (NCBI): domain Eukaryota; kingdom Metazoa; phylum Bryozoa; class Gymnolaemata; order Cheilostomatida; family Membraniporidae; genus Membranipora; species Membranipora membranacea. Next base: position 3,410,528 of record OU612073.1, read on the forward strand.
CTTTTTATGTCACATGCCATGGTTTATTGGATTGGTCTATGAGCAATAAACTTTTGCTACAGTCTCACTCTCCATTGAAAACAAAGGTTTATCTCTTACAAGATAAGTTTTCAGTGGCCTGAGTATGAGCTTTCTGTTTATGAATACATGCATAACGGATCATTCCCACAATGCAACTTTTAGATGAAATCCCAAGAGAGTAAGGTCAAGTTCATATTTATGCCCTGGTCTCTCTTGAAATTCTGAAAAGTTGCACATTGATTTCACACTGATCACGTGATATACTATTTCATGTATGTCTCCAACTAGTTCACTTAGCATGAGTGCCATCACAAGGAATATGGTGTGATGACCCAAGTTCAATTTTAACAATTAGGGGTGGGTACATGTTAGACCAAGTTTGATCCATTTTGCCAGCATTGGAACTCAAACACTGGCAAAATTGATCGAACTCAATCTAGGTACATGTTAGGTACTCGTACTACATTGACTTTATTGATCAGATATACACATGATAATAGTGTATTTTTGATGTCAGTGTGCATTGATTTGAGGTGTATACGCTATTTTACTTTCTGACAGAAATACTTCCAGCTGATCCTCTTCTGGTTCCACCGATGCTCAAATGTCACGTACACGAAGCTGGAGTGGTGAAAACATTCCACTCTCCCAAACAAGACGACTCTAAAATGTTACGTGAGTAGAACTGCATATATAATTGGACATGTCATAGTCATAATAAGTGGGCATTTATATCATAATAGACTTCTCAATGTTCTTTAGCTTATGTATAAGAGACGCCGTATTACTTACAGGAATGAGTTTAGATAGATCACTGGAAATATTACGTTGTTATTTACGTTTGTGGATTTTATTTGTCTAATTGGAAAAGTTGGAAATAATTTTCAGACCATGCCCGCTCCTACTTCTGCTTCCAGTCATTTTGAGTGTGACACTTCTCATTTCTCTCATACAATAGTCATAATACTTTAGGAGTGTATCTGTGCACTTCAAGATCGACAGTCATTTTGAAAGGTTGGTTGGATTGGTTCTCAGCAATAATCCATAAAGAATCAGAATAACAAGTCAGTTTCATTATGTCACTAACATCCTTCACCAATACAACAGCAAGCCTTTCTGTTAATTAGTCCTGATCATTCTTTTCGCTTCAGTACTTTTTGTCACATCACTAAACAACATCCGCTGTTCGGTATCCCCCTCTTTGTCTATTTCTGACTATATTACTGTGCTGCATTTCTCTCTCCACCCTGTTGATTTCCTCTAACAGCTGCTCAGCTTCAGCTATTTCTCTCTCGAGGTAGTCAAGCTTCTCATTATCTGTCATACGTGTGCTAGTCCAACTACTCCTCTAAAATAATTCACTAAACTCTGCAACGAGCACTGACTTAATTCTGTGTACGGACCCACATGGAGTCTCTTCTATGCAACAATATTCTATGATTCAATTGTACAAATTTGGAGTTGTCTCCAATTAGGGCTAACCTTCAATGGGAGGGGAACAAGATATATGGAGGTGAAAACACAGACCAACAAAACAGATATCGAATTCAAATTTAATGGAACCCAACAACTTTGTCAGCAAATCGATATTTTTAAAGGAATTTGAATGCTGACTTTTATTAACATTTATGATAATTACCTGGTGAGTAGGACTACGGGTTGTTCCTCTGGCACTGTGGTCACTATTGGCCCTCTGTCTTGTGGTAGTAGTACCCTGAGCATTATCTCTGTGTAACACATGAGACACTAAGTGGCCATACCATTGGGACACTGACTGAGAGCTTCTACGCTGACCCTGACTCTGCCCATGAGCTGTTAGAAGAGAAAAACTAAATTATGATTTAGTTGGCTTGATAACACTTTGCATTAATCATTATGTGAACATGCTTATGTGTTTTTTTCTGAGATTTTATAAGGATCTAAAGAAAATTCATTGGGGAAAAAATGTTACTTGAAATGTTTTTGCTTCAATACGTTACCAAACTAGAGTACCTTAGTACCAGTGGACACATTCAAAAAGGCATACATGATTGTCCTCTGCCAGAATTTATATTTTTTCAATGCTGGGCCAGGTGGAAGGTTTTTTCAGTAAAGTCTACAAAAATCACTCTTTGAAATGTCTTTTTTTTTAAGATAGTTGAACTGATATGCTGATTCTGCTAACGCATGAATACCTTTGTCGGATCTGTAAGTTGGTAGATTAGTGTGTAAGGCTACTTGTCTGCTTCCTCTAGAACTGCTGTGCCTTCTAACCATGTTATGTTTAGTTGTACGTAAAATCCCGTGTGAAGCCTGACTAGTAGTATGTCCATTCTCTTCGAGTCGAGCTGGGTTTCTCACAATGCTTCTGCTCACTTCTTGCGTCTTGTTTCTTTCAGTTAGCAGTGCAGGCTCGTTGCTTTGCACGGTGTCATCTTGTCTCGAAAGCCTCTGGTCTTGCTTCGCTTTCCATTCTCTCAGCTCGCCGAAAATTTGTTGGCGTTCATTTGTTTCATACCCAGTCGCACTGCTGCTCACCCCTGTATTTTTCATTTCTTTGTTCAACTGGCCTCCTTTGCTGGCATTGTTAGTTTGGTTGAGTGTTAGCGGTTTGTCTGACTTGCGTCTTTGCTGACCCTCGTGTGTTGTTCCGGCAGCAGTACTTACTGGAGATGGCTGTGGAAAGTTCATCGTTGGAGATTCTCTACTATCATGGAAGTAACTATCTCTTCTTTGCTGTCCGCGAGCCTCCATAGCTCCAGCATCGCTAACATCCCTCCTACCTCCGGATGTTTTGAAATAGATTGCTGACTGTTTTGTCTTATCGTTATATTGGTTCGACGTGCTCGCTGGATACTCTCTCACTGTTAGGTAATTATCGAAAGTGTTAGAGATCATTGCCGCTGACGTCTCTGACACGACAGACTGCTGGGACTGAACCTCTGCGTCTCTCGTTGCTTCTGTGGGCTGTTTGGTCTCGATATCACCTAATGCTGTCCAAGTAAAAATCCGATTAGCAGTTCACATACAGAATGAATTTAATCAGCTTGATGTATGTGTAGGTTTGTTACAGAGGCGAGTCAATCAGGTCTAGGGGTTAATTAGTTGAGTAAATATAATGGTTTGATTTTCTTAGCACTTTAATTAAGTCATACATGACAACCAAGGTTTTGTACAATTACTTGGTTCATAAAGATAGATAACACCTCAAACATAATCAACGAAAGAGAGATTACAACTTTCAGTGTCTATCCTCATATGAAATCTTGTGTGTAAAAAGAAAATTATGACGGCTTGGCCCCAAAATGTCACCTGAACACTGCAAATGTTAACAGAGCACACTAAATCTATAATCATTCTTTGATTCTACATATTTAAATTAAATTTCAAAACAATAGTCGATCTGACTTCACTTATGAAATAGTTTGCAATATTAGGCAGTTATTTGTTCCAATCGACCTTGAGAAAACATATTGTATCACTCGCATGGGAAAGTAACTCCCACTTGGTTCATCTCCGAATTCGTCGTGCAATTGAGCCATGGAGGGTGGGATATACCCTCCCACCCTCCCTGATTCAGCCATCTGGAATCCTTGGCTACTCTTATGATTGTTTGTTCGTTTGTTGAGTTGGGACTACTTACATTTGTTAGTGGTGCGTTTGATGCCTTGTAACAGTTTCTGTAATGAGATCCTCACAATGTTATGATTGCTACTGTCAGCGCTGTTCTGATTTTCTCCTGATGTTTTTCGTCCAGCCTCTTCCTCCTCAATGACAGTAGGCAAAAACACCAACTCTTCTTCCTTGAATCTATAAATTGAATATATATATGATATATAATACTATTATTGTCAGCAACAACACATTATTTCTTATCTTTCTCATGATGGAACATAAATGGCAAAAAAGAAAAATAATACTAACAAAGATTCAACAAAAGATAAGATTATGCCAATAAACTGAATACCTTTGAACTTTGCAATAGGGGGGGGGGGGGGGGAGAGTGTGTTTTGTGATTACTTGCCCGAAAGTGTATTATTATTATAAGGAAATTGTTTTACTTGAAATGTCTTTAGAATATAAGGTTTTCAGGCCTGGGATTATTCAAAAGCATAATCATGATAAATGTCTGAGGATTAAATTGATTAAAAAAACAGATTTTAATTGGAATGTACATGAATGGATAGATCCCATCATCATAAAGGGTGCCCACCTACACCTGTACCTGTCGCATTTTGTTGAAAAGTAACCCTGGGAAATTATGCAAGGCATTTTTATGCAATCTGCCATTATACATCAAGTAATGATGCATCAAGTAAAGTAATGATGCAATATTAAATGACCCCACACATATTGTAACTTTATGTAATATTTAATGATGCACTACATGTTAATACATGATGTTTTTTTACTCACTCGATCTCATTTGTTGAGCCGAGGTAGGGTTCCATCTTGAACTGTTCTGCTGCTGCAGTGTATGGTAACTCAAAGTCCATAGAGTCCCAGTAAGCATCCTTAATTAGCTCCGGGTGCTCGCTGTGCATGTCATCTACTATCAGATAGCTTACCTAAATACAATAATAATGATAAAAAAAACATTAATAACTAAAGTAATAAGTTAATAAATACAATAATAATGGTTCTGATAATAAATGCAATAATAATGATAAATATAATTATAAAAACTTTTTTATATATCTTTTTCTCATACTTGGCAGCGAATAAGCTTAATGTATAAAGTCATAGGTTAGAACGCTGACTTCTGGTAATTTTTGTTCCTCAGGTGTACTCTGCCAGTAATTGAATTCAGCCCAATTGAGCCACCAAATAGCTTGCCGTTTTTTATTCAGAATGTGGTGAGTCAACAGACTACGGCCAACAGTTTCACTTTCATTATACCTGACCTTGCTTTGGCCATCAGAGCCAACACATTGGCTAGTTGGGAACTTGCCTGTATATTTCTGTCGATGACCCAGTTAGTGTCAAAGTCGTCGTCATCCTCGCCGAATGGATTGATCAGACTCTCGGCTACTTTCAGCCAGCCCATGTAGAATAGGAATTGTAGTAATGTAAACACAGGTATATAGACATCTATATCTCTGTCGGGATAAGCTTCGTTTGCCTCTAAGAACTGAGCTCCTATGACGTTAGCTAGAAAATAGGCCTGTACTGCTATTGTCACCACCTGAAATCAAAATATCCAAGAGGAGTTGTATTGTATTGTATTGCAGCTTATTACTGGGAAACCCGTCGTCTGTTCCATTGCTGATCACATATTGCTGGTTGCAATGATTACATGATGGTACATGATGTAATCATGTTGAAATGATACATGGTTGAAATGGTTGAAATGATACAGGATGAGAGAGTCTGTATGTTTCGTTTACCTGTGTGTAAGTTAGAGGAACGCTCAGCCAGTCATAGTTAAACAAGGTGCCAAGTCCTGTTCTAAACTGTGCGACCAGCTACAAAACACCATGTTGAATATTTTAACCTGCAATGTCTCAATGTAGGCTATGATAGGATAAAACCTGCAGCCAGGTAGTTTCTTTGCTATGTCCATACAGAGTCAGTTTTGCTAGCCTTAGTAACAACCTTAACCATAAACAATATATGAAAATTAGCAGGAGTTATCTGAACATTTATTTGTGGCAGCTTCCCTGTGTTCTACTGGGAGACAACTCTTAGAATTCATCACACCATTGATACGAATTGGACACACAGGTGTTCCTCCTTTCTTACCTCCAGTAGCTGCACTTTACCATAATCCGTATGTATTCTATCCTCCTTTCTAGCCCGGCTAATCAGTGTTGTGGCCCAGACTAACGGTATGTAGTACTTGTTACTGCCTGTTTTAATGTTATCAAATATCTCCTGCTCATTTTTTGTCATCAAACCTGCAAATCGGAGAAGTTTTTTATCACAGCATTCATAGTTTTGAAGACAAGTACTGGGAGACCGGAGTTACAGGCTGAATTCTCAGGCTGAATTCTCACTTGAAATTAAGGTTACTGAAGATAAATGTTTTAGGGATTTCAAAATATGTTTCTAGTTTATTTGCTGTGCGAGACTATTATAGGTCAGCTGGCTGATAGCTCTTTCTATGATTTCGTTGGTTGTCGCGTTGACTCTTTCTTGTATGTTTGGGCTTCATCATATCGCAGGGAGTGAAGTTCTATTACAAGTTTAATCTTACCGATCTCTACTAGATGGTCTAGCGTTGGGAACCTCTTCTTTGCTACTGTGCTGATACTGCAGAGTGATATTATCCAAGACAAGTTGATATACCTGAAATGGAATCTGTATGTAGCTGATATCGAATAGCAGCTAAACATTATGTAAATATGATGACATAAGTTTCAATCATGCATCTTAGACTCTATTTTTTTCTGCAAACTTTGCAAAATCAATTCGATATATTATCATTCTCAAAACTGTTCATCTGTATGCCTTATTTATAAGGCTTTGCATTATACTGATTTGCCATAATATGAGAGTTCTTTAACTCCATTGCTTCCAGGTTATTTGGAAGGATATCTTTTCGTCACTCCACTTACCTCATGAGTGTACGTCTCATCAATCTACCTCTATCATCGTTACCATGTACCAGAGCTGTGATTACTATAGCTAAGTTATCAGGCCACGGCATATGCTGAGAAAATATAAAACTCTATATACTGGCAGTTAATATTGACTTCTTTGGTTGTTTATTTAAGGTATTTTTTGGAAGACTACATCTGCAAAACTAAACTTTCTGATCCAATTAACAAAACAAAATTTTGATTCGACATGAAAGTCTATAATACGGTATTGGTAGTGAAAGACTAATTGGAGTTGTCCCCTGCCCCTGTTATGGACAGAGTAATGTAAATTTTAGAACTACTCTGTCATGGGACTGACGCTGCTTCATTTATTAGATCGTTTTAATCCACAGTTGTCTACGAACATGGAGATGCAAACATTTATACATAACATCTGAAATCTGTTTCCTAAACAGTAAGGGCTCAAGTGAAAGCTAACTTTGATCAGATCGCCGGCCATCTTACATCATTGACTTGCTGCCACCATCTGTTCACTACGATAGTCACATAGAATCCGAGTACAAAGGCTACGGGTATGTTATTAGCCTCTCTTCTGCAGTACAGCACCAGCTTCTCAAAATACCTGTATCAAAATTATAGGTAGCAATGTATAAAATGCTGCCATTTTCATAACAATATCAAGTTATTAGTCTAAAATAATCAGTTGATTAAAAGATTTCTCTTATTTACAAAATTGACGGGGGATTTAGTTGGTTGGATGTCATGTCAGTCCAAATAAAGTATACCAGTGATGCAGCTTTTATTGAAATGACCTCAGACAGGCTGGGAGGTCTTTCAATTAGAATGAGCGATGCTTTACTAAAGCAAATTGTCACTATCACCTCGCTCAAATTTATCACTCACTTGGTCTTTTCATTAGACAGAATCTCTCCGAAATCACTCTCTCAGAATGCATATAGCTCCATCATTCAGTGAGCGATTTATGAGCGACACACCCTAGCTGGTCTCACTCTGTGCGTGAGCAAGACCAGCTAGGGTGTCGCGCATCGTTCTGAGTGAGCAGTCAGATTGCGATTTTTGCTGTTTCTAATTGAAAGACCCCCCAGATTCATAGGGAGATTTAGATTAACAGCAAGGTGCCCTTCCTTAGATACTTGACGGCTGGAGTATTGTGACACTCACTGTTTTTGATTAGGTGTCAGTGTTAGTCTGTATACTAAACTGATTGTATAATAGAGAGTTATAAATAAGAGAGCATCCTTCCACAGGTGCTTGTATACACTACCTCTCCATCTGTCAAGATATATATACATATATATATATAATATATATATACATGTACGTATAACAACTATTCTTAGATGAGTAACATTACATGCACATAATAACGGACAAAAGAATCACAAGTTGTCTGCCCTTGAAACAGTAGAAAGAAAAAAACTCACAGAACAACGCTAGCATCATAAAATATTGGATTCAGAGTTGCTTGCTGCTTAGATTACCATTACACCCATACTTTCATCAATGGTTTGATGATGATAGTTGTTTCGTAGAGACAGTGGTCAGAAAGTGTAAAAGAACATAATATATACATAGGCATACCTTCTCAAAAGTTTCCAAAGAGTTTTGAACTTTACTGTGGCTATTTTAGCTGTATAAGTTACCGTCATTGTGTTGGCAGTTGTTTTGTTGTTTGAGCTTTTGTTCAATTAAACGAAAGCTGCCGTACTTTTCTTAGTCACACTGACAAGCAGCAAGTTGTGTTTGTTAGACACATCTCATCATGTCCCTGCTGTTAGGACTTGTAATATCATAATACTTCAATCTGAGGTCTTGGATATTCCTTCGATTAAATTTTCATAAGGTTGATGTCGCTCTTCTCATTCCGTAACAGAAAATAATGTGCTCATTACTGTTATCTAAACTGCCCTTCTAGCCTTGGTGGGACTTTCAATAATCAGTCTACACATTCCCTTGTAGGAGTTTATCCACCTGCAAAGAATGCTCAGTGCTCACCATAACTTAAAATCACCTAAATCACTGTTGGTCAAGTACAACACCAAAGGTCACAGTTCACAATAAAACTCTATTATATCATTTGCTGCCCACTACATCAGTCACTCATATTTGTAATTATTCAATGAAGGGTTGTGTGCAGTACCTGTTTCCTCTCCATTTGATATCCCTTTACCCCAGGCAGCTTCGATTGCTCGAAGGAGAGATGGCTCAAAGTGAGCCTGTTAATCATGGCAAAGGATGTGACTACAAATTAAAAAAAAAGTGACAGACCATTTTCAATATTGAACACCTTTGATAAATACTAGTGACAATGATCAGAGTAGTGTACAACACATTTCCTTATCTTTTTTTTTGTTTTCATGTTTGTTATATTGTAGAGTACTATTTGATGGACTGTGCCTCTATATTACCTGTGATAGCCCTAGATCTCAGACCGAATGACCGAGTATTGGACATGTGTGCTGCTCCTGGTGGTAAAGCTCTCGCTATCGCCCAATGTCTCATTGCAGGTCAGTATAGCAGTAGGAGTGTTTTATTCAGAACATTTCACATTGGTATGTTTGTTGTTTGTTTTAATTGGAGCTTTTCATCCGAAAATGCTTACAATAGATAAAAATCTTTGTTTGAAAAATATCAATGGAAAACTAAAAATGTCCCTTGGTAGATTCAAAAATATTCAAAAAGTAAAAGCTTTAAAAGACATGGACTACTACTCGCTATATTTAGGATTTGCTAAAATAAAGTCACTGCGTTTTACCGTTCTTGTTTTGGTAAATAACATCTTATATTTTCCAATCATTTTGTCTGCAATTCAGCAGGGTAGGACTCTATTTTGCACCTTGGTGTACTTTATTCTTACTGATCTATGCTGTTAGTTGAACTACAATACCATGGAGTCTTGTTGAATTTAATTGGCCATTTGATGTCACGTAATTTAATGGACCAGATCAGGGTGTGTGGACAATGCTCCCTGGTTTTGGACAACCTGTACCAAACTCCTTGATCAAATTTGCCTATATTTTGGAGTTGTCCCCCCCTTGTGCCGCATACCTGTAGAATGGGAGCAACCCATAGACTTATTATTAAGTCGATGGATATCCCGAAATACAGGTAAATAGGATCAAGCTTGTTCTATAGACTCAGCAAACTATCGATCACTGTATTGTTTACACTAAGTTTAAGCTGATTTGCAGAGTTTTTCTCATATATCGGTAAGCCAGAAACATTTTGGGAGGCAGCCCAAAATGCAGCGACATCGTTATTAAGTTTGCTGCTGCTTTAGATCAGATAGTTTGTGTGGACTCATCCTGGCCTAGGCTGAAGAGGCTGAGGGACACATTCAGATGGTATATACCTGGTGTATTCAATCATAACGAGAATATCGCCGAGCCTGTGGTCGTGTTACATGATGATGGAAGAGTTATGGGAGATAGACATCCAGATCGATACGATAAGGTGAGACAGTCTTACTGCAATACGTACTGCAGCAAGATGTACTTACTAATAGGTTTTACACTGATCACTTGATTTACTGTTGCATGTTTATATCTGATAGATTAAGGAGTTAGATAGATAGATAAATAGATATATCGTTAGAGCAGGAATTTATTCATATATACCAAAAAACTCAAAAGTAATGTTCTTGTCAAGCGAAGTAAAATTAGGGGCAAGCCTATGTTAGGTACTCTGCCTAAACTGACCCTGCCGATAGATATACACATGCTCTTACTCACATCTTGTTATAAGTCTGAAGATGTGTGTTTAAATATGTAAATGAATTGAGTAACTCCCCAGTGGTTATCCTCTGGATGGTGATTTCAAGGGGATAATAGCCTGTTTTACTGATCTATCAGTGACCTCTAGGTTGTAGAGCACAGTATCAACCACCAGCGAGACAAACTGTTATCTGGCAAAGCCAAAAAATAAATCTAGTATCATTTCTGGTTTTTCAGTATCAATATTCATATCGTGGCACCATATCCAACCCTTATTCAATTTACAAAAGGTAAAAAAAAATTGTGAAAATGATAATTTTCCATTATTATATGTACAAAACTCCGATACAAAATGCCAATTTTCTCAGTTTGACAAATGCGCCAGATAGCATTTTGTCGGCTAGGCCAGCGCTTAATGTAGTTTGTCCCTTAAACATTATGTCTATGTATCCAAAAGTTGTATCACCCGTGATTGTTATATTAATGCAGTATTACCAAGGCCTATTTACCGGGGGTTATCCTTCCTTTTATACAAGGTGAGCCAACTTCATAAAAAATTGCCATCACAAATAAATTTGCAAAAGTACACCTATGTAGCGCTGTATACAAGTAGTTTGCGACTGGTTATGGGAATCAATCTATCTTTGCAGTCAATAAAGTGATGAGCAATAAGCCCAGCTAATCAACTTTCGCAATACTATTAAAGTCAAACCTTCCTATGGTTTCCAATAAACACGAATCTTAATCTGCTCAACACAAGTGATTAAATATATATGTATAATACATTGTCTGTGACCTATTTCCTCATATCCAATCCCTGGCTCCCTATACCAATCGGTTTTTTTTTGTTTAAATTGATCTATGAGCTGTATTTTTATATTTAGATAAAGTGCAAGTCACCAAAGATTGACTTACTAATAATGAAACCCTCATGATATGACCTCCAAATCCTGTTCATAATGGAGTTAGTCTGAATTAAATGAGTCATGCGATTGTATTAGAATATAGCCCAGGCACTGAATCCCCTTCATTCTGGATTATCTGAAAATTAATCAAGATTGGGAGTGCCTAAATTAAGCAGCTTCCACACTGTCTAGTCTCTGTATTGTAGGTCTTGGTGGATGCTCCGTGTAATACAGACAGGCAATGCCTTACCGATGATGAGAACAGTAGATTCAAAAGAACTCGTGTCACAGAGAGATTACAACTACCTCAACTACAGACTGAGCTACTCATGTAAGATAAGGGCTAGAGGTCACACTGACATGAAGACTACGCTGTTATCATGTGTATCTCTGATCGTTAGAGTCAATTTAGTGGGAGTACCTAACATGTACCCGCCCCTAATTAATGAAACTAACGTTGGGTCGCCACTCCAAATCCACTCTGATGGTAATCAGGCTAAGTGAATTAATTCACTCTCTATCGATCAGAGATATACATGCAATAGTATATCACGTCATCAGTATGGTTAAAGACTACATTCAGACCAAAGTAGGATATAGTCAGGTGACTGGTGCTGGCCGTCATAGTCATGCAAGATTTCCACATCGCAAAAAAATGCATAGCTCTTCTGCTAGAAATTATGTATGACTAAGTTAGTAGTCAGTATTAGTTGCTTGATTATAAAATCACAGAGTTTATATAAGGATATATCCTTATTCTGTGATAAAATACTGTGTGGTCTTTCTTTGCGTAGTCTTAGAAAGCTGCCCTGGGCACATCTAACTTCTTGCAACTGAATACTATTAATTGTTGTTACCATAATTAATATGATAGCCTTCATTTTAATGGATATGAATTGTTTACTACACTGTGCCGAAGAACAAAAATGTCCCTGTAACCATATTCGACCCTGTTTGGGGGTCCAATCTGCAGGATGTCATTGCCTGTTCTTTTGATGAAGTAGATAATAACGATGACAGGAGCACTGGAATCTTTATCTGATGGGAGGACACCTGACTTCAGTCTCATTGTTGATAATAAAATACGGGTTATGACTGATCAACGGATATAAAAACAATATTCGGTGTATTGGTGGTGTACTGGTTACTGGGTGCTTTTATGATAGATCCAATAAAATAAAAAAAATTATTGGGTTAGATATTATTATATAATGTATTCTGAATACAGACTCAATATATCCATATTATTGAAATTTAGTGTTATAATTTCACATGACAGACGCAAAGAATTTATCACACCTTTTGCTCTTATGTACCTCACAATCACTATGTTTCCATATTTCCAATGAGTGGTCCACTCCCATGTCAAATGATGAATGATCACAATTTCCATGATGAAAAAACATCTAGTCTGCTAGCGCCTTATACAATGCTTGCGAATCAAAACGGTTCCTGCCTTCGAGTGAGCAAATGCGAACTAAGTTGATCTAAATGCTAATTCCATGCATCGATTGGCCCTCAAATCGATGCCACATCGACATATGAAAACAGAGTGATTGTCCTCATTGGTATCACATTGATGGATGATACAATAAAGTGAATCTCATTATTATTTCTTCCTACTTTTCTATCATATTTAGGTCTGGTATACGATCATGCAGGCCGGGAGGTGCAGTGGTCTATGCTACGTGTACACTGACCCCGGGACAGAATGATTACGTCGTAGAGTCAGCGATCACACAGCTACGGCAGCAGTATCCAGATATAGAAGTCATGGTACAAGATACCGGCTCTATACGTGAGAGGCTCAATCATGTGTTCAAGTTCTGGCCTGGCAGCAGGTAACACTTAAATCTCTTTACTATATATCTGTTTTTACCTGTGTGATAATGGCCTAGTATTTTTTTTAGCACTTATGCTGTGACTTGGGAATATTTCTTTTTGGTGGTGCCCCAATTATTTGCATAGCCCACAGGAAATTAACAATCACAGAATTAAATTAAGCAGCTGACCAAGCCTTTTTTATGTGGCCACTTTTTTAATGTATCAAAAAAATTGACCGCACGACAAGACTATGTACAGCCTGATAGATCTTCTATAAAAGCCAATAACACACGCCATAAAGAGTAAACATGTAATTAACATGTTTCTTAGAAATCAAACCTTGTCTCTGGTATCGATTTTTCTAATTCAATGATTGAGCAATCTATCCTCCCTCCACCGAGCCGGGTGTTACACTTTATTGGTCACACTGCTATTTACTTTTGATTGTCAGGTATGGTCAAGTGGTATTACCTTCGTCACGAGCTAACTTCGGACCGTCATATTTTGCAAAGCTTCTACGAGTGAAATAGGTTTCCGACCGCTGCAATCTCCAGTCCATTTCCAGTGGCAGCTACATCTTTATCATTTTTCTTACTGTACATCCGGTTACTTTTTTATTATTGGACTTCCCTTTTTTCTACTCACTAGTTTAAGAACACTTGGCCTCATTATGCCAACTGTCTCTGATGCAATTTATGCCTATCATTGAGCGGTCCCTATTTGTATAAGAACAAATAATGACTTTTTTCAGCTTCTCTCTTCTGTTCTATAGACTGATTTCCTGAGTATTACCATTGCTATGTCTGACATCTGGGGTCAGTTTTTTTTTGGAGGATGGTTTGAAAGCTAAAATCAGAACATGGAATACCTATCCAGGCTTCAATTGTTACCCTTCAGATGCAGGGCTGTGCTACAATGATAAACAAATTTCCGACCGTTCTTTCGATGAAGTTGTACACATGTATTCCGCTCTCGTACAGGAAACTTGCATGGTCAAGGTTTTCTGAACACTGCTCCAGTCCCATATCGTATGAATATTGCTTTTTCAGAAATTCTTTGCTTGGAATTGTATCATTAAATAATATTTGAAATAAACATCAAACTTATTTCAATGCTTATCTAAATGACACACATGCACTATGATATTTCTGACTAATAGTATAACACGTGGTACAGGTGTGTATTCTCACCGTTGTATACACGGAGTACTCACTCCGGCTTATTTTCTTATCTCTCGGTTAGACTACGTTTACATTACCCTCAATTTCCGCTCTCGTCTTGTCTTCTTTTCACCTCAGAAAATAACACTCTATTTGTACCTTACTGTTACTTTTCTTGGAAGAATTTACTGACACAGTTGTCGATGGTAAGTAACATAGTTTTGTTATTTTGATCAAGGAGTTTGATTAACCTTTTTCTACTGTCCATATTTATTGCTTTTGCTTGTTTCCATGCTCTCATTACCCTTTACGGCAGTTTGGGACTGGAGAAAAATAAACATTGTTGTAATATATTATCACAGAGTAAGGATTTATCCTTACTCTGTGATATTATCCTATTTACATGATCAATTAATCAGCAGCATCATACTGTTATGTGAAGATCAAAGACGGCTGAACTGGCGTGATAGTATCGTTAGGAAACTGAAATACAAGGAGCTCGACAAACCAGAAAGCCGTAATGTGGCCATCTATTTGCAGTATTGTTGTGACATATCTCCTGTATATTCGTTGTAGGTTATGAAGTACCTTGGTGCTTTCACTGTAGCGCTGACACTGTCATGTGTGACTGCTGCCGCTGAGAACGCTGATGACAGCACATTGAACCCTCAGGATGTCGCACAAAAAATGGCTGACCAGCTGAATGGTAAAGTGTGATATTGAAAGGGAATGTTCCATTGCAATTAGTAGCTTGAGCGTCCAATCTGATTTTTATTGAGGTGGCTGTGGGCACCTCAGTCTCCACTGAGTCAAAGTTACTTTTGCACTCAAGCTTTGATCAATCTAGCTTATCAGTTTTGGTAAGGTTTTGAATGATTTCCTGTCATACATCAAGCCAATTTATAATCGATTATGAAATTTGGAAAACTAAACTCGATTTTCGTGCAGCTTAGCACCCACAAAAGATTCCCACTGCTGACGCCATTATTTTGTTTCTCACATATGTGTAAACGTACAAAGTTGACAGAATCATGCAAATATCATGTGCTGTACTTTTCACATCAATCCTAATTATATTTTTACATTTAATGATTGTTTTTTCAGCTGCTATTAAGAACTCTGCTAAGGATTTGCGTCTTGATCCCAAAGTCCAGGCAGCTATCGACGCATATGACCTAGATATCGACATACTCGACGGTGAGGAAATCTATGACAAATCAGGGACAGCAAAGACTGACCAGTCACCAGGTAGGTTGGGCTTATTACCAATCCACAGTCTCTTGCAGAGCCTAATTTTGCACATGTGCATCCAATCTAAGCTCTTTGCTCCGTAGCTGTTGGATCAATCCAAATATGCTGAGGTTCCTCAACTGAAACCCTGACCAACTGCAATTTGCAGAAGTAAGCTTCTAAAGACACAGGTCATTTGGTCCATTTTCTGGCACTGATACTGCTGTGCAGAGAGTCTTGTGTCTGGGAGTTGACCCGCAAACAGTGTGTCCTAGCCTGGACAACGTCCTAATCCTTAAAGACACGGTGACTAGAATCCCACCTGTTTAGTAATAAGGGATTTGATAAATGTGAATAAAAGATTACTTTAGATTAGCTTTTGAAACTTAGATTTTTTGCACCAAATGGCCAATCATCAGGACAGAGTAACTTATAAATTTGTGAATGAATTATGATCACCAGCTGTTCTTAGAACGTAAAAAATGGGTTTTGTTTACTAGCTTTGATTCATTGAGATTTCTTCATCAATGAAATACTCTCTCCCAGTCCATGGTGCTAACCAATTATACCAGATTATATAGATCCAGGGCACTTAAGTGCCCCAGAGTTCAGACTTAATTATGTGCCAGTTGTGCTAAAATTACAAAAACAAGATAAACCACATGTACTCTTCTCGTCACGGCAATAGGTAATTATCATTAGAACATCTCATACAGCTATACAACGCCTATTTTAAAATCAGAAACCTGCTGTGCAGAGAGATTAAATTATTGTGTAAATTAAGTATGGTAAATGAATGGGTTGAGAACGGTAAGGCGGTGTTTCCATGGTTTCCGTGGTTTCAGCGGTTTGCTGTATAACTGTTCTATTACGCAGAATTAGTCATTGTTATGGAGCGATATGGCTCGGTGAGCCTGTAAGTTCCCTTAGGTGATTTTATCGCAATCAATCATCAGACAACAACAACTGGTGCGTTGAGAATAAATTACAGGATTTCAGTAATAGAGTAATAGCAGCTGTACACTGCAAGCAACACTTGTGATTCAACCTGCTCACTAAGTTATTCACCAGCAAGCCATTGTCGTTAGATATCAGCTGCGTTGGTATTCAGGGAATAGGAATCAAAATGGTGTAGACACAAACAAATTAGTCTCAAAATGGATATCAAGATCAATCTTATCCTCTTGTCAACATGGCTGCTTATTGCTATCGGGCAGAAATATTATCCGAAAAAAGCACCAATATCTGTGATCGACTACTCCGACCCGACAAGGGCTAACGGAGAGCTGTCCATGTTCCGATCAGTACTCATCGATGAGACTGGTCAGTATGCATATGTCGGTGCTAAGTCGTCAGTGTATAAAATTAGACTAGCTACATATGTGGATGCGGATAATTCAAAGAAGGCTCTACCCTCTATCAAGAACTCCAAACCCAACTTCAATGACAAGTAAGTTGTATCTCTAGCTATGATTTCTCTTGTAGCTATAATTTGTGGATTGGAAATTTATTTGTGAGCATGAAATGATATGAAATGAGTTCAATTCCAGCCAGCAACACATGCTGCTCTTGACATTGGCATTGGTTAACCAATAGAGAACAACGTCTGTTGGTTAATACAAATCCAATGCCAATAAAAAGAAATGCCACAGGAATATAGACCACAAAACTTCAGGGGAATGGATAACACACCCTTTATTTTTGAAAAGGTTAATTGGCAATATAACTGATGAAAAGTTATTTAACTTGTATTTTTGTAGAACAACTAATCGAGCATGGTGGACTAGCGTCGGTCACGATGATGATGAATTCAAGGAGCTACCTGCGATTGTTGACTTCAAAGATCGTTTGCCATTCAATATCAACTACAAAGAAATTAATCTCAAAGAGAAGCTCACAGACTACCTGAAAGATAGCAGCTTCGGCGCAGTCTCTGACTTGGATGGCAATGCAGTTTTGGACACCATTGATCAATACGCCACAATCTACCAAGCCTCTGACTTGACTTTTTATGAACATTGCAAGAGGCAGGCTGAAATTCTCAGCCTCTACTATGGAAATGACCTTCAAATGAGTGTCGATGACCTTCAGTCACTTTGTGACACCCATATACGGGGATTGGCGCTGATGCCTAGCGGAAAACTTTTTACCATCAAGACGGGAATATTCGGAACGATGCCTGTGTCAGCCACTGGAACAAACAAATTCATCCACTGGCTCAACTACGAACTGGACATGCATTCCTATTTGGAGTGTATGTTTGATCGAAGTAAGACTGCGTGCCGTCAAGAATTGATTCAACTGCCTACTCGGTCACCTTACAATTCTAGTTTATATGACGGAAATGTTCGTGATGAGTCACCTGTGGCGGACTCAGCAGGTAACCTACCATTACTAACACGCTCTAACTCCTACATACTTCCTTCACCTGAAAACTTCATCTCCAAGACAAGGAATTGCGACAACAGGCCAGCCCCTAATAGATTAACATTGAACACAGCTTCACTTACAGTACTCAATGATGGTGTGCTGGTAGGTGATAGCGCAAAAGAAAGTTGTACTGCTGGATCGCTTGCCCAACTTTTCCTTGGCGGCCACCATCCAGATCAGAAAACCTTTAGTCATTTCTCTTCTTCTGTGAACGGGCAGCAAGCTATCTTCATACTTACAGAGATTGGGCAGGAAAAACAACAAGACCTGATGCTCGAGTACTTGAAGCTACCAGAGGTGTTCCCTCTCACCAGCAGTGCCAGTTTGGCAATGGTCAGGCTGCTGATTGACCCTGCCACCAATGATGTTGACCCCACAACTATTGTTGTATCAAACCCATTTAAATACACATGGGTGACCTCCCCACTGAACAGATTTGGACATATGGATAAAACTGGTAGCCAGGAGCAGGTTTCCTACATTCCAAAACCTGTGGGAATACACGAGCATGGTGATTACATATATTTCTTCTTTAGGGAAATGGATTGGGAGAACACGCCTGTCCCTAGTCACTCAATTAGACGGTATCATCATAAACTGAACTCATATTCCCAATCATTATATTTTCCATGGGAGAAGGACTTCACAAACCATAGCTACATGAAGCTGGAAGAAACACCAGGGAATACATATGAGGAGCTGTATGCTCCTGACTACACAGGGTGGCAGCATGTCAACAATAATCTCAAAGTGACTGGTCGTGTGGCTCGAGTCGCCAAAGCTGATGCTGGATTACCAATGGGTCTACAGGATGCAAATTTGTTTGATTTGGATCATAGGCTCTCACTGTCAGCATTCCAAACGTTCGTTAAGACTAGACTAACCTGCCGTGTACCGGTAGCGGGTATGTACCATTTACATTATGCTATGTGTTTCGACTGAAATTAAAACAATGACCTGGTCTTGGTTGACGTGTAGATTTTAGACCTACATACTCTCAAATTGGCTTTCTTGCAATTGCCATCATGTCGCACTGGACAAAACAAAAGTTACTGTGGAGGAGTGTAATTTAAGTGCCGCTTGACAATTGGTAACCTGCTAAGCCCATGCTGAGTCTTTGTTGTCATGGTAATTCAGTATTCATTTTACCGATGATTCATCACACTAATGTGTCATTTCTATTCACAGTCTAACCCTATTACCAGATATGTCTTAATCCTACAGTCTGCCAAATTGATTTTTAGGAGTACCATTTGTGTGGAGGTTGAGAAGAGATATGACACAGATGAGTGATGAGGGTGGTCAGTGTTTGAAGGAG
This sequence comes from Membranipora membranacea, assembly GCA_914767715.1. NCBI lineage: Eukaryota > Metazoa > Bryozoa > Gymnolaemata > Cheilostomatida > Membraniporidae > Membranipora > Membranipora membranacea. The sequence continues at coordinate 3,429,671 of OU612073.1, forward strand.
GTTAGAAAGCGCGAGAACTTGTACAGCAAAGATTTCCATTTTCGTTCAGCTGGCAGGTCCGAGTACACCACTGTTCAGCGTAAAGTCGACGATGGCCCATTTACTTCATACCCAGAAATCAAATATCTGTTGATCTCCCACTGCAAAGGTTATCGATGGCAATACGTACCTAAACCAAAAACCAGCTCTGCTTTGTACATTGAATACCCTGAGCTAAGAGATTTTCAAATAGTTGGCGACAAGTTTTATGGAGTTTTCACCTCGGCTCTAGCCAATGAGCAAGCACATACATCTAAGTCACGACCAGATGACTCATTCAATCAACATATAGGATCTGCTTTATGTACATTTGGCATGACAGACATTGTTGATGCATTCGATGGACCTTTCAAGAAGAAAGATAAGGTTACCGGTAGTTATCAACCATTTGGCAGTAGCAACATGGGCAGCATCACACCAAGTCCATATTCTACTGAAGATGATGCCATCGCTACTCAACGGGCAAGAGATATAAAAAATATGACAATAGATTTCCTGGACCCTACTATACCTTACGAAGAAGAGCTGAGTCACATCGACCTAAGACGGCATTCATCTCGGCTCAATTTCTTTGAAGAGGATGTATACGGTACTAGAACTATGTGGAACGATGTGAAAACTGATCCAATCCTTTCTGAAAGTGGGGTAATGTTTGAGCAGATCGTAGCTCAACAAGTTGGTGGGACAAATTTGCTGTATGTGTCAACAAGTGAAGGATATATCTATAAGATATTAAGCTCTGAAAACCCAAGTTATAAATGCAGAATGACTAATCCAACAGACTATCTCAAATGGCTGAATACTACCAAATCAATGTCAAGTATATGGGACAATGAATTCTACGTCTACTACAATCGTAGTATTGATCAAGTTACTTTTGCTGCCAGCTTTGAATCTGACCTCACCAGAGAGAAAGGAGTGAAATTCCCTGATGACACACTGATGACGAGCGATTGGGACTGTGATAGGCCGATCAAAACTAACATTCTCGCTATCTTCAAACCTTTTGATGGTCCTACAAAGATCTGGGATATGAAGATATCAACTACAAACAGCAGATCAATGCTTGTACTTGCTACTGATGGTATGGTAAAGCAAATCCCAACTCTCCAATGTGGGATGTACACCCACTGCAAAGCATGTTCTGCTGACCCCCAATGCTTGTGGGAGACTAAACAGGGCGCCGACAATGCAACTGTAACAAGTTGTGTAACACTAGGCCAACAGACAAAACCCGATAATCCATGTGCTTGTAAATCTACAGAAATCATTAAGGATCTAAATGAGAATCTTATACTTGCTGGACTCGGCCAAACAGCAAACCTGGACAAATTTCAGTGGTACCATAACTATACAGCTATAAAGTACAGTCCTCATAAAATGATGTATTCACATGACACTTCTCTTATTATATTCAATCTGGTCAGTACATACAGCGGGTTGTATCAGCTAAAAGACGTAAGAACTGACGAATGTATCGTATCATATAAAGTGATTCTGACATCATGCGCTGATGTTGAGTGCCGATATGAGAGTGAATATAGGCATTGGTGTAACGAGTATCAAACGTTTAAAAGTGAATATGAAATTTGGGAAAAGGACTACGCAAATGCAGATCACTGCAAAAACTTGCTGTAGAGATCATTTATTTCATATTAGTGTTTTTGCCAACCTGTTATTTATCTCTTGATGCCAAAATGTTGTGCCTGTGCTGTTTTAAATCAGAACAATATAAAAATGTATAATTCTAACTGTATATCTACCATGTATCACAACAAGAAGTGCTCCATTCATTCTAGATATGAAATATAATTGCGATAAATGTGAAACATATTGATACATGAGACATAGCTACATGAACAATGCGAGGTAGATTTTCCTCTATAGTCTATACCATTCCTCATGATAATGATAGGGTGATTTATTCTCAATGCCAGAGTGGTAATGTATAGATTTCTATTTAAAGTTTTAATCTCAAAATTTTACATCCCCATAGCCGAGGCATCCTATTATGGTCACTTGTTAGAGAGAACCGTGAGTGCTGGGCGTTTTTCTGAGTTCAGATATTGATTGCAGTACGCAAAATTATGAGTCAAACTTCATGACAAATAATGATTCGTACCATATCACTAGGAAATTCTCATATAAATTCGCGACAAATTTTTTTCTAACCTGCCTATTCTTTGATTAATATTCTGATGGGAAAAGCTAGAAGAGGTATCACAATAGCAATTTTGTTTCCCAACCATTTCCAATTTACATGAAGTTTAAAGTTTTTACATGCTATGATAAAGACTATATACACGCGACCAAGAAGGTCTCAGAAAAACTTTTGCATACTGATTACATAATCACTCATCAAGTGTCAAAAGGTAACATCAGTCTTGTTGTTGGGTCTCCTTTCATTATTATTGTTGTGATGCTTACAAGATTGATTTTGTGCATGGCCCACATATTAAAATGTGTAGTTTTCACCAAAATTCAGATTATATTGGAAAATTCTTCCGCTTCTTGGTTTGACAATGCATACTCTGGTCCAACTGTGCCAGGAAAGTCTCATTTTCATTATTCTGTCACCAATACATAGATTGACTGTTTACTGGCTGTCTCCCGGCTGGCAACATTGAAACCTGCCAATAATTTTCCTTTCTGTTATTTCCTTATTCTTTACTCCCCACAACACATTTTTCTATATTAACTGACAGATACACCAGGAGAAGAATGGGCGGGGCACCTGCAGCCGTTCGGTTATATGCCTGGAAAGAATGAAGAAGTGGAAGAGATAGAAGGAACAATCAAACCTTCTACATTCATTAACAGATACGCCATCAAGTCCAGACCTGTCGTACTAACAGGTTAGTCTTATTTTATCTGTGAGTCTCCACCTCAAAAAGTGCTATGGTGCCTTGAAGTCATCTTTTGCTCATCATTCATCCAGACTTTAGCAGTTTAGCAGCAAAATATTCAGGGAATTGAATTACGGGTACTGGCCAATATTTTATGTGGTATTTTTCTGTAGTATATTATTTATGGTTGTAAATGTCGGAAAAGTTTAAACTCTTCCAAGTCAGTTATAAGTTCTAAATAAACAAGATCAATGATCAGTGAATGGATCTCTAGAAAAAAGCAAGGTTTTAAACCCAAAAAAATTGACTCTCATTGTTGCGTCTTACAGTTTATTAGTTTCCAAACTAGACTGCACATGTACTTCCACATACAAAGAGCTTGACTCAATATTTTAGGTAGTTTTCTAGCCTCGCCTGGTATAAAAACGTGGGATGACACATATCTCGGGAATGCACCGACGGCAGCCATGACAAATATCACAGTGTACGATAGCAGCCAGGCAGACCTCATGCAAACTTCCATCAGTATGAGAGAATTCATCAAATCATCCAACACTGATCTCTTCTTATTTGATCAAGTACCTTCTTTCCTCATGTAAGTTTGCACTAAATGTAGTAGAGATCATTGTGCCAAAAATTCTTATCAAAGTCACCGGCCTGGTTTAGGTACTTAAGTAGCAATATGTCACCCATATGTTGTGGAATGTCACCCACAGCAACTCAAACAGTATCTTTTGAGCGATCACAACCCACTAACACCCTTGGTTTGTGTTTGAATTTAAAATGATAATTGTAATTTAAAACAACAGGGTGCTGTTGAAATATTAGGTTTCAAAGAAATAACAATCTAGTAAGCCAAGTTGCTCCTAATTGTTGAGACCAAAAATGCATTTTCTCCAGAATTCATTTCCTCTTTTTCAGGAAGGACCTTGTATTTCCCAGGGTATTTAAGTGTGATGCCTTCCTTAAAAATCTCAACAAACATGTAAGTAATATAAGCTTCTATAATTAACCAACACGTGACACAACGTCTAAATGTATGTCAAGCTTGGCCCACACTGATCACGTGATATACTTGCTGTTTGCGAAGAAACAGAAGATTGGGCTGCCCCTAAAGAGGGACGCAAGGTGCCCTAAATCCTCATACTGAGAATGTGATACATCCTAGAAAACTAGAATGCATCCTAAAGGTGAGGCCATGGTGGACCTCCTACTTCAAAACTGAACTGGCACTAATCGGCCATTGGCAGTGACACTTTGATCTTAGCCAATAGGCCAAGAAGCGATGACGTGATATACTATTGCATGTAATGTATATCTCTGATCGATAGAGAGTGAATTAATTCATTTAGTAAGAGCACCATCACAAGGAACTTGGTGTGACAGCCTGTGTTCAATTTTATTAATTAGGGGTGGGTACATGTTAGGTACTGTTACTAAATTGACTCTAACGATCAGAGATACACATGTTAATAGTGAAGTCAGTGTGTAATTTCAGGTTCCTCCCTCACCGCCGTTGACAGTTTGAGGGGGAGCAACTCCAAATTCAGTCAGATCAGACTGTAACATCCCTGCACGCTACAGCAGGGAGGCTGTCCCACACTCCCTGGTTACAATACTGTGCAGAAGTTTATAATGATAAGAATTTAAAATTAAGCAAATTTACCTCTAGTGAAGTATAGATACAAATAATGATGTTCGCCCATAGAATTTATGTGTTCGCCAAAACTAACAATATATGTTTGTAGATACTGTCATATTACAAGCGAGTCATAATAACCGAGCCTGTACGAGCAGCACACGATCGTCTTATCTGTCCTGTACGCGGTAAATCATCGTATGTACTCGTGAAGGCCAACCAGTGGGATACTCTATCTAGTAATGACTCAACTATCGACTACTCGACAGTCGATCTAGAGACACACCCGTGGCTGAGTAAACTGAATTATCGCTCTGTCAGTGACTTGACTCCTGGAAGCTGTGTTTATGTACCCGCCTCCTGGTTAGTTGATTTAACTCTAGAGTGTTTCTAGCCTATGTGTTGACTGTGATTGACTGTTTGGTGGGAGTCCATACGTTGGTTAGACAATCCCACAGCTCAACTTTTACCCGGAAACTTTTGCTGAGCTCTCAGTCTTCAAATTTTATGCAATTAGTGATGCTCCGATCTGATAACAACATGACACTCAAAGAAACTGATTTAGAGCATGAACACATAAACTAGGTCCATCCCAAAATTTTTATCATGTAACTCATTTAAGGCCAGTTATTGCATTATGGGACGCTGTTTTACATCCCAATATGCTGACCTTCACATTAATGAGTAGGGGTTATATTGGCAATCTGGTTACAGGGACCTAGTGCAACATATAAGTACCTGTAAGAATTACATATCAACCGTACAAAATTGACTCCCATTTTGTACAGGACTGGTTAGTTTGGGGTGACTTATTGTTTATTAGCACCAATTTTTGCTAGCAAAGGTAGGTAGATGTTTAAATAAGTATATATTAGCTAGCGAAAGATTTTACAATGCCACGCAATATTTGACAAGGTGTACTTTCCTCCTGCAAGCACTCAATCAACTTTTTATATAGGTATGTACAGTCCACATATCCTGATACCCCGAGTGCTACTGTAGTCTTCAGCTGGAGACAACAGGCTGAGAAAGTAAACAAGGCTGCCTGCGGAGAACAGGATCTCAAAACTGAACATCATCTCGGTGTTTACTCAGGGCGATTTACTCTGGCTAAAGAACAGAGAGACGCCACTAAAGATGCTCTTATGTAAGTGGGCTCTCTAGATTCTGGGTACCAACGCAGTGTACTCCACTTAAATCAAACCTCCGGTATTGCCAAATTTTGTTCTAAGCAGAGTTTGAATTAAGTGGCATTAGAATCTATTGAGACTTGGCTTGATTGGTCCAATTTTCCTTGTCTGAATCAAGAGGAGTTCTGACATATAAAATCTAAATTAAGAGGAGTACACTGTATGTCATTGTCATTTTATCACCACGCAGGGATATTACTCACATTATGTGATTTAGACAAATTTTTATCGTATATGGCATGATCTGTCAATGAATCAGTATTATATCATTTTATCACCACACAGGTGAATAAAGATTCCGATGGCAGGTCTCGCGGCTATATTAGATCCCATTTGATTATGCAATTTGAATATATCGTCAGCTTAAAGATGCAGTTTTTTTTACTTCAATTGATGCTTAATGGCATAGGTGGCTCTATAAATTATATTCGTCAATTAATAGTCAATATCACATCAAAGTGGAGGGGGTTCGAAGGAGCCGGTAATATGACCTAAATTGTAATGTTGATGTTTCAGTAATGTAATTATGTATGGGCGTGATTAGCCTGTCTAGGCTAGGACATGCTGCACTAAAATAATATATTTCCATATCCATTTACAGACACTATTTCACATTTTATCTTGGCGAGCAGCTATCCAGTACATTTACAGTCAAACAATTCTTCAGAAAACTAAAAAGGGTAATTATATAAGCTTCTTCTTGGCACATTGTCCAAGTAAGGTCAATGCATCACACTCCAAGTCAGACAATTCTTGGGCCCCTATCGACACTCTTGGGGCCAGATAAAATCTTACTGACTGACTTTTTTTAAACCTAAATAAACTCTGCAAAATGCTATATCAGCTTCAACTTCACCTAATAATACGCTCAACATTTTAAACCTACTACTACTATGGTGTTTTTAGTCACATCTATTTTACAGTGACATGTCAAAAAAATAATAAATGTCACCGGTACTTTTGAGTTTGATTGGTGATAATTATAAGGCTGTGTGTTAAATTATTACTGGGATAAAAATTGTGTGCTGAGGAATTGTTCAAGCACACCAGGTAGTATCACCAGAGACTGTAGATAATATCTATAGTCTCTGGTATCACATCTACTGCCATTGTATGTTTATTTAATATGTGTGATGTAAAATGTTGGTTACTTTTTGCAGGACACAAAGTTGTTTGGAAGGTTGGTAAACTGGACAGATGAAATATCTGATATTTCTGCTGAGGTAGGTTTGCTGGCCATATTTTACAATGACTGAATATTATTGTTTTACCATATATAGAGATTCAAAGCTATGCTTTGACTGGGTCAAACTACAATCTCAAATGATATTAATCATCTTATCAATTGAATGAAAGAAGTTTTCTCATAGTTTTAATCTTCAATGTGTGTTCTCTTTTTAGCTATTTGAGCTGTTAGACTTGAACGGAGATGGGAAATTTTCCGTGATCGATATTAATCAACTTCAGGAAGAGGTAAGGGTATTATTAGTAGTATTAGCAGTATAGCAGTATTAGTAGTAGTAGTAGTATTAGTCTCAAGACTTTGAATCGGGAAGCGACAGCGGCAACCTAAACTCACTTTAAAATCAACTGCATAGTATATTATATTATGTTATATTATATCATATTATATAATATTATTATTAGATTTGTCAGTAATTTCTTCCATCAAGATTTTCAATATAGGTTTGCTCTTTCCTTGCACACTGAGTATCGACATGTCGATATTTTATTTTAGGGGAGAGAGTCGCTGGTGAGTCAAATTCAGGACAGACTTCATGACTTCGGTGGAGTGATGGACGAGCAGCAGAAGGAGAAGAAGGAAAGAGAGGTAATATATAACAACACACTGATTATGTGATATACTTTCGCGTGTTGGTCTATGATCGACAAAGCCAGATTAATTGAGCTTAAGTTCCATCACAAAGAATTTGGTGTGACTACTTCCAGAATTAGGGGCGGGCACACAAGGGGTAAATCGAGCTAAATTGACTCTACACATCGTAGTAGTGCAATTTCGATGACAGTGTTGTATAACATTGCAGAATCAGTAATGTTCTTAAATCCAGTTGATGGGACTTAATTTATCTAGATCAGCACACCTGGTGCAATTGACAAGTCTCTGATCGATGGGTTATGATAGATGTAGCTGTTGTGTAAGATACCTTTAAGCTTGACTTTAATTGTCTAGCATTGCCCATAAAGGTTCAACATCGGCTATGTAATAATGGTTGTTTTTACGAGCAGATGTTTTTATTCCATATTTATTTTAGAGCAATTAAGTTATACATTAAAAATCATTGTAACATTTATGGTCTGGCTTATAGTTACTCAATAATAATAGGAAAAAGTCCCAGCGCCTTCTCAACCGGCGGTTTACAATAATATTGTGACAATAAATGTTTTACGGCAGGCAATAGGGTGAAATGTTGAGAATTTTCTTTTTGGTTTTACAGGCTTTAGAAAAGAAGAAGCAACAAGCCTCATCTGCTCAGCAGCAGAGCAAACCCGCCCCAAAACCTGCCAAGAGTAAACCTGCCCCTGTCGCCCCGTCTGCTGCCTCGGGTGGGGGAGATGACTTGGCTAGTGAATTTAAAGCTGAGATGCAGAAGGAGATCGATAAGATGATGGCTGAGTTGAAGGAAGAGAAAGAGGAAGCGGAAAGAGAAATAAAAGAAGGCAAGAAAACAAAAAGTAAGATATATCATTAGAAGCAGGGCTGTCCCTTGCCATTGTGTGTCTCTGTTCTGATTGGCTGTTGAGTTTGAATATGGCCAATACCAGTTCAGATCAGCCAATCAGAAAAGAGCTAACGCATCACAACATTGTCACAGGTTTGTCAGATTCAACCCTAGCATTAGGTCCGAGCCAGAAAAGAAGATGTTTGTCCGTGATGATGCAACTATACATTTCTTGACGATATGATATGGTTTTGTGTGGGAATTTAATTTAAACATCTCTGGAAGCCAAGAAGTGCATATTTTGCAGTGCGGTAGAATCTAGATATGCAAGGTCTACTATGAAACTGTTTATTGGTAGGCTTGTCTTCTGCCGCTTTGTGAGAAGACAACTCTGGGCACTTAGAAATGTGCAGATTTACGACCTCCCTGCTCCCATCTACGTTGATTAAAATCCGATGTCATATCACTCGCCCATCCCTAGGCATGGGCGGCGAAATATTAATGCCTTAATGGCGAGGCCGCAATATCTGCGCCAATTTTGCTCTCAGTTTGCAGGCAGGTCGGAGCACACCTGGGGGCCAACCAATCCCCAGTAGAAGATGGACTGCAGTGGGATTCGAACCCACAACCTTCAACACTTGCGTGTTGAAGTCCGGCGCTCTAACCAACTGAGCCACCTCCACAGTGGACTGTACAAGCTTGTTGGTCTTGTTGTATTTGCTAACCATATTTCATGTTTCAGATAACAAAAAGGAGAAATCCAGTAAAGAGGCCGAACCTCTTACCAGAGAAGAAATCAAAAGAAACGCTAAAATCAAAGCATCCAAGAAAAAGCTAGAAGGTTGGTGGCTACTTTATCATTACAGTATTAATTGTGGTCACAGATTTGTGTTTTTATACATGATGAAGAGTGAAATGCATGCTCAGAATGTGCCAACATACCAACAGGGCTTGTCTGTCTTCAATGGGGGAGGGTATGCTGTATGAGATTGCATAGGTGATTTGCAGTTGATACCATTAGTGCCTAAAGACCCATGTGCAATTATTGAATATCACTGATAAAACACATCATCAATGTCAGTAGAATGAGTATGTTCCACACAGTATAGTTGTATTTATTGGTATAATTATGGGAGTTGTCGGAGTTCGATATATGTGTGATTCATTAAAACACTTTGATAGAAACACTGACAAATCCAGGTTAAGTTGCGTTGTGGAAATAAAGTGCGATAGAAGAATATTTCTATTTTGCATAGAAAACTACAAACCACCTAACACTAGGTACTTTCTCCATGATAGAATAGTTTGACCTCACTAGGTTGTGTTCGCTGCATCTGAACACGCACCTTTTTCGATTGGAACATTTCTCATCCCTTATGTTTTTTTGTATAGAATCTGCAAATTCATCAAAAAACACAAAATCACGGTCCAATGAGAAGTATAGGACAATTGATGAGGAAGAAGAAATAGAGATCATTGCGGAAGAGGAAGAAACTGTAGAGGTCAAAGATAAGTCTAAAACAGGCAAAGGTGATGCTAAAGTGAAAAACACAGAAAAGCCTGCCCCAAAAACTGAAAAGCCCGCCCCTAAAATAGAGAAGCCTGCCTCCAAAACAGAGAAGCCCTCCCCTAAAACTGAAAAATCTAGTAAAGAACCCAAAAAGTCTGACAAATCAAAAGATGAAACAAATAAGAAAGAAGAGTTGTGATAGGCCTGTTAGCATGTAAGACATTTAGTAATTTATCAGTCAAATTTTTGGGTCACATTTTCACATGGGATTGACCCAGTTGATTATTTTGTTTTACATTTAATTTGGGTTCCTGTCCCGTTTGCCATTCAATAGCAGATCAGCCCAAAATCAACTGCCCAACTCTTCGAGGCGAAATTTTGGCAATAGCATGTGCAATGCGGAATGATTGACTTTTACTCTCTTGTGACTTTAATGTCTTTTTTTATTTGTAATATTTTAGGTTTTAACTGTCATGGTAAATTATTGCATCACATATTTATTATAAACGTAGAGGATTAGCTTGCAACTATAAAATTTATCTTACATCCAGACACAAAAGCTGATATGCAGGTTATCCATATACTAGGTAACATTGCATCGACAAATATTAATCGGACTAAGTCGTTTCCCCTTGAAACGTAAGTGATTTTCCGTTCAAGAGTTGTTTTGTTGCGCTGATACTGTAAGAGATATCTGTTTCCACATTGTCCCCGGTTTCCGATCACAGTTCCTCTCGGCGGTTGAGTAGAACGCTTAGTGGTCTCTGTTTCTGGTGGAGCTGTGGTCTTCTCTTAGGTGGTACATAATCAGTCACACATCGGAATCCTACATTCTGTGATGTAAACGTCTGTGGTCGAGGTAGTCTAGAACAATCACAAGGAGAAATCTACAGCAGCAAACGCAAGCATAGTTTAAGGGTTCAAACTGTGCCAGGAAAGCTGGAAGTAGAGTTTCATTATCACTTTGGGGGGGAGGATTATTGATAATGAAATGCTACTACCATCTATCCTGGCGCAATTTGAACCCTTTAACTAGCCCAAACATAATTCTACACATGGACATGACATGACGTGACATGGAAACATTCGACACTTACTGGTATGGTATGTTCTTGGGATGAGGCTAGTAAAGGGAAGCAACTCCAAATACAAGCAGTGTTTGAATATTATATATTATCTGTATAATTGGCTCTAACAGTCTGTTTGTGTATGTGCAACCTAGTTGCTATCCCAGGTATCATGGCTGCCTGTAGCCATAAAAATATTGAGCGGGCAAAGTTTGTGAAAAGCGAGTCTGACGACGTTCCAAACTCCTCCGGATTGTTATCCCCTGACCTGTTTGATATTCTAGCAGCGTGATTGATGTTAGCTTTGTCTTCTCTGAAGTCTATGAAGGATCCTCCCTTTAATATATACTGTCTTTGAGTTACCCTCTCAATGCTTCCTCGCCTGCCTGGTTTGTGTGGACTTGCTGTCCATTCCCACACATTACCTAACATGTCGTATAGTCCTTTAAAATAAGAGTAAATATGCTGTCTTTAGAATTATTCAACAAGTTATTTGATATTTTAGTATTGGTACTAAAAGGTAATTGGAAAAATTTAATGTGTTATTCGGGTATTGGAAATTAATTGCAAGAGTCTAATCATGTATCAGCCAAAGGATATCATATCAGTATATTAGCAAAATTTGACCCCTGATCTTAAATGAGAAGTTGTACACTCTTGCTGTCATGGGCGATGATCTATAAGCGAGTAGAGACTTGGATTATTCTTTGTGTATCAAAGCAACTCAATGTTCTCACCATGGTTGTTCTGAGCTGGGAAGGCATCAACAGGTGACACAAACATGTATCCATCTGATAGCTTGTTCTCGTAAGGGAACAAACCCTGAAAAATTAAACAAAATATCAACATAACATAACATGGATCAGAGGTCTATGAATTAGAATGAGCGATGCTTTTTAACACAAACTATTACATCGCTCAAATCTATCGCTCACTTGGTCTTTCAATTAGACAAATTTGACCCCAAAACGCTCACTCAAAATGTATAAACTACAGTTCGATTAAACAGTAAGCGATTTGTGAGCGAACCAAAAGTCTTCGAGTTCATAAATATGTAACAAGACTCAATATAATTTATTATCTGATGCAAACTTTGATTACAATAAAAAGATTGTAAAAAATACAAATCTATTTATATTCCTGCCGTTTTCATAAAGGGACTGACAGTTAAGTTCATACCTGCCAAAGATTTGCTCTGTAACCCTCAAAAGCATCTCCCCATGGGTAAGGTCTGTCTGCAATAAAAAGATAAAAGACATATTGAATGACATGTTATCCATCGTGTGTGGTCTCATATTTGTATTGCATAGAAGAGGATATGGGATAAGCTCCAATTGAATGACACATTTTCCAGCCTCTTGTGCGTTCTCATACCAGCATTGTATGGCAGTGGAAATGGTATGGTCAGATTGAATGACATATTATTCTTCTCGTGTGGTCTCATATCGGCATTTCATAGGAGACAGTATGAGGTCGGATTGAATGACATGATTGTTATCCAGCATGTTGTGTGGTCTTGTATTACCCATCACCATAAAGCATACATTACATAGAGGTGGGATTTGATCGGCCCTAGTGCAAGTATGTCAATTCCGCCCCTTTTATTTGTTTTTCAAGAAAGAAAATAGAGTGGGCGGAGTTTATGTACTTCAATTATATCGGTTGGTGTTTTTCAAAAACATATAAATATATTTATGGTGTTTTTAATATACTATCTATGACATAAATAAACTCACTCTTGAGCCCGCCTCTAGCTGCATACTCCCACTCTGCTTCCGAAGGAAGCCTTTTTCCTGCCCACTCACAGTAAGCAACTGCATCATTCTGGCTGACATGTATGACAGGGTAGTTCATCCTGTCCGACACATTGGTCATCGGTCCCTCAGGCTACAATGTGTGTAAAATAATTTGATGGTTGAGCGGTGAAGGCAGCAACATGGGTGGTGATATTAGTAGACTACTATATTATTTATGACATGAGTACTCAGTTAAAATAACGATGTGCATAAAGCCTGGATATCCAAGTGGGAGCTTTCTGCTCTCAAGAAACTTTACTTCATACATCATAAGTTAGGCATCCTATATATTGTCTCTATATTGCAAGTTGTCCAGACTGTATCCCTAATAAATTGCAAAATTACTTGATGCATCAGCAACATAAAGTCATGATTATCAAATGTCATCATATGAGAGTCGGGATTACTCATTGGTGTAAATTGTAAAAATATAGTTGTGAATTATTGGAAAATGATGCATTATGGGATATGATTAGCCCTTTTTAACCACTTACTCTATTCCACTTTGCGCCTTTGATTGGGAGCCACCACGGCTCACCCGCAATACTCTGGTTCTTGACTATCACGCTGTGGTTAGTGATGGATGTAGCAAATATATAACTAAATCCTACCCTCTGAGCCTGGGTTCTGCGTTTGTTAGTCAGCTGTTCAAATCTCCTGTATATAAAGGGTTAAGTTGATTTACAGGTACTCAAATATGTTGTATCTTAACTAAAGTGGCAAGTATCATGTGACTTTAGCAGTGTTGCATTTTGTATTCAGCCCACTGTCAGTGGCGGCAAAGAGTTGGAATCCTTTGGTGTCAGTTTTGTCAAATAAACCGCTGCCATATTTTAGATAGTATGAATATTCTTTTTTCAATGTTATGAGCAGCGTATCGTCCCTCTAGGAATGATTTTCACACGGAGACAGAAAAAAAATAGTTCTGATATCCGATAATTCTAATTGGATGACTTGGCTTATGGTTCTGCCAAGATAATTTAGCCTGCGTTTTGCTAAGGATAAAAACAAGTTGAGCATTCACTTCAAATTCAACCAGGAGAAAGCAAATGCTCAGTGAGGGTTAGGGGGTTTCTTTGGGAATCAACATGATTGTCATTTAGTTTAAACCCGTTCTCAACATACAGTAGAATTCAACGAGAGTTATTATGCATCTGACAGTTGAGTTTTCTTACCAGTATTGAGAGTTAGTGACAGGGTATTTGTCCACAACCAATGATTTCATCACTAGTTTTCTAGGTGGGTATTCTCCTGTTTCGCTATAGATTGGATTAGGATTGCCCATCCGGAATCGTCCTCCTTCTACACTAATAGTTTTCTCAAACATCTGGTATCGCCAGTACTCTGAATCCAGAATCAAATGTATATATTATAAATTTATGTAATCAATACATATTATAATAAATCGATGTAATAAATTAGGACTTTCCTACTGTGAGAATATTTTTAAATGCTAACTTTTGTAATCCTCAGTCACTGAAACTCTCAAGGCATGTTGACTTTAGATACCAACTACTGCTACTCAGCTAAACCAACCACAGGCTTCCTTTTTCAGTCTCGCTCTCAGAACAACCTATGTTTGGCCGCGCAAACAAAAGTAAGAACCTTAAGTTGAATTTGTAGATGTCTAGCAGGCAGCACGTCAGATCGATTTTAATCCACAAACTAAGACACTGAAAAACTGAATCACATCCTGAAATTGAATCATAAGCCCCACGTAAAAACATACCATCGAACATATTCTCTGTGGAGCTGACTGCCTGGACCATCCCAATCAGCAAGAGGCAGATTATCCTGGTATCCATGATTGATGGTTTGATTATCAGTTTATCACGTCAATCAGAGAGAATTCGTAAATAGTCTTATACCCCACAGGTTAACCGTTCTCTGCTTTTGTAGTGTTCTTGTAGTATGTGTTGGTTTGTGATAGGCGATAGTGTTTTATAATGATACGTCGACTAAAAGTGAAAGCTGTGCGGCCGACGATACTGCTTATGTGTGCATCAGCAAAGTGGCTCTCTAAAACATCTGTCATAGTAAATTTAGTGCTATGCAGTATTCCATTATGCTATTCTCATACAAGATATCTAAATACAAAAGCGTTAAATATATAGAACATGATGAGATATTTGTCCTGCATTAAGAGTTGTGTCGACGACCAGTAGTGGGACACAACTCTTGCGAGGGAAAGTGACTTGCTAGACTGCATCATATTCTCAAAATTTGTCAGCACTTATCAGCAGCATATAGTAGAATCCTCACAAAATTCCACAATCTTTATCACTACTTATCACCTAACCTCATCTTACAACATTAGGAGATCATATCGCACAAAATTATCCTGAAAATCCTCGGTTCGGACATGTTTGTGAACATGATTAGAAACTTTACAGAATTTGTCTCGTTTTCAGTAATAATTTTTATCTGGCTATTAATGTGTCATTCTCAAGAAGAGATCCAGATTACGTCCTGAATCGCCTGCAGACTTTAACCTTTGCAAAATTAGTGAGTCATCATTTCAAAGTACTCCTGACACCATGATACACGCTATCCCAATAGAGTTTGTTAGGGGGACTTTAAATCGATGTTAAAACAGACGGTACATCTCTTATCTTATATAACCCATCTCAACGTGAGCAAAGCACATGAGTATCAAACTCTGGTATTATTTAATCACCGTGATTTTGTGTGCTGAACTTTATTTGTCATGTAAATATTGAAATCTAGATTGCTTCATTTTTATCTCTAAAATCAAAAGTGTTGGTTCACTCTGGTAGCTGATAACACCAAGACTTGACACTGTTTCACAGTTAATCAGAGCTAATAAACCACTTGATCCGTTACCACAACATACATCTCCTAAAAAGGTAAGTTTTCAGCATAAACATCACACGAGACACTTTTTGACCCTTTGTCAATAAAATTGTTGTAGTATGAGTTTGAGGATGCTTTCTCTTGTCAACTAGAATTGCATGAAAAGTCAATATGTTATTAATATAACTATAATATCAACTATTATATTTCTATAGAAAAGTTTTATCATCAATTTATTTTTGTTCAATGCAGGAGTCTGTTTGGAGATATGGCCCAGAGATGTTGCTGTCTTCTGGTTGCGGTGGCAGTAACACTAATCATCGGTTTGACAACTGTTCAAGCTACAACGACTGCCCAAACCCAGACGCCTGTCCAAGCTCAGACGACAACCCGAGCTCAGACGACAACCCAAGCTCAGACGACAACCCAAGCATGGACTTCTGTCCAAGCCCAGACAACTGTTCAAGCTCAGGTAGGTCAAAGAAGTCTTGATTTTATGCAAAGAATACTTGGTATATTACTGACGCAATATGAAGACCACAGTTTCCACACTAACTTTGGTATGATCTGCGCTATCTATGTATTTGAGTTGGGTGTTGCATACTCCACTCATATTTATCCCCGCATTTAACTTACTTATTTTTGTAGAATACTGGTGCTACAAATCAACTGACTAACCTGTTCAACTATGACCCACAAGCTCTATTCACATTCCTCATGAATTCATTCGGCAGAGACACAACACAGCAGAGCAACCCACCGCTGCTAGGACTTGAGAATAAAACAACTGAATTCCTGGATAAACTGGCACAGAATCAGAGCGTGACAGATGAGTTTAAAGAGCTGCTGTTTATGACCTCTGATGAGGTATGCGATCTTGCCCACACTGACATCGAGAGTACACTATATGTATATCTCTGATCATTAGAGTCAATTTAGTAGCAGTACCTAACATGTACTCGCCCCTAATTGATAAATTTGAACACGAGTGGTCCCACCAAATTCCATGTGATGGTTCAACTACTAAGTGAATTAATTCACTCTCTATCGATCTGAGATATAGCCTACAAGCAGTAGTATATCACATGATCACTGGGCAGTGTGGATCTTGTCATAAGATAATGATCCTGAAAAGGGTTAGAATAATGATAATGATATTTCAAGTCAAGTACGCTTCTCTTTTTAACTGCAAAGCCTGGTATCCTAACAAAATCAGAGAAAAATCGAGGTTTCTCGCGTATCTATAATATGATCAATTTCAAATAATGCAATCAGATTTTGGCTTATCTTTTGGAAAGTTTTCTCAAAAAGCTGAGTAGGTGCATCATCCAAACCAGTATGGTTAATCTGAGCTAATCATCTTACCATGTCATGTTCCTAGATATCTAACAACTGTAAATATTGCGGTGTAACTATCCTATCATGATTGTTGTTCTTTGCATATTTATTATGTGTCTTGTGTTCAGGGAGTTGTGTGGCTGTCAACTATGAAACCACAACCACAACCCCAACCCTCCGCCACCACCACCATTGAAGGGACAGTAGATGGTAGCGAAACATTACAAGCATTTCTTATGACAGCACTGTAAACTATTATCATTCCATTGCCAAAGTTTTGTTGTGCTAGCTTAGCATGAATATTATGGTGGTAAAAGCTTATTTAGCCGCTAATATATTATAATATTTATTGTATTGTTTGCATTGTATATCTGTTTCATCATTTTTCCAAAATTAACCTTTTGTGTTTTTTTTGTTATTGTAATTGCAGGTTCTCAGTTTGGGTCTATCCAGTGAGGAAAGAAAGAACTTAGTCAACTCACCGTTCATTACCATTCTGGTTGACAACATTAGCGATCAACTGACATCCCTGGTAGGATATGATCACCTCGTTCTTTTATATTAGTTTTACTTTCTGATGATTGATCAGAAGGTAGCGGTGCAAATGAGATATAATTTTTTATATTTTCTTCTTTGAATCTTTGCTTTACATTGTTTAGTTTACTTACTTTATTGCATGAACCACCACTTTTTGGTTGGATTGGTAGAAATTCATTATACTGACTGACTACTAGAATTATGAAGTCAGTCAGTAGATATAATGAATTTCTACTTATGAGATTATGATTAGGGGGGTTTATTTAGTACTTCTATTGACATTAAATTCATAATCTAGGACCTAGAGCATAAAAATATATTATTGAATTCATATTTTCTAGTACCACAGCCATAGTACTGACCCTCAGTGGAATACTAAGGATTACATGGCAAAGCTTCTAGACTTGCTGCTGGCATACGATTATGAATCAACAGGCAGAGACTTTCTTGAGAACTCGTGGCTGAAGATAGATGAAAAGGAACCAGTACTAAACGCAGTGAAAACAAGGATGGTTAAATTTATGTCTGATTTAGAATCAGGCGCTGTCACTGTGAACTCAACCATTGATCTTGTGAGTAGACTGCAAGGGAATGTTAGTCTAAGACGGCTGCAATGTGAGTTATTGGCGCTACATAATCCAATACACAAGTGTTTGATAATGTAATGCTGCACACTTGCAGTTTAGCCGTCAGAGCACTTAGACTAGAGAACATATATCTGGGGTGTCTTTCACCTAGAATGGGCGATGCTTTTTAGACCAAATTATCACTTTGCTCGGGTTTGTCTCTCATTTGGTCTTTCAATTAGACAATTTTGTTCCAGAATTGTTCACTCGTAATATATTATAGTTCTCACAACGAGTGAGACTCAGTCGTATAATGATATTGGCTGTTTTTAATTGAGAGACCCTCTCCCTTCCCTGTCCTTTTTCAGAAAAATATCTCATGTACCAATTCAATGGAGTTATAGCAATAATGAGTTATATGTAAGTGAATTACATGCAACTGCCCTGGGATTGCATACTTTATACTCTTCTCTTTTTCACAGCAAGGTATGTCTTTTTGTCATTTGTAGTTTGCTGGTAACAGTTCGACTCTGAGGTTCCTTATGCAGGCGCCAGTAATAATGTCATCGCTATCCTCACTAACTGACCAATTAGAAAAGACTTACAAAAATACACTACAGCTAGTGGGATCAGCTAATTGGCATACACTAAGTTCAGAGAAGAGAATTGCCGAAATTGTCCAGCGGTTGAATACGGTGAGTAATAAAGTGCTTAGGTATGAGTTTGATCTGATAAGCCCTGCGCATGTGAAAGGTCAAGGTCATTGGCATTGACATTGTCACGGAGATAAGGAAACAGACAGACTCCTAGACATGTTATCGTTAGATTGTAATTTACTCTGTTCATGTAACAACCAATCAATATTGGTTAGTAGTTGTCTTTGCACAAAAGTATTGAAATAAGTCCAAATATGGTAAGTTCATAAACTGAATATTGACCCCAATGCAATTTAAAAAAAGGCTAGCTTTATATAACATAGGCCTTTTTTATGGTACTGTCACCCCTTTGTAGATAGACTCGTATCACAGAGTTGTGTGAGATTATTATTTACAAGTCTGTTAGCAGACTCCATCAAGATTAGTCGTAAGGCTGTTGATCACATTATGGTATCGCTTTCGGAGTTTCACCCTGACCCATTCACTAAACATTGAACAAATGAATTAATTGAGTTATTAACTTCACAGCTGAGATATTGCCCTGCTATGGGACCAGATGATGTCAGAAGGCCTGATAGGAACAAAGGTTTTTGTGATACATTTGTTTTCAAGCCTACACTTATCAACCCTAAAATATGAAAATTGACTCGTTAGTCAGCTGAAAAAATACTATGACATCCGAATATTTCACATAAATTGGAAGCATGCAGTTAAAAGGAAACTCTTTTGTTCATGGATCTTTGTGAGGAATACTCTCATACATAACAGAATCCAATTATTATAACGGCTTGTCAAAGTTTTCTGTTGTTAGTATACAACATAACTTGAGTGACCTTTCCGCCAATTCTATTTTAAAACAAGCCTGATCGTTTATGTCGGTTATGTCCTGAATTATCGTCATCATTTTAATCATCGCCTCGATCCTGTACGCAGACAATCCTAAGACAGATGTTTGATGCAGTGATGAGGGAGACTTACACACAGAACCAAGAGAAGATAAATCCTAAGTTATCAGACCTGTGCTCCAGTGATTTAGATCAGTTTATGGCAGCTCTGAGGAATCCGTTTGTGGATATGAGTAATCCTTGGGCACTCCAGAGTAAGTATATAACATATTATATTACATATATATAGGTCTACATTATTTTATATCATTTTATATTGCATTATTTTGTACATTCGATGCGATTTTGAATTCCTTTCTAAGAACTATGGGCCGCCAAACTAATCTATGTTGTTGTATTTGCTGTTGCGCAATTAGTATTTTATTTCAACATGTATGTGTGCATGAAAATAATCTTGATTTGGATCAAAGAAATGATCTACATCAATTTGTTCTTCTTTTCAGTGATTGATGCATGGGGAAAGCTTCCACCAGGTGTACTGAGAGGAAATCTTAACTGGCCTGGAGAGATGAATGAATGTATAGAGATCAAAGTAAACAGAAGCGTAGTACAGTCAGATGGTTCAACTAGTCAACTGGAGGGAGCCTGGAGTATGGTCGGTATAAAGTTACCTTCCATGTTTCCTGGTCAGGCCATGGCACCGGTAAGTAGAATATAGCCAAAGTGTTGGCTCTGATTGATCGGGTGAATCAATTGATCGTTATGGTACTTTTCTGAAAGTACCATAACGACCTGGCATTGGCACTCTCCCCAACTCCATCAATTAGAGCCAACACACAGGCTCGGTAGAATTTCTATAATGTGTTGGCTCTGATTTGATTGGCTGTTGTGTGGAAAGCCGATGCAGGTCACCGAAAGAACCTATTGAGATAATGCGAAAGAGAAACTGAATAACTTTCACATCTACTATGATATATCCATATGTACTTTCAGGAAAGTACCATCTCACCTGGCATTGGTTCTCTCCCACCAGCCAATCAGAGCCAACACTTTTGCTGAGTAGAATCCGCTTTTTATGAGTACAAGGATGTGAATTGGATTGTGCCTAATTTTGTGTTTTGAAAAAGATTATTTGACAGTGGCTAATGCCAGATGCTTCCGTCTGCAGACAAGAAGGAGCAAATAGTTTCTTCTCATCAAATATGTCCATTGACATACATACGTATAGTATTATTTTATTACAGCCTGGTATGTCTGCTGCACTCAATTTGGGCTTTTGTTTGCCAGCTTCATGTGACATGCAGGACCTGAAGAAACTTTGGTCAAGTGAGTATTCACAGATCCGATTGAACAATCTAGATTTTCAGATCCTAGAGGTTTCACTTTTAGTGTTTGAGCCAATGTCATCATAAACATTTTACACTGAGGAATACTTCGCTCCTACTAGTTTGGAAAACATCTCACTTATCAAAGTGACAATATCAATTTTGTTGAAATTGATTTCAAGTAAGAATCCCGTGCCCTTTATAGGCCTGAACATGTAATTAGTGAAGCATACCCAAAACCATACTATACATGGCTAAGCTCATATTGTGTGTTCAGTTATGCTTTAACATTGAATAAGTCTCAACCTGCATGGACATTCTGTTCTTGACTCGTGAGGAAAGTTGGCTCTGTACCAGTGATTGCCATGATGTAAATCTTATTGTAATATATTTATCTTTCATCAGGGATTGAGCTGATAGGGTCCAATACAACATACATAAAGCGAAGAGCTGATTATCCTGCAGTGACAGGAGAATATAAAACTGATCCTAAATTTATCGGTGTGACGTAAGTAACTAACCCTTATAAAGCTTGAATACATTTTCTTTGCTGTAAACTTGATTTGTGTAAAACTGAGTTTTACCAATGACGACTATGGAACGTTTACGGCTTTCTGGTCACATTGTAAAGTTGTCTTCACCTTTGAAAAGATGAGATAAATCTGCTGTAGTTGGTAGTAACCAATGTACATGTTCGGATGATTGATTTTATTATTTTATTACGTCACCGACACAAGCAGGTGTTGCAAAAACAATTTTATTCTATCGTGCAATGTGGAACATATGTTAACAGCAGAGATACACATTTAAAGTAAAGAAAAAAGAATTGCAAACTACCATATACCACACAATAATATAATTTGAGATTCTGATCGTGATATAATTTCTATGTTTTTTTTACTTACAGTTTTTTTTTCGTCTTCTTGGTTCTGACTGTGGCAGTCAGTTCTCTGTTAGACAGATATTATCTCTCAAGCAAACACAGGCAGGACAAGAAACTTTCTGACAAGTCTGCTCGTTTAGCCTTAGAGAAGATGTATGATGTGGATAAGGCGGGAGCTGTGAACAATGGTTATTCTAAAGACCCAACTGACCCTACAAACGAAGGTAGCTATAATATAGACTATCATTACATAACAAGGGATATTTGCAGAACAACCTGACTTTGATTTACAGGAAACCACACTGGTTTGGAACTTGTCTAATTGAAAACTCCATCTGTGTAAAACAACAGCCAGAAGTTTACTCTCAAGAGTTTTACTCGGTCAACACTAGAGTACTCTATTGCTAGAGACTGGCTCTAACTCTCTGAATGTAAAAGCTCTTATCTGGTTGGCTGCTGGTTGGGTGAGAGGCCCAGCAAACAATCAGATGACAAGGTAGTCTATTAAATAGTTTAAAATTATTTTTCACTATATCTTGTTGTTGTTAATTACCCCAGGAAAGATGAATGGGCATGCAGTGAAAAAAGAAGAATCTGATACAAAACCAGAAAAACCAGGCGTCTTTTATCGTCTCATCAAAGCGTTCAGTTTGTACGAGACACTACCAAAGCTGATGGATACCACGCCAAAACCAAATCAGCTGCAGGGTCTGGACGGTATCAGATTCTTCAGTATGACCTGGGTCATCCTAGGTCATGTCTGGAGTGTGGTCGCTCAGGTCGGAGGACGTGAGTTAAAATTTATTCATTTTCACCAACCAGCATTGGTTTTGTTCCTAGATCAGTTCAATGAGTTGACTCTAAGTCCTTGAACTGATTCACTCAGTTTCACTCTATCAGTCATTGAGAGTGAAACACGTCCCCATATCCAATTATCTTACATTGAATAAAACAACTGATGGTCCTTTTCTATCAGATTTATTGCCAGTGAAATTTTCTTGCCCAAACCTATCAAATAGGTTTTATAGCTTGAAGTAGTGTGAGTATGACACACGCACACAGCTAATGAAAGATCAATGAAAGGGCAACCAAGGTTTCAAACAAGTTCTCATCGATTGATAGCAGATTGCACCATCTGCATCGGGAAAAAGACAAAATCTAATTCTGATGATTATTCAGTCTGAATTCTTGTGAAACAATTCATCCATCAGGTACTCAAACTCAGCTAAAATAGAAGGGCAACCAAGGTTTCGCAGCAATGCATTAAAGGGTAGCAAATAATTTGCTGGGCAGCATCAGCTTTGTGCATGACGCAGCGCAAAACTCAAAGTAGTTGCTGACTCTAGGTTGGGTAACACCTTAGGGGAGGTTCCAAGACATTGCTTTAATAATGATAGAGCACAGGCTAAATAATAACAGGAACAGGAAACTGCTATGTGGTATTCTCTTTTAGCTGAGTTTGAGCACCTGATGGAAGAAATGTTTCACAAGAATCCTGGCTGAATAATCATCCGAATTATATTTTGTCTTTTTCCCCATGCAGAAGGTGCAATCTGCAATTAATCAATGGCCATCAATGAGAAGTTGTTTGAAACCTTGGTTGCCCTTTAAGCCCTATGAAAAATTCTGCTGAATTATTGCCATATTGATGCAGATATAGGACTGCAAAAAGGGTCTATTAGGTAAATTGATTTGGCAGCGATGATTTGAAGTTTATTGCATGCTAAACTGTTTATCCGCAAACAGAAAATGTGCTTGACGCC
Source organism: Membranipora membranacea (assembly GCA_914767715.1). Taxonomy (NCBI): domain Eukaryota; kingdom Metazoa; phylum Bryozoa; class Gymnolaemata; order Cheilostomatida; family Membraniporidae; genus Membranipora; species Membranipora membranacea. Next base: position 3,453,166 of record OU612073.1, read on the forward strand.
GTGGAGCAAGGGAAGGATGGTGATTGGACGTTCGCTGGAATCTTAGGAGGAATGTTCGCCGTGGACAGCTTCTTCTTACTGAGGTATGGGCGGTCAATCAGGATAATTAGAGCAATGGCTTCTTACATTATCATAATGGTTTGAGTTTGATAACTTAATGGTGCAGCATGTACATAGGAATTGTTGTGATGGCTATGGAAATTATGACAGAATAAGCAAATGAATTTGGTTACTTGTAGTGATATGTGTTTGCCATGCCTACACTGGGCCCTGTTTCCAATTTAATCCTATTCTGTTTTTTTCTACGCTAATCTATTGAATGTTCACTGACATTACTTACAGTGGTCTGCTGGTTGGGTATCTATTTTTGAAAGCTCTACATAAGATGAAAGGTCAAGTCAGCTGCAAAATGATGACTCTATACTATGTGCACCGATATATCAGGTATGTTTTGAGTGTACAAGTAAGTCATTATCAATGTTTGTTACTTACTCTTTGAATGATGAAGGAAAGCCAAAATGAAAGGATATCCATTGATTATCAGTATCAAAAATATGAACATTGGATTAGGTGCTTTCTAAAGGATTAATTCTTTCTCAAGTTAATTTAAAAAAATAAATCAATCCTCAACAAAGTATCAAGTAACCCATATCATCTCAAGTACGCAGACTCGTTTAGGATTTTTACATATTTTGACAATTCATCGTAATCTTCTAAGTTTGTTGAGTCAGTAACAAAAGAAGTCATGTGATCATGTGATCACTGCAACTGTATTGTGGGTAATGTATACCATCACAGCAAGCTATTGTTATCATTAAAAGCGTCTCCTCAAATCCACTTGTTTACCAGAATTTGCATCAGCTACAACAAACCGTGGTGTATGTAACATTGCACAACACACAGGTATTCAGCTAGAAACGACAGACATAAGACAAGCGTTGTTTCGAGGCCTTCCTATTGTGAAATTCATTGTTGTTGTTTTCAGGTTTTTACCTATATACGCCGGTCTGCTCATGATGGATATTGCTTACACAAAGTATATAGGTGCTGGACCGTTCAGACCAGCGGCAGGCGACCCGTCGACCACATCTCACTGCACTGTACATTGGTGGCAAAATCTGTTGTACATCAACAACCTCTTCGATCAGGAGAATGCATCTGTAAGAGTAAACCCAAGTGTTTTAGTTGGATATCCCGTTTCAAAATTCATGTTTTCAGACATTATCTTGTTACAAGTAGAGGTGTTTTATTTTTGTATTCCGTCTTCAGATCAGGAATCACAAGGGGATTTATGAAGTTTGATTTTGTATAATTTGACAATTATTACCACCAACTAATACATGTTCTGAGAGGTTGATTTTGGAAAGAGTTGTCCCCCCCCCCCTGTTTTACATGTGAGCCCCCTTGGGTTTCCTGTTTTGAGGGCAGAATACGAAACTATATCATCTTTACCAGTTAAAGGGCAACCAAGGTTTCGCAGCAATGCATTAATGGGTAGGAAATAATGTGCTGGGCAGCATCAGCTTTGTGCATTATGCGATGCAAAACTCAAAGTAATTGCCGACTCTAAGCTGGGTAACACTTCAGTTTAGGGGAGGTTCCAAGACTTTGCTGTAATAATTATAGAGCACAGGCTAAATAATAACAGGAACAGGAAACTGCTATGTGGTATTCTCTTTTAGCTGAGTTTGAGTGCCTGATGGAAGAAATGTTTCACAAGAATTCTGGCTGAATAATCATCCGAATTATATTTTGTCTTTTTCCCCATGCAGAAGGTTCAATCTGCTATTAATCAATGGCCATCAATGAGAAGTTGTTTGAAACCTTGGTTGCCCTTTAATATGTAAAAATTACTTTTAACATGGATTTTTTCCCGGAATACTCCTAAACTTACTTTGTTCCAATCTGAGAATTTATTTATTAAACATTTGGGTTGGGTTGTATTTTTAGCATAAGAAAGTGGGAACTCATTTTTAATACTGCACATCAGAGATACCATATATCTCTTTTCTTTGCTAAGCCTGAGTTCTAGAATTGTGTTTTGGATTTAGGGTTATGAGATGGTTTCATTAGTCACAAGACACACTCAGGGTTGAATGATGTGCATTTTGTGTTGTGCGTTGTTGTTCTTTGTTGTGTGCTGTTCACAGTGCGCTGCTCGTTGAGAATGGTGCATTGTGTCTTGTTTGTTGTGTGTTGTGATTTGTGCGTTGTGAGTTCTGCTGTGTGTGCTGTGTGCGTTGCGCGTTGTGCTTCGTGAGTTGTGATGTGTGTTGTGTGCGTTGGGCGTTGTGTGATGTTCAACGCTGTTTTTTCATTCTGTTACAGTGCCAACCAGTCACCTGGTATTTAGCTAATGACATGCAGTTCTACTGGATATCCCCAATCCTTCTTATTCCTCTTTACAAGTAAGTTTCAAATTTGGAAGTTCAATTTTGAAAACAATCCTGGGACTGGGATGTTGAATTATTGCATATTACAGCCTCAGATGATGTTCTTATTCCATAATAACACAACAAGGCACAAGGCGCCAGTCTGAGTGCTAAGATGGCTGCAAAGCGACTTAGTGGCATTACATTATCAACCACTCATTTTGTTGATAATGTTATGGCACTGAAGCGCAAGACAGCTGTCTGAGCACTTAGACTACAAATACACCTGCAACATGTAATATTGTCTGTGATTTGTAATAAATCAAACAATCAACCTCCCCTCGGCATAAACCAGTGCAATTAAAGATATTAATAGATTTTAAATACAAGAAAAGACAACTTCATGTACTATCTGCCTTGTTTACATTCCTCAATTTGTCATGTATTTCATCTATGTTTAATTCCAACAATGAAATCCATATCTCCAACGCCTGCTGCGAAATTTTTTTCATGTAGGTAGTCATGTTTGCTTCTCTTTCAACAAATTGACCAATGACACAATGGGCCCCCTGAGCTTTAAAAGCGATATACTTTGCCCGTGTCCAATATTAACGGTTTGAAAAAAAAAGTGTTTTACATGTAACTTTTCTTGTAGAGTGCCTATGCTTGGTTTGGGAATGATAGGCGTACTGTGGGCTGTTCACATTGGTGTGGATGCATGGATTTTGTCAGGCTTTGGAGATTCAAACTTCCTGAAGTAAGCAATATATATGCTTTACCTATTTTTTTCTTAATTCTTTCATTGGCAACATAATCATCTTTAAGAAAAAAAATGCTTTTCGTTATGTGCCAAGAGAACTTAACTTTACCTATGGATCATAGTCCCCTGGGAAAGCCCAACCCTGCCTTGAGATTCCCACTGAAGCCTGTCTCCAAATGAGTGTCTCAAGGAATCTTTGTATATGACAGCACAGCATGGCATCGGCAAGTCATTGAACATCACAGGAAGGTACCCCTCCACTCAACTTTGTGAGGCGGCCTTGCCTTATTAAGGCAGATTAGCTACCTTGACATGCCTTTCCTTGTCGAGGATTTAATACATTAATATTTTTAACAATGGATGGAGAAACCTTGATTTAGATGTTATGAAATACAAAGAGATGGTTATATACTAATGTCTGATGCAGGCGGAATTAATCATCAACCCGGAGGTCTGAAGATGAACACATAACACTTTATTTTCAGTGGTGGCCCAGATTTTTTCAACAAAGAGTACGTGAAGCCATGGTGTAGGATAGGACCATATCTGATCGGTATTCTGCTGGCATATGTGCTATTCAAGAAATACAGAATTAAATCGGTGGGTATAGTATAGAGTTTAAGGCCTAGTGAATTGCAGGTGAAAGTATTCATTGAAATTAGAATTTACCTATCATTCATAATTTTTCTTCTTTCTATAATGATTATAATCATATCTTTTGTGATGTCCTGTTTAGAATATGTTAGAGCTCAAATTTGATAAATTCATTTGCATTTGAAGTCTGTCAAAAAATCCAATATGTCAATCCAGTAAGGCGATAATACTATAAGTAAAATAATATATATGATTTTGTTACCTTTACGATAGTAAGTCTGATAAGCTCTTTACGCAGGAATTGAGTTGGCTATTATATAGAACTCTGTTGCACTTCTTGTTGCAGACATTGATGAGATCAGCATTGTGGTTAGCCGCACTTGGTGGTATCGCTGTGGACGTCTACATCCAATATGACTTCACCAAAGAAGAAGGCCTTATGGGTAGCTCCTGGGATGCTATTGATCGTATATCCTATGATACACTAAAGCGCTCATCCTGGGCTCTTTGCCTGGGATGGATTGTGTATGCATGTAATACTGATTGCGCCGGTATGTAATCATAACTTCAGGGAGTTTCACAAACTAGCAAAGGACAATAGTAGATTCTAGACAGTGTGGAGGCTGTTTGGAATCACAGCCTTCTAAGCATAATGTGATCCATATTCATGAGCGTGATAAACCAGTCTGTATTAGACTGGGGGTCATTCAATTAGAATCAGCGAGATATTTAGAGAGTCAGATCCTTGCTACCACTCCCCTGAATTCTTTGGCCATTTTGGTCTTTCCAAGATCGGTCTCAGAGACAACATATAGTCCCATCAACGATTAGAGAAGATGGCCTCGTTATTCATTAAAACAAGTCTCATTCCCTAAGGCAAAGCATTATCAGGGAAAGCTTACAATTGATGGACACCCCCTCCCCCCGTTAGACCCACTCGGTTTATTGGCTGTGTTACGGAGCTTAATCCATTGGTTTTGTAGCGGCGATCATAGTTTACACTACATAGTCATTAAAATTGTTTTATTTTTACTAATGGCATTATTGAGGAGAAAACGGTCAGCATGTTTCCTTCAAAACTGAGGACATCAGACTGTAGGTGCTACCAGTAAGCTCTCTCTGTCATCAACATGCCAAACCTGGGCAGCAGCACATAAGCAGATGTTTCAAGGGTTGCTCATTTCCCTTTTTTCCTCTACTCAGGGCCGATTGGCAGCATATTAAACTGGAGTGGATGGGCACCTCTGTCTAAGCTGAGCTATGCTGCCTATATGTTTCATATGGTTATATTAGCGGCAATAGGTGTCAATGCTTATGATACATCATACTATGAAAAGTGGACAATCGTAAGTATAGTCGGGTTCTGACATAAAAAATTAAACTTAACCTTCAAAGCTTGTTCTGCAATTTTTTTTCAAAATTTCTTTGATACTGCTCTTTGTTTTTGCAATGGTTTGCATGAATGTTGCGTCCTTTTCGTTGCTGCTGCGGCTTCAGTTTGGCATAACTTTTACAGCACTATGCTGTCACTGTGACATCACTGTGACAGCACTGTGCTGTGACAATATTACGATCCCATTTTACCACATAGTGACATCACTATGACATAAACAGGATACTTTCTGTCTGACTTTACCAGATGACAATGTTCATTTGTATTACAGATACAAGCCAACATATCGTATGTATGTATGACATACGCTGCTGCTTTCATTATGTATCTTATACTGGAGGCTCCAATGGCTGGAATCGAAAGAATTATCTTCCCTTCTCGTTAAAAAGATACCGAGGCCATAAACACTTGAGCACTTACTGATGTGTGTGAAAAAATTTTTACTTACAACACTTTATATTTAAAATTTTCACAATTATCCTGACAGACCCACGGATAATTCAAGATAAAGTTTTGTTATTCAAACCAGTTTTGTGACCGCATTTTGTGAGTCATGTTTGTCCAACATACTGTGACTAACTGCTGCCATCAATGCTGTGACTTCTATAATTTCTACTGTCATTCTTCACTGCCTGTTTTCTTGTACTCTCAATTTTCTTAACAAACCGAGCCAATTTTATCAATAAAAGCCTGATGGAACGCATATGTTCCTGATCTTACCACATGTGTGGTTGGTTATTAGTAATTTACCCAGAGACATAGATATTGTGTAACGCTACTTGAAATAAGGTTCCCACGGATGAGCACTATGTTTCCATATGTCGACGAGGCATCGATTTGAGGGCCAATCAATGCATGGAATTAGCATTTACGTCAACTTGGTTTGCGTTGGCTCACGGGAACGCACAAATCGTTTTGAATCGCTAGAATAAAAAAAGTGGCTTAGATCATTGGATAGCGTGCTTGCAGACAATTACTTGAATGAGGGAGGCCCGGGTTTAAATCCCGGCTGAGGCAGATTTATTTTCATTTTTTTCCATCATGGAAATCGTAAGCATTCATCATTCGACAAGAGAACGGACCACTCAGTCGACTTATAGAAACATAGAGATTGTGATTTTCCTTTATCATAAGTTTGGTAATATAATGTTACCAAATCTCACTTGCAGCAGTTTGTGCTGCTAAACTAGTTTGAGATATGTGTTACTCACAGGGACATTTCACTACAGATTAGGAGTGAAGCGTGTTGATCTATTTGATAGTTGATCTTTAATCTCGATGCAAAGGAGGTATAGATCACACAATGCACCAGTCGCATCAGCACGACTCCTTACCATAGCATGATGTAATGTTTGCATGGCTTGGTCTTGTGTAAATAGGGAGTGATATATCAGAGTTAGATAACAAGATTTGGTGTCAGAATATGTCATGATTAACGCTTGCAATGCAAGTAATGTGCTGTTTTCAAATTTGGTACCTTTAATCTTTTATAGAGGTTGGTACATTTCGAGCTGCTTTCAAGCTTAAAAAGTATCTGACATACTGTTATAATTTATAATTCCGTCTGTGAGCAGTGGAAAAGATGAGGCTGGATTGCTGTCAACTTGCTTTTGTAGCGATTTTGTTGGTCAGTCTGACAGGGGTGCAAACACAGGTAAATATTGTTTAGTAATAATAAGTTTACTCTTGTAACTAATCCAGCCAATGCATCACATTATTCATAATTGTAGTAATGACCTCTGTACAATGCCTTGGTAGGCCCACAGAAAATTGATCACATGTTGAAACTGTGGTGAATTCAGCAACAGGGTGTGTGGAGAGGTATACACCCGAGGGTGCTGGGGGCTGGAACAATCAACAATGAATGCTCCCCCAGTGGGGCTCGAACCCACAACTCCTGCGGCACTAATCGCCTGGCAGTGAATAGCAAGCGCGCTAACCGATTGCGCCATCTCACCATCCCCAAAAAAGAATGGGTCGATGGCGCTAATTAGATAGCCCGCTATTCACTACTCGGAGTTGTGTTCTCTCATCCCACAGCACATTCCATTCCACCATTGCCACCCTATGAAACACAGCGTACGTGTTAGGGTTATTGGCCTTACATGGCCCATTGCTGGGACCCCTTGTAGTAGGTTTAGCTGTCTTTCCAGCTTGTCAGCATGTCTTTCCATGCTGTCACATGTCTTTCCATGAGTCAGTCAGTAGACAAGTACACAGGAGAGGTATACACCCGAGGGTGCTGGGGGCTGGAACAATCAACAATGAATGCTCCCCCAGTGGGGCTCGAACCCACAACTCCTGCGGCACTAATCGCCTGGCAGTGAATAGCAAGCGCGCTAACCGATTGCGCCATCTCACCATCCCCAAAAAAGAATGGGTCGATGGCGCTAATTAGATAGCCCGCTATTCACTACTCGGAGTTGTGTTCTCTCATCCCACAGCACATTCCATTCCACCATTGCCACCCTATGAAACACAGCGTACGTGTTAGGGTTATTGGCCTTACATGGCCCATTGCTGGGACCCCTTGTAGTAGGTTTAGCTGTCTTTCCAGCTTGTCAGCATGTCTTTCCATGCTGTCACATGTCTTTCCATGAGTCAGTCAGTAGACAAGTACACAGGAGAGGTATACACCCGAGGGTGCTGGGGGCTGGAACAATCAACAATGAATGCTCCCCCAGTGGGGCTCGAACCCACAACTCCTGCGGCACTAATCGCCTGGCAGTGAATAGCAAGCGCGCTAACCGATTGCGCCATCTCACCATCCCCAAAAAAGAATGGGTCGATGGCGCTAATTAGATAGCCCGCTATTCACTACTCGGAGTTGTGTTCTCTCATCCCACAGCACATTCCATTCCACCATTGCCACCCTATGAAACACAGCGTACGTGTTAGGGTTATTGGCCTTACATGGCCCATTGCTGGGACCCCTTGTAGTAGGTTTAGCTGTCTTTCCAGCTTGTCAGCATGTCTTTCCATGCTGTCACATGTCTTTCCATGAGTCAGTCAGTAGACAAGTACACAGGAGAGGTATACACCCGAGGGTGCTGGGGGCTGGAACAATCAACAATGAATGCTCCCCCAGTGGGGCTCGAACCCACAACTCCTGCGGCACTAATCGCCTGGCAGTGAATAGCAAGCGCGCTAACCGATTGCGCCATCTCACCATCCCCAAAAAAGAATGGGTCGATGGCGCTAATTAGATAGCCCGCTATTCACTACTCGGAGTTGTGTTCTCTCATCCCACAGCACATTCCATTCCACCATTGCCACCCTATGAAACACAGCGTACGTGTTAGGGTTATTGGCCTTACATGGCCCATTGCTGGGACCCCTTGTAGTAGGTTTAGCTGTCTTTCCAGCTTGTCAGCATGTCTTTCCATGCTGTCACATGTCTTTCCATGAGTCAGTCAGTCAGTCAGTTATTGGTGCAAATTAAAAATTCACTCTGTTCGCTACTCATTGCTATAGAATAAAATTGTTTAAGAAAAAGTCTCTTTCAGTTTTAATTACATCTTAGATTTGACGATACTACAAAGACCTTTCCAAACTTTATTCGACGTTTATTTTAGAGTTTGTCACCTGCGGAGTCCAATGCCTCCAGTAATCCACTCTTCAACATATTCGACTACGATCCCCAGGCTTTATTGTCTTTCCTATTCGACTCACTGGATCCCCAGTATCAAGCACTTAACTCAGCTACAATTAACGGAACTCTGCAATCAATCGTGCAGCAGGTGAGATTTGGATAAAACCACCCAATACTTTGTATTCAATTGCTAGGGAGGCATCAACAGAACGCTGTATGTTGCTATGTTATAATTTTTGAAATTATTATATAAGAAAGAATTCTAGCCTTTGGTATCAAACTTGTGGTGGAAAACTTTGTATGCAGTACCTAACTAACAAAAATGGGGCCGCTGAGATAAGGCTACGTATGCCACATACGTGCTTTTTCTTGCCACAAAAAATCTTCAAGGGTTCAACATTGGCTTAGTTTCATCAGGATAGTGATATCTTGCGATCGAAGGTAATTGATTTTTAATAACTTTAAGTCTGTCTGTCCTGTGTGAGCCCCAAACCTAGCCTTTTGTTGGCTCTGATTGGCTACCCCAAACCTTAATCCTTTAGCTATATCATATTATCTATTATGCCTGAAAAGATCTACTGTGTACTTGTTGTATCTCTATCGTATATTAATCCCTTGTCATTAATGAAATGCTCGGTAGCTTTCTTTTGCTTCACACAGGGAGTAAACAATAGCCAACCATGGGCTGAATTACTTGACACACTTAGTGGCGGCGCTACAGTACAGGATCCATTGCTGCGTGAAATTGACAGTAGAATAGATTACTTTCTGGAGCAGCTGGAGAATAAACAAACTGTGAACGATGAGCTTTGGGAGCTGCTGGACAGCCTGGCCAATGAGGTTGGTTGGTGAACAATAAATAACACATCAGATGCAGCTTTGCTGAACTATCAATTCATCTTTGGGTACTTACAAAATCATAATTCCGCTTGGGGCAGACTTGACTGACATTTTTTCTATTGTGCTATTTAATTCAGGCACTTGTGACAAGACTTTTTAAACATAAAAGTAAACTTTTTTCGGTTGTATAAAAAGCATGGACGACAGGCTGGATTTTTTGGTTGGGTTTAGGCTTCAGAGAGCACTGTCATTCCTCACCTGAATGCTGCTTGCGATAGGTTATCTTGTAATTATAAGGGCAGACTGTCTTGGCTCTTGACAAGCTTTGTCAAGACAGGCTTCCAATAGGTTAGTAGCTTTTGTTGTCACTCTCGACATTATTATCTCTTGTAGGTATTGAGACTGTCTAGTGATGACCGCAATGAGATTCGCACATCTTCTTTTCTTTCAATTCTGTTGGACGAAATCAATAACCAACTTGTTTCCCTGGTGAGTGTTTTTTATAATGCAACTAAACTCTCAATCAGCTGCCAACCCGCATCATCGTCATAGTTGAATCAGTTCAGCATACATTATGATTCGTTTAGGTGGTTGCTACATTTCATAATCAACCCCTGTCGATGCTTACTGTGAAATACTACCAGCCAAAGTGTCTTACTTTGATAATAGGCATATTCACACCAATCCCATAATGCAATTCTATCAGCAACATGGAGGGAATCAGGTTGAATATAGCATGTAAAAATTACACTCTGAATCCAAGGTGAAACTGACATTATGGAAATGTAGGTATTTACAAGACCTCCATTACCATTTCAATATTCAAATAGACATGGGCAAGGACAACATTAATTGAAAAACCCAAAATTAAAATCATGCTTTGTACACAGCAAATGTAACTTCTTTATTGACATTACAATTTTCTCCGAATAGTATCAGAAGAAGAGTTACAGGCTTCAGTGGAGCTCCAGTACTTCTGTAGGTAAACTGATTGATCTGCTTACTGACTATGACTTTGCCTCTACTGGGGAGTCATTCCTGGAGAGCTCCTGGTACAGAATCGATGATGGCACGCCGCTGATGAATACTGTGAAGACCAGGATGGTTGACTTCATGGAGGTTCTGGAATCAGAAAGTGTTTCTGTTAACAATACCATCAATTTGGTAAGTTACAAACTAGCATGAGTACTAGCTGTTTAGGGAAGGGGCAGTGGTGGACGGTGATTTTCACTCCCGTCCTGAGCAGAGACAAAATATTGCTACTCCAGCTAATTATTTACCCAAGATGAAAAACTGAAACTAACAGGGTACGGTTACAACTTACCTCCATCACAGCATTGGCAATTGAGAGGGAGTTCATTGATTTGCATAAGATGGAGGATAAAAAGTTACGTAGTGAGTTACTCGTTAACAAAATTGATTGAGCAACGATGGCACCCTCAAAGCAGCTATTTATGGATATGGGCTTGCTGCAGTCTAATCTTTTATCTTGGAATCCATCTCCAAGAGTCTTATTTTTTGAAGGTTTGTAACCATTTTGTAAATGATTTTTCCGAAGAAAATCTGCAATGTGATCACTTTTGTATATTTACAGTTTGTTGGTAACAGCTCTTTGTTGAGATATCTGACCAAAGCACCTGTTATGATGACAGCTCTTAACTCGCTAACAGAGCAGCTACAACTGACTTACAATAAAACCTCACAGCAGCAGCAAAATTCATCACAGTGGAATGTGCTCGGAGCTGATGAAAAAATTGTACAGGTTTTACAGGGCATCAATGTGGTGAGAAAAATATGGTTCAATGCGGTTAACTAATTTTCTTTTAATCTACTTAGTTTGCAAACTGCACTATGACATCCGAATAATTCACATAAAATTTTGGAAGCATGCAGTTAAAAGGAAACTCTTTTGTTCACGGATCTTTGTGAAGAATACTCTCATACATAACAGAATCCAATTATTATAACGGCTTGTCAAAGTTTTCTGTTGTTAGTATACAACATAACTTGAGTGACCTTTCCGTCAATTCTATTTTAAAACAAGCCTGATCGTTTATGTCGGTTATGTCCTGAATTATCGTCATCATTTTAATCATCGCCTTGATCCTGTACGCAGACAATCCTAAGACAGATGTTTGATGCAGTGATGAGGGAGACTCACACACAGAACCAAGAGAAGATAAATCCTAAGTTATCAGACCTGTGTGCCAGGGATTTAGATCAGTTTATGGCAGCTCTGAGAAATCCGTTTGTGGATATGAGAAATCCTTGGGCTCTGCAAAGTAAGCAACATCACATCACTCATGTTATTCTTGTTGTAATATTGTTTAATTGCAGTACACCATAGATAGAATACTAGGAGCACTCTAAACATGAGAATATTGGTTAAGTTTGTATGGAGGAAGATGGATGATTCCAAACTGCTATCCTCCATATCAAGTCAGCACTACAGCTTCGTATATTTATAATAATGAACATTGCCTCAATCTTCTGATAATTTTTCCGGTATGATGTGAGGGCAACAAAATGCAATAAAGCTGTATTCTTAGAAAATATGAGATGGTGGTTCTTCCCAGTAATTGAATTGCAGTCTATTGCATATAAGTATGGGGTTAAGAATTCAATGAACTCCATTAAAACTAAATTTTTAACCTATTTGACAAGTAAAAATAACTTTCATTGAACAACTTCTGATATAATCCTTCACCGATGGGACTTGGGGCATAAAAATTCTCCCACTATTGTTATTCTTTCCAGTGATTGATGCATGGGGTAAACTACCACCAGGCGTACTGAGAGGAAATCTTAACTGGCCTGGAGAGATGAATGAATGTATAGAGATCAAAGTAAATAGAAGCGGAGTACAGTCAGGTGGTTCAGCTGGTCAACTGGAGGGAGCCTGGAGTATGGTCGGTATTAATTTACCATCTAACTTACTCAGTGGTGGAGATGAAGGGGCTGCGGTAAGTTATTACCATGTAACCTACTCCTGTCAAAGTATTAAATAAGGCTTTCACATCCGGTGTGAAGGAATCGACGAGCTGACAGAACTTTGGGTTTGGACCATATGACATACCACCGATTTGAAAAACCTAAAAGGTGGTTTCTGGTTTGAGGTTGATCGAGTCATCCTAAAAAGTTAAGTTGCCCATTGCATACCTAACTTGTACATGATTTTTACTTCTCAACAGGACCATATCCTGATGAATCCGTAAACATTTAACAGATGTACATGTGAGGATCTGCGTACAAATTCTATGTCTTATATCTGTTCAAATTCTATGCATTAAGACAAGTACAATTTCTATTTCTTAATTCTGTTTTAACAGGGACTGCCAGCTGGCATGTCTGCTTCACTCAAACTTGGTTTCTGTTTACCTGCTTCATGTGATATGACAGATCTGAAGAAATTTTGGTCAAGTAAGTTATGTTGTTGTGACCTGGTTTCCCAAAGCACAAATGATCCAACTCGCTTTAATAAACCTTTAGGGACTACTAGACTTTACTAGACATGCAAAATACAAGCAAGAAAAATAGTTTACCATTTTGAGCATGATTGAACAAGAGAATTTTTTTGGTGCTAGCTAACACTGAGTCACCATCACACAAGTTTATCTAAATTCTAGCTAACGTTATCGCCCATATAACTGAAAAATAGATCAAAAAAATCTGAACTCTGGTGGCTCGCTTTTTGACATTGCTGTAACGGTTCACATGGTTTTGTACTCATGGTAAAACAAAACTTTTTTTTTTCATTTTAATTTCAACATGGTCTGACCAAGGAGTTATAGTCTCTAACTCCTTGGTCAGACTCAGAGTCACTGACTAAATCAAATATTGATAGAATGGTTCCACAGACTACGTTGCTTGTGATCGGAGGACATATTCTACAACTGTGAATGTGCGTAGTATATCCCTTCTCATTGTTTTGTTTTCTCAGGATTGGAGCTGATTGGATCTAATGCTACCTCCATAAAGAGGAGAGCTGACTATCCAGCTATTAGAGGAGACTACAAAACAGACCCAAAGTTCATCGGGGTTACGTGAGTGGCCATATAATTTAGTCTGAGTGCTCAGACTTGTAATCAAGCATTATGTGCATTGTGTCTTTTTTTACTTTCACTTTTGGACCTATTTCCGACAGCTGTGTTAGTTAAAAGCACATATTCTAAATAAACTCCTGTTACGTCTGTCGTGAGCTAGCAATCTTCTAACTGATAACGTTTATTTCAGAGCATTTCTTGTGTTCATGGTGCTGACAGTGACTTTGTGCTCACTGGTAGACAGATACCATCTAACAAGACAAGAAAACCTAGACAAGAAATTATCCGATAAATCTGCTCGTATAGCCTTAGAGAAACTCTATGATGTGGATAAGGCGGGTGTTGTGAACAATGGTTATAGTCATGACCATACTGACTCTCAGACGCAAGGTAACTATATGTAATACTCGGTGGTACTGTGATATTGACATCTTGAGCAGGCTTGTCTGCAGCTCCTGCCCGGTTTGTTGTTATTGGGCATTGCATAATCACGTCGTAACTATTGCACAATCCAATTATGGGAGCCAATGGGAAAATGATTCTACCGGTTATCTGCCATCTCAACTCAAATTTTGATCAACTCTGACCCTTAAGGTGAGTTGATACTTGGACGTTTTTAGCAATGATAATGATTTTCGGACGGTTTTGGAGAGTTGTCTTCCCATCGCGCGATTTATGGTATTATGGTAAGGGTTTTCACTTATATATTAGAGAAGCAGTGATCAACCCATGGTAGAAGGAAAAATATATTACTGGCTATTATTTCTATCCATGTCTTGGTGAATCAAATGCACATATTTCTTAATGAATCACAGTCAAATTGTGTTTGTATGACCACCATGTCACATATTCTTTAGGTCTTCCAAATGGCCATGCAGTCAAAGAAGATATTGAAGTCGAACCAGCAAAACAAAGTAAGTGAAGTGACAATTCAGCAACCATTTGTTCTTGAGTTTGTTCTCTACATGTTTAAAACTGATGACTGATATATGACATAGACACATAGACACATAGACACATAGACACATAGACACATAGACACATAGACACATAGACACATAGATATATGCCACAGAGACACAGTTTAACATGTGCTATTCATCTGATACTGGATCAAAATATCCTCATTCCATCATATTTGTGTCTGTTCATTGGTCTTGATTTCTGTTCTTTTAGATGTTTGTTCAAAGTTTATCAAATCATTCAGTTTGTACCAGACTCTTCCTAAACTGATGGATGCCACACCTAAACCAGGCCAGCTACAGGGTCTGGATGCTATCAGATTCTTCAGTATGACCTGGGTGATCCTAGGTCACGTCTGGGGTATGGCAGCATCATTCGCTAATCCTGGTGAGTTTAGGCATCATAGATAGTATGTTTGGTATATCACGGTTGCGGTAGTTTGGAGGGCACAAATCAACTGCCTGCTGATTGATTTGGAGAAATAAGTTCTTATGAATGAACTATACCTCAAAGGGAACTGTTTTTGTTTCTTTACTTCTGTACATTTTAATCCCCATTCAGGCCATCAGTGACTTTATTGAGATAACCCTCCCTCTGGGTAAAATAAAAGATCGGGAATGAAATTTTTCAACTCCTTCCGTTGGACCATTTTAACCGTCAACAATATAGTGTCAATTTGGTATACTTGAAAAGAAAATACATGCAAACCTTCTACTAACATCGAGAAGTTTTTGCACAGCTCCCATCTGCTTTTGTTATAGCCCTACCCCAACATTTGGTGGGTCCAATTTTTAGTGTATGGACTCTGATTCACATGAATAGTATCAGATGCATCAGTACAATAATAACAAATCTGAAATGATCGGTAGACAAATTGGTACAGATATAGTTAGGCCAACCATCCGGTAACAGACACATATTATTGACATGGTAGCATAAATTCCTGTAGTCTTCCCACCATATTGACATCTCCTCTTGTTAGCAACAATATCGAAGTCTTGGCATCCTTTGTTGCATCAGCCTTACTATCATTGCCCGACCTGGCACCTGTTATAAAAGGTCTTAATTTTTTTTTTTTTCATAGTTGGTTTCCAAATTCAAAAGATAAGAATCAACATGACTTAGAGTGAGACTTGGCCTGATAGTTGTCTTACAAAACCATTGCAAATTTCTCCTATTTCAATGTTTGGTTTATGAACTGTTACAGCTAATATTCGAGATGCGATGTCGCAAGGAAAAGATGGAGATTGGACATTTGCCGGCGTAATGGGTGGTCTGTTTGCTGTCGACAGCTTCTTCTTATTGAGGTTTGATGATTTGATGAACTGTCAACATATTATAAGGCTTATTATCAAAATCAAATGTACAGATTGGCAAGATCTGCCAGTTACCTCTCATAATTTTTGTGTGGAAGGATTAGGTTTCAGTTTGGAATTTTCTCCTCTTTCAAAATGAGGCAACAACTACTGTATGTACGACATATACAGGTATATAGAATATTACGGACAACACACTCTGATCTAAGTTGCTGTTTGAGTATATACATATGTTTCAGTGCATTTTAAGCTCTCTTTGCTAACATATGAAATGACATTAGCTCCCTACAAAACAAAAATTATTATCATTGTGTTGTTACAGCGGTCTCCTGGTTGGATATCTGTTTTTGAAAGCTTTACATAAAAGGAAAGGCCGGGTCAGCTGTAAAATGATGACTCTATACTATGTTCATCGCTTCATCAGGTACAGTATGGAGGTCATAATTTTTTGTTGCATGTTGATATTTAATCATTGATATTCCTTATCTTATCTGCCCCCATGACTTTTCATTTCAGTCAATGACTGACTTGTTTGGTGAAGCTTATGAAATGATCATTTTCTATTTATCAGAACAAAACAAACCAGATTTTGACCGGGCTGGTTATTACTCTCAATCTGACTTCAAGCGTAATGGGCAAACTTGCCTCAACTGTTGACACAGAACCAACTTAGTTATGACTATGATCAGGATAAGCTATAGATGTAAAAACAGTCGCTTTTTTATATTGATGGGATAAGCACTCTAATATTTATCCCTGCCAGGTTTTTACCAATCTACGGAGGTTTGATACTTATCGATATTGCATACACAAAGTATATGGCGATTGGCCCTTTTGCTCCTGACTTCAACAACCTTCAATTTCCGGAGTTCTGTGAGAAAGTATGGTGGAAGAATCTACTCTACATTAATAACCTCTACAAGCCAAGAGAAGTTGTAAGTTCCATTCCATTTTTGTTATGAAGGCCTGATAAGCGCTTAATATCACTTTAGGTGTGATAATGGATGCAAATCATTTCACTGATTACTCATTGACATCAGAAATAAAGAGTTGAGTGATTGTGACTACACTCTTCTTTTTGAGGAATGCCAGGTATCAGCTGTATACCTGTACCACAGGTCTAGAGGGACAAATGTGCTACACATGGTAATCTGATGTGCAGGAATATTTTATGAATTTCATCAAAACTTGCAAATGGTAACTTGGGCTTAAAGATGAGTGTTACACGGCCCGTATAAATCAATGGCCCAAAAAACTTGTTTGCACCACAAACTTATTAGTGTTGTTAGAGGAACAGTTCATTGGACAGTTCACTTTTCCAATACAATTTAACTTTTTTGCAGTGTCAAGGAGTGACCTGGTATTTAGCTAATGATATGCAGTTCTACTGGATATCTCCAATCATCCTAATTCCTCTTTACAAGTAAGTTTCAAAGAGGAAAAGCCAGATTTTGAAAATTTTTCTTAGTTAAGTATTTGCTGAAGAAAAAGTTGACCTTTTTTGCGCAGGCTTAAAATAGTGAAACTGATGGGTGGCTCAACCTCATTACCTTTATAAAACTCCCAACTTGGCTAGTGAAAACTAGCTAAACAACTCTCTAGTTAATACTAACTGGATCGACTAGGGTATCGTTTCTCTTTATTTACTACACATCTTTATTATAGTTGCCCATTCTACGATTGAGTCTTAAGGTGTAAGATTTATAGCATTTATCATGATAATGTTTTCTAGAGTACCAATGTTTGGTCTTGGTCTGCTTGCCGTGATTTGGGCTACACATATTGGAATAGATGCCTGGATCTTATCTGGTTTCACAGCGGTGGGGCTCAATGGGTAAGAATCTTGGTGATGGTTTCCCTGGCAAACTTACATTTATCACTGAAGTTTCAGACTGGTGTTGAAAGTGTCTTTTCTAATACGATATGTTTATTATAACCTCACAACGCAAATTTAACCTAGAATTTCCGGGGGAAAACCAGGTTAATCTCATTTAGGCAATTACTGATCTGACCTCATTTGAAGTCTCATAAAGTTGCATTGTGGGACATTCATAATCATGTTACCTCTTTGGTTTGTAATTGTATTTTTGCAATTCTACAATTAAAGGTTCTGCTTGAATTCATTCTGTCTCTTATTGACAATAAGCATAAGAATAGAGCGCCTCTCAGTGGTCGCTCACAGGGCACTGGTTCTATATTTGGCAACCGATTGTCCTCTTTATTATCCCCAAGTTGCGCAATTTATGCCTGGTACTACAGAAACAGAGTGTCTTCCAAGGTTATCCTGCATCCAGAACGCCAGTTGAGGATGCAAATGTCCATTCAGCTTTTTAGCTTGTGTATCTGATTTTTCTGGTTGTGGTACTACTACCCATCCCTCTCATTTTGAAGCTCAATCCTTAGAATTTTATGAAATTTTTTTTCCTGTTTATAGTGGAGCTCAGCAGGCGGAGTTTATGGAGAAGGAATACACCAAACCTTGGTGCAGGATTGGACCTTATCTGATCGGTATTCTCTTGGCGTATGTGCTATTCAAGAAATACAGAATCAAATCTGTAAGTAAGAGATGATGGTCTTTTATTTTCTTACTACGTTGTAGTTTTTAATTAGGAAATTCTGATTGGCTGCAAAGATTTATATACGATATGCGATATATATATATGAGAATTACTGTTGTTTACAAGGAAGTGGATAACCATGCGTTGTCTCAACAAGATTAAATTTTAAAAGTTTGAGGAGGTAATAGGACACCGACGTAATGTTTTTTGAAGGTCAAACGAGTATCCTTTGTCCTCCTTTTTTCTTCTACTCCTTGGTCACAGCCGGTACAGTAGGTGGTCCAAATTATTTTCCAAATGAACTGCATTGACTGGTGATAGACTTGATGATTATTTTTGTATACATGACCATAGACATCGAGAGATTAATTTCCAAACAAACAAACAAATATTATAGACCACATGTCTGTTTTAGACCCTGATGAAGGCTGTGTTGTGGATAGTCTCTCTCGGTGGTATCACAGTAAACGTTTACATCATGTATGATTTCACTAAAGAAGATGGTGTTATGGGCAGCTCATGGGACAGAATCGATCAGATCACATACGATACTATGAAGCGCTCGTCCTGGGCAGCCTGTCTCGCATGGATTGTGTACGCCTGTAACACGGGTTGTGCCGGTAGGTTGCAAATCCCTGAGTAAAAGCTAAGTGTAAGTGGTCTTTATCAAATCAGGGCCGTTATTTAGAAAAAATGGCAGGGGAGGGCAAAACTCCAGATAAGTTGCTATAGGCTCCCCCTCTGAGACACCCAATCCGTTTTAAGGTATATGAATAGCAAATTTAAATTTCCAAATGAGCTGATTCTGACATGGGTTTTCAAATATGGTGATCTTAGGCCATAAATCTTGAAAAAATTTCATAATTTTTAATAATTTAATCATCAATTTCGATTGAATTTTATTTATTGAATAATTTAAGGCCAAATTTTAATTATTCTTAACAGGGCCGATTGGTAGCATATTAAACTGGAGTGGATGGGCACCTCTAGCTAAGCTTAGCTATGCTGCCTACATGTTCCATATGATTGTCTTACAAACTGTGTGGCAAAACAGTTACGTGACCTCCTACTATGAGACATGGACTTTGGTAAGTCTACAGCCCTACGTGACAAAGTGCTAACTGTCAAAACTGAGATAAATATCCTTTTGTGTCCGAATCGTATGTATGATACAATGGGGAAATTTTATTTTAACAGCTTCTTGATAATTTGTAGATGGTTTTATCGATTAGAGTGGCATTATCAAATGAATATTAATCATACCGATGAACTAATAGATATTGAGTATTAATATTAATTATGCCATAATATACTTGTACAGGTTTTTTGATTTTTGTGAAATTCGAAAATTAAAACTTGGTTGCTCTCCATGATGACCCTGCCCCAGTCTGAGTGTTCAGACTTTGTTTGTAACATATGAGCGCACAATACAAATACGTTATGCTAGACTATCTTCCAAAGCCACTAGACATACTCCCAAAATCTAGATATTGTGTGCAAGACTTCTCAATGATTATTATGACCACTAAATTAATCATTGACTTCTTTTTCCATTCTGTACAGGTACAGGATAACATATCGTTTGTGTGTCTGTCTTACGCTGTTGGTTTCTTCTTCTATCTTATACTGGAAGCTCCGATGGCTGGAATAGAGAGAGTTATCCTTCCTTCTTCTAGATAGTATCAACAAGCTAAAACTTTCTAAACTCTGAACCCGGATACAGGTTAATTTTGTTACATATGGCTACCCACAATGCAATTTTGGCCTGTTTCCTCTAATGAAAGGATCGAACATAATTTATTTTATCTTGCTTATTTAGCAAGGAAATTGCATTATGGGATACAGGTAAATATTCGATATGTTTTATCACATTCTCTCGGATTATTGCACCAACGAACCATAATAGATGTCAAAGCAAACGCTTTACGCACCAAAACCTTTTCTATTCTTTCATACTAAAATAATCTTTGATACTATCTTTCAGCACATTTGTTCACTCTGAAACTAATTCTTTCATAAGCACTCAATCCAAAATATTAGCTATTAAATTGGCTGTTTCATGCTACATCCTTTTCTGAGCTGCCGTCAAAATAGTCTGATCTATCTTTAGACTTTGGTTTTTAGCTTTCCTCCTTTTATCTGTCGTGAAATGGATGATTAAAATACATAACCACATTGACATGCTGACTTAATGCACGTTTGCTGTGTTGTTTTCTTCAATTTCTGATCAAACAAATTAAACATTGTAAAGAATTCAGACCACTTTACCACGCTGTGTGCACATGCTACAGGGTGTAGACTAATCTCAAAACAAATAACCTTATCTAAATCACTTATTTATAACTCTCACTAGAATTTACACATCATGATCACGAGTTTAAATTAATACATGACGTAACCTAAAGCTTTGTATGTTCAGCCACCATAAATCACGCACTGTAATATTTGCATGTTACAGTGTCCAGATCCAGACCTGAAAGGGTGTCAATAGATGATGTTGGATAACTTTTCTCCATACCCCCTCCTCAGTACAGCATTGGTTCCTGTCTGGCAAAAACAGCTGCATTGAGCCCAAATCATCCGGCACACATTGAACTTCTCATACATCGGTGCATGTCCAGATTGAAGAAAAATAAATTACGTCTTCTCCCTGGCCGCCCAACTACCTAAAAACTTGGTGGGCCATTGACATAGTAGTTGCATGACCATACACCTCGCACATTAACACATTGAACCCTTCTTACTAAATATACATGTGGTGGCTTACATGTTTTTGCACATCAGGGAGAACATCTTCGGATGATGGCGAATGCAAAAAAGAATATAATATATAATTATGTGTGCTTCTAATAGTTCTGTTAGCGGCTTAGATTTCCTCATGATTTATTCCTATCTTACGCCCACTATCTGACCCTGTTTGATCTTTAAGGCTCTGATGATGCACTTATTTGGCATGCCACTGATAAGACCAATGGTCGAACCCTCTACCATGAATCAGCACTGTCATGCAACGGTAACTTTATCCACATTGCATTATTTGCTAGTATACCATATAACATTTATATAATATAAAAAACAGTTGATTCTGATTTCCAGTTTAAGAGGCTTGTACTGCAACTTTCCATAACCACTTCTATTGGTAAATATTGACTTACTGATAACCACGCTTACCATGGAGTGGAACAGGGGTGGATCAAGATTTGATAAACCTTAAAATCTTCGCACTACCAAAATCCAAGATAATATTTCATATGTGAGCGACATCAAACTTATACCACATGATATTCTATCCATAATTCTACGAGTTCGAGTGAACTGCCGAGGAATAATCGATTTTGTATGAAACATGGGCATTTCGATCAAATGGCACTGGCCGGTCCCCTAAAGTATCCGGCCCTAGCCACTGGAGAGGATTAAGATTTCCACACATTCAGGTATGGATATCTCAGATATGCTAAAAGGCATGCATAAGAGGCACTGATAACCGCTCCCTTTCTCACAGAGTTCTTATACTCCTGATAAACAAGGTGTGCTGCAATAACCGGGTCTCTAAAAAATGTAAGTTTGACTAAAACACTATCACAAGTTTGACAATATGCTCTTAGGATATAAGGGCAAAGGGTGATGTAATAGGATGGTTACGTGAAGATATACAGTTTCTTGACTTTCTGAGCCCTATATTAGCTGTTTTATATTTTAAATTTGAGAAAAGCATTTACAACAATTTGGTGGATATGAAGATCATTTATTAGTCATGAAGAGCATCAAAACACTAAATGTGCCACATTTGACCTCATAAAAATTGACATCGAAAGTTGGTCATGTGGGATATTGGGGCCATAATCAGTTCTTCACTGTGTGCAGACAACAAAAAATTATTGGTAATGTTTAGCAGTAGCCCTATCTGTTGTCATGGCTTGTCATTATATCCATTGTATGATGGCAATCCAGGTTAATTTGTCAGATCTAGAGTTATATATATATTCCATTTTTATTCTGGAGAAGAAAAAGTCCTGAGGACTTGTTTGTACCCAGAGTTTCAATAATATTATCCTATTTTTACAGCTCCTCTGTAGTCGCAGACCACACACAGGATGAG
Source organism: Membranipora membranacea (assembly GCA_914767715.1). NCBI lineage: Eukaryota > Metazoa > Bryozoa > Gymnolaemata > Cheilostomatida > Membraniporidae > Membranipora > Membranipora membranacea. Next base: position 3,475,696 of record OU612073.1, read on the forward strand.
GACAGCGACAGCAGTACTGACTCTGGTCGTTCTGTCAACAACACTCCTTACCGGTAATCTCATCAAGGCACAGGTAAGGTTATCACTAGTCTATGTGCACAGACTGCTGATGGATATTTTGCAATGATAATGTGTTTGACAGCTTAGGACCACAAAACCTCCGTGTGAAGCCTAAAACTTTGACTTATTGGTTATTGGTTTAAATGCTCAAATCAGGAGTTTGTGGAATATCACTCCCCACGCTTTTACTTCTGTAATACCGCAAAATCCAAGATAGAGCCAAACGATCTCTCAAAATAAGTCATTATCATCAGCAAGAGGAGACGATTTTTAGCAGTCTCAGTCATCGGGGAGTTGTCCCAAACTCCCTGCTGAAATCTTCTTTTGGCCTTAATGATAAATAAGCCATTTCCATTGGCATCATACACATAACTCCAGAGAAATGTCTTGTTTGGCAAATTCACATTCAAAATTCTGCGAACTCATTATTCCATAATATTTAAGGCAACAATCCTCTAGAGTTTAAAGTCCAAACAAAAGGTAATTGTGGAACTGCCTGTTGATTCATAGTACAGGTAACATCAGGCCTGTTATCATAATCCAAGGATGATGTCACAACTGTATATGTTTGCTTTTGGGGGATTAATTTCATCACTGTCACTCATATCCTATCTTATCTTACCCAAACACCAGTCCTTGTTAGTGTCCTACTAACTACTCCCACACCCATAATAGTATTATGGTGGTTATAAAATATGATTGTGTAATATGATCTGTTTCACAAGCACCTAGATCAAACTAACCTCGGTGCTCACCACCAAAGACGTTCAAATAAATGTGACAGGACTTGTACCAAAAGAAATGCAAACTGCAAATGCAAACTCTCAAATATTATTCCTTGACTTTTTTCAAACCCCAAGGAACCATTAGCCAAGACCTGAGTTTGTGTCCTGTCTCAACCTGATCTGAATATTTCTCCTCCAGTCCACATCACAGACTTAATAATATTATTATACAGTCTACGGTTCACCCCAATCTGTACCTAATTTGATACAGTTTGCCTGCATTTGAAGTTTCTTCATCACCTGCAGCTTATCAGTGGAAGGGGTGCAGCTGGATCAAAAACCAATCATGTGATAGTCTATTGCAAATGCATCTCCAATTGATAGAGCATGAACTAATTTGTGAAGTATCCACAAAAGTTATTCACCATTACCACTAAAGTCAAATTCTGCTATTAGCGATGGTTACGCAGTAGGTTCTTATATTGACGATGAGCGATACACATGCTAATAGTGTAAATTCACTGTCTTCGAGACTCATCTCCTCTTAATTTAAGCAGTCATGTCAAGTTGTCACTGCTTTATTATTTCAATCTTATATTATATTTATCGTATATTATATTTGTCTTCTTGTAGAATGCTTTATTATTTCAACTTTTCATTATATTATTATAATATATCATATATTTTATTTGTTTTTTTGTAGAATGCTTTATCATTTCAACTTTTTATTATATTATTTATAATATATCATATATTTTATTTGTCTTTTTGTAGAATACTTTATTATTTCAATTTTTTATTTTATCATATATTATATTTATCATATATTATAGTTGTCTTTTTGTAGAATGCTACAAACACCAGTCAGCCCCAGAACAACCCTCTGGATCTGTTTAACTTCAGAGCAGACAATTTGCTGACGTTCCTCTGGGATTCTCTAAAGTCTGAGTACAGAACTAACGTCCAGAATGAGCTGTTTGGTCTAAATAGTCCAGGAAATATATCAGATTACCTGCAGAACGCAATACTGCAGGTAAATTCTATTTCAATGTTTAAATTTTGCAGTTACGCTAGAGCACTAGTTATTATAACTTATATTTATTAACTTAGGGAGTTAATCTAAGCCCTTGTATTGACAAGTTTGGAGTCTTATCAGAGACTATAGATATATCTATAGACTATAGATCTATCTATAGTCTCTGGTCTTATGACCTGTGAAATGTATTTCACTAGACTGTCTTTGGTTTAAGACCTTGATTAAATTGTGTCCACTGTTTTAGAAGGTTGAGTTGCAATACATCATATTTTCACAGTTTGTGGATGTCAGGTTGTGGTGAGTTATTTACCCCTTGATAAGAAGAAGGAAACTCCTTAGTTATATGCATGCGTCGCCTGTTAAAGAAAAAATCATTTTTGTTTTAGGCATCAAACAACAGTGAGATGGCCAGGACTGCACTGAGATCGCAGACTGTGCAGAAACTGTTAGAGCTGGTTGATGCAGATGCACGAGACTTCATTTCAGTAAGTCCTTCAATGGCTAATTAAACCATAAACATATAAATTGAAATAGTATTTATATGTCTAGGGATTAAACTCAGTTATATGAGTAGCATATAATATGACAGCGCTGACTGACTTTAGTGCGTTTAGTGTCATTCCTACTTTTAACATAACTACAAGCCCATTAGGGTAGATTCAGTCACCAACCTCTTAAATGCACAGACATCGAATCTAAAGATTGTGCCACCCAAGTGTTATTATGGTAGAGAGCCTCAACTAATGGTCTAAACACAACCAGCCATTGCAGCCTCAGATGATTGCACTGTATAACTATTGTCATTATACAAACATTACCAGCAAGTTCTGCTGACCCTTAGAGATTTGGTCACCAGTGGTAACTTTATTCCTCTGTTGATCCTTGAAGATTGTATTTATAAAAATATGAGGATCGCTAAGATCGTTAATCGTATCCGCTGTCATTGTCCTTAGACCTACTGAAGACTTCGCTTTCTGATTTCCAAAAACATTACTACAGTGTGTCATTCTTTGCCCAAGGTAATTTTGTTACATTCAATCCACTGTGCTGACTTGTTCGATCTCGTTTAGAATCTGGATTTGACTAACATAAACCTGACAGAAATACAGTCACAGCTTGTTGTTCAGTTTAACCTGACTCAGTATGCACAGGCTCTGATGAGGCCTGTACTCTTTGATCTGCAAAACATGGACACCTTTGAGAACATCACAGCTAAAGTAGACTCTGTTCTTGAGAAGCTAGAGAGAGGAGATGACATATTTCCTGAGCTGAAGGAGGAGTTATCTTCTCTGATAAATGTAAGTTGTACAATACATTGAAGGCTTAATAAAGATAATAATTTTGTGGGTCTGTTTTTATGAAACAAAAAGGGTACGAAACATCGGACAGCATCCGCAATACGGCTTTCCCAGCATATATACCACTTGCTAAATATGGTGGAGAACAAATACAAAAGTCAAAGTCCTTCTCCTCTCTGCTGCTCATGTCAGGGTGTAATCATGCTATCAGAGATAATCAATCCCACTTATATTATATCGTTATTGTATATATTTACATCATTGAATTATATTATATTATATTTATATTTACAGATAGCTACTGGTAGCGACACTCAAATGCTAAACAATTTTGCAATAAGCTTAGCTCTTGGTGAGCCGCTGAAAGAACTAAGCTCTGCACTGCAGAATACCGTACAGGTTAGCACCAAAAATAGAGTTATTCTAAATTTATTGTGCGCTCACACTATATTGAGTAGAATAGCTGAATGAGTGAAAATTCAACAGATCAAAACGTTGATTATAACTCTAACTCCTTGGTCAGATATATTCCTTCCTACTTCATAATCACACAAAAAACATAGCCATTATTACAATTACTAGTTATAAAGTCTAAGGGCAACCCAAGTGCTGTTACAATCAGCATGATGATATTTGTAGAATGGAATACAATGATCTCCAAGACTCTGTAATCTGCAGTTGAATTTCCATGAGCAAATAGATATATATATATATATATATATATACACATTTATATATATATCTGTTTATATATATATCTAGATATTGTATATACATGTATATAGATTCATATATAGCTGGTTACTTCTAATCATTCTTACAACATTTTGTTATAGACTCTTAAGCTGGGTTCCGATTGGGCAAATATGTCCAATGGTGAGAAACTTCTCAGCATTGTTATGGAGTTTAACTACCAATCCTACGGCCAGCAAGCGCTCAGGATAGTACTACAGATAACACAGGATTCGCTTCCTGCTCACGAAATACCGATGCTCCGAGATTTCTTAGTTGATTTGGAAACTCTCAGCATATCAAAAGTACTTGGAGTGAAAGGAGCTTTTGCAGTAGTAAGTGATCTAGATTCCATTTGATGACTAGATACTCTATGCTGCCATCAGCATTGTGTTGTCGAGTGGCAGCTTGTTTCGACTGTTTATATTATGAGAAGTCAAGCTATGACCATCTTTTCGATTTAATTAACTGTGTCAGCATACTGTGTTGAATTTTTTTTTATGTTGATGATTCCTAATTTGAATGAAGAATATTTCATGTAATAAAATAATAATAAGGAAATAATAAAAAATAATATGCTTCGATGATTTAATTTTGCAGTATATACCTATCATATACGATGCAGTGAAGGCCCAGCTAGCAGCTATGAACTCAACCATCTCTTTACCTGATCAGTTCCCATTTGACCTCGATCAGCTCGAGGATGTTGGCTTCTACTCTGCGATAGAAACTGGACTTTATGACGCCATGAAGGTGAGCTTCATCCATATACATATACATAAACATAAATACTAATACTCTCCTTTCATATTAAAGTATATTCTTGGTATTGGCATGAGTTTTGTTTGTGACAACTGTAATTACACAAAGAGAATCAATGTGAATCAACAAAGTTATTTTAAATAACTACCACCTATAATTACCAGTCTTTCCTAGACCATGGATTTTGTGAAATCGCATCAATGCCTAATATTCGCTATGACTCATCCCTTGGAAGAACCCATCATTCCTTAGATACCGACTAATGGGTAAAGCTCCACTTGTTCATTGTCATATCACATAATGCAATTTTGTGAATTTCCCAAATTTCCCAGTGATATCTGGTTGATGGTGTTATAAGACTTCCTCCCTTCCTCCCTCTGCTTTGTTTCCCCTTGTTCTACATTGCTTCCCATATTTTTCAGTCTTTGTCCTATCACTTACTCTTTACTCAACCCATAGAAAATTTCCCATAAGGATGATATTGTGGCCCAATTCAAATGTGCAAATACTCCTTTTAAGTTTTCATGATGATGTTGCATTGTGGGTGTGTAAATATTTTCCTGGTTACAGGATGTCATGAGGGAGAACACATTCTTTAACACAAGTTGGCCCGACAGATCTGGAGTATCAGATATGGAGAGGTTTTATGTTGTGCTGACTCATGTTAGCTTCAGTGGAATCGGACAGAATATCATGGGACACATTCTGGACACCATCTCACAGGAATCTGAACTGAGACCTATGCTGTACAAAAGAGTTAACTCGGTAGGACATACAAACTTGAAATTTGTTGTTATAACTAATAGGTTTGCTTCTCGGCGTAATGTATATGATCAAAGTGTCACTGCTAATGGGCGATTAGTGCCTGTTATCGGTTTTTGGCAGCTTGCTGCAAACTCAAGTTCAGGAGGTCTTTGATGGCCTCGCATCTAGGATGCATGCTAGTTTTCTAGGATGTATCACATTTTCAGTATGAGCACAAAGAACACCTTGCGCCCCTCTTTAGGGGCAGCCAAATCTTCTGTTTCTTACTAAACAGCAAGATGACCCTTTTGCAGAGATGTTTCAATACTTGGATTGTCAAATCAGATATCGTGTCCAACAGACCAAGTCATCATGCTCTTGACTTCATTAAAATATCGTGCTGCCTTTTGCAGTGTTTAGCTTGTTGTGTGACAGCACCCATCACTCCAAGGTAGGATATTGAAATGTTCAACAGCTGCATGCTCTCAATATTCTGTAGGTACTTTCGATGATCGCCAGTCAGGCTAACATGACCTCCTCAGACACTCTGGCAAACTCAACCGCTGAGGCTTTGGTAAAATCGCTGACTGACAGTGTGAGTACATACCCAGATATACTGCAATGGGTTTATCTTTGACTCAGCAGATGTTTCACTGATATCAGAATTTCAACTTTGAATCTTAACTGTTTGAGCAAAAAGTGATTGGTTGAAAGTTGACGTTGTTGGAATCGACAACAAATGAATTTGTTTTGGTAGATTGGCTCGAATCAAGTCTATGGTAACCGCCATAACACCATATGTAGAGGAGTTGTCCCCTGTTAAGATAAGAGGGGACAATTCTAACTATAATTGAATTCTTCATTTGATATAATTTATAAAGCAGGAAACAATTTCTTTTTACAGTATAACACAGCGGTGCTCACTGCCAACTGGACAGTAATGGAGAATAGCCAAAAATTGGCCCAAGTTCTTACTGAATCTGCTAACCCAATACTGGGCTTCCGAGTATTTTTTGCTGTGATCTCTGAGGCTGAGGATAGACTGAGCTCCACACAACTCAGTAACATCGCTGAGGTTCAAACCCTCATTGAAAACCAGGATCTTACAGCACTGAAACAGAGACTGAAATCTGCATCAGATCAGGTGAGTTCACTATGATTGTTGTCAACGGCACAACAAAATACCAACAACGCTGAGTTGTTTTAGAGTTTCTTTCAAATTATTCTTCGGACTGTATATTTTCACTGGTTGTATTGCCGTATTGAAGTTAATAATCGCATCGGATCAAATTTTACTTTGATCCCACAATACATTTGACCTGTTCTATTACCTATAAGCCTAGTCAAAGACAACAAATATGATGGTTACGCTACTAATACTGCCCCAGTTAATATAGCACAAAATAACGGAGCTTGCCTTGACAAGCGCGTCAAGACAAGACAAACATAATATACACCATCTTGATATTTTCTGTTGGATAGTTTGTGATGTCAACATGGAATATGACTGTACCAGCACAGTTGACTGCTAACAATACGGTGGTTTTAGGAGAGATCGCTGAGCAACTCATAAAATCTTATCAGGTATAGAAAAGTCTAGAGGTATTTATTTGAAGGCACACAGTATTTTCATCTCTGGTTAATGCTGTGGTTAATGCTGTGGTTGAATGAAATTATACAGAACAGTATATAATACTATAATAATATATTTAGTATATATAAATATATATAAATATATATATATATATATAGAATATATCAATAAATATAATAGTCTAGGACAAGTAGGATGGCTGTCCTTCTTTGAATATGGTATTTTCAAATCTTATTATAGATACCCTTATGACTAAACCAAATCTTATACGGTTCCATCGGTTATTTTTGTTGATTTCAATCTGTGAGGACCATGAGTTAGCCCTGTAGTCCTTCATTCACAGCAATCTGCTACTAGATACAAGTTCGCCAAAATGATATTTGCACATGTTACACAAAATAAAGCCTTGCTGTAACCCGACTCCCAACTTTTTTAAACTGATGAATTCTCTTGGGTCATGTATCTTGCTAAGTTGCCATATTGCGGAGAAATAAAGTCATATTTCCTGTCCTGCTGCAGAAAATACTTGCTGGACAAAATAACATGACCAGAGAGTCATTGGAGGCTAATCAGCAGAACTTCACAGATCTGAGTCCTTTCAAGAAGATGATGTACACCTGTGTGTCCGTCGAGTTCAGGGTCATCGGAGAAGTAAGTTATAGTTCATATTTTGTCAAGCTCTTCAAGCTTATTCAGTTTCTCAAGTATGTAAAGTTTTTAGGGTCTATCCAATTTATGAAAGTTGTTCAAGTTCTGCTAACTGCTTCAGAATGATGTTTTATAAGGATAACTAGTATAAATATTTCTCCTTGGCAAGATATTTGTTAAATTTCGCCTCAATTATTCTCTTCTATACTGGGGATGGTGAGATGGCGAGATGGCGCAATCGGTTAGCGCGCTTGCTATTCACTGCCAGGCGACTAGTGCCGCAAGAGTTGTGGGTTCGAATCCCATTGGGGGAGCTCTCAAGGTTGATTGTTCCAGCCCCCAGCACCCTAGGGTGTATACCTCTTCTTCCATTATTAATCGTAATCGCAGCATCATCCTCAAGTGTTTGAACTAGAGCCACAAAGCTGATTTTTAAGTTTAGACCAGGACAGTAACAGCTAATAATAAGCATATTTATACGCGAGTGCGAGTGAGTAATACTTATGTCATCACCATATGTTGTTATTACAGCTAATAATTGAAGAGCTTGAGAGGATCTTGGAATCTAGAGTAGATGACCTACTTACTAAAGTATCCAATCAGCAGTCTATCAAACAGGACATCTCTGATTTCATCAAACAGCTCAGAAACGTAAGCTGCTCGCTAAAATCAACCATCCCATGCCATTAAGAGCTAACCGTGTGATGTTTGTGCACTTAGACTAATTGGATTTCTGAGCCGGCCTTTATGGGATCAAGGAGTCCTCTCACCCCTTGATGGAACACGGCATTTAAAATTTACCATTAAGGACTGCTCTTTGGGCGCAAATCTCATTTAGTTGCTGGAGAACATGATAATTTAACATTTTTCCATCACCAAAATTTTGCTTTGACCAATACACCTAGTAATGTGATGAGTGCCTGTCAACTCCAATTAAACAGTGAAATTTAAACCTGGAATTCTCAGAGTGAACAGGTTAGGTATTTTCTATTGTTGGCCAGTTCAAGATTATTATATGATATCATTGACCTGATCTGCCGGGAATTCTAGGTTGTTATTGCATTGTGGGATACTTTTGAATTCACCCCATTTCACTTCATCATCGGAGACAAAAGTTAATAATTGTTATTTGCATGTAGATGTTATCGCTGCCAATTGGTGATGAGATTCTGCAATCTTCTGTGGCGGATGTTTTACTCGATAATGTCAACAGTCAGTTTTATGACATGGTAAGTTACTGAAGTGTTAATCTTTCTAACCTCTCCTTCTCAATACATCAAATGCCGGCTCGATTTGTGTAGCAGTTTTTGAGGATGTGAGACTATTCTATGCGTGGTAAAGTGACTTAATTATGTGCGACAAATTTTATGGAGATTAATGTGACTCTGCAGTATGCGAGAATGACAAGTCATCACACCAATGGTACAACCAATTGTAGTTGTATGGCTTTTGTTTTTGCAAACTTGATAACATACTTTAGGATTATAAAATTCTTCGTAAACTAGTGACCTTGTCATATTTCTTGTTATTTTCTATTATTTGTTACAATTTGAGTTGCTTTGTTCCTTTTTACAGTACCAGAACTTCAGCCAGAGTATGGTTTGGCAGGCAAACAATTACAGCAGTACAATGAAGTTAATGAACCTGATGATGGCCTTTGACTACGCCGATGCTGGATATAAGATGTTGTGGGAGTCTCTGAAAGTAGGAGACAGTCAGCTTTCTCCTAATCTGCTCGCCGTAATCAACAAGATGATCCAAAATGTCGGCAACCAACAGAGTATCGGGTTCCAGCTAGAGAGACTCAGAGATATGGTGGGTGGTATGTGGAATGTTTGAGAATTGGATTTGATTAAAGGCAAGGACAGAAAACAGCCAAAAAAATGACAGCCTCCCTTCCCCATATGTTGCAAAGATTTAGTTAAGTTTTTGATTTACATGACCAATATTTCCTGTCCCTGTAACAAATTTTAAGATTCAAATTGAACAAATATATAGTACCGACACTTTGGCCAACTTCTCTTGCAAGAAAGTAACAAGCCTCTCTTTTGGTATGAATTTATCTTCTATCAGAGCCTGCTCTTACGGATCCTCAAATTAACAAAGATAATGTATGAGACTTACTAAGATAGGTAATTGATTATTGATTTTGTAGCTTGGTGGTTACCAACAGCTTCAGATGTTGAGCAATATACCAGTAGATGCACTGAGACCAATATATGATGAAATCGATCGACAAATCAGTTCTCTTGACCAGGTAAGGTTTTTCCAATGTCACATCAGAATTCCTGTGAACGTGCAGCTCCCAATAGTGCCAGACAAAAAATTAATTCTTTGTTACAAATCATCAGCGTTTAGATTAAGTACTTAGTGAAACTATTCCTGCCCCAACAACCTGCTCTCAACGTAAGTCAACCAATGCTAATGATAGCCATTGTTATATTACAGTTACAGTTATGTGCTTCGAATCTCAAGAGCTAAAATTTTAACTATGTTTTTCTATTTTTTAACAGACAACTTTGAATGATTGGAAAGCCATCCCTGGATCCCTTCAGAAAGTTGCCTCTCTAATCAACAATCTGAATACCACAACTCTGGGACAGGCTGCTCTCTCTGCCGCAGGTAGAATGGCTGAAAACATGATCATAACTCAAATATCTAACAATTTACCTGCAAATATCACAGATATGATCTCAGGCTACATGCTTTCATTGGAGTCTGGAGGCATGAATAACATGACTGTTGTATTGAACCAGGCAGTCAATATGGTGAGTGGATAAACTTTCATTCCAATTTATATTACAAAATATTGGCTTCGTCAAAGATGTATTAGATTTTGTGTATTCTCATCTGTGAGACTTGTTCCGGCATATGGCTCTTATTAAAAAATACTGTAATCGCTTGTACTTTATACTTTTCAAGGTTGTTGGTAGCAATACTATGCTGAAGCCTCTTCTTAACAATGCCATTGTTATGGATGTTGGCAAATCCCTGATGTCTTCAATAAATGATGCCTACAAAGCAGCAGAGCTGTCAAGTGGAGCAGAGTGGAGATCAATGGATGCTTCTGAAAAATTCATGAGAATATTTAGAGAGATAGATTTGGTATGTCTTAACATTAACAACAATTTTTCTATTTTATCATTTGAATCCTTTTTTTTTGGGGCAAACCGTTAAATTCAAACTTTACAACAAAACTCTCTTTCTAACTTGCCTCACCATATGATTATGATCATCAAATTGTTGTTGCGCTGGTATACAAAGCTTCTGAAACTTATAACTTATAACAACTTATAACTTATAACTTATAACTTATAACTTATGCTTATCATGTTATGATTTATCATATTTAATGCTGTCGGATTGTCTTCCTTCTATTTTTCATCTGTCAAAACTCAGAACAGCATTCCATGCTCATGTTTGAGAACATCCTAGCGTCACACTAATCACTTTAAAATCGCTATTATTGCCATCCCATTGGTATGTTCTTTCCTGTTATCCCCACCACTGAAGTTTAGGTGACTATTTACTTATGGTTTCGATTGGCAACAATGCTCTCTTTTTTAATAGGCTGCCACACTTCAGACCGCTGCCACCATTGGCAGCACCACACTGAATGGTACTATGGATTACTACACCACAATCCTGAACCCAACACTCTCTGCCAACTGCTCAGCAGATCTCGCACAGATGATGGCAGCTTTACCTAAAGCCACCTCCTTTGATCCCAAGTATTCCTGGGCTCTTGATAGTAAGTTTCTCTGGAAACTCAGCTTTGATTATTTGAAAAATTAAACTAATCATACAGTTTGTCACATCGCCCAAGACTTAGACCGGTGACTAAATTATTGACAAGTATACTTTGCTAAACAAGTAAAGAAAATCAGGAGCAGTTCGGCGAACTGTAATGTATCTAACTTGGATTGATACTTTTTGTCCTCAATATATGTAGCTGCAATGTATCATTCTGTTAGCAGAATTGGAGTTTTAAAAACTACATGCTGTTAGACCATGCTTGAGATGGCAAATAGTAGGTTCAAAAAACTTAACAGGACATTCTTTCTGGCAGGTTACTTTTCACACATTTAGCAATTTTTGTTATTGTACTTTGACAATCATTTGACTCATCATACGTCAATCCTTCGGAAGGAGAAAACCCATACTGAATGGATCGGGTCATAAGTTTGACTTACATCTCATGACTAATGACTCATACCTAACACGTGGTTCCCTCTTCTGATCTGCAGTGGTTGATGCCTGGGGTAAGCCTCCAGCTGGCTTTGTTCGAGGCAGATTTAAATGGCCTGGTGAGATGCTTGAATGTATTCGAATCAAAGCAAACAGGACAACAACTAAACCAGATGGTACAATCATTACTGAGGTGGATGGCATCAAAGGTGCTTGGAGCATGGTCGCTATCAAACTGGGATTCCTATTTCCTGGAGAAGCAGGCGCTGTAAGTTTCTCTCATGGTTTGAGTTAATTTTCTAAGGCGTAGGTTACTCCCATATGTATGTGTAAGTTTATAAGTGTAGTTAGGAGAGTACACAAGTGTGCAGCCTTATATATATTGTCAACGGTATCAACTTTTACATTCTTTGTTGAGTGAGTGGTTGACCGATGAATCACCTTTATATTTCTAAATGGCCCTCAAGGTCACATCTAACCCAGGGATGAATACTCATAAAGTGTTCCATATTTCATAGTTTATTCCCTTATAAGGCGATGAACCCGATCATTGTACTCATATGTATCTTTGTGCTCTTAGGCTTTGGGAATGACACCAGGAGGAGAACCTCTTCTAGAACTTGGTGTATGTATGCCTGACACCTGTACCTATCAGGATATTAACTCCACTATATCTCGTAAGTATCTCATATACCTGCTACAACCAATGGTTATTTGTAGTTTGACTTACCAGTATGTATAAAGTTAGAACCCATGATGTTATAATTGAATTTGGAAACCAGTAAGGTGCATTGTGGATATCCAGGAAATTGCATCATGGGAAATCCAGTAAATTGAATTTATGGGAATACATATCCATGGTAACAAAAATATTTGACCACAGATTTGAAGGCTCATATAGCATTATAGGAATACTCATGACGTGACCTTCTATGACCGACAAATTTTAGCTGCAATTCGGTAATGTTGTGTTTAAAAAACTGAGCTAACCAATAGAAAAACACAAAATGTCTCATCTCACTCAGTCTTCTGCATATCTGTGCTAACTCTGTGTATTAACTGTTCCATCGCAATTATAATTGACTCCATCGTGTGAAATCGATCAGCCCAACAAACTCAAGATTTGATTCTGTATTATGCAGGTGTTCAGGCTATAGGATCTGGAATAAGCTGGGTGAAAAGGAGAGCAGACTATCCTAATATCAACGGCACATGGAAAACAGACCCCAAGTTTATCGGTGTCACGTAAGTTATTACGGAAACAACCAATAACTCCGCTGTTATGCAACTTTATAAAATGGCCAGATTGAGCAAGACACGCTTGTTAACCTTGAATTTGTTTCTTTCACATCATCTCTCAAATAAATCCCCGTATTATTTCGAGTTTTTTGGTGGAACCTCAACATACCGCCCGGAATATCATGAGCATGACATGAACGGATTGAGTCTTTAAGTTTCTTATATCAACTTGCATCTACCCCAGCTTTTTACATTATTATATAAGCCAAGCTCTGAGTGCGCCCATAATTTGTCAAGCCCTATAAAATGGAGAGAGAAGACAACAACTTCAATCGATTATCAATTATTTACTTCTCAGGGTGTTCTTTGCTATCCTGATATCGGTAATTATCCTCTGTACCGTTATGGATAAGTGTATGATGATGAAGGCTGAGAAATGTGCAGATGAGAAAGCGGAGAAGGATGTGAATGAGAAAGGAGAGAAGTATGTACTTCCACAGCTCAACGGTGGAAACGATGTCCAAATGGTCGAGAGTGAAATCTACTCCGGAGGTGAAAAAGTGGCATTTGACAATAAGGCATATGAGAATAACAATGGTGATCTAGAAGGTACGTGATTTGACATTTGCATGTTTTTCAACCATATGTAAGGTGGGGTAGTTTGAGATATGTTATTTGTTACCTTTTGAGCTATGTTAACAGTTATGTGGCAATTGACAAAGAAGGAGCAAACAACTACCTACACACATCCATATAAGAAAACGGTAAAAAACTTAGCAAGTGAACTGTCTTTGATCTTATGTAAAGAAGGTCTTTTTGGCACTTGATTGTTGTCTGTTGTATTTTAGTGTGACATGCTGTCATCACAACAATACATGGTATAAACAATGAGCAGGTCATCAAGACAAACCATGGTCATAAAGTTTTGAAACCAATGAGATTGTTCAGCATCCTCTTCAAGCTTAGCATTGCGTTGAACTGATTGTAAACAGAATGTTCACCTTAGTGTCATTATTTTCAGGTGCGAAAACAAACGGACACGCTCATGGTGCTGATGCAGCTGACTTTCCTCCTCCACCACCAAAATCACCACCACCTAAAGCCAAGAGTAAGTACAGGGGCGTAAGTACAGGGGAGTAAGTACAGGGGCACTAGGGGGTATTGTAATGTACAAGAGTAAGTACAGGGGCACTATGGGGTAATGTACTGTACAAGAGTAAGTACAGGGGCACTAGGGGGTATTGTACTGTATAAGAGTAAGTACAGGGGAGTAAGTACAGGGGCACTAGGGGGTATTGTACTGTACATAAGTAAGTACAGGGGCACTATAGGGGTATTGTACTGTACAAGAGTAAGTACAGGGGCACTATAGGGGTATTGTACTGTACAAGAGTAAGTACAGGGGCACTATGGGGGTATTGTACTGTACAAGAGTAAGTACAGGGGCACTATGGGGGTATTGTACTGTACAAGAGTAAGTACTGGGGCACTAGGGGTATTCTACTGTACAAGAGTAGGTACAGGGGCACTATGGGGTATTGTAATGTACAAGAGTAAGTACTGGGGCACTAGGGGTATTCTACTGTACAAGAGTAAGTACAGGGGCACTATGGGGTATTGTAATGTACAAGAGTAAGTACTGGGGCACTAGGGGGTATTCTACTGTACAAGAGTAAGTACAGGGGCACTATGGGGTATTGTAATGTACAAGAGTAAGTACTGGGGCACTAGGGGGTATTCTACTGTACAAGAGTAAGTACAGGGGCACTATGGGGGTATTACAATGTACTGTCTGGTTGATCAGGCTGAAATCGGTTTAGCCATTTTGTAATTATTCATTTACTGAGGCTATTTCGGTCGAGCTGTGCAGTAGTTTGTATTCAGGATTTATTACCTCTGCCGCAAAACTTTGGATTCAAAGTTATCTACTATGGATAATTCTATTAAGACATTGCCATAGGTTCACAACCTTCGCTAAACTGACGCTCTAGGCTAATCTACATTCACCTTTCAAGTTTTACTCTGTCAAAAATAACCATTCATAAAATTATCATTTACAGTGAGTGTAGGAATGCAGCTAATGAAATCTTTCAGTTTATATGAGACTCTACCAAAGATGATGGACTCTTCACCCAAGCCCAACCAGCTACAGGGTCTTGACGGAATCAGGTTCCTCAGCATGAGCTGGGTCATTCTTGGGCACGTCTATGCTTTCCCCATGTACTACGGTGTCCGTAAGTATGATCTTAGTCTTTTGTGTGCTAGGGAATATTAAAATAGAACTCAACAGCAAATCACTTGGCCAATGGAACTCCTTGAGGTCCTTTCATATTAATACTTAATCAACTTACCTACAATCATAAAACGAACAACCACTATCAAATTTTCTTGAGCACTCATCTAGCACAGTAAAATTTGCATACAGTGCTCCCCACTCAATTCAAATTAAGCAGAGACTGAATTAAGTGACATAAGAATGCATTGGCATTGGGCTGGAGCGTCCAATTTTCCTTTTCGGATTGAACAGGAGTTCTGAAATATAAAGTCTGAATTAAATCGAGCAGACCATAGCTGCAAATGACCCCCTTCAACCAAGTTTACGTATGTGACAGCCCTAGTGAGTAAAAATTCCCATCTGTCATAATCTATTATATTTCCAATACAGAGAATTTACGTGATGCTGCAGACTTTGGAAGTGCTGGAGATTGGACATTCCAAGGTATCGCTGCCGGACTTTATGCTGTTGACAGCTTCTTCTTACTGAGGTAAATACAACATGAGGATGATAAAGTGTTTGGGTTTTTCCTCAACGTAGCCAAATTGTAAAACTTTGCGTTTTATAGGTTTGATTCGATTTTATCATTTTAATTTTTGAAAATTTAAATGGAAGAAGGGCGATTGGCAATTGGCGACTTTATATGATTTGAAAAGTCATATGATTATAAATGATTAAGCTTGCATCAAAGAAGGACAGCGACAAAAACTTGCCACGGTGTAGAAGCAAGAAGTTGTGTTTAGAGGGTTATGTGCTTCCCACTGCATACGTATTGCCTGTTCAAGAGTAATGAACACCATTCAAAAGGTTTACGGGCATATAAATGTTCCAAACCTCTGAGTTGACACTCTATATATTTTAGTGGATTACTTGTTGGTTACCTGTTCCTGAAGACGCTGAGTAAGATTAAGAAGAAGGATTTGTGCTTCACTCTGGTTATGTACTACGTACACAGATACATCAGGTAAACAATACACAATTATAATAATTATATTATATATTAATTATTATTATTATTTGTATATTATTATATATTACATATATAATTATATATCAATAAAACCAATAATAATATCATATGATATCATGTAATATTATACAAAATTATATAAACACTAGACATCATAGTACTAGGGCTTTTGCAACAAGGGATGCATGAGCAAACATTATAATGAAACAGATTCCTAAAGTCAGTGGTGATTTATCGTATTTACCTGGAAATATGTGTCTGTAGCACTCCTACTCTTCCTCCAAACCTACAATCTTACAATGTTCATTAACCAAAGGCAAAACAGAATAAGTGCCTGTGAGAGTTTAATTACAAGGTGTTTAAGTAAACACAACACGATACTGAGATGATTTAGTTTTGTCGCTGTGTCGATGAAGACAGGAAGCCATAAGTATTCCACATGCCTTAAGTTTGAAGACGGAAAGTAAGAGATAATTATCATTGTCAAAACCGATGACTGAGGGAGAGGATATTGCGCAGGTTTAATGTTGACGCGGAAGGAAGTATGGAGAAATCATTTGCTGATTCAAATTACTAGCTTTGACAAGAGGATTCTGACAATTCTCCCTGTCCCACCCAGTCCTCGTCCTCCTCCTCTTCGTCCTCGTCCTCCTCCACATCCTTATAGCAAATGAAAGAAATTACCAAGCAGCTTCTTGTATTTGGCAAGATGTACCAGAGATTATGTCCCTTGTTCTCCTTATGGAGATTAAGAATAATAAATACTTTATATATCAAATGGTATTTAGTATTAGTTCTACGAGATGTATTTGTCAAGTGTGTGAATTATCTATTTTAATATAATATTTCATTATATTATTAAGCTATAGATTTTTATGCGTGTTGTGATTATTTTCAGATTGCTGCCATTGTACGGAGGTATTATCCTGATCACTGTTGCCTATCAGAATTATATAGGATTCGGACCGTTCAATAATTGGTTTGATGGAGAGTACATAACTAACCCGTGTGATAAGAATTGGTGGACTAACTTGTTGTATATTAATAACTTTGTCAACAACGGTGGGACAGAAATGGTAAGCTCTATTTTCTAATAAGACTATCAACCCTGTTTTGATGAGTATTAGCACATTTTAAGGCGAATTCAAGCGCTTAAAGATGCCTGTAAGAATAAAGATGGTTATAATCATACCAAAGAAGGCATTGGTAGGTCATGAGTCTTACATGATTCCGTTATTAAAGCTTTTTGTAAAAAAGGGGAGGCAACTCCGCTGTTAAAGTCTGTAAAATAAGTACCATAACAAACCTTTTTCTAGTTGCCTGAATTGTTAAAAGTTTCTGTTGATGGGTGTAACCTAGATCAAATTTGCTCCATTTTCCCCCCGGTGGAATAGCCCCCCTCTACTGACACGCCGAAGGAAAAAACCTTCGGCGTGTCAGTAGAGGGGGGCAATTCCAACGGGGGAAAAATGGAGCAAACTTGATCTAGGTGTAACCATTGCCACTCTAATTATATTGATATCATAGTTTTGATTACACAGATTCATTGTTATCTATTTTAATTGCCAGTGTAATGGAGTAAGTTGGTATCTGGCTAATGATATGCAGTTCTATTGGATCGCTCCCCTATTCCTGTTACCCCTTTACTGGTAAGTGAGCACAAGTCTAGCCAATGCGTAAGCTCTGATCTGATTAGCTATTGGATGGGAAAGAGAGCCAATGACAGGCCACTGAAAGTACCTATTTATATATTATAGTGAAAGTGAAACCGAATTACTTTCTCTTTATACCATATAGGTACTTTCAGGAAAGTACCGTCTGACCTAGCATTAACAGATCTTTCCAATCCACCATACAATCAGAGCCAGCACACTGGCTAACACTAGTAATAATTCACAATTCAATATCCTATGAACAGGAAGAGATGGCCTCACATAACCTATGCACTTCTTTCTTTAGCTATTTTGCAGCAGCTGTGCCATCACCTCACCGTGACCAGACTCACAACTATATATTCCAAACCTAGTAACATCAAGGATTTGTTCTATCGGTAAAAAATTCTGCAGTAGTTTTCGAGAACAACGGCGTCAACCACCTGTTCTCTAGAGAGTATTGTCTAATACCGCTACCCTTTGAGCGCAGCGCAAATTTGGTTTAATTGGCGGGATCAAAGTTTGTTGATTATTGATCAATCAGACTTACGTATATAAATGTATATATTTATAAATTATATATGTTAACATTGAATATATAAATATGTATAAATGTCTGCCTAGATTTGGATTTCCTCTTATGGACACTACTCATATTACTACATACTTTCATTAATATCTAGAGCAGGATTGATTATTTGTTGATCTCCGATGATGGTCTTCATACCCTAATGTGCCGGTCTATGCATGTATATGTATGACAGTGTTTTGGGTTCCAACTTCCATCTAAAATATCTCAAGTATGAATTCCGGTCACAAACTGTTCTGCTGACCGAATACACGTTACGACAATGCCCACCATTCCCTACATATTCCTCTCTGAGAAATTGACAATGAATCATTTTTGGCTGAAATTATGATTGTGGCACCTTTTCTAATAATATCTTATCACCGACTTTACAGGGTTCCAAAGCTGGGAATCACGCTGATACTGGCTGCATTCGCTGCGTGCCTCGGTGTTACTGGCTGGCAGTGGGGAGAAAGAGACGGAGGCTCCCAATTTAGGTAACTAAATATAACCTTGAAGCACCCGTCATCAAGTGCCTTGTTTGCGGGGTTAAGCACTATCATTAGAATGATCATTGATGCTAAAGTACAATCATGTCCACTAATAGACCTGTCATTATATACCTCTCCTCATTACTAGTGCAGGAATTATAATTCGGGGTTCAGGTAGATGGTTGGGATCATTTTGTTTATGTACCATTGTATTATCTTCACTTCCATCCACCCCATAATTTCATAGATATCATGGTTTCCATGAAAGTCAGTCGAAGGCTTATGGAACTTACAAAACTGGTTAGCCCTGAGAATGTTGTAGAATGGTTATAGTTTGCTCTACTTTTAGTCATTCTGCAAACTGCAAAACAATGTTACAGATCATAATAAAACTTTTGTAAAAACTCAATTTTGAACACCATTGAATCAAGTTAATAGAGCTTTTTTGCTAAAATATTGAAAATAGTGACAAATTTACAAGTACTAAAAATCAAACAAATTTTTATTGTTGCAAGACAAAATATTTTAAAGTGACAGTCCTATTAAAAAAGTGGATACATTATCCAAATAACTTGAACATTGTGAGTTCATAGGACATAAAATAATTTTTAAAGAAATGAAAATTGTGGAAAATAGCATTTCTTTTTTTTAAATATTTTAGCAAGGATCATAGTGGATCATAGTGGTCAGGGGGAGGCAATAAATCACTATGATCCAGTATGATCCCAATTTTCAGACTTTGCAGAAGTTTCACTGCAACTACGTTCACAGGCTGTTTTGTTTCATATGCCCTAATGACTTTTCAGTCTGAGATCTTTAAAACCATATCAAACATGGCCTCGTAGGACTGTCACTTTAACTTCATTTACATTTATCAATTTTAGCGATCAGAAGATTTTCGAGATTACGTACATCAAACCATGGACACGTATCGGACCTTACCTTATTGGTCTCCTGCTGGCTTATATTCTATTCAAAAAGTTTACAGTTAAATGTGTAAGTTTATTACAGCTTTGTGGCTGCAAAAAATATGAATATCCTTGCAGTTTTCTTCCTTGTACCAACTGTTCAGTTGAGTAGCATTTATCTAGCCTGTAACCTTTCATATAGCCTTATAGCTTCTATAGTCTTAAAATGATCCCATTGATGCAGAAAGCGATTAACATGGGGTTCTTTCCAATATAGGAGGAGGGAGACTTTCTGCACCAAATCTCAACTCAAAACCCTTGCTCTTTTGGTAATTCAGTTAGATGCTGATTTGTGTCAAGTAATGGTCTTTTCATCAACTAAGCAAAAAATTATTCGTAAACAATTTTGGACTTTTTTTAATTTGAAAGACCCCCCCCCTCACTCCTATGCACAGCGCAGTATATCACTATTGCATTATTTCATTGCATACAGTTTCAGTGTAAAGTTCTTTACCTGTAGAAATGGTTCCGAGCAATCTGGTGGCTGATTTCTCTCGGAGGTATAGCTCTGTGTGTTTATATTCCTCATGATGCTACTGCTGCCGGTGTAACTACTAGCTCATGGAATAATATCCAGCGAGCAGTATACGAGTCACTCTGTAAATCTGGATGGGCTATCTGTCTAGGATGGATTGTGTTCGCCTGTAATACTAACAGTAAAGGTTGGTTGTTACCATAAACATGTATATCATATAAATGTATATATTATTATTAATATTATGTTATATGTATATAATGAATTGTATTATATAAGATTAAATAATAAAGAAAATATACAGTATCCAATATTACATGTGTCATGTGCATTTGGCGCGCAAAATTGTGATTAACCATGTCAGCATTGTTTGCTACGCATTTGGAGCAGGTATTGGAAATTAAAGGTGAACCATCTTTTTTTGTTAGTCTCCCTTAGGTCTTGAAAACTATGGCTGATGTTTTTTTTTCTGCTGAAGATGTTGGGTTTGGGTTAGTTTATAGGCCTACCAGCATTTGTTGTGCAAGTGTATGAGCATCATTACGGAGGATGCGCCTTGTTTACCCCTGTTAACTAAAAAATCTGTGCAAGTCAAGATCAGTCACACATCAATTGTTTTACTGTTTGATCCATTATTAATTATTCATTTTTCAGGACCTATTGGTGAGGTGTTGAACTGGTCAGGTTGGGCTCCACTATCAAAGCTCACATATGCAGCCTACCTAATTCACCCCATAGTCATGGAGGTCTATTACAAAAATATGTTCCAGCTAGTATACCTTGAACACTTCAACTTGGTAAGCGATCTTTTATGAATGATTCAACTTTGTTCACTCTATAGACAATAATAACATGGTATAAGCTATGGTAAATTAAGCAATCGACCATGTGACCGTGTACAACTTGATTGCATGTCTGAATGAGATAGCTGTTTGCTCGTATTGGTCTCTGGTGTGTAGCATCACTTGAGACGCCCAACACCCACAGCAAAGGCCAAGCCACGCTGAGCAGTTGAAGTCCTGGAGAATTGCGTCATGTGAAATTGCATACCGCCAACATTGCTTTGCGCCAACATTACGTAGGGCAAACATTGCCAATTCCACAACACCAACATGGTAAACCAAGACTGACTAAAGTCGCATAGCAGACAGCTATCATCACAAAAGAGGCTGTACTAAGCTTGGTGGCAAATAAATGAAACGATGTAATAATATGTAATGCTTATTTCTGCAGATGGTACAGAATATAGCATTTGTAGTATTGTCCTACGCTGTCGGAGCTGTTCTTCATCTTGTGCTGGAAGCTCCAATGCTTGGTCTTGAGAAGCTTATTCTACCCCGACGCAGATAATAGCTAACTACTGCAGTATGATAAAACATTATATTGATACGCTCACAATGAAACTCTGGCATAAATTTCCAACCCTATCCTGTCACATTTCTATAATGATTTCATTGAAAGGCCAATCTGTTTCGAAATTCAAACATATAAATTGTGAGATATCTTTTAACATGATTTTGTGCCAGATTTAGGTGAGTGAGATGCTTGGTGCTGTGAATTGTGATATATTTCCAGAAACCATTGAGACAATGAATGTTCAATTCTTCACATTTATATCTAAATACCTTTATAAACTTTTCTTGCAAATAGCCAACTCACCAGAATTTTTTACATTTTTAACCTTTCTTACTGGTTCCATACCCGACAATTATTTTCAATTTTGTCATTCTCTATTCTTTTAATACAAATTATACGCTGCCTGTATAATACACACTTATCAAACTCGCTCTCATTGCTCATTGAATATCAAGTTCACTCTGTACGGATGGTTGCGGCATATCTGTGTGTTTGGGCGTTTTCAAAATCTATACTGATATTAATGTCGGTGTTAGGGGAGTATCCAAAATAGCCTTTTAGACCACGTTCGCCAGACAGTGCCAGTCTTGTACAATAGATAATGAACTCTGAGATCACCTGCCTGATGGTATTTCCTTTGAGGTAAAGAAGATTTCTCATTCCAGCATTTAAAACTTTCAATTATCAAAACTTATCTACAGGAAGCTAAGGGATAATCTCCAATCATTGGATCGGAGTAACTGCTAGTAAATTGAACAATGCTCAATACATCAGGCTTAATTGGTGTGAATCATCTGCTTTCAAATATGCCTGATGACAAAATATCTCCTTTAACAGGGAATTAGACCAGCTTAGCCGGACACAGTCTTTTAATGAAAACTCTACTACAAGCTACATGTTGTAGTAGAAAGACTTATGTCGCTGTAAAAATTTGATGGCCAAAACTGATTACTTTGAGCAGGAGCTTTGAAGATGTAAAAAACCCAACTCCGAAAATTGAAATTGAAATCGACTTCTTAACCGAAATAAAACTGATTAGCTTAAAGAATTAACCAGTTTTATCGAAAACTAACAAGCAGTTGAATCTCAGTTCAATTATTATTATACCATTTCAGCTTAAGTAGCTAGAAAAAGCAGTGTTTCAATCTACTCTAAAGATTTTATTAAAGCTGCTCCTTCTCTAAATTCCATCCTTTATGCTGATGGTACAATGTTTTTCTCAACATACACAAATATGCTAGGACAGTAAAAATTTGAAGCATAGTACTTAGCCACCATATTCTTTAAAGCATTCAAAAACATTCTAATGTTTCAAACACTTGGAGATCAGGTCACTGAATTAAATCTTCTCATGGAATTGAAACAGCAACATAACCTTATAAGCAGTTAGAAAACGCAACACAGGGACTGATCTGACATTGGTTTGATTGGCTGTCCCTACTAGCATGAATAATATAGCCAAGGAAATTGTCTAGTTAACGTTATTGCAATGCTTTTAGTGTAGATGAAATGGGCAGTCCTAAAATGCTTCTCAGGACTGGCTAATTTTGCCAGCCCTTTGTTGGTAAACAAAAAGCTAATCCTGCTATTCCAGATATTGAATTCAATGAGAACAGGCCAATGATATTGACCTGATTTTTGAATAATAGGCTACAGCTGCATTGTGGGACTGGGTATATTTTATTAAAAAGTTCAGTACCCAACCAGGGACTAAGGGAAGTATCATGTGCGAGGCGTGACAATTTCTCCCCACGGAATTAATAATATCTGAGATTTCCTCCAAACTTGGTTTTTGTAGGCAAATCCTGTCCCTAATAGATTACTTCAGAAGAATTTGGCTCTCTCAAGCAGTGAAACAATACCTCTGACAAGTTGCATTATCCCATCAAGGAACAATGTTTCCTTAGCGTGATTTGCATTTCGATATAAAAATCTTTGACCGTTTGTAATTTGCTTATGAAATAGGTTTCTTTGAAATGCCTAATTAAGGGTGTAAATGCCCTGGATCATTCGGATATGGTAATACATGTGTAGGCATTTCACATCGAACCTGGAGAGATGACATTGTACAAATAACAGGTAATTTACCTAGAATTCGGATAATTGCTAGTGTAGTTCTGATATCTAGGTAGTATCAAACTCGAGTATCATCAAAGTGCTCATCAGACACTTGCGATAGTCATTAATTAAAATATATGTACTCGCTATTCTGATGTATATATATTCCATGTTTATTCTGGAGAAGAATAAGTCCTTAGGACTTGTACCCAGAAAACAGAAAATTGATAAAAAATATGGTGTAGAATTAGAAAGACATGTAACTAAAAATCAAGAACAATGACAGGTAAAATTACTAAGTACACACAGACATTAATTAGCGGTAAAACATTACACAAGTTAATACACAATAGCTAGTAAAAAAAAAGTTAGAACAATGCAGCAGTAGGCTACTAAAAAGAAATGATAAGAACTGACTCATTAATTGAGAAGTTTGAGGACGTGGCTCCGAGTGGCATTTTTGAATGAAGCAAGGGATTCACTCAGCTTAATATGATTGGGTAATATTGGCAATAGCGAAATTGGTCTATAATTATTTGGCAAACTTTTCTTGCCACCTTTGAAAATAGGAATTACTAAGGCCTTTCTCCACACATCTGGAACCTCGTGACATTTAAGGCTCAGATTAACAATATGTGTCAAGGGATTCAGAATCAAAGGCTCTAGGATTTTATAAATAAAGGCAGGGATCTGATTCAATCCCCCAGTTTTACGTGATTTCAGTGCGTGCAGATATTTAGACACCTCACTTGATGTAATTTCTTGAAAAGCGAATTTAGGAAAACTGAAAGCTTGATCATTATCAAAGCCTGAGGAACTTTTGTTGGACAATAGTTTGGCCTCTTCACTGAGATCTGCACCAATGCTAGAAAAATACCTATTTAAACATTCAGCGATCACTGGGCTTTCAGCAGTGGTGCAATTTTCAGATTCAATTTCTTGAATGACATTATTGCCTTTATAATTTTTACCTTGGAAAATTTTGATTTTTTGCCTTTGGTTTTATCATTAAGAACTGCTCTCATTGCTCGCTTTTTGGCATCTCTTACTGCATTTGTTGCCTTGTTAAGGATTAAACGATAATCCTCTAAGGCAGGAGAATTTTTATCAAATCCCGTCTCAACAAACTTTTGAAATGCATCTTTTTTAAGGCTTGTTAGTTTAGATGCCACTGGACACTTCCAACAAAGATTGTTTTTCTGCTTTAAGCGCTGGGTTTTAAATGGTGCAAACTGTTCCACCAATTAATTATATTTTTTATTCTAAAATATCTGCTGCTTCGTGAACACAGTGAACATTCTCTACAATATTAAAATCGAGAGATTTTGCACTATTAAAAACCTCAAGATCATCAAAATTTCTGAAGTCTCGCTTAGTGACATAAGAAAAGCCAGCCTTTTTAGATTAACTTTCATTTGAGTTGCAAAATGATCACTAATATCACTTTTTATAACCTTGTGTTCAGGTACTAAGTTTTGGACCAGTATACTCTCTAACGAGCTGTTCATATTGATGAAGTCTCATAAGGGTTTCAAGATTTTCTTTAGCTTGTGAATTACTGGACCAGTCAATGTTAAAATCCCCTATAATTACAGTTGGATTTTGTAAATTGTGAGCATCCATTAGCTTTTCAAAATTACAAGAAACATCGGTGCTTGCAACAACACAAGGTGGATTGGAAACAAGGACCAAACAAAATCTAGATTCAGCGATAACAGTTTCGATGCATAGAACTTTGGTCCCACCACATGAAGCCAAATCAACTTTTTCGAATTATATGTTTTGTTTAACATAAACAGCCAGCCCGCCACCACGTGAAGTCAAACCCCTATCCTTACAAATCAATACATAACCAGGTATTTGAAAATTGTTGTCATAATGAGAGTCATTAAACCAAGTTTCCGAAAAACAGATTATGTCATTATTGACCAAATCAGGAGTTAGTCTGAACTCATCAAAATGTTTAGGCAAAGATCTTATATTTAGATGGACAATACTTAACATTCAGAATGATGCGACCATCTGGTAACAAGCTTTTCGAAGGGTTGGCCTAGCCGGATGTGCTCTGTTGTTTGCGAGGTCTTAGTATAGGTGCTGACTGATTGGTTTCGGACATAGAGTTCTCCTGAAGATTGTCGAGATCATTTACACAATTGATTAGGACGTGGATGCGATGTAGGTATATGCTTGCAATTAACTGATCCGCCTACCAAAGTATATTTTCTGAACAAAATTAACGCAACCCTCACTGTAGCTATCAATAAGCAGGACAGCATATAATAAAGCGTCCAAACTCATGGATAATAAGTGTGCTTTATGTCAACACCTAGTATGTAATTATTTAAGAGAATGTCTAGTACTAGTTAGATAAAAACCTTTGTGATAACTATCAGTAAAACCTTGGCAAATGCACACTAAGCAACTGTGTGGCTAATCACTGTAATCTATACCTATTGTTGATGGGTAGGAATCCCTTTTAATGATGTGTAATTATGGGGGTGGGGAGAGTTACCGATTTAGGAGCTAAAAAGCCAAAGTGTCAATACAAAGTATAATAAGAGATTTTGGTTGGCTGACACATCCATAATACCTGTGACGTCCTGTATGCGAGGTTCTGATACTGCTGGGTGAGCTGAAGATATAAGGTCAGCCGAAAGAGCTGGATCAAACTTTGGAGTAAAAATCCTTGCAGGGAATTTAACCGTGGTGAGTGAAAATGCTGCTTCACTTTAACATTAACCTCACAAAGATACCTCAACATTAAGTTGAGAAATCTCTGTCAGGTGCCTTTTTCTGTCCAATATTATTTTGCCTGGCTTCACATAGTCATGACAGAGCATGTTCTTAGTTTTCATCACGGTAGACGTTTGATTGAAGAAATCAAAGCTTTAGAAAGCACAAATTAAAAGGCATTCCAAGACTCGATTTTTTTAATATGAAGGAGCTGATATGTCAATAATAATTATCAAATTTTCACTCTGTCTTTGCTATGAAAACTGAATGTGGACAGAATATTACATAACCCTAGCTTCCCCAACCCTACCTTGTACAGGGGTGCGCTAAATAGATGTGATACATCTTAATCTTTTGAGCATAATCTCATTTGCCCTGAAAGTGGCCTTGAATGGCAATAACGTTGAAATAATATTATGAATATATTAATTTCCAGGCACAGAACGCCAGGTTTTAGCCCACAGACATGGAGATGAAGACGAATCTAGTGGCTTTTCTAGTCTTGGTAGTCTTGATCAACATCAATGCCATTGATGCCCAGGTAATAGAGTTTAATTCAACCTTTTAAATATGGTAACAAATATATAGAAATGATATATATCAATTTTATTAGCTGATCAAATCATAATTGACACATAAGACCATGCATAAAACAAATATAAAAAAATATTTTGGTATGCCCCTATGGTAACTGACAGACAGGCATTTTTTTAGTGTTTTGTACTGTATTTGTAAATTTGCAGCTATTCCGTATTTTTCACAGCTATATGATTGTTTTTACATCTGTAATGCCTGGGATTCAAAAATTAATTTGAATAACAATAGTTATTGTCCACTGTACAGCTCCTTATAGTATGAAGCGACCTGATAACAGAATTGCATTGGTAATGTTTCACATTTTAATTTAATATGTATTGATTTAGGGAAGATTTCTACAAGCTATCAACCCCATAGATCGACTTGCAGACTTCTCCTCCCAGAATCTACTCAATGTTTTGAGCAGTGGTCTGCGCACCAGGTTCCGAAATGAGTCCAACAATCTTCTATCACAAATCACTGTCGGGAATTTATTATCTAGAGTTATGGATAACAATGATGTGCCGGTGAGTGTATAAGTTTTAATGAAATATTAAATTATATTTATTTTCAATACACATGAACTTTAGTTCAGATTAAACCAATCAATACTTAATCTGATCATATTTTTTACATTAAGTAAATACTTTAAATATTGCTGAACTGTAGAGCATCTTTTGCCCAAGCTATTTTCTCAAAGTTGTACACTTGAAAAGCTTTAACCATATGTATGAAGTACAAAGGCATTGACTCTTTTGTTTTATTGTGGAAGTGCAGCGGCTGTATGCAAAATTCAGTGAAGTGCATTTATTTTTCTGTTGCGCCACTAGCATTGAAACTAACTACTGGTAATAAGAGGGCGGGACAAACCCCAGCTGAGATTACACTTGTTCACTATTAGAAAGTACATCCCTGATCTGAATTTAGGTTTGTTACCTATAGTGTTTGTGTGCCCATAATTCTAAAGTTTGCTGTCACATCAAACTCAGTTATTTATGCTCTATTGATCAGAGATAAGTGCAAAAGTGACACCCTTGTCCCCGCCCCACCGCTGCCAAAAGAGCTTGCAGTGATGAGACAGACAACAAGCTATTTTGCAGATTTTTCTATGATTAATTATATATAATTACGTTATAATATATTAATTATAATACATTTTATCTTTTCAGACTGTGAACTTGAATGATTATGGGTTGACATCAGAGAATGTGGAGAAATTAGGTCAACAGTTTAGTTTATCAAGCAATGCACCAATGCTGTTCTCAGCAGCTATTGCAAATGTTGACAGTGACCTTGTAGATGAGATTCTGAATCAACTAGGGTTGATCATTTCTGAGCTACTTGATGGCAGCCCTGATTTCTCTGAGATTATTCCAGACACGCTCCGATTACTTGATGTAAGTACACACTTCAATAATGTGACTGTCTGCCTTAAACAAACCATGCAGAATTGTGAATTAATGCATTTTGAGATTTGCTCACACTAAGAATTTTTATGATAAATATAATAATCATGTCCATCCCTTAAACTATGAAGGGAGTGCGCAAAATGGTAATGTATTGTGAATTCACCTCCATTCACAGTTCATATGGAAGGGATCATCCAGTCTCGCGATTCTGATAAACGCGAGTGCTTCACACGATACAGCTTAAAGTGATTGTGAAGGAAACAGGTTTTTGGTATCATTTTGGAGTTCTCAGTCCAATTTAGAAAACTGCTATGATGTTTATTAACATAATGTGGCCCATTTTCACTCAAAATTGAGATTGGAAGGTACTCAAAAGTATATCAAAATAGCACCTTTATATCACTTTAAGGTTTATTGGTTAAATCAGATGCTGCAACAGAGTACAGGTATCTAGAGCTCGATCTTCCAACTGTAATGCCTGATCTTTCAATATGTTGCCTATTGCAAGTCATTTTCCTTATATGAATACATAATTTGACATTTCAGTTACTTGCGAATGGCACTGACATTGACTTTGGTGATGTGTCTTCACTGGTGGATACGCTATACTTCTCTCCCCTTACTACAAACCCAATAATAGATATCATTCTTACTGAAATCAAGAATGTTACCGATGTGAGTATAGATTTATGTAGTTGACGCTATCTATGTATGTACTAAGCTATCACATTTTGTATTCAGCCTTCGGAACCTTGCTAGCTTTGTGAACCTTGTATGCCTTGTGTGATATTTGAAATTTGTTAATCACAATCACTATGTTTCCATGTGAGTTTCGAGATCGGCCTAGATCGAGCTGAGTTGGCACCTCTTGGCTCGATCTCGAATTATGCAGGCATTCCCATGTTAGAGCTGAGAAAAAAAAACATCAAAAAAATCCCCCGGCCTCCGCATCAGAGTCTTTGATGCTAACCGCAAGAACGCTGTAGTGTGAGCCGATATGTGCGATCTGAACCTTGGAGCTCAGGCCGATCTCGGAGGCAGTTCCATCGCTAATTAGCCTCAGTTCGAACTCACAACTTCCATTGAAACACAGTGAAAATATGGCCAGGGCTCTCAACCTGGGAGGATCTAAAACCTGAGTTTTGCCGATAATGTGTTGCAGGTGGCATTTCAAAGGCGTGAAACGCCCTGTGCACAAACAGCTTAGAGTTTTAGAGCTCTGTTAGCCTCGTAAATGGGTCTGGCTGCCAAAGCCTAGAGAGCAATTTAGGCCTCTGTATATGAATAATACTGTTTTCTTAGAGTTTTTATCAGATCATTGATATAGAATCACTGTAAAATTCATCCTGGTTAATGTATTTCATATATCACAACATAAAATTGCTATTTATAATCATACAACTAGGCCGCACCAAGAAGAATTCCCCAACTTCGATGAATGTGAGGCAAAATCTGAGTTTTTAGCTAATGCTCTAAAATCCCCTGAGTTGATTGAGTTGAACCCAAAAACCTGAGTAACTCGGGCTAAATCTGAGTGGTTGAGAGCCCTGATATGGCTCATGTGAATTTTGAAAATCATGATCAGTTATTATCAAAATTTGAATGGATTTGTAAGAACTGTCAAACAACATGGAAAAGGGATGACCTTACTGCTTACATAATTAACAATATGAGGCGGATATGAGAAGGATGTGTTATAAGTCTGAATTACTTGGGTTTGAAAGTTTACAATTTACTTCTACGATTGTATTCCATTGCTTATGAAACTGAGCTTGAAATTAAGTCATGGGAGACAATTTATAGAATATAGAGTAGGCAACTTCACAAGCATGTTTTTGGTGTTGAAATCTTGTAAAGCATGATTTTCATCCAACCTTGAAGCGCCTCATGCAATATTTGCCTGCATACTGAAGCTAACGTTTCAAGTGCATTTTAAGAGTGTGATATTGAATTCTAAGGTCAGGTTTGTAATATGTAACTTGGTTTTGGTTAGTTTTGAAATGAGCATGCCTTACTTGTAATTTATGTTGGTTTCAATGAACAAGAAGCTTGCCTATTGAAGGCTATTCATGCCGCAAATGTCTGTTCATTTTTGGCCTATCCTTGGCCTATCCTATCATTTTGGATTTAAGACAATCGCTGATAAAAGTGTTTGTTGAGGAATTGATTCCATGTTCTTTTCATTTTCTTAAGCGTAATCAATGTACCTTAGCACTTGCCGCATGCTGACCTTGACCTTGACCTTAGTCAAATTAGCTTAGTTCGTACTTTTTCATGGTGACCTCTTTCCTCACCGTGTTGTTATTTTTTGTTCATTTCATAACAGAGCATTTTTCCTTTCACCCAAGATCCTAATCTTCATTGATTCAAAATAATTATCAAACCATACTGTCAAACACATGAGCCTGCTGGTGAAAGACCAACCGTTGCATTTCATGTTTGATCTTACAAATATTATAGCTGTCCACATCATGTTTTAGATTTTACCAACGACAATTCCGGCATTTGAATTATTGCCATTGACTATACAAGTGATAGCTGTGGCAACGGAAGTCGATTTGGAGGGTATTCAGAATGACATTATGCAGTACATTGTCTCTAATAATATTGATGACTTTGCTCAAATTTTTGGCAATCTGTTAGGCGAACTCACCAGTGGTTCTCCAGACATTGGAAGCATTCTCTCAGAGTTTGCTTATCTCTTTGACGTGAGTGTTTCAATTTCTATTGCCAATTAGCCACAGATAGCATTCAGCTTGCCTTATGGCTATCTTCTAAAGTCAGTCGGCTTTATGTCCATATCCTGCAGTCAGCAGTCTTTATTGTGGGTGTTATTGCTATGGAAATACTCACTGATGGTTGTCTCATTTTATGGATGATAGTTATAATAATCATTATTACTATCATTTTCACAACAGATGCCTCCATAAAATTTTCCAACCCTTAGGGAGCACTTCAATAGCAATAGCACCTATATGAGCTGTCAATATATGTATATATATATTGTCAGCTCATCAACAATTAATCATCTCTTATGTTTTATGATGTTTATGAAAGTTATTGGGTGCTGCTAGGTTGTGTGATAGGCAGCTGTATCAGAGGAGAAGCGAACCTGATAAGATCATATAAAATACAAGCCTTGAGAACGTCTTGTTAAAAAATAGAAATTATTGTTTTTGATTGATAAGAGAGGCGACAACTTGATAAAACATTTTAAAGCTCATGTAGTGAGTTGATGAGCGGGTCTTGAGGTGTGACCTCTCATCAACTGACCCTGAACATTGATTGGTGATAAATATAAAGGGCTTTTAGATATTTCTAGAAATGAAGGTCATGAAATTTTTAAAATATATGCCAAATATATTTGATTCAATAACAATAGACACAAAAAGTATATTTGAAAACAGAAAAAGACGCCTGATATTGCTTAGTCTGATAAAAGGACTTTTCATGATTGATAGTTAAGAGAAGTGGACCAAATCTTTATGTATACGAGTGTTCTATGGGCTAACGTTAATACTATGAAAATAATAATTATTATTATTCATATTATTTGTTTGATTTTTATATATATTCTAGACCAATTGCATCCCAATTATATTACAGCTTGTGACCAACACCACTGGTACCGATTTCGACGATATTGCTGAGTATCTCTATCTTTCGCAAATTGCATATGAAGGTATACCACAATACGACATCATCTTCACATCTCTAATCGAAACTGATCTCGTAAGTGTAACCTTTTATGATGTACTACATAAACATTATTGATTTATTTTAATGGAAAATTATCCTTTGTAAAAATGAAGTACACACCTGTTTGGAGTAGAGAAGATAGTTATTTGAGTACTGAAACATGTTTGATACCTCTATGGATATACACTACTGTTGAAATATAAATTAGATGAGTTCACATGTATGTCAATCGAAGAACTATTATCAGCTTTCATTCTGTGCAATTGAAACTAGAGTTGAATGCTGCTGTGACCAATGAGCTCCATCATTGCTGTGACCAATGAACTTTCTCATTGCTGTGACCGATGAACTCCCTCGTTGCTGTGACTGACCTGTCACAGTCGGCCAATCAAATGGAACATTTTAACCAGGACCAGCAACGTAACAATAACCCCTGTGTAATTTTGCTTGAAGGTAAAATTCCAGTAATATGCAACTCTTTTAAATTTTAACAGGTAGTAACAGCGAGAATTGGTTGGGAACAAACACCATTTTCATCTCAGGTTGTACAGTTTCTCGCAGAGATAGACTACCAGGGGATTATCTCGGATTTAATAGGGCTGGGGTTAGATATAATTGAGGACATAATCACGCCAGAGATCCTCTATAAGATTCATCAGCTGATTAATAATGTCGAGGCTGTCACCCGATATACCATTGATGGTACCATAGGCCTTATAACTGATGTAAGTATTTCTGGTAAAGAAGTAACAAAAGCGAGTTCAAAGACCAGGGGGTCTTTCGATTAAAAATAGCCAAAGTAGCGATCTGATTTTGTCTTAATTGATAGACCAAGTGAGCGATAAATATGAGCGATGTGATAGTGATAGTCCAAGTTTGCTTTAGTACAGCATTGCTCATTCTAATTGAAAGACCCGCCTGTCTAGTTTGGGAACCTTCATTTCGGGTTGTAGTTGGTGGTGCACTGCTCACAAACTCATTTATTCCCTCTTTCATTGCTCTGCTTATAGAGATAAAGAATGGGTTGATAACAGATATTTAGCTCAACTCAGCTAGATCCTTCGTCTTCGTTTTGAGGGGTTAGATATCGGCAACTGACTTTATTGAATAATTAATTTAAGGCTCTTTCTGACGCACGGAAATTCGAGAAAGCTCAGTGAATCTGTCCACGCAATAGGCAAAAGCCACATGTGCCATGGAAAGAAAACTCATCATTAGCAATGAAGATAAAACCCATGAATCATGGTAAAGCCCATACTCTGTTGAGTTCAGCATTCATGCATTGAAAACACAGCCACACTCAACTGAGTAAGGGAATGACCGTGATTTATTGGTTTTTACATTGATTATTAATAATGAATTTTCTTTACACTGTACATGGCTGGCACCTTTGTCTAATATATTGCTTTTTTTTAATTGTAATTTTTTCTCATCTAATTGATAAATTTGCCCAACAAACAACTGTAAAGCCAACCCTGAGTGACAAACATGTGGTATGGTTATCTGCATCAAGTTAAAGAAATCAAGCTGTCATTCTAGTGCTTGTTCAATTTATTTTTTAGTGGATTAGTCAAGCTATGAATTATGACTCATTTCCTAGTTGGCCGATGGGCATGTTGAATGATGTTGGAGTATTCTCAGCTATTCAGGACAGCCTTGCAGGTTCATTTCAGGTACAGTTGAAACACTTGTTGTATCATAGTTGCACAAAATATTCAATTGTTAGACTTTCATGGAAAATGTAGCATTTTACTTTATGGTGACATTAGACTTAGAACCTTTTATTTATAGAACATCCAGGAGCGCTCTTCATCGCAATGGTCAAGGTCGGGCTCCAGAATAGGACAATTTGGCATGCTCCTTAGTAATATGGACAGAGATAATCTACAGCAAAATATGATGGGCAATTTCCTGAGCAGCATTTCACAGGAGTCTGAAGTTCAACCAATGATGACTCGATTGCTGAGAGGGGTAAATTGAATTTACGTATTGTCTCTCTGCTCCTGTGACAATTAAGCCAGGTTTCAATGGTTATGCTCATCCAACTGAAACTTTTTAGTCTTCTAAGACCCCTAAGGAGGGAGATAGGCTAAGTTTGTACTTTACTGCACCTTTACACTCAATAGTATTAAGTTAGACATACTGTTTATCAAATCACTCCGTTAAACATGCAATAAAGACAGCAGTTGATGACATCATGAAGGAAGTTAAGTATGCTAAGCTTGAGTCTAGAAACTCTATACAAGTCTCAAGACTTGCAAGTCGCCTCAATGTTATAAACCCTTCATCACTTTACATTTTAGGTATTTTCTGCAGGATCTGATAGTGTGATCAATTCTACTGCTGGAAGGCTGACGACATCACTGCTACATAGTGTAAGTTTATTCTAGACAGCTGTGTTGGCAATTCATTGAAAAAGCGCCTGCCATTGTCTTTCCTGTGTAGGATTGTTTCATTGGGTCAAAATCTTGACTACAAACTTTGCCCAATAAAACATACTACTCAACACTCACCAATCTCAGAGGCTAATTTAACTAATCTTGCTATAATCTTGAAATG
This sequence comes from Membranipora membranacea, assembly GCA_914767715.1. Lineage (NCBI taxonomy): Eukaryota > Metazoa > Bryozoa > Gymnolaemata > Cheilostomatida > Membraniporidae > Membranipora > Membranipora membranacea. The sequence continues at coordinate 3,510,511 of OU612073.1, forward strand.
AATAAATGAGTGAATAGGATCGGGAAAAATTTATTTTCATTTCGTGTGTAGTAAAGTTTTCTTAAATGTTTGAACCAACTTATTTTTCATATTTTTGGAAATATTTGACGATAATTTATAATCTTGTACCTTATGTATCCTTTCATGCCTTCTTCCTTTGAGGTGGAGTTTTATCAGTATTGAGACATTGATCAAATCACAGCCAGCTTATTTCCCAATCCCTATACTTGCAGCTTGATGTGCAGCCAGTCAATGCAGGCGTTGGTGAGAGGTTCAGATCAGTACTTTCAATCTTCCAATCGGATATGGTAGGAAATCGTCTTCTGACACCTTTCTTTGGCGAAATGATCGGTCAGTGGAGGGAAGATAGAGCCAGCCCTCTTGAGAGATTGAGAGCTATTCTGACAGGAGTTAGAAATAATGACGTTCCTGCCGTAAATCTTCAAATCACAGAGGTAAGGGTCTTATCTACCTAGACAGGAATAGTGTTTATTATTTCAGCTGTAGAATTTTTGAAACGCTTAAAACTAAAAGCAATTAGATGGTTATACTGTTCTGAAAAAAAATCAGCATTTTTGGGGCCTTGACATCATGAGCTTGTTTTGAATGCATGACAGTTTTGAGATCTTTGTTCATTTCTCTCAACTTACTTGCTTCTGATGCTGGTATTCACAGAGCATCTTTAAATCATCTGCAGAGCTCTTGGATACTTATGATAAGACTATGCGCTGTGTCAAATTAAACTGAATCTAAATCAAACCATAGATGATTTTTTATTTAATTTAAATTTAATTCAATTTACAGATGATCATTGATCCTATTGAGACTGAAGGTTCCATTGAATGGTCGACAGAGATGGAGGGAGCCATGGGTCCTATGATCCAAAACTTCGCTGTTCAGCTAACTGATGCATATCAAGAGGTATTGATAAGTAATAAACCTTAACAACCAAACTGGCTTAACTTTTGCCAGCTAGATTAGTAAAAACAATTTTTAATACATTTCATTGACTGCCATAATCATTTCAAAGAATGTCTTCGGTTAGGAGAAATGAAAATAAATGAAAAACTGCGCAAAAAAAAACAGACAAAAAACTCATCTAATGAAAAACATGTTAGTTGTTGATTAATTTTGATTCAAAGCTTGGCTACAAATTTTCTTTTGAATTGAAGGAAGAAGGGTCGAGACGCAAGCGCCAAGTTGACCAGCAGAATTCTACTGATGTTGAGGATATTTCCAGGCTCATTTATACAGCTCTATCATTGGACTTTGGAGCCATTGGCCAGGTACGTATAATTTTATAGGATATTGTCTATGCTTATTGCGCAAGTGAAAAGGACAACACCATGTACAGCTGGGCATCTCTGCTCATTCATTGTCGCATTTAAAAAAAAGTTGTTAGCAGTTATATATGCAAATTTATGTTACTTACTTGATAAAAGGTTACTGACCTGTTATCGAGCACCCTCTTTGAGAAAAAATCACTAGAACAGCACACCACTGCACAGTCACCCACATCAATAGGAATATGAGGTAGCTCAGTTGGTTAGAGCGCCTGCCAGCAAACTGAGAGCAACTTGGTGCCGAATATGGCCGCCGCGCCATTAAGCCTAAGGCACTGTTATTTCTATGTCCTCAGACAGAGACAGACCTGCAATTTTACCCAACTTTTTAATATTGCTCACACTACTCTCTGAAACTTAATTTGATGCCGCTCGTTGTAAGGTTCTGATGGATGAGCTTGATGACATCCTGGACACTCGTTCCACTGACCTGCTCAACCAGCTGGCTACTGATGGAAAGATTGACGATGAAGACTTCATAACCCTCATTAAAGATCTGCGAACTGTAAGTTACACTATTACTATAGAATGGAAGCTTTGCATCATCATCGAAATTGAAACGAATGTGTTTTGCCGTCAAACAAAGCGCTGCCATTTTCTAGAGCTTATGAGATAACCCTATTTGAACAAAATGGCATCAAATATCAAACAGTCAGCATAGCCAAGGCTTATAAGACAAGCAAACATGAGAGGTTAAACGGCAGCCAACTTGGTACCATCTAGATTTGTAGCTAAAGAATGATCCGTTTTATTGCAGGTGCTCCTCTTGCCTGTCACCGATGATACACTTGAGTCTGAAGCTGTCGGTGTTCTACTTGACGATGTCAACCTGCAACTTGGTGTCCAGGTAATCTATCGCATCTCGAACTTTGTAAACCCAATGTGTCACAACTGCACAGGTGCTTGGTAAACTTCAAAATCAATGTTTCAACTTATCAAGAACCAAAAGAATGTTGGTCATTATCGGTGCTCTTCACTGATTTGGAATAAAATTTAATATACCTCAGTGATGCTCTTCATTCTCTTGAATGACTGCTCAACTACAACTAATCAAACCATCTATATCCATTGAAGTAAATCAACCCACAATTCCTCACAATCGCCTGAAAAGTATCCTAACCTCAAGTAATTTTATCTAGAAAACGAGGCCTTCAATTCAAAGCCTCCAACTCACACCACTGAAGTTATTGAGCTTATACATATAATGTTAAACGATTCATTATTTCATTAACTCTAATCTTCACAGTATGCGAGTCTCAGTAACAGCAGTGAGTGGCGAGCAGACAACCACACAGACACGATGAAGGTCGCAGAGCTTATGGCTGCTGTGGAGTACCCAGAATCTGGAGATCAAGTACTCATTGATTACTTGAATGCTGCGAATGGCATTGATGATGATACACTGTCTATTATCAATACTATGATACCAAAGATTACAAACCGAGAGAGTATCGCAGTTGAGCTTGAAAGGCTCAGAGTGATAGTAAGTTGTTTATAACTGTGTAGTTGAGTTGTTTTCATACAGACAAGTTTGCTTTGCTGTTTAGTCATATTATCCAAATTCAATCTATATTTAAAATCCATATATAACAATGTGTTGCTTTTGCTAGTGATTTGGCAGCATAAAAACAAGCATGTATTTTTATCCTGATCTTGCTGACAAGCCTGAGTTGATCGTAAAGCCAGATAAACCATAGAGTTAACTCTATGAGATAAACAAACAAACAATCAAACAAACAAACAAAATATAATACATTATGTTTGTTTTATCTGGCCTTTTCAAACATATGTTATGTGAAAAATTGTACTAATAATTTACCTTGTGCTTTTTATGTAGTTTGCTGATGATGTACCGGAGCTAGCAGTACTATCTGGGATGAATCAAGCCACTCTCGGACCAATTTACAATGAGATCGACCAGCAGATTACTGAACTTGATCAGGTGTGATTATAATTTTTTATTGTAACTCTATTATATTTATTTATATATATTTATTTACTATATTACATTTATTATAATATGTGAAGCGGGCAAATTAATTCATATATGCACATTGCTACACCCTTTCAATAAATGGAGGGGCTCTTCCATCAAGAACAATATCCAGTTCTTTTGTTGCAAGTATTGCATAATGCAAGACATCTGATCATGGACCCAATTACGATAACCTTAAACTTTTCTGCTGCGTTTTTTCGCTGGAACACGGGCAGTACCGCTGGTTTGATAATGTGAGTATGTTGCTGAATTGTAGGAAACACTGGATACATGGGTCGCGATCCCAGGAAATATTCCAAAAGCTCTCGCGTTTACAAACTTGCTCGATACAGACAGAATATCTGATGCCGTTCTGGCAGCCGCAGGTCAAGCAGCTGAAAGTCAAGCCATTACTCAGGTAGCACAGGCCTTGCCAGGTGATGTAACCACGATGTTCACAGGACTGGTCGATGCTATGGAAGCAAATCAAGTTGACCCAGTACTAAAAGAAGTGCTGCTTACAGTGAGTATATATTTCCCCATATATGGGCATGTAGAATGTAAGCTCAGAGGGAGTTTTATAGCATGAAGACGATTACAAATTTTAAGCTCAAGGGAGTGTTTTAAGATGTCTAGTTTTTATCAGATACACGTCTCTTATACCTGATTTGAAAAGTTGGCCAAGTTTAACAGTCAACGCTGAAACAAATGCTTTGCAATATCCGACATCATATCCTATGTGAGCCTCATGCTAATCGCTGCCAACTCTCATAAACTGGTTATCCTTAGTCTGAGCCCCCCAGATTTTTGCCCCCCGCCTGATGGCCAGTATTATGTTATTAAATCGTAACATTTTTCCTTGACATAGATCCTTGGAGGTGATGCCACGATAGATACAATTATCAACACTGCAATCGGTGAAAGTCTCGTCGCCTCATTGTCCAACTCAATGATGCTTACATACAACACTACCAGACAAGCGTACGGACCAGTTTGGACAACCATACAACCGGCAGAGAGGTTTCTCCTGATGGCTGTTGATCTTGATCTTGTGAGTGCAAAAATATCTCATCAAGATTCGTTGGTGAACAACTATCTTGCAATCAATACCAGCAAGAGGGACAAATGAAAATGGAGATGCTGAGAAACTCCAAAATTGCCGGATCTTGAGCAACCTTTTGCACAACCCTTTTAAAGCAACTATTTTGTACACAATGATTACTTAAATCCTCAATGCAATTATGATAATAATCCAAAATGAAGATAAATTTTGACGCTGTTGGTCTGTTTTTTTCCAGGAGGAAATGTTGAATAGTGCCGTAGCCTCTGGAAGTGAAGCACTGAGTGGCTCTCTGGAAGTTTTCGACAAAATACTGAACCCGATTCTTTCTCCAGCATGTGCTGTGGACTATAGTCAGTTCACCACCGAACTGCAGAACGCATCACTGTTTAATCCAAAGACTAAATATGCTATCGATAGTAAGTAGTCCAATATAGAACAGTGCAACGATAAATAGGGATCGTGGAGTGATTTTCATTCTTTCAGGCTGATTGCAAGAGATTTGTTAACAGTGAATATAGCAAGCAAATGCTCAACTGTAACCTGCAACCTGTAACTTTCGACCTGTAATCTTTAACTCGCAACTCGCAACCGGCGACTGTATGAATAAGGTCACAGCCATTGAACTTAAGACAACCTTACCTAATCTTGACATCAAAGACTCTCGATATCTCTTCCTCATCACAGTAAAGATGTTTGTTTTCCACCTTTCAGTGATTGATGCCTGGGGAAAGCCGCCTCCTGCTATATTTTGGGGCAACTTCAAGTGGCCTGGAGATATCCACGCTTGCCAGTCAGTCAGCGGTGACAGAAGGGCATTACAGCCGGATGGTACTATAATCATAGAACAAGGGGGTATCAAGGGGGCATGGACTATGGTCGGTGTGAATATATCCGCTGTATTCGGAGGACAAGTAGGTCTTATTAAACTTGCCTCACTCTATTGAAATCATTGATTGTGTTATCAGATGAGGCTTTCCCTATAACTTCATTAGCAGAATCAAAAATATTTTGTCTGGAGTTGCTGTCATTCATTGGATGATTTCTGGTAACTGATAGACACCAAGAAAACATATAATAAATTTTGGCATCAAATCCATCATACTCTTGCAAATTTTCAAAATGCCTGCACCAGACAAAAAAATGGAGATTTTCATTCAAAATCTCTTTTTAGGACAGATCGCTTTTGATATAATCTCTGTGTATACAGGTAAAGCATATCATTGCGAAGCATATGAATGGTGCCACATGAAAACCCCGGTCATTATTTTATATTACAGCAACTGATACCTGGCATTGCCAACCCAAATTTAGAGATTGGAGTATGCCTTCCTGACACCTGTAACTATTTCGACATCGGTTCAGTTTTTTCTGGTAAGTAGTCTGCGCAGGTCTCCGGCTCGGATAAAGACCACTCGCGTCAAACTTTGTTTGATGTACGGGGTCAATTCAGGAAGTACTTTTAAAATGATGATGATTGATACATACTTTTGATGACTTATATGGTTTCTAGAGAATTTGTTTCCTTTCTTTTTGTGCAACAAAAAAGAATGCAAAGTTTACATAATGATCCCGTTATAGAAAAGAATTTTCAGTAATTATGCAGAAATAATTGTGTTTGAGCATGCTAGTTGGATCTAAAAATGTATGCATTCATTTTGCTCTACACCTACTTTTCTCTGCACTGTAGTCAACATCAGCCACTCGGTTTATTTGCCGCGTAAATCAACATCATATCAAATGTTTTTAGGAGTTTCAGAACTTGGAGCGACAGTTGCTTATATCAAGCAGTATTCTGCATACCCATCCATCAAGGGCGCCTGGAAAACTGATTCCAAATTTATTGGTGTAAGGTAAGACTAAAGATCCTTTTTTTATGTAATTCTTCAGTTTAAGTACACACGTGTGTTTTGAAATACTTGTTTCCTGCAATTTGTTTAGTTGGAGTATTAGATGATTCCTTTCTTTCGATATCTTGCTAGAGAAAATACTTTGGGCTGTTTGCTATATGACGGGGTACCCTGCCCTTGTAGGATAAGGAAAGGAAAGGAAAAAGTATTTGATATGGCAGTCCATGTACTGTAGTGCTTCACCAAGTTAGGTACATTCTGTTGTAGCTGTAGTAAAAATAGTTGCATAAATAATTTGGTTGGTTGATTATTCTAACTATTCCAAGAATAATAGAAGACATTAAAATTTTGTGCTCTTCATATTTCAATCGTTGTTTTGTGTCTTGTTACAGCGTTTTCTATGGACTGTTTGTGGCAGCAGTATTGTTCAGCACTCTGATCGATAAATATATAATGTTGACGAAAAAACATGAAGGAAAAGCAATGAGAAAGTCTGATAAAATGAACATTGTCGATGAAGAGAAAACCAACGCTTTGAACCGGGTGAGTTTTTTTATCTTTATCTGAGATATTTGAGGTATGTCACATGAGCATCTGGTGGCAATTCCTAAGTATTCATGTTGACACCGAGCAATTGCTTCTCAAAGGCCTACCTAGCTAACCATTGTGCATATTTGATTAGGTCTTGTATGCTGAGATATCTCAAAACTAATATGAAGTCTTTTACTATTTTACTTTTTATGAAAATTTATTGAGCGTCATTCTGACCATATTGACCTGTTTACAGAATAGCATGGTCAGTAGCTCAGCGAGTGAGAAATCTGAGGGGGCGGATGCTTTTGACAACAAGGCTTATGAGGCTAACCAAGAACAAGGTCTGTTGATTTTTCTACTCATGATTTATAAATATGCTCATCATTTAATTTATTCAGTATTTTTAATTCAGATTTGATGTTGGCATTTCACATTACTCTTGTTCCAACGATAAACACCAGCTTGAGGGAGAGTAACTACATTATATGTGCATTATGTTTTCTATGTTTGAATCGCAATAATTAAGATTTTATACAATTTAGATATCGAATCTGAAAAGAAAGCTGACCAGGAGGTGACTGCGAAGGAGGAGAATAAAACCATGAAAGCTAAAGTTGGTAAGTTCCGAAAAGTCATATTAATATTTTTTTATGGTAATGTCAATGACCGACCTGAATAACAAGTCATATACCGTTGTCAGCTGGCCAATGTCAACGTACTGAAAGTGATTTGATCATTTTACTTTTTAATCTCTCTTTTTTTTACAGCGAGTGTTGGCATGCAGCTGATCAAATCATTTAGTTTGTATGAGAACGTACCGAAAATGATGGACGTTTCACCCAAACCCAATCAGATTCAATCTCTTGATGGCATACGGTTCTTGAGTATGACTTGGGTAATGCTGGGTCACATTTACTCGCTGAATGCTCAAATGGGAGTTTTTCGTAAGTATCATGTCACGGTCACAGTCAATGGCTAAGTCTAAATCTAAGTCTAGATCTAAGTCCAAGTCTAAATCTAAGTCTAGATCTAAGTCTAGGTCTAAGTCCTAGTCTAAGTCCTAGTCTAAGTCTAAGTCTAAGTGTAAGTATAAGTCTAGATCTAAGTCTAAGTCTCCTTTGTCCACTAGTTCCTTATGAGGCGCATACAGATCACCTCCCCATATAATACGGGATCCATCACAGTCATGTCCAGGGATCGAGCAACCGAAAGAATGAAACATACTGTTATTAACTTGCTTTCTGGTACTCATCAACTTCTAGCTTCGGGCAGAAAAATCAATGGTTTCATTGGTAAAGAAAATGTGAGAATTTGGATGATGCAGTGTTGGAAAATTATTGGGACAACCTACCACAATGATTGTTGATTCAAAGTACATATATCACAGACAGATTATTTACCTTGTTTTTGTTGTAGAGAACTCAGTGATTGCTGGAGAACTGGGCAAACATTGGTCTTTCTTTGCTGTACCAGGAGGGTTCTATTCTGTGGACAGTTTTTATTTGATGAGGTTAGTTCTAACAAGATTGAGGCTCTAATTGCAAGCTACGATAATACAGCGGAATACTTCAACATGACATTATTATACTGTGTAAGCTTGTCTTGTCTTTGAGAAGGGGCTGATTGAGGTAGCTCGAATCAACCTGGGTTCAGGTCTCAGGGACCCATAGAACTCAAGCCTTCCATAAAAGAAAGTTTAATCTAGCATCGTTGTTCAAAACGCCCCAAAATACGAATGAATCGGAGCAAATCTGAAACTGTGATGCACGTTGGCTTAGCTGCCCCCTTTAGGACGGATCGACCAAAAGTTCGCGGCCTCGTCTGATTGTAGATTTGGCATGAGGTTAGAAAGTGAAGGGCTGTGTCTTTGTCTTGACCACATTTTGGACAGTCTATTTCATCTGTTAGCTTGAGTTTTTGTAGGTGTACTTTGAATGGCCCGTGACCAGCTACAACTGATATGAGGTTACTGATCTCTGAGCGTTCAAAGCAGAGGAGCCCAGTTTCAAATCTTAGATTCAGTTCACTAATGAATGATTTTGTATGATTACCATGTTTACAATTTCTCCAATAAATAATTTTCGAATCTATCACCCACTCTTTGATTCCCTGCTTTATGACTGATTGAGTTACAGGGAGTGCTGGTTCTGGACCATAAAAGTGTAAGCTTTGATTTTTGTATCTTTAATAATTTACTAACTGTTTACAGCGGCTTATTGGTCAGCTACTTGTTCCTGAAAATGCTTGGTAAGATGACAGACTTGAAGAAGAACATCTGGCGCCCACTTGGCCTTTACTATCTGCACAGATACCTCAGGTAGGCTATTCAGTGGTGTACTTTTACAACCGGTCAAACTTTACTTAAAGTTACAGTCCTACTAGGACATGTTTGGTATGGTTTTAAAGATCTCAGGCTTGAAAAGTCATTAGGGCATATGAAATAAAACAGCCTGTGAACCTAATTACAGTAACATTGCTGCAAAGTCTGAAATTTGGGATCATAGTGGATTATAGTGATACATTGCCTCCCCCTGACCACTATGATCTACTATGATCCTTGCTAAAATATTTGAAAAAAAACCAATTGCTTAATTTTCATTTTTTTATTATTTTTATTTGCCCTATGAACTCACAATATTTGATTTACTGGGGTAATATATCCACTTTTCTAATCGGACTGACCCTTTAATGAAAAGGAAAATATTTCCTTCTTTATTATGAGAAAGCTGCGGCCAATTCATTTTGCTTCAGGGCCCGAAAACTATTTTTGCATTGTTATTCCTTTGTCTGCATCCTGACTTTGGAAAAGCTTCCTTCTATACTGGTTGCTCTTTAAAAAAAAGTAGGGGCTGCATTTTACCTTTAACAATATATTTTTATTTAATTTATTTATATTTGATTAATTGGCAGTATCCGAAGGACTTGGCAACCTAATTGATAGTTAGTTACATATTTTGCTTTGCATCATTACTCTATCCTATAACATGTATTATATTTTAGGCTGTTACCCCTCTATCTTGGCGTTATACTGATCGCAGTGGGATATTATGACTATCTTGGCTTTGGACCTTTCAACTGGTGGTATATCCCAGGAGTTATAGACAACAACTGCGTTAAAAACTGGTGGACTAACCTTCTTTACATCAACAACTTTGTAAACAACGATCAAATGGTATGATCCGTTTTCTTTTACCGCAAATTGGGAATTATTGTCTAACTCTTAGGGTATGGCGCATATAGTTATTCCGTTGAGTGCAAGCGCTTGTTATAGATTGGGTCGAGTTATATTAGATGAAACATGAAACAGAATATCTCCAACTAAGCCAACATCACTGATGACTTTATTAGCAGGAGAAAGCATCCACACTGAATTTGTCTGTAATGGTATTACTCTGATGATTGGCTCATTGACACCTAAGAGATACATACTATTCACAAAATTTAAAATTGTGCTCACTTGTAACTTTTCACTTGTCAGTTGTAACTTGTCATTTGTAACTTTTCACTTGTAACTTGTCACTTGTCATTTGTAACTTTTCACTTGTTACTTGTCATTTGTAACTTGTCACTTGTAACTTTTGACTTGTGACTTGTAACTTGTCACTTGTCATTTGTAACTTGTCACTTGTCACTTGTAGTGTAACGGAGTAAGTTGGTACCTGGCTAACGACATGCAGTTCTACTGGATCGCTCCTCTGTTTCTGATTCCACTACACTTGTAAGTTAGCTAATAAACTTTGCCTCGTAACCTACTCATCCATCATGCTTACTATGCACTAATCATAATGGCTTCGTTCAGAATTACCTGCATTTTCATCACCCTGCTCGTCCCATTAATATCTAATGCTATTGTTTTCAATTTTTTGATTATTATTGTAGAGATTATTTAGAGAAATAATATATACATGTTTTTATCATTGTCTATTGTGTTTACCTGTGAAAGTATCCATGCTTGGTGTTTTCTGATTTTAGGAAGCCGAAGCTTGGATTTGGTTTGATTGGAGGTGCCTATGTTATACACTTAGGCATCACAGGCTGGCTACACTCTCAATTTACCAACACTCAATTTATGGGGTAAGTTAGCATCCCCTTGTGTCGAGGCTTCTTCCTTCAAGATTCAACTTGATCTGGCTAGAGTTACTTTGATCTGTACTGGCAGCTTAGTATCACTGGCTGCAATAAAATAAAAGCCGGCATACTGATTTCATTTCATAGATATTTATTTCTCAATCGCCCCTTAAGATAATAAAGGTACATACACATACATACATGTGAATCGTGTTTACATTGCGCACTCATATCATATAGAACAACATAAAGAATAACCCTGCATCATCTTTGTAGCAAGGAGAGATTCAACAACATTTACATGAAACCATACGCTCGTATAGGACCTTACCTGATTGGACTTGTGCTCGGATACATCTTACTCAAAAAGCAGAAGATCAGATCCGTAAGTACCGCCAGATCCGAACTGATCCGAAAACCTGTTGTGCTACAGACTTGCTTTGTAAGATTTTGATAAATATTAAATATTGGTTTTCGGGCTAGTCTAGTGGTCAACAGGCTGAATCATCGATCTGACGAACGGGTTCAATTTCTGCACATGTCCACTTCCGTTACCTGAGAAGCTGAGAGTTCGATAGGGTGTTCCAATGAGTACCAGCGCTTTATGTGATGTAGGTTCTCATTAGTCAGGGTTGGCTATGGAGTGCTCGGACTCAGTGACTCAGTTGATTATTATTTGTTAAATGCTTCCATAACAATATTCTTTCTGGCCTCACCTTATAAAAGTATCAATTATAAAAAAGGTAGCTATCCATAAGTATTACCATAACAGACTGACACTGGTAACAATACAGTCATACCTTATTCAGCTACCTGAGAAGCTGAATTCATACCTTATTCAGCATAATATATACCAGATCATAGATTGCTAACTCCTGCAAATTTTCATTATCTTATCTTATTGTTAATTTGCCATTAATAGGGAAATCTGAGAGCTCTCTGCTGGATGTTAGCTTTTGTTGGACTCGGAATTGCTGTGTACGCACCAAGTGATGCAAACAAAGATTATGGAATCCTCTATAACTCCTGGAAGCCAATTGAAAGAAACGTATTCAACACATTGAACAGAACTCTATGGGCACTCTCTCTTGGCTGGATCATATTTGCGGCCAACACCAACTGTGGTGGTAAGTGTGTAGCCACCTCTTAAAGTGACAGTCCTACTAGGCCATGCTTGGTATGGTTTTAAAGATCTCAGGCTGAAAAGTCATAAGGGCATATGAAATAAAACAGCCTGTGAACCTAATTGTATAGTAAAAATGCTGTGAAGTCTGAAATGTGGGATTATAGTGGATCATAGTGATTTATAGCCTCCCCCTGACCACTATGATCCACTATGATCCTTGCTAAAACAATTGAGATTTTTTTATTATTTCTATTTGCCCTATGAACTCACATTATTTGATTTATTGGGTTAATATATCCACTTTTCTAATAGGACTGACCCTTTAACAATAGCTTGAGAATGTAGCCACCATTTAACAATAGCCTGAAATTGTAGCTTCCTCTTAATAACAATAGCTTATTGATTTACAAATTTATAGGTTTATAATCCACTGTTGCAATTGCGGTGTGAATAAAAATAGTAGTTGGTGGAGTTCTCTTGTTGGCATAACAACACAAAAATTAAAACAATTATCCAAATCAAAAAAATTATTCAGTCTGTTGAAACCATTCACCAGTTGTGCACTAGCTTAAAATTATGCTTTCTCTTAACAAAAACTTTTGTGTGTAACTTCTGTTCTTTAAACAGCCTTTCAGTTGTACCTTCCCTCAACTAAACCTAATCTAGATTATGAATCTTGTTTTATGTGCAATGTTTGTCTGTTTGCAGGACCAATCGGTGGTGTCTTCAGTTGGCCTGGATGGGCTCCGCTCTCTAGATTAACGTTCGGAGCATATTTGATCCATCCAGTTATGCAGCAGATTGACATCAAAAACAGATTCCATAGGATGTATATGGATAACTTCCTGATGGTATGTATGGAGGATGGGGATTGTAAGGGGATTTACGGGCTTGTACGGGGATTGTATGGGGATTGTATGGGGATTGTACGGGGATTGCACAGGAGTTGGCATTTGCTTCACATTTACATACAGAAAGTGACACATCAACTTAATGTTTGATAAAGCAAAGGATAGGACCAGCTGTATCAGATGGAATTGATTGGCTTAGAATGTCTAGAAGGCTTGCTAATTAGCAACATCCATCTTTTCTTTATTTTATGATAACACGCTGGCCCTTGCATTGACCACTAGATGAGAATTGCATCAAAATATGTGGGTCCAGCGGTAGCCTCAATCCAAAGTTTCCATGTGTATATCTTTTCCTGGATTCTAATCCGAGTGAATTCTCACTGATTGGACCAACCACAAGGCTGCGTTTAGTTGTGTTTTGTACAACGCAATGATCAAGAACTCAATTACAGGTTCGGTTTTGGTCAAAATGCCTCTTCTTTGTTTCTTGTAGACTTATGAGCAGATTCCACTCGTTGTTATGTCTTACCTGGCCGCGATGGTACTGCATTTACTACTTGAAGCTCCAATGGCCGGCATCGAGAAGCTGATTCTCCCTAAACGCAGGTAGAGGTTGAAGTAATAGGTCACCAAGGGACGATGAAATAGGAAATCAGTTGACAACTTCAATGATTTTATAATGTAGATGCAACCTTCCATACAAACTTTCATAATGATAAATCTATTTTTAGTATGATTTTTATAATCGAAGATTTATATTTGAGACAAGATTATTTTTACTGTTTCTGGAGGTTTTATTAAATTAAATGCTAGATGGAAGAAAGGTGATGGGCATTGCCTTATTTGTTATGCCAGATATTTAGTAATACCAGGTTCAAATCATTTTTAGTCAATTTTATAATGCTTTCAATTCTAATTTTCTCAGTGACTGTTTCTTGTTTTACATTCCATTGGTAACTTCAAATTTCAAAGAACCTTTAATGTTATAGAATTGTTTTAGTAAATACATCTCATACTTTCAAAACATTGCGCAAAAATCTTGATTTCTCAAATAAGGAATTTGTGGATATCAGTATAGAAATGCATTATTGCAGAACAAAAGAATTGTTGTGTGCTACTAGTTCAACACCCCTGAGTTGGCTTAGTACAAAGTTGCTGACTCTGATGAACAAGGGAGTGATAGCAAAGATCAGCACCATTAGTAACCACTGATATATATAAATCAACACTGTAAACAGTATTGCAATGTGTATCTAGTATCTTTAAATGGCAACCAAGATTTCGCAGCAATGCCTTAATGGGTAGTTAATGTGCTGGGCAGCATCAGCTTTGTGCATTACGCGACGCAAAACTAAAATTAGTTGCTGACTTTAAGCTGAGTTATACTTCAGTTTAAGGGAGGTTCAAAGACATTGCTGTAATAATGATAGGGCTAAATAATAACAGGAACAGGAAACTGCTCTGGGGTATTCTATTTTTGCTGAGCTTGAGTACCTGATGGATGAAATGTTTCACAAGAATTCTGGCTGAGTAATCACCCGAATTAGATTTTGTCCTTTTCCCTATGCAGAAGGTGCAATCTGCTATTAATCAATGAGAAGTTGTTTGAAACCCTGGTTGCCCTTTAACTGAAGCGCCACTGATGGATTGCAAATGATTTGGCCATGAGGTGACAATTCTGAGTTTGAATATAGGCGTAAATAATTCATCGAGCACTTGTTTAAGCGCTCAAACGGTGACGGGATGCTGGTAGAGGAATTTTATTATCAACCACTTTCCCAAAGGTTGGTTGGGAGAGTGGTTGATAATGAAATTCTACTACCAGCTATCCCGACACCGTCCAAGCACTTAAACTAATCGAGCACAAAACTAACTAAAATTAGCTCTCAGTCCTCAAATAGTATGTCATCATCAGTGCTCAGTCAAATTAAATTGACAGGCTGAGATTAGTTGTGTCTTGATATCTCACCAAACAACCTGCCAGTCTACATATTATGATCTCCGTCTATATATAGGACTTATCTTATCTGATGATCAGTTCATGCCTTAGCCTAGCTACCAGGCGTATCTTATTAATACAAACAAATTATCAATGTTAGCATTAATCGAAGAAGTTTTCAACATGTTCATGTGTTGACTGCATGAGAGCATACTATAGAGCTGTGCAGAGCTTGAGAAATACTACATTAAACTTATAAGAAGGTTCGGACACAAGTCATTGCATGTACGATCTATCACTAAAAATACCAAAATATATAATTGTCATATATAATTTACCCTTTTTTAATGAGTATTCTTTCTAAATACTGCCAAGCCACATAAATAAAATAAGGGAATTTTATCAAATCGTAGCCGCTTATTTTTGCAAAAGTTGTTGAAATCAATGAACTAAACCTCTTTAGTTAATTGTTTAGTTCATTGTTGAAATCATCAATGCTTCTGATATTGTGAGCCTGGTGATAGGCTGTGAATTTCTAGGGTTGCGCAACTCTAGCAGATAAGAATAAAATCAACAACTTTCTAGTGGTAATATTTACTTTTTGATAACTTTGGTAGCGCTTACTCATGGTCATGTGTACGTGAACTTTGATATTATATAAACTTGGCACACACAGCCAGACGGAGGGGTCTTTAGCACGTTGTCTTTGAACTGGACGGGGTGCAGACTGACTGAAGAACAGTTTTGTAATCTGACGATTGGATTTGTACTGCCTCATTCTGTGGAAAAAAGGGTAAGGTTGTCAATTCATGTTTTCAGGTCATGTCGGTTTGTAAGTTTTATTTTTTGTATAATCGTTTGATTGACCTGCTAAAAACGATTAGGTTGCTAACAAATTGAAAATAAATTGGCTTATACAATCAACTGTTACCTATATAAAAGGTTTCTTGATTTTCCTACAATTTTACCATAGACCAAAGTTGATTGATTTGATAGATTTATCCTGAATTGATTGCATTTTCATTGGTATGAGTTGCAGCAGCATCAGTGTGAAATTAATTTTTTATTATTGACCAAAATTATTAAAACCAAAATTAAATGTACTTTTTACAAAACAAAACATGACCTTTTTAATGTATTTGTCTTACAGGCTTGGTGCCCAATAACATACCGCCGTCATGAAGCTGATCACAGCGGTAACAGTTCTGGCTGTCACTGCACTGACATTGACAAACAGTCCTGTCTCTGGGCAGGTAAGTTCAAAAGTTTTCCGGCAGCAGAATATCTAAGATGCCAATGACAAAATTGCTATCGATCTGACTAAATATGCTGTAAACTAGGCCTTTATTAGAGGAGGAGGGGAAATGAGTCATGCCACATTTTAAGAGAAGAAATCATTTTGGCTGAAATGCTCCTGATTGCCTCGCAGTGGACCATCACTGGCAAAGGTTCCCACTTAACCCGTCTTTGACCCTACCACCTAAGAGCCTATTGGTATGACCTTATTATTTACGTGCTCTTTGGACAGAAGACCAAATGAAAAAGTTGGGAAATAACATGAATCAAGGTAGCTCAAAGTGGAGGTAACTTTAAAAGCATGTAACTCAAAAGTAGTGGCAGCGCCCGGGAGGGTGGGTTATACCCCCCTCCCACCCTCCCTGGCGCTGCCATTACTTTTGAGTTACATGCTTTTAAAGTTACCTTCACTTTGAGCTACCTTGATTCAAGTTATTTCCCAACTTGGGAGGGTGGGAGGGGGTATAACCCACCCTCCCTGGTAGAGCTTGAATCCTGGTTAATTTTGGAGCTGGACATCGGTCTGAACTATTTGTTGTCGAATATTCTTTTGAAAAGTATAGAGAACAAGTACGGAGGCACATGTGAGTAAAATATAAATCAGACTAGGTATTCCCTACTGGGGGAAGGGTGAGGGTTATGATATGTTCGTTACAAGATGAATATACAGCTAGGGTGTCTTTCCTGTTTTGTAAAGATCTCACAAATCGAAAATATCAGGAGGATAAGAAACCAACACCAAAACATAATCTGGAATTCTGGCAGCAAAACTGTAGACACGCCATGGTTGTTTTCAGCCAACAAATATCGTCAAGAGGCAGCCCATAGTAGAACCATACCAATAATGGCCTCCCATTAAATTAACTAAGGCTCTAGCTCTTCACCACACTTAATGTTCTACATACTGTGTGTTGATATTTGAGATAAGAATACGAAAATAAGTGATAGCAGAGTTCTTGGCGTGATTTTACCACTGCTTCATCTTATCATTGGCTTGATGATGTAAGAGCTTGTCTTTTAGGCTTACACTTCAGTGTTTCTATGTTTCTTGCCGTCACTTCAGAAAATTATCTGCTTGTAATGTACCCAGGTCAATTAATCAGATCGACAAAAAAAAAAATTCCACGCAATTCAATCGCTAATCAAAGCACATTATGTTTTTTATATTGCTATACAAACCATTGTAAATTATGAGTAAAAAATACTCATAAGAAAGTAATTAAACGCATGGGTCAGCCAGACGGTCTGTGACAAGAGTGGTCGTAAGCCGCAAACTAATTACATAAACACCACACAAACATTATGAAGAGTTCAGACAAAACATGCCCACTGTAACCGCTATCCGTCACATGTCCAGAGATGTCCGTAGTTGTAACCTGGAGAAAGTGTGAAATCAGAATCAACTTGTTCAACAAATGAATGAATGCCAATTATTACCCAAACACACAATGATACAGATGTTCATCCCCTGTCACTGCGCATTGTAAAGCTGTAGCTACACACGCCTTGTTTTCCATAGGATCAGGAACTTGTAGATGGCTACAGCTTGGTCAAGGTGATACACCGGCCTATTCATAGCTAGGCCTATTCCTTTCAATAACAATACAATTTGGGTCTGGTTTGCTTTCCTGTTGTTCAACTTGAATGAATTGGTGTGTACTCAGACCTGAACTGTACAGCCTTCTCCATATTCTCATTTTTAGACCAATCAGAGCGCGACGCAGTTGCAAAACAATCCTCTAGACCTGTTCAACTTTAAACCTCAAGCCCTCATCACGTTCCTGTGGGATTCTCTGAAATCAGAATACAAAACAGATGTCACAGATATCGTAAATGGCAACAGCACAGCTGGAAACATCTCAGAGATTATTGAAGGAGCAATCTTGGAGGTAAGCGGATTGATCGGTAAACTATTGACAGAAATGCGAAATAAATCGGGTCGATTAACTCGCTTATCAGTATTCATACAGCTTTCTTCACATACAAAACAGAACCTGAATAAGATCTACTCGTAACAATGCCAATATGATGATACGCTTGTAAATGGGTCATATTACTAACTCTGAACTAGAACAAATTTGACCCAATTTGCCTGCATTCCAGTTTCTCCCCTTCCAAAGGTCACCTTGCAGGCAAAATGCCTGCGGTGTGACTTGTCAAGGGGAGCAACCCCGAATGCAGGTAAATGGACCAAACTTGGTCTTACTCTGAATCCAAATGCTCAGCCTGTGGGATGGTAAAGTGCACAAAAAATTGACCTAATTTTTACCTTGTCAGCTGAACAGTTACAATGTCTTTGGTACATAATTGTGCCTGCCTCATGGCACGTACACCACAATCTTACAGAGGGAGGCTGGAATCTTTGCAGCTGTGATTGAATTTAGCATTACACTGATGAGAGATTCTTATTTTCAATAATTTATTTCTCCTTATTTGAAAGGCAACACAAAACTCGGCTGATGCAAAAAGTATTTTGAGCAGTAGTACAGCCCAAACACTGCTGCAGTTGATTGATAATGACTTCTCAGGACTTTTGAAGGTGAGTCTAGGTGTTGACTAGTCTCCGCAAGCCATACAAATATATCTGGACAACTTTTTAGTTTGATTGACCGGATAACATCAAAGTCAAAACCCTCAAGTTTTCTTCATATTTTGTTGAGACAAAACGGATTTGTCAACATACATACAGGTGATTGTAAATTTCTACTACTAATAGCTTTGGCGGCAGGTGATTTAATATCATTTAACCACATATTATCTGTAATAAATACTGATTTCATCCTCATACCTTGCAGATATCATATTCTGGCTAGAGATCAAGTTTGATCCAATTGACTGCGTTCAAAATTGCCTCCTCCACTGGTCACGCCGCAGGCCGGCGGCATACGATGTGGAAGGGGCAACTCTGAAAACAGGCAAATGGATCAAGCTTGATCTATATTCTGCCCCACATATCCAATTCTCGTGAATTCTATAAACGTTTTATGAATGCTGATTGATTGATTTCATATATTTGTCATGAGTATTAAAAAACACTATGATTTTTGTTCTGGGTGTAAACTGTCCATAAAGTAGTGTAAAAAGTGTAAAAATATATAGACTAAAGCAGATTGTTATAATAAAATACGTGAGATTGCTGCACTTAAGACATCCAGTTTATTCACGTCATTCGCCAGCCAAAAGTATGATAACCATAAGCCGGACGGCAAACTTGCTTTACAGGGTTTTTGGGTACTATGGGATCCGTAGGTGTACTCATATATAAAACTTGTATAAAACATCACTTATGTGTTATCCCCAATTGAGGCTGAGACAAGACATCCAGCGTCAGCAATCCTACTCTACCAACATATGCTGTTGTAAAATCTGGGTCACTTGTGGTGGCATTCCATTGTCAACTATGGAGTCTGAGCATTTAAATATAAAATATATGTATCTTCTTTATTTTCATATAACAACTTTTTTAGGGCAAAGAGTGACCATGCGTTTGCGCTACATAGGTTTACTAAGAAAGGGAAATTATGACATCAGCTGGGATGAAATATATAACTCATTTTCAATCCATTATTGTTTTTAGAACGTAGACCTCAACAACTTGAACCTCACTGAGATCCAGGAAGATTTCATGACACAGTTTAATCTCACAGAACTTGCTAACACATTGACGAGACCTATTTTAGCTGATCTGCAAAACATGACTACGTTTGAGAATATCACAGCTAAAGTGAAATCTACTCTTCAGAAACTAGAGAGAGGGGAGAGCATATTTCCTGAGCTGAAGAAGGAGTTATCTTCTCTGATAAATGTAAGCTGACGTTTGACAATGGTTTTATTCCTGATTTTCTAATGTTTCCTTAATTGACTTAGCTGATCCTGTGATTGGTATTTTCGGCTTGCGAAAAACACTATTGACAAAAATACTTATCATATGTTTGATATGACTTCAATGCTATCGTCGCTTTCGTAACGTCTTTTGTTTCTGTGCTGCGTTTGCACTTTCTCGCTTTTCAAAAGTCAACAGATGGTCATTCTATTGCCGATTTTCATTTCAGATGGCATCTGCTGTTGATACACAACTACTCAGCAACGTTGGGATCACTTTGGCTCTTGGTCAGCCTCTCAAAGATCTCAGTGCTGCATTAGTAAATACAACTCAGGTCAGCTGTGAACCCATTTGTCAAAATGTAGACATTAAGCTTTTACCCATTGTGGTTAAACATGTTATGGATTGCATACTCGAATCAAACGTGTTACTATTTGCTCAATGATGAAGTTACTCCTCATACCATACAGCGGTTTATCAATATCTCTTGTCTTTCTCACATCTTGATCATATTTTTGAAGAATTGTCTCTTCATGGCAAATAAGAAAACAACTCCTTATAAACCTTTATTTTGAAGCTATGTACCTGTTGTGAGATAGTTGTTATTACATCAATGCCCTTTGTGCACTGTTTGATAAGAATCCCTATTTGTATGTTGATCGGAAGTGAAAGTTGTGCTGTTCTTAAGATTCGAACACATGATTGTGTCCTTGGTACCTTTTAGTCTTTAATCGATGTTCATCATCATCTACCCATTGCTCTATTAATTTTATCTATCTATTACCATCTACAAAGTAAAGGTAATCTACATTGTTGTTGAAATAGTAAAATTTGTAGCTGAGTGCGAAATTGTCAAATTAATTATGTGCCTGCTGACTGGAAGTTCCAATTTCCTCTGGTTTTATTATGGTAATATGTGTTTTTGTACAATTACAGGCATTGGCTCAGCGACCTGACTGGGAACATATGCCATACGGAGAACAGCTTCTCATGGTTCTAACTACATTTGACTACACGGCTTATGGCAGAGACATCTTATCTGTGGTTCTCAGTGCTGCACAGGATAATCTATCAGCTACCCAGTCTGATCAGCTCGAAGCCTTTATTACTAACCTTCAGAAACCGCAGAGAGGCACCGGACTTGGTGTTGAAGCATCCTTAGATACTGTAAGTTACAATCAACTTTGAAATTAGCTTGATATTTGTTACTCCCCCCTTTGTATATGTTGTGTTTGGAGTAGAAATTTTTCAAAAAAATTGTACTCTCTCCTACCCATTCGTTACCATACAGTATATCACACATAATACCAGATGGTAAATAGCTGCATTTGATTTACCTTAATCCAAGCCCAGCATTTTAGCATGAAAAGCTTCACCATCTTCACGTTACTTTTATCTAATCTGCTACATTGTCATGATGTTGATTTTACTCTCTATCTGTAGCTATCTCAAGCATATGAAGCTATGAGGAAGCTGCTGAATCAGACAGGTGTACTGCTGCTACCTGAGCTACAGACTCTGAGCTTTGATATGTTGGACACGTTGGTGGAAGAACTAGGAGTTTATTCAGCAATTGAAAGCGTTCTCTATGACACAATGGAGGTATTAATCTTATTAATTAATGTTTTGAGTTTTTGACAACCCCTATAATCTATTAATTGTCTATCTTTACCATAAATAACTTTTTATGGTATGTGATTTATTGGTTGGACACAACTCATCACATGGTAACGACGTTGGCCATGCGCTCCGTATATCATCCCAAACAACAACTTTCAAAAATGACCAGGTCAGCAGGAATGATTTGCAGCCGCCAACATATCCACCAAGCTGTATAACACAATTTTCCAGCTGAGAAAGTTGAGAGAAAACAGAGAGATCACATTACACATTTATTCAATGCTCTATTTTCCAGACAATAAATAACGATCCAAGCTTATTTACACAATGGAATGACACACAGGCTGTTACAAACACGGAGAGGCTTTATATGGTTATGACTCATGTCAGCTTCACAGATATTGGTCAAGCAACAATTGGAAATATCCTGAACACCATCTCTGAGAAGTCACGGCTGACTCCGATGATGTATCAAAGAGTTCGAACAGTGAGTGTGCTGTAGAAAACTTTTTGTTGTTGAAATACTATGTATTTGTTTATTTGAGCACGACCTGAGGACAGCCTATGAAATCAGCAGAACAGCTTCCCATAATGCAATGTTGAACACAACACTTATCAGGCCCTATGAACGAATAGTTTTTGTCTATGGTTGTGCGTTAATTTATAATGGGATGCTGCATACAGCGACTCTGGAAATGTTAATATTTAAGGTTTAGTAATCAGTTAAATCAGGAAACCTGTACCAGAGAGATATTGTTTGGCAATGTTTTCCAACGATAGCCCAGACAAATATTTTGGGCACAGACAAATCTGAGAATTGTATCCATACTGACTCTCGTGATCTGACTGGGCATGTAGATCACTGATAAACTAGGCTATCATTACCACAAAGAATATGTCGTAAGGCTAAGTATGTATCATGCGTGGATTGAATTTGCGCATGTGCAAGAGCAATGAGTTTAGTCTGGGTTCTAATTGCAATTTTGGTCTGGGGAGATAAGACACCCCCTGCATAAATTGCCAGTCGAATTTAGCTAATAGTAACAATAGAAGATAACTCTTTCTAACAATTCCACACACATTTGTGAGTGTGCCACCAGAGCAGGTAGCCAATCAGATGGCTTCGGAATTCCGAGACTCAATTTTGCAGAGATCAGCTCATGCCCAGAGCTGAGCATGCGCAGAATGAATTGTATCCAGTTCACTATTTGGAAAGATAACTCCTGAATATAAAACATTTTTTCAATCATAATATAAAAGGGAGATGGTTGGCAGAAAAGTAGCTTGTTATTATGTAAACAAAGCCGGTAGCTTTCCAGCTTTATTTGGATGCTGGTGTGTAATGTTATATTTTTCTTTCATTCATAGATATTTTTTACTGTGGGTAGCCAACTATCTCTTAGGCTGACGGAGGATTTAGCGAACAAAACCGCAGATGCACTTGTTTCTTCACTTATGGATAGTGTAAGTTGATGTGCTCATTACCTAGAGACCTACAGGATATGTTTCAGTGGAAAAACTGAGCTTTGAGCTTGTATTTATTTCCAAGCATGGTGGACATTCAATAATGAGAATGGAATGCTTGAATCTAATTATTTTCCAGAGCAGTTTGTGCCGTGTAGCAGTGCATGAGTTAGATTGGTGTATGTTTTGCTATCTTTCCTCGATTCAAATGACCAGCAGACCCCAGACAGCTTATCATTAAGTCCATGTGTAACCGTTGACCAGAGTTGTTACTGCTTATGGTTAGCAATGTCTAACTATAAATCTTTTTTTTTACAGTTTGTTCAACAAAACTCCTCTGCTAACTGGACTAGTTTGGAGAACAGTGAGAGATTGATGTTGGTTATCACTAGTATAGACTATCAGACTCTGGGTAGTAGATTACTCTCAGCTATTCTTACCTATGCTGAGGACCAGCTGGCAGCATATCAGTCAGATATTACCGAAGTGCTCACTCTCATTGAGGGCAGCAACTCCACGGAACTTGTCAAAAAGCTTAATGAAGCCTCAGACAATGTAAGTTGAATATCAAGCATAACCCAGCCCAGTTATATGTTAGTGAGCTTATGGAGGAGATCGAAGATTAAATAATGGAATTTGCTTTTAGACTGAAATCAATTGATTGAATCTTTTTCACATAACGGGACAACTCCGTTATTATGTGGTAGCTTATGTAATGTGCTGTCAGAATTTACCTGGAGTCATTTGCTTAGTCAACTGATATTGTTGGAATTTCTAAAAAAATGATCACAATTAGCATTTTTGAGAAGTAAACAGAGCAAATAAAAATAATGCTCTCGGGAAGATTTAGGAATCAGTGACAAGATATTGTTAATTATGCCTTTCTATGGAGTCATCATTGTTGCTTTTGTACTAATGTAAGTGCTGCCCCCTTCCCTGCCTCTTCGGTATTAACAAATTTTCTCCAAACTCTTTGCAGGTGGTCATGATGATTTGGAATAGGACTACACCAATTGAGTTGAACAATGGCACGCTCGCTGTCATGGCTGAAATAGCTGATCAGCTTAATCTGACCCAATCAGTAAGGTTCTAAGCAGTCATTTTACTGTCTCCATAACAGAAATACTATAATATTATAAGTTATCACCGATACACTGTGTGTTCGTCAACCACCATAGCTGCAGAGTGCATTGTTTCTGTAATAGCTAACCAGTTATTTCGCTTTTCTGATTTCGTTTGGATCACATCGGCTAGTGAGTGGGAGGCAATGTCATACACAGGCCTTCTGTGGTTGGTGCAAGTCCTTGACCACTGGGGCACTCCACCTCTGGACTTGCACCAACTACAGAAGGCCTGTGATGTGATGTGATACACAGGAATAAAAATTAATTGAAATGTCGTCGCAGATCATCAATATAATGTTGCCACTGTATTAAAGCTTGGCTATGGAATTCACAGACAGATTACTTTTTGATCATGTTTTTGTACAATTTGTAGGAAATTGTTACAAATCAGAATAACAGGACAAGATTCATGTTAGATGCAGTACAACAAAACTATTCTAGCCTTGGAGATTTAACAAAGCTGGGATATATTTCCGCATCCGTTAATTTCAGCGTCATTGGAGAGGTTAGATTATCAAATGTTACTGATTTTCAGCATGGAAAGAGATGAAAGCTGCTCTTGTACATGATTGTGTTTTGTCTTTTGAATGTCATGTTACCTGCACCTGATTTTTAATGCTCTTTTAAAATTTTGTGCAGTTGTTGTCGTCTTCAACCGCTTCTGCCCATAACTTTTGCTCAGTTTGAATAAAATACCTTTCAAAATATACCATACAGTGTACCCACTTATGTTATTTTCTGGTAGACAGGTTAGAGTTTATGTTTTTACTACAGAAATTGAAGGATGAGGCTGGATTGGTGCTTGAGGCTAGAGCAGCAGCTCTTCTCGGCAAACTTGATAAGAGTGATGCTATCAACTCAGACTTGATGGACTTGATTAAAGAGCTTAAAATTGTAAGTGTTGTAATTGAGTCGATTACCTAACAGGTAATAATTGTAGCTATTTGGCCGCATTATTGGATTGAATGCGTTTACTATTATCAAAAAAAGTTTGAAAAGAAAAAATGTCGGCCCCAAAATTTATTATTAAGGTAGAATATGAAATGTAACTAGGGATCACCACATTCAGGATTGACAGAAATTTAGACGCAGCAACCTAAGTTCGAGCAGTAACTTCCAAGCACTTGGAGTCGGGAGACCGACCATGGTAGTTTGCTTTGAAGTTTTAGTTTTCTCTATGGTGAATGGAGAGGTGACAACTCAGTTCAAACTATGTCGAGCTCAAATTCACATGGAAACCATGGTGCATGCCAAGAACAGGATTGCACTGAAAAGTCCTTCACTTTTTTCTTTCAACGTAATATTGATTTACTTTGTTTTAGGTCTTCTTCCTACCAATAACAGATGAGATCCTGCAATCTTCTGTACTGCAAGTCTTGATCAACAACATAAATGACCAATTTATGGATATGGTGAGTACAGTATATGAAAGATATTTATATAATATTATATTTTAATTATTTTACATATTTCATTTGTTTAAAATTATCAGGTTGATTTGGTTGTTTAGAACAATAGGCTGGCAGAGGATTTGCTTCCAAAGCCTTGACCCTTTTGGTGTCCCCAGATATTACCGCATAATATCATTGATGTCCCAACATAAGGTGATTTGAGACGAATATTTAGTGAGCTTATTTAGTGAATATTTAATGTGAATATGTAATATTCAAAATTATTATCAATTTTTATCTTCCAATTGTAATGGGTAATGAGTAAGGCATGGGTCTCTCAATCAAGAGGTCCCGTGTTCGATTCCCGGCGAGTCACGGTGGTGTCAGGAAGAGCATCCGACCTCAAATGCTCCAGTGCCCCATCAGGATCCAGTCCATAGAACCGTACTGATACTGAGACAAAAAAACCAAGCACCATCAAGGTTTCTCACACAGTATCACAGAGTATCAAGACTATAAATGGACGTGAGTTTTTATCTTCGAATTGTATCTTAATTAGATATTTTTATTTTCACAGTACAAGACCTTCAATACCGGTGCAACATGGCAGGCAAATAATCCTAGCAGTACGATGAAGGTGATGAATTTGGTTATGACTTTTGACTATGCAGAGGCTGGAAGTAGTTTAATCTGGGAGCTCCTCAAAGTTGCCGACACCGGTATTGCTGTCAATGTTAGCCCTGTACTCAATGATATGCTCGAGAACATAGAAAAAGGAAAGAGCATCTCCGATAATCTGGAGAAACTGAGAAAGATTGTAAGTGCCAACCAAAACCTACCATTTAACAAGTCAGGTTAATCAAGAACTGCAAAACATGAATATTTTCCATGTAATCAAGTTCTCCAATAAAGAAACTGGTGATCTAATTATCTGGTGAACCATCCCCGAGGACCACAATGCAACTGCAATTGATTATATCCGTACATTTATATGTATACGATTAGAAGTATTTCCGGGAGAAGGGGAGCTCTGCAACAAATATTCATCACAATCATATCATTATCTATTTACATATATCAATCCAGTTATTGGTTTTCTTTCACAGTACAGCAGAGTTACCGCTCTACGAATGCTTGCAGATATACCAAAAGATGCCCTCAGACCAATATATGATGAGCTTGATAGACAAATACAAAACATGGATCAGGCAAGTCTAGCTGCGTAGACTAAAATTTAAGTGTTATTAAACTGCTCTCATAATTTGAATAACCCTGTTTAAATTTGGATTTTGATGATAATATTTACTTTTGGAATACATGCTGTTTCGGACCACACTGATTTTTTACTTACAAATGTACTTTTGACTGTGATCATTTTCATGTTTATTATAAGACTAAAATTAACTTTTTGTCTTTTTTATTCCAGCAAGCTTTGAACAAGCTAGCATCATCACCGGGGACACTGCAGAAGATTGCTGTCTTCGCCCAAAATTTGAACACTACCACCTTAGGGCAGACATTACTGGCTACTGCAGGTAGAGTTGCACAAAATATGATCATAAAACAAGCATCTACAGCTTTACCTGCTAGCATGACTGACATGATTCACAACTACATGCTGTCCATGGGTTCTGGAGGTCTGGACATAACTGTAAGAACCATGTTAAACCAGGTAAGTAGCAGGCATCTCATTTGATGATATAAAACTGCGTTTTCAATTTCAGAATTTTTCCATCTCAAAAGCGGTACCTCTTTGTGACAGTCATTGTCAGAAATTCCTAAGCACTATAAAACCATAAACTCAGGTTTTTTGTTGCACCAAGATTGAAGCTCAATTAGGTTTTTGACATATCCATTGCTATTTCTGACGTTTTGTTCGTGATTTATACTAGACTTTTGGAAGCAACATGGTCCTGAATAGATTGACCAACAGCGCTCCAGTACAGGCTGTTGTGAGCTCATTGACGTCATCGTTAATGTCTGCATATGAATCAGCTGAAAAGTCAAGTGGGATATCTTGGACATCTTTGTCGGCTCCGGAAAAACTCATAAGGCTTTTAAGGGAGTTGAATATCGTAAGTTCTTACTTCAACCGGTGTCGGTCTCTGTAGCTAAAAAGGTGCTCAAACATTGTCATTGTTACATCTGAATACACAAATGTCAGATAAAAATTACGAATATTTCCATGTGGTTATGCAAGGCTGAAGATTATATTCTATTGAAGCAAGTTGTAGTAGGGGTATTTGAATTAATTGCACAGAGAATGTTTGCTAAATTTAAGCCTTTTGAAGGCAGTACATGCATAACAGCTTTATTGGAAATACAAGTATAACTTTCCTGTTGTCTCAAAAACAATTCCAGGTAAATGATATGGTGGTTGACTTCGAGCAATAACATACACAGCACCTACATCTTGGAGGAATTAGATAATTCACTAGGCACCCATAGGGACATTAGGCTCATTAGGCAAAATACGTTTTTATGGCTAGGACGCAATGTTATAGCACCTCTATTATGACTATATGTATATTTTCCCGATTTTTTAGGGTGAAATGTTGCAAAAAGCCTCTCAGACAGGAAATACTTCACTCCAATATACGATGGGTTACTACAACCTCATACTTAACCCAACACTCTCTCCACAATGTACTGCTGATCTAAGTCAGTTTGTCTCTGACCTGCAAGGAATGTCCTTCTCAAGCCCGAACTCAATGTGGGCAGCAGAGAGTATGTATAATCTTTTTATTGCCAGTGGTGTGTGAGTTCATTTGTATTACCCAAGCTAGTGGGTAAAGACCATGAAATGTAGGAGTTGGATAGGGCAAGCTGAAAATTATCTAAAAACCCAAATTAAAAAAAAAAAATTAAATCAAGATCGATTTCTTTGCCTAATTTTGAGTTGCTCCCCTTGTGGCACACAAGTAGATTGGGAACGACCTGAAATGCAGAGCAAGTTGAATCAAAATTAAATTAAAAGAAAAAATAACTTCATATGAATTGGTTTTTGCATCTTCAAATGGAATTGAGAGCCTTGGAGGTGGAGTTCCAAGGGAAGTACTAATTTGTTGATGTTGTCCAGAATCTAAATTTAGATGACCTGATGTTAGGAATCCAATTATTTAGGACAAGGTTTAAAGTCATAATGGAAATATTGAAATCATTCAGGAATATAGTTTCCTGGTTCTTCATGAAATTATGCGCTCTATTTCAGTGATCGATGCCTGGGGTAAGCCTCCTTCAGGGATCTTGCATGGAAGGTTCAAATGGCCTGGTGAGATGAACGAATGCAGCCGAATCAAAGCAGACAGGGTCACTGAGAAGCCAGATGGGACAAAGATCACAGAAGCTGATGCTATAAGAGGATCATGGGCAATGGTCGGCATTGATGTGAAGGGGATGTTAGGTGGAGCTGTGAGTTTTTTTTATATTAGTAGGCCATAATTTTGACACATATAATTCTGCAGCTTATATTGATGGTAGTTTGGTTTGCATTGCCTGAGACAATGTGCCAAAAAGCTAGCTTATAATGAGTGTTTGTGTGCCATTGTGGACAAGAGGACAAATTGAGGTACCGCTAGAACAGGACAGGTTTTGTTCTTGCCCTTTCTCGATCCCTGTTTTAGGTGGATTGCAATCCTTTTTAGAATGTCATCTCATTTCATTAGCAATTCTTATATGTTAAACATGCATAAACAAAAACTCTCCATGCTGACTCTGATTGGTAATTCATATGTTGACTTTGATGCATATGAAAATGTATGATTGTATTCTGATGCTATAGATAGAGCACATATATATGTAGACAAGTTGGATCTGATTGGCTGTCGAGTGCGAAAGAGAGGCAATGCCAGGTCACTGAAAGTACCATTTGAGAGATAGTAAAAGTGAAACTGAATTACTTTTACATTTGCAATAAAATAATACAATTTTAGAGACTTTCAGGGAAGAGCCACCAGACCTAGCAATATAGCAATGACTCTCTGCCTCCCACCTGCTAATCATAAACAGCACGTTAGCTTGCATATACCTGATCATTTATCTCCTGCTGTTTGTAGAGTATATTTCCATATCCGATGCCAAACTTAGAATTAGGAATCTGTCTGCCAGACTCGTGCGATTACAATGATATGAATATGACCATGTCTCGTAAGTAAAGATATCAATATCAGCAAGTAATATAGCATTTTTGTATTGATATTACATTGGTCGAAGTGCTCAGCCGGCTGCGATTCGAGTTAGCTCTATAACGGAAACAGCCATAATGTAATGGCACTTCCGCGCATTACGGCCGTCTAAACACTAATATATATTAGAGGGATCAAGGAAAACTTTGTTGTTTATGTCTGACAAAATATCTGATTGCTGAATGATTACTAGAACTTTCAGATCAGAGATACACCATATTAATAATGTAATCTCCAAGACAGTGTGCATCTGAATGTAAACCTCTGGTGATTGTTGAAGTGACAACCCAGAATTATGATTTTCTATTGTTATGCAAGCGATAAAAAACACTACTGTATATTGATCATATCCTAATCTTTAGAAAGTTCCCACAATGCAGCTTTTAACTTGAATTTTCAAGTAGTACTGAATATAGTGCCAGTATTGTTGATCTGAACACTGAAATTCCTGAAAATTGCATTATGGGCTGCTCTGAAATATCACCTTCTATTTACTGTAATATAGGTGTAAGTGCACTGGGAGGCAAAATAACTTATATCAAGAGGAAAGTAGACTATCCAACACACAGTGGGGCATGGAAGACAGATCCAAAGTTCATTGGTGTCAGGTAAATTCTACCAAGCCAGTCGGCCAGTCGGCCAGTCGGCCAGTCGGCCAGTCGGCCAGTCGGCCAGTCGGCCAGTCGGCCAGTCGGCCAGTCGGCCAGTCGGCCAGTCGGCCAGTCGGCCAGTCGGCCAGTCGGCCAGTCGGCCAATCAATTAAAAATTCTATTCATTTCAATGTCACTGAAACCTGTATCCATTTTTTTAGAAAATTACATTTGTTTCTGACACCGATGTCAGTTACAGGGATATAGTGATACATGTGTTTCTGTTTCGCAGCTTTTTCTTTGGATTTTTACTTGGGACTGTGATAATCTGTACGATTGCTGACAAATGTATCGCCGGGAAATCTGAGAAGAAGTCAAAGGAAAAGGAGATCAACGAGAAAGGAGAAAAATATGCAATGGAACCTATTGCTAGTACTCAAAAGGTGAAGTTTCCACACATCATCAAAGACTTATAAAAATTTCTAATTGAACTAGTCAATGTGTTGACTCTGAATGGCTTGGAGGGAAGGAGCCAATTCCAGGACAGATGGTTCATTCCTGTAATTACTTATTGGTATATAGTGTAAGTAATTCTGTTTCATTTTCACTATATCTTCCCCACACAGACTAGCCAATCAGATTGGTGCCAACATATTGTCCCGACCTAACCCAGGGAAGCTTCAATATTAGTCAATCAAAGTCTGATGCAAACTCCTATGTTGTGATTGCGTAATTTGTCACAGACAATCTCTTGAATTGTTGGAAACACTCATCCTCTGTCTAAATTTGCAAAAAGCTTGACAAATGGCTGCTGTTGAATAAAAGCGACAAGGCTTTCTGTTAGATTTTGCAATTTTGAACATAGAAATAATCGGATAATCAGTTGCCAACACCAAATCGAATCCGAACCAGCAATCGAATATAAAACTCCTGCAATGAATTGAGATAATTTTATTTTGACTTCCAATCTTTCCAGGCAGCTACTAATGGAAAAATGACAGAGCATCATTATGAGAGCGGTTCTGTTGTTTATGATGGTGCTGATAAGACTGGTCATGAAAACAAAGCATATGAGGCAGAAGAGCAAACTTCTGACGTTGAAGGTCTGTGAAAGATTTATAGTCAATCCCTGCAAATACTAAGGAACTTTTATCAATAGTGTATTGATGTCAGACAATGATCTTATTGGATCAAGACAGATAACTGTTTCAGTAAAAATCACTAGGCCTTGACGTATGCTTTCAGCCTAGAGTCAACTTGTTCAGGGTGAAAGATCTCCACACAGCGCAGATCCCAGTAACCGACTTTTTGAACTCAAACCATAAAATGGATGACCTTATTTTTATTCTCTTTCTGCAGCCTCAAAGACGAACGGACATGCTGTACGCGAAACTACACAGGCACCAGAGCCACCTAAATCACCCCCGCCAAAACTAAAAAGTAAGAGATTGGTATGATTTATCATGTGAATAGCCTGACAAGGTTGAACAACAGACACGTTTTGACTAGCCAATGAGCTATACAAGTTTGTGTCTTATTTAGCCGATGATTGGCTGGATCCACCTGCCAATCATTGGCTAGTTAGGACACAAATTTAAAAATTGAAATGAATCGTAATTCATTTGATCAACACTTTATTTCAATACAGTATGATAAAGGTAAGGAAGAGACAACTTTATTTTTGTTTTTTCAATGAAGTCGCAAAGTCAAATGGCGAATCTTCTGGCATAACCTCCCACTTTGTAAATTATAGTGCCAGCCTTTTAAAATAATTTTTATCAAATAACTGAAAATGCTTTTCAATATTCAATGCATAGTGCTTTGCTGCTTTTACAGTGAGTATCGGAATGTCACTCATAAAATCATTCAGCTTGTATGAGACAGTTCCTAAGATGCTGGACTCCTCACCAAAACCTAACCAACTGCAGGCTCTAGATGGTATAAGGTTCCTGAGTATGACCTGGGTCATTCTAGGTCATGTTTATATACTGGCGATGTTACCAGGTCTTATCCGTGAGTAATTGTGACTATTTATAGTTCATTCAGAAATTTAAATGAAGCAACATAATAATGCAACTGATAAGCTGATGATGGTAGATAAATCTGCTAATGATCAAACCCAAAATCCCTTCATCATGATTCTTGCGATGGCGGTAACAATGAGTGTGACAATGTCATTATTGGTGGATGCGATCAACATGTTGTTTATGAATATGGAGACCAGTGTTGCACTACTGTTAGATTTTGTTTATAATTGCCTATATCCACATAATGAGGGGAACAAGGAAACAATGCAATGCAATTCAATGCAATATAATGCGATGTAATGTAATGCAATGTAATACAATACAACGCAATGATATGCAATACAATGTTATGAAATATAATGCAGTGCAGTGCAATTCAATTCATTGTTCCCTTTTGATTTCCATAGAAAATCCGAAGACGGGTATTGAGAGGGGCAAAGATGGAGATTGGACAATCCAAGGTGTGGCAGCTGGGTTCTATGCCGTAGACAGCTTTTTCCTCATGAGGTAATATAGCCCAAGTGATGACTCTGAACAGACCGGCTGTTGGATTGGAAAGAGAGCCAGTGCCAGGTCACTGGAAGTACCTATTGAGATATCGTGAAAGTGAAATTGAATTATTTTCGCATTCACTATGTATCAGATCTGACCTGGCATTGGCTCTCTCCTGTCCACCAGCTAAGCAGAGCCTACACAATGGCCAGAGGTAAGAAATAACAAGGTCCATCCTAAGCAATATGGAATTAGGACTTTACTAGCCTGTTGGTGTCGAGTTCAAACATGATTAAATTAAAAGTTACCGAAACAGTAGTATATCCTAATAATATGCTGGAACTCTATTGGTAGACCAGATGAGAGATTTTAGTGGGTGCATAAGTCTGATTTGGAAACAGATTAATATTGAAGGTTCCTCATTTTGCTGTACGAAGAGAATCCTCCTAAACATGCTATACTTCCTGACAAACTTACCACAAGATGAAAATACATGCTATTATATATTTCAGCGGATTGTTGGTGGGCTATCTGTTCCTGAAAACACTGAGTAAGATTCAGAAGAAACAGTTACCTTTCACCCTTGTTATGTACTATGTACATAGATATATCAGGTGAGTGACACTAGCCGATGTGACGGCTCTGATTGATTGGGTCTCACCCAGTCCAACCAATGAGGGCCAACACATAAGCTACAGTAATACATAACCAGGGCAAAAGCGAAATCTATACCGCATATCTCCTAATTGATTCTAAAGTCAATAGCGGCTCATAGGAACAAAAACAGATCAGTTGAGACAATGTTGTAATATTTGATAATTTAATAATAACTTTATAATAGTCATCTTCTAAGACCAATCAGATCAGGCATGCATATTTGTTAGTAACTCGGTGATAGTCCGTGAAAGTTCCACTGCATGAATACCAACCAAGATATTGGTCTGACACACTATACTATTATCCTCAAAATTTGTTTATTTAGAAATTACAACCATGTTGTTATTTTAACTTAGTGCAAAATGCCACTGACTAGGCCGCCTCGTGAATGAAAATCGGAGGGCTCTCATTTTCAAATCCTAAGCCAAAAACTCTGGGACAGGAAGTAATATTTTAACAAAGAGTTTCTATAATTTACACAATAAACATCTTTGCTGCCCTTGCCCAGGTGTGAACCATTCTATTTTATTTTCGTCACATCCGCAGGTTATTGCCATTGTATGCTGGAATCATCCTGATTTCTATTGGATATGAGAACTACCTGAGCAATGGACCTTTTGGAGTTTTTTTCGTCGATGGAGTCTATGAAAATCCTTGTGTTAAAAACTGGTGGACGAATCTTCTCTATATCAACAACGTGGTCAATGACAAGCAAATGGTAATAATTTAATTTTAATTTAATTTAATGCATCGTAACTAATTTTTTTCAAAATTGATGGATTGATAGTGCCTTAGATATAAAAGAAGCCAATAGAGTTAAACAAAACAGTCATTTTAAAATTTGGTCAGTGGTCACAGTGACTTACTCAACTGAGAGATTCACTCTTGAAGGATGACAATCAATAACAAAAAAACTATTCGTCCTTGTTGTTTACTGTTGCCAGATCGTATCCTCTCTGTAATATGTAACATTTGTGTATTTTAGTGTAACGGAGTGAGCTGGTATCTTGCTAATGACATGCAGTTTTACTGGATTACTCCGTTCATTCTTCTCCCACTTTACTGGTAAGAAAGGAGGTTTTGTGGTCAGGTAATTTAAGCTCACTGTATACCACCATTGCAACCAAATTGTCCCACAAAATTTAGGGATTCGTCAACCTCCATTGGATGGGTAGGTGAGTGACACAATGTAGCAAGATTTACATGAATACATCCTATGTATGAGCGCTTTCAATTGGACCAAGTTTGATCCAGCATAGTTTAAGCTCTCAGACTGTGCCGAGATAGCATGTGGTAACATTCCATTACTATCACAGCAGGGAATTCATCCAAAACGCCCTGAATGCAGACAAACTGAATCAAACTTGGTCTCGCTCTCATTTGGTCTCAGTTAGGATAATGCCAATTATTGATTGTGGGATTCTGAATAAGCCATGAGTGCCTCTGACCATAATAAAAAAATAACAGATCGAATTGCAACATTGTCTGTACCTTTATTATCTCAAGGATGATCGAGCAATAAAACGTTATATCGCAAATAATTCAATTTCATATTGCAGGGTACCCAAACTCGGATTTACAATCATTACTGCTTTGTTTGCTGTACACTTGGGTGTCACTGGTTGGATGTGGGGAAAGAGAAAGGGAGGATCACAGTTGAAGTAAGTAACTTCTGTAGTTGCCCCATGTTTCCTAAAGGCTTGACACCGACCGAGGCAGCTAGCTCGTGTTATGAGTGTATTGGTGCATTCACAATTATCATTTGAAGTGGGAAGCATCAATGATAGTACTTGAATGATTACAGCATTTAAAATGTGACTAAAATTTGTGTCCCAAGTTAAAGTTAGTCATATAAAAGGTAAGAAAACTGCTATTCCTCTTCTCTGTCCTTACTTTCTTAGGTCTAAAAGCTGTATTGCATATAGAGGATCTAGAGCTCTGTTGTTGTTATGCAGTGTTAATCGCAAAGCTCTTATAATTATGGATTGTGTCAGAAATGTCATCCATAAAATGATTTATTATTATTAACTTATTCCATCTGCCTTTTTGCCAAACATGGTAATAATGATTGTATATCTATTACAGCGATGGAGGCGTCTTCAATGAAATTTACATCAAGCCATATGCCCGTATTGGACCTTATCTTATCGGTCTGATACTAGCCTACATACTTTTCAAGAAATACAAAGTCAAATCAGTAAGTGTTCAAAAATAACAGCGACAATATGATCTTTGTTGTTATTCAGTGGCCCCTTTCGTGGCCAATGAGTATAAATGTTCACAGCTATGAGAACAAAATAATATATCAATTTAGGATTAGGTATGGAAAGCCCACCAGTGACCGAAATTCGGATCCGCTTTATTCAGATTGAGAAACTAGAATGCTTGCACATGGGCTATTTAAACATACTTTTATTGGGTTACCTATATTAATTATATTGATTTCAGAAAATCATTAGAGCTGTTTGGTGGCTGATCTCGTTGGGAGGAATAGCACTTTGTGTTTATATCCCGTACGATGCCACAAAAGAAGGTGGAATTTTCTCAAGTTCATGGACGCCTATTCAAAGAGCAATATATGAGACTCTGTGTAAATCAGGATGGGCTATCTGTCTTGGATGGATAATATTTGCAAGCAACACCAATTGTAGAGGTAATTATTGTCAGCGAGTTGCTGTACAACGTTGTGACCAACCATGATACTAAATGTAATATATTACATTGTCCTTGATTACATTTTTTTATCTTTTCCACTCCTATACGTTTATTTTGATGCACCATGTCTGTACTTGTCTGTGAAGTTGGCACACTGTTTGTATGTTCCACTATTAATTTCAGGTCCAATCGGTGATGTGTTGAGTTGGCCAGGTTGGGCCCCGTTATCTAAACTGACATATGCTGCATATCTAATTCATCCGCTTGTTCAGTATCTGGACTGGAGAAACAGATTCACACTCATCTACTATGATGACCTCAGCATGGTAAGACTAAAGCTGTGGGTATACAGAGCGATGTAATCACAGGCCGATGGCATGTCTAGACATGCTCAGCCGATCTCACACTGCTATACAGGCCTATGAGTTAGTACACGATGGTCTAGTGAGTCATAGTGGGGTCATAAATCAGGTGCCTAGATTGACCAATGAACTACCTCAGTTCAATCGATTGACCAATGATATTTAATGGGCGTGTTAACAAATGACCGGATATAGATGTCATATTAAATCCGGGTCTTTGCCACTTTGAATCTTCACCAAATAAAATTTCAGTCTTCTGTAAAATTGATTTTCCTATGCTATACTATGGATGTCATGTCAGGACAGCTTCCATTTACAAGTGATACAGCTATTACCTTCCATATTTTCACTACAGCACCACTCCCATCTTTGAAGTTATGGTCTTTTTTATCATAAATAGGAGGATGTGATTTTACTACAGATATTATCAACTCCTCCATTTCTGATAGCCTGTCAGAGTTGATAGATGACGTGTTTAACCGCGTAATTATTGAAGCAAGCAATCAACAACCAATCAGCATAGAGGATCGTCCAGATCACTCGGGCGAAAGACCAACAAGTTCGATGTCCACTTAACACGAGTAATCACTCGCGCAGATCCACCGATTAACCACTCGTGACCCCAAATCGATGTAAAAATCGTCCTGTGTAGCTACAACTTTATAATTGGAATCATTTATTAAATTATCTTAATTTAGTTTATTTTAATTACCTTGATCTTTTGCTTCACTAAATTGTCAGAATAAAAGGAGTAAA
The DNA here is from genome assembly GCA_914767715.1 of Membranipora membranacea. NCBI lineage: Eukaryota > Metazoa > Bryozoa > Gymnolaemata > Cheilostomatida > Membraniporidae > Membranipora > Membranipora membranacea. The sequence goes on from OU612073.1 coordinate 3,547,698, forward strand.
AGTCCTGAGACAGTCTGCACAGGACTTAGGCGAATCAAATTTAAAGCACAAAGCTACTTGATATTCATAGGTCTAGTTTATTGTTTGCATTGGCAGCCATTTAATGCATTACTATTATTTGTTGTTGTAGACTTTTGATGATATCTACACTGTGTTTATATCATACGCCATCGGAGCTGTTCTCCATCTGCTGCTTGAGGCTCCAATGCTTGGACTCGAGAAAATAATCCTCCCAAGACGCAAGTGATTTCTACATGACATGAAACAACACTACTGATACAATGATTCTTTTTACTTATCCAAATTTATAGTTTGAGTTTTTTTCTAGATAATACTTTCCAAAATGAACATCACAAATCCATCAAATGTCTAGTCTATCAGAATCCGACTGCCATTAAAATATGAAATATAATTATTAAACCAGATCACTGGCACCGGAATTATGCTCATAATCACAGCCATAAAAAGAATGAAGAAAACACGTAAATAGATAAGGAATATGATATATGAGATCATGCTCGGTAATGTTATGCACAAAACATAGGTCTGATCAAAAAATGCACAGAACATAGGTGTGAAGAAGAAAACTGAACAAGGATCTCTCTATTTGTTCGGCCGCTTGTAAAGAGACGGTATTGAGATAAAAAAAAGGGTAATTACAAATAACAATGCAATAACGAACGGTTCATCTGCGAGAAGCTTTCAGCCTGATGTACACTATGTCAATACGGTTGAGATAGCATATATCTAGTTTGAAAAGGAAACTATATATATTAGTTATCTAAAAGTTTCAACAATAAGCAATAATCACATCCCAAGATGCTGTTTTGGTTATATGACCTGTTTAAAAATGTGTAGAACAGATTTCATGAGAAAATACCAGCCTGCAAACATTAAATGAAGCTCGACACTGATAACAGTAGTTTACAATTTCTTGGAAGCAGGAAAGTTTTTATAATTATTTCCCAATGTATCAAGAACACTCAAGACAACAGCTAAACAATAGGCAATATAAATGCAAATGTAAACAAAGCTATCACACTTTGATAACTATTCGTCTTTTGTTTTCAATGAGATTCCACCCAATAAGAGATCATGCCCAGGGGCGTATATTCTAAAAATTTTCACTCACTGACTTTTTAGAGATGAGCATAATGATCGGGCGCAGCCCGATCCACACGCCGTAGGCGTGGCGGGGATCATGCATGCTCTCAGAGTGGATATTTTTTGCTTGAAAATAATCATGCGTTTTTGGGGTAAATTCATGTGTGTTGATGTGACACAATAAACAACTTTGCAGGTTTCTGAACACAGGGTATTTATTATTTTACTTTAGATCAGATATGCAAAAATTTCCGTGGTGGGAGGGCGCTTAAGCGCCCCTCCCACACCCTCCCCGCCACGCCTACGGCGTGTGGATCGGGTGTGGGAGGGGCGCTTAAGCGCCCTCCCACCACGGAAATTTTTGCATATCGGTAGCAAAATAGTGCAAGCAGAGAGGTATTTCAATAGCTCACTGAGCTGTTGTGTACTTTCAGAAAACAACTCAATAGCAGTAGAAGATTACGGGAAAAATTTTGAAAAAAAACTGACCTAAATGGGATTCGAACCCACAACAATCTGATTTTCAGTGATTATAAAGCAGACGCTCTACACACTGAGCTATTCAGTCACTCACGGAAATCCATGGGCCGTGAGTGCTAATATACGCCACTGATCATGCCTGCACTATCTTCACTCGATTGGCTGAGAGTATCAGTGAGAAAAGAGAACGTTCTAAAATAGTGATATCGTTATTTTTGAGTCTGCGTTAGGCAGGTTTAAAAAGTGAAAATTCACTCCTTCTTCATTCATTCCTCTTCTTGAACTACAACAAACCGGTATCATGGTTGTCCGCTTAATTGTCCTCTGCTGCTACGTCTACGGTGAGTAAAATCTAGTAGGGATCGTAGAGATCATGGAAGCAATTTAAATTGTCATATTGAACTGTAATATTGTGTTTTTAAATTTGCAGGTAGGGTATTCGATTTATCTGTCCAAAACTACTTGGTTTAAAAGCCAATTTAGATATCCTCATGTCTCTTTCAAAACTATTCTTAGTCAAGGGGTGATGCTTGGGAAACTGAACCTTACTGTTTGCATTTCAGTTGCACTTGGAGCAACTTCAGAAAACACTGAGGTTTTCCGCTGCGATTTTGAAACCGACCAATGTTCTCTCAGATACATCAGTAGTCCTAAACGGTTTGGGCCATATTGGACAAGAGTGAGAGGAATTGGAATGCAGAGTCCTAGGATGCCAGGTGAGATTTTAATGATTTGAGTGCTTACATTATAATTAATTTGCCCACATGAGTTTTTTCTATGCCAGCAGTTGACCCCTATATGTTCTCGTCGCAATGAAGCGACACAGATTACAGCAAATGTAGACTTCCTGTTCAAAATTTGGAAGTAAAGTGTGCCTATTTGAGGCATGGTTCATTATGACCTTTAGTAATTCCTAGTAAAAGTCTCGCTTCATGGTAATACCTATAATTTCTCTTCATTACCATAATTTAGGTATTTGTATTGGTGTTGGTATTTCAATACTAGTTGTCATTCAATTTCCAATTCAATCACCTCTCCCATTATTTTCCCCATATTCAGCGCATACCTCTGTAGAGGATTTTAAGGGGGTTACCCTAAGGCTGCGATACCCGCCAATACAACCACGCATATTGCTTATTTATACTGAGTACGCCGACTCTCTATATCCGGCATGATAAATGGGGGGAATATGGACAATCTAATGATCTAATTTATCCAGCAAAATAAATGGAAGGGAAAGGATATAGTTAAAATGAATAACCTAATTTATCTGGCAAGATAAATGGGGGGATATGGATAAAATATTAACCATATTTATCTGGCAAGATAAATGGGAGGAGGGAATGGCTCTGGGTTATAACTATCCCTGCAAGATAGCTGGGAGGATAACTGGACTCAAATTCAGGTCCATGGTTGCAGTGGTGCAACGGGGCCTCTACCTACTACCCACAGGAGGCTACTGTCCAACAACAGAATACAACAATGCAACATTATGTCAAGGCAGGGAGGTCTGCCAGCAGGCAGAACTCAATAACTTACTTCACTGGGTTGAATTCAGTATGGCACTTTATTGGTTATCTATAGACCAGTTTAAAATATAAGTGTGACTGCTTCAGCTGCAAACTACTAACTGGTTTGATTACACTCGTGTTTAGTTATTAAAAGTATGTCGGGCATATGTAACATGTAGTCTGTCCCAACAAGCTTTGTACGGTGGGGGGGGGGGGGGACAAAGCTTGGCAACTCTCGCACTGCTCGATGTCGAGCAGCAGATATTAAATATTGTCTTCTCTTGAACTCGGCTAGACAATTTCTTTATCAGACTAATTAATTTGTATAGGAAAACTGAGTTGTGTTCCTGAAAAGACAACTCTGTTTTCCAAGACAAATTGATAAGTGTGATAAAGAAGTTATCTACCCGATCGCAAGAGAAGACAATATTTAATATCGGCTGCTCGATATCGAGCCATGCAAGAGTTGACAAGCTTTGTTCCCCTCCCCACACCGAACAAATCTTGTTGTGACAGGCTAATGTAACATAATATCAGCTATGGGAAATTCCATAACTGTGGAAAATTTCCATGGTTGGGTTTGTAAAAGTTAACATTAGATAAGTTACTAAAATGATGAGATGGGAAGACAACTAACATGATACATGAATTCACCAACATGAGTTTTGTCTGTGCCAGCAGATGAACCCATATGTATGCCTGACTCAAGGAAGAGACACAGATTACAGCAAATGTGGACATCCTGTTCACATTGCGGAAGTAAAGTGTGTTTATTTGAGGCATGTTTGATTATGACTGCTTTAGTTCGTAGTAAATGATATAACTTCATGGTAATACCTATGATTTTTCTTAATTACCATGATAATATAGGTATTGGTATTTACATACTAGTTGTCTTCCCAATTCATGACAAAAATCACCTCTCCCATTATTGGCCCCGAATTCAACACTAGTCTAGCTTCACATACGTCCAGCCATTCATGCGCTCTTCTCATAACAAAGTAACTTCTTCATTTCCTAATGCTACTAGTGTTTATTTCACGTTTTTAATTTTACAGATGGGTATCTTGGCGTTTTTACTACTAACCGATGTTTAGAAGGGTCTTGGGCAGACTACGTTGTCCCTGTAGAATTGAATGGAGTGTTCTGTCTGCAGTTCTGGTACAGGATACTGGGAAGAGATGCTAGACCTCTGACAGTCGTAACCAAGCATCTTACTGGAGACTCACAGATCATTTGGACAGGGGAGACCAATTTTACTACACAATGGATATTTGCCAATGCAACCATTGATATTAACCAGAGTAAAACATCTAAGGTAAACTCATGATCCAATCAGGCAAACATGCCAGGTTCCCTTTGTGAAAAAACATCATATAGGGCAACTATCCATGTGGCAATTCTGAGAACCCTGTTCTGGAGTTAAAGCTATGTCACTCGTATGACAGCGCAAAATCAAACTATTGATTCTCTTATTTTATATGCAAGTTTCGAGTTCGACCCTTTGGTTCCATTATTCAACTTGGTTATGGCACAAAGTAGGTAAATAAGCTCACAATCCTAAAAATCATCCAAGAAGACCTGGAAACGAATGCTAAAATTATGTATTGCTGGTTGATCAACCACTCATATGGTGCTAGAACTTACTGTGCAAGACCCTATGATGGTTAAGTTTAGGCAATGTGACTCAAAAACTTAACATTCAACAAAAAACAATCGTAATCACTTAATTATTTCAGGTAGCATTCAGGGCAATTCGTGGGGGAAAAAGCGATGGTGAAATAGCTCTCGATGATATATCCATACTGCCTGGCGATTGTGAATCACCATGGATACCGGAGACAGATGATACGCTAAAGACAGCCTCTGGTAAGGAAAACTCACAATTGTATTAGGAAAACTCACAATTAGGTAAGGAAAACTCACAATTAAGTAAGAAAAACCCACAATTAGGTAAAGAAAACTCTTAATTAGGGAAGGAAAACTCACAATTAGGTAAGAGTAAACCAAAATACGGTTGATGTTGCTGAAATTCTGTTTGAATTGTATGTTGTGTCAGTTAATATCTTAGGCTCATGTTTTCTAATGCTGTTTGTGTTGTTGTTTATGTAACCATGTCTGCTGGTTGTTATTGTTAGCTTGCTATTGCTCCAGATATGATGTCATTTCTGGGACTCTGAGCTATTGTGTTGATGATATAGATCATGTTTACAAACAATGATCACATTTCGTTTCAAGGATTGGTAGATGATATTGACCACATCTTCTGTACATTTGACTCAAGCAATGACACAGGAATCTGGAACAAATACTGCAGTGGATGGACTCAGATAAAAGACAATAATTATCTCAGTGATCGCTATGGCTGGAGAAAAGGATCACGGGCCAAAAATGGTGAGAGAAGTGTGATGTTTTGTTATCAATAATTGCAAACGGTAATTTCTCAAAACGTTGCACAGATTTGAAGTGGTCTTGCCACAAACTTCAGAGAATGGGACAAATACCTGATAAGTTATCAAATCATGTAATTTCATGGAGAAAAAGCAACCTGGTTGCTGAAATAAAAACTTCATGAGCTATATATATAGAAAATTATGAGGAGATTGCTTCAAATGTTTTTCTCACAAAGTTACTTTTTCTTCAAACAGGTCCAAACTCTGATCACACTACTGGTACAGGGAGCTTCCTCTATCTGAACACGAATCCGTTCTATCTCCCTAGTCCTTTAGTCACAAGATTTACCTACAATTTCGGGAAAGAAGCTTGCGGACTTGTCTTCACAATGTTCTACTTTATAAGAGAGGCCAAACTTGGAAATCTAGCAGTTACTTATAGAGAAAATATTTATTATCGAGTGTATTTATTAAGGGAGAACTCATTGAAAACTATGAGCTCAAGACAGTGGACACAATTCAGTATGACTATTAACAACCCTGTCACAGAGGTATGTGGCTGTTTCATCTCCATGTTTGTCGTAATGTATAATCTGTCTTCCGCCATGCGTCTTTTGAAGAAGTCATAGAGAGAAGACTAGTCAAATTATGTTAACTGATGTGGTAGTCTCATATAGTCTCATAGTAAACATGTGGGTATCACACAAGATGATGCAAAAAATCCCATCGGGCAGAAGAGTGATGGAATCCTATGCTGTATTACATGCAAAGTCGTTATGGATCACTTATCAATGTTATGTTAGGCATTGAGATGGAAATGGTTATGCTCTTAACTCACATATACCATCAAACCCTGCTTTCAGAATCATTCTCCATTTCAATTTCAGCTGGCTGCACAACATTGATCTATAATATCCTGCTGTTCCCATGGTTAAAGTAAATTTGACTGAAAGTTTCATCAATTTATCGTGCTCATAATGGTGAGATAATTTGGTCTTGAATTAGCTGAATTTTGGGATCTAGTTTGATGCAGCGGTTTCTTCCTATGTTTCAGATTGCTATTGTGGGATCTTTAGGATACGGAGACAAAGGTGGCATTGCAATCGACGACATCACTATCACATCATCTCATTGCCCCGGTTCCTTACCTTTGAAAACTACAAAATCGACAACACCTGTCTCTCTCCCCGAGCCTACATTCAAGAACTATCTTACTTCAAAAGAAATTTACTCTACAAATTCTGACACAATAAGATACTATCATTCTACTCTAAATGACCCTATGACCTCATCAAAACTATCTTCTACTACGGTGTCTTATCCCTTGACCTTGAATTCGAGAGAACCAAATTCCGCTGTACAATATCATACACCCAATCACCACATGATAATGCCTAATTCCTCTCCGCCCTCCTCACCTTCTGTCTATGATAACTTCACCACAACAGAGTCATTGGGTGGAACTAATCACGAAACACCCTCAACCCCCAATATCATCAACAACGTGACAAAATTACCATATGCTACAGAATCTGCTCTAAACTTGTTTCACCAAGAACAGGATATAATTGGAACAGATGTGACGCTGCCAGCAGCTATAATAGGTAGGATTGCAGCTATCCATTGCATGTCCTGTCTTCAATGATTGAACCTCACGATTCGCCACACCAATTGGACTACAGGCATTAAATTGGAAATATCTTAACAAAATTATAACTAGCACTACTATTGCTCTTGTTTTTATTGTATCTGAGAATTGTCAAAAGCTTCGGACATCATATAAAGGATTCCAATACTTTCCCGTCAAAATCATGAAAACTTAGAATACTGCCTTCTGCCTCAAACCATCTCAACATATTTTTTCTCTTGTAGAGGGGACACCCTGGTTTGTATGGCTTATTACTGGGCTAGTACCTGTTTTGCTCTTGATTGTGCTCATCATAGCCTATAAGTTCGTCCTTGAAAGGTAGGTTGCATTTGTTTTTATTAATCACCATGAAATATCATCATCATTTTTAATTAAAATTTTGAAATGTCCTTATCTCACTAATGGTACATAACAGACACCTCGGTATTGAAACAAGGCTGAACTAAAAATTAGTTTTTATAATACAACTTTGGTGTAGGGAAATTGTTCGGTAGGGTCATTCAGTTAATACGTGTGCTGCTTGCTGATGCAAATCATCAATATCACTTTGCCTAAAATTATTCCTCTTTTGGCCTTTTAAATTCAATTAAATTGGACCAAAATCTTGAGGAGGTATACACATGAGGGTTTTGGGGCTGGAAATCGCCTTGCAGTGAATAGCAAGCGAGCTAACTGATTGCACCAATATCATCACCCCCAAAAATTAATGGGTTTATGGCGCTAATTAGCATGCCTGCTATTCACTACACAGAGTTGTGTTCTCTCGTCCCATAGTTCAGTCAACTCCCTGACAACCTTCTAAAACAAAGCCTACGTGTTAGGGTTGTTGGCCTTACATGGCTCATTGCTGGGACCCCTTGTAGTGAGTTTTTAGCTGACTTTCCAGGTTTTCAGCATGTCTTTCCATGCTGTCACATGTCTTTCCATGAGTTAGTCATAGGAGGTTTGTAGTTCCATCAATGAGTTAGCGATTTAGAAGCGAGACCTGGTGTTTGTTTTGTTCACCTACCGAGTGAACGATCAGGTTGAGAGTTTGACTGTATTCAACTGAACAACCCCAAACTGCTATGGACTGATAATATTAGTATATTTCTTTACCTTTAGGAAACGACGCCAATGGGCTCCAACCAAGATATCCCTGTCACATGTCCTAGTGCTAGATGCTACTGAAAGTTAAAGGCAGATATAAGTATAGAGTATTATCTGTCTGCAGTAGCTAACATGATACAGATTTGATAGTGATTGGAATACTTTTGGTTTGATAATAATTCAAATTTGAACCAAACAATTTGATATTACACCATTTAGTTTTTTCTACTGTATATACGAGTATATGAAATATTGTGTATACAATATCAATTCCGTTGAGAATCGTTTCATAGCGTTCATTGATTTAACTGTATTGTTGAGACTTTTATAATTCCTTTTGGTAATAAGCTTCTCAATACCTAAATTTACTGTCAACTAGTTCTTTACACATAATAAACGAGGAATCAAGAGCAATTATACTGTCAGGCTGGTAAGGTGGGCTTTTGGTTTTACGCCGTTAGTAAATACTAATTTTCTCAGGTTCCTAGCAGGGGTAATATCTCAAAATACAATGTAATAATAAGCGTTATATTCTATGATCAATTAATGCTATTCAACCGTAGTTTCTCAAGATAGTTTAACTTAGGGAGTTCCCTCCTCAATATTATAAAGGAACTTCACTGGGAAACCCTATTTTAACTTCCTTGTTATGAAGGTACTTAGGAAAGTTTACAAGAATGCGACAAATTATGTATGACCTGTCTATGTCTTATGTCTACACACTATGTTAATAAACCAGATTAATATCTCGAGTAGTCTATTATGTCAATAATCAAGTGCTTTGTTCAACAATACGCAACCCAAAAGTAGACTTCGTTCTACAGTTCACAGTTCTGAACAGAAAAGGCTACTTGAATAGCATTGATTAAAAGGTTACTGTTGCAATAAACCTTGTTGAACACTATTTTTGTTGAGGTAGTTTTGTCTCTAATAGTTGCTGCCTGAGTTTATATATTACTCACTAATTATCTGCATAATTATTACCTTGTGTCAAAATAATTAAACTGAAGCTAAATCAAACATCCTTCAATTATTATTAGCCGCCAAGGATTAGTGCTTGATATATGTATCAGTTATGCCTTGATGATCGGCTCCTTTGTGCTACACTTTGCATTGTATGGCAGATTATTTTAGGTAATGTCAAAGACCGATCCGAATATCAACATATCATATACCGATATATGATTCGATGACGTTGTGTCATTAAAGGGAGGAAATGAGGCAGAAAACGCTGTTTTTGTCAAAGCAGATGGAGGAGTCAAATTAATTGCAAGAAATTTCAAAACAGGTGGAATGTATATTTAGAGATTGAGTTCATAGTAAAATTTGATTTTCTTTGATATATGTCTAGTCTCAACTGACTTTTTACGTCACGCCATACAACGCATTCCTTTTTGTGAAGCTGTGAAAATATGTGAAATTTCAATCATTAATTCAGAACAGATCATAGGCTCGAAACAAAATTAATTATGATTTTCCCTTAGAGTACACTTCAAATGTCATACATATTGACTTTCAACAAATTAGCTTGCATATTGCGAAAACAGTAGACTCTCGAATACACCTGATATTTTTCGCAACCTTTGCACAACGTCAAATGTGCTGTCCAAATGACCATTATTAAAGCAAAACAAAGTTTTTTGGAAAGTTCTCACATACGAAGCCGCTTTTATTACCCATGGTGCACGCAGGAAATGCCAACATATTTTTTCACTGCATCTTCGTTTTTCTTGAATTTAACGCAAAAGAATGGCCAAAAACACCTCAAAAGTCCCATTCTTTTGCGTTAAATTAAAAAAAAACGAAGATGCAGGGAAAAAATCTTTTGGCATTTCCTGTGTGCACCATGGCTAATGAAAGCGGCTTCGTATGTGAGAACTTTCAAAAAACTTTGTTTGGCCACAATAATGGTCATGTGGACAGCACATTTGATGTTATGCAAAAGTTGCAAAAAATATTAGCTGTATTCGAGAGTCTACTGTTTTCGCAATATGCAAGCTATTTTGTTGAAAGTTAATAGGTATGACATTTGAAGTGTACTCTAAAGGAAAATCATAATTAATTTTGTTTCGAGCCTATGATCTGTTCTGAATTAATGATTGAAATTTCACATATTTTCACGGCTTCACAAAAAAAATGCATCGTATGGCGTGACGTAAAAAGTCAGTTTAGACTAGTCATATATCAAAGAAAATCAAATTTTATGATGAGCGCAATCTCTAAGTATGCATTCCACCTGGTTTGAAATTTCTTGCATTTATTTTGACTCCTTCATCAGCTTTGACAAAAACAGCGTTTTTTGCCTCATTTCCTAAAATGACACAACGTCATTGAATCAAGTTTTTGCTCAGGTATTCATTTTCAGTAGCTCGGCAGCTTCCCAACGGTATATGATATGTTGATATTCGGATCGGTCTTTGACATTACCTTAAGATAGTACTATAAGTTACATTTTGCTAGCTCAGCAGACCAAGGCTAAATAAATAAAACATCGCTGTGTAAGCCATGGAATAACACATGCATGCTTTCAGCGTATGCACAGTTTATAAACCCTTAATTTGCACGTGTGCTGTCCATAATAATCATAATTCAATTGATAAATACAGGGCCTATAAGGTTGCTGCTTACCTACACTAATAAATACCAGTATAATAACTATGGTATTTGTCAGGAGTTACAAAAATGTTCCTGACACTACCTACTTGATGAAACTTCTATTCTCACAAACTATCTCTCTAAAAGCCAACCCAGACATGCATATTAGTTAGTAACTAGGTGATAGTCCGTGAAAGTTCCACTGCATGAATACCAACCAAGATATTGGTCTGACACACTAAACTATTTATCCTCAAAATTTGTTTATTTAGAAATTACAACCATGTTGTTATTTTATCTTAGTGCAAAATGCCACTGACTAGGCCGCCTCGTGAATGAAAATCGGAGGGCTCTCATTTTCAAATCATGAGCCAAAAACTCTGGGACAGGAAGTACTATTTTAACAAAGAGTTTCTATAATTTACACAATAAACATCTTTGCTGCCCTTGCCCAGGTGTGAACCATTCTATTTTACTTTCGTCACATCAGCAGGTTATTGCCATTGTATGCTGGAATCATCCTGATTTCTATTGGATATGAGAACTACCTGAGCAATGGACCTTTTGGAATTTTTTTCGTCGATGGAGTCTATGAAAATCCATGTGTTAAAAACTGGTGGACGAATCTTCTCTATATCAACAACCTGGTCAATGACAAGCAAATGGGAATAATTTAATTTTAATTTAATTTAATGCATCGTAACTAATTTTTTTCAAAATTGATGGATTGATAGTGCCTTAGATATAAAAGAAGCCAATAGAGTTAAACAAAACAGTCATTTTAAAATTTGGTCAGTGGTCACAGTGACTTACTCAACTGAGAGATTCACTCTTGAAGGATGACAATCAATAACAAAAAAACTATTCGTCCTTGTTGTTTACTGTTGCCAGATCGTATCCTCTCTGTAATATGTAACATTTGTGTATTTTAGTGTAACGGAGTGAGCTGGTATCTTGCTAATGACATGCAGTTTTACTGGATTACTCCGTTCATTCTTCTCCCACTTTACTGGTAAGAAAGGAGGTTTTTGTGGTCAGGTAATTTAAGCTCACTGTATACCACCATTGCAACCAAATTGTCCCACAAAATTTAGGGATTCGTCAACCTCCATTGGATGGGTAGGTGAATGACACAATGTAGCAAGATATACATGAATACATCCTATGTATGAGCGCTTTCAATTGGACCAAGTTTGATCCAGCATAGTTCAAACTCTCAGCCTGTGCTGAGATAGCTTCTAGTAACATAGTTTGCCTGCACTCAGAATTGCGTCTCCCTGATCAGATTTATCAGTAGTTGCAAGCAATTCTGAATAGAGGAAACTGGATCTAACATGATCCCGCTCTCAGTTGGGTTAAAGCCAACTTTTGATTGTGGGACTCTGAATATACCATGCATGATTGCCTCTACCCATAATCAGTAAGTAACAGATCAAATCGCAACATTATGCGTACCCTTATTATCTCAAGGGTGATCGAGCAATAAAACGTTATATCGCAAATAATTCAATTTCATATTGCAGGGTACCCAAACTCGGATTTACAATCATTACTGCTTTGTTTGCTGTACACTTGGGTGTCACTGGTTGGATGTGGGGAAAGAGAAAGGGAGGATCACAGTTGAAGTATGTAACTTCTGTAGTAGCCCCATGTTTCCTAAAGTCTTCACACCGACCGAGGCAGCTAGCTCGTGTTATGAGTGTATTGGTGCATTCACAATTATCATTTGAAGTGGGAAGCATCAATGATAGTACTTGAATGATTACAGCATTTAAAATGTGACTAAAATTTGTGTCCCAAGTTAAAGTTAGTCATATAAAATGTAAGAAAACTGCTATTCCTCTTCTCTGTCCTTACTTTCTTAGGTCTAAAAGCTGTATTGCATATAGAGGATCTAGAGCTCTGTTGTTGTTATGCAGTGTTAATCGCAAAGCTCTTATAATTATGGATTGTGTCAGAAATGTCATCCATAAAATGATTTATTATTATTAACTTATTCCATCTGCCTTTTTGCCAAACATGGTAAAAATGATTGTATATCTATTACAGCGATGGAGGCGTCTTCAATGAAATTTACATCAAGCCATATGCTCGTATTGGACCTTATCTTATCGGTCTGATACTAGCCTACATACTTTTCAAGAAATACAAAGTCAAATCAGTAAGTGTTCAAAAATAACAGCGACAATATGATCTTTGGTGTTATTCTGTGGCCCCTTTCGTGGCCAATGAGTTAAATGTTCACAGCTATGAGAACAAAATAATATGTCAATTTAGGATTAGGTATGGAAAGCCCACCAGTGACCGAAATTCGGATCCGCTTTATTCAGATTGAGAAACTAGAATGCTTGCACATGGGCTTTTTAAACATACTTTTATTCTCACCTTTCTCACCTTTCACCGCCTTTGTCCTGTACGGGTGGCGGGTTTTTGCTTGATACCAAGCTCAACCAGACTTCTCCATCAGCTCCGGTCTTCCACATCGCTGCCATCAAGATCCAGCCATCTGAGGTCCGCATTTATTGTATCACTCCATTTCTGCTTAGGGCGGCCTCTAGGTCTATTGCCATCTATCTCCATCTCACATACTTTTCTGATGTCTTCCTGACTATCTCGTCTTTGAACATGTCCAATCACTGCATTCTCTTTCTTCTCATCAGGTCTTTAATTGGCACCACTTTTGCTTTTTGTAAAATATCTTCGTTCCTCCTATGTTCCTCCAGGCTGATCCCAAGACAGTACCGGACCATGCGCATTTCGCATGAGGCCATCTTATCTGACAGATGTCCCGTTATTGGCCATGTTTCGTTGCCATAGAGAAGGGTTGGTCGTATTGATGTTTTGTAGATTAGAACTTTCAGTTTGCATGGCATTTTTTTGTCACATAATACCCCTGTGAGCTCTCTCCATTTGTTCCATGCCTTCGATATCCTAAGCTCCACTTCCTTGCGGCATCCGCCCTCTTGATGAATAGTGGTCCCCAAGTATTTAAATTAAGAAAACTTTGGCAATGGAACCCTCTCCTCACTGTCATACTTCTTCAAATAGGTGTCTCCTTGGTTTCCTTCAGGTTGTAGGTACTCTGTCTTCTTTCTGCTTAGCTCGAGTCCGACACTCTCCATTTTCTCCCTCCAGATCTCTAACCTCCTCTCTAAGCTCCCTCTATCTTCATCGCATAGAACCAGATCGTCGGCAAATAGCATTGCCCACGGTGAGTCCTCGTCAATGTCCTCCGTTATCACGTCCATGATTATTATGAAGAGCAACGGGCTCAGCGCAGATCCTTGGTGTAGTCCGACTTCTATGTGGATTCTTTCTGTATTGCCAGAGTTAGTTTTTACTTCAGTCGTACAGTTTTCATACATGTCCATAATGATTTTTATATAGGACTCTGGAACTTGTCGCTTTCTCAAGCAGAACCAAATCAGCTCCCTGGGGATAGTGTCGTATGCTTTTTCAAGATCTACGAACACCATGTGCAGGTCTCTGTTTCGTTCTCTGAATTATTCTTGGAGAATCCTTAGGCAGAACATTGGCTCTGTTGTAGACTTGCCTTTCTGAAAACCATACTGATTTTCCTTGATTTTTACCAGTTCTCTTATCCTTTGCTCTATAGTCCTCTCAAGAAGCTTCAAACAGTGGCTCAGAAGCTTTATACCGTGATAGTTTCCGCATTCCAAGGGGTCTCCTTTTTCTTTGTATATAGGTGTTATCACACTTTCTCTCCATTCTTGTGGTATCCTGTCTGAAATGATGTTATTCAAACATGCTGTCATCCATGATATGCCTCTCCCTTTGAGCAGTTTCACAACCTCTATTGGTAGTTGGTCGGGTCCTGTGGCTTTGTGTGCTTTCATCTTCTCTAGCTGGATCTTGACTTCTGTTTCACTGATTTCATTTATGGGACCTTCTATACTGGCAGCGTTACTGGTAACTCCTTTTTCTTGTTTTCGTTGTTCAGCAAGCAGTCGAAATAATCTTTCCATCTCTTCTTGATGTCATCATCTTCATTCAGGATCTTCCCATTGTCATCTTTTACGAATGGTATTCTGTCAATGTCCTTAGATCTTCTGTGCCTAGTTTTGGCCAAGCGATGAATAATCTTTGGACCACTGTGCTCCAGTTCTTGGTATAAGTTTTCTGCCTCTGCTGCTTTGGTGATGGCCACCTTCTCCTTGCTTATCTTATTGAGTTCCATGTATCGCTGTCTTGCCTCATCCCCTTCCTCTTCTCTTCTTGCTGTCTTCCATTCTTTCTAAGCTTCTTTTTTCTCTTTAACTGCTACCTGTACTTCCTCGTTCCACCACCAATATTCTTTCTCCAGGTATTTTCCAACTGTTGATTCTCCAAGTATCTCCTTAGCTGCCTCCATCACCATCGGATAAGTCTCTGACCACTGTAGCCCCTCATCATTGTAGATCTCATCTAACCTCTCAGATATTCTATCTATCAACTCGTCTCATTCCGCGTTCTTGACCTTCAACCAGCTGATCTTTTTCTCCCTCTTTCTTCTTCTCCTCTTCTTCCTCTCAACTGTTATATCTACCAAAAGTAGCCGATGTTGTGCCGCTACAGACTCTCCCTTGATCATCTTACAGTCCTTCACCTTGCTCATGCTCTCTCTTCTTATCCCGATGTAGTAAATTACTGTTTGGTTTGGTCCACTCTTAAAAGTGACAGTTTGAGCTTCGCTCTTTTTGAAGAATGTGTTGACTAAAGCAATATCACTCTCTCTAGCGTAGTCTAAAATCCTCTCTCCTTCCTCAAGTGATCGTCCCCAGCGTTTTTCCACCATGCCATCTATCGTAGCCTCCTCTGTTCACTCCAACATGTCCATTTAGGTCTCCCGCAAAAATGATCTCCTCTGAAGTTGGCATGCCGTCAGTCACTGTCTTGAGCTGAGCCCAGAATCTATTCTTGTCCTCCTCGTCACATCCTTGCTGTGGTGCATAGGTAGACACGAAGTTATAGGTTTGCCTTGGCGTCACTAGCTTCATACACATTATCCTGTCCGACTTCCGGGTCACCTCTATCACCTTCTCCTGCCACTCCTCCTTCAGGCATATTGCAACTCCGTTCTTAGGTTTTGTTCCTCCGCTGTAGTACAGTTTGATGCCATCTCCAATGCTCCTTGCCTTTCCTCCAGATTTTCCGCCTGTCCATCTTGTTTCCTGTACGCATAGTATGTCAATGCTTCTCCGACTCATCATATCTACAATCTCCCTCCCCTTGGCTGTCAGCGTCCCGATGTTGAGGGTTGCTATCTTGATCTTATGTAGCCTCGCTCGCATATTTCTCACAGGGTCAGCAAGGCAATCTAACCTCTGCGCATAGCTTAACACGGGGGATGCCCTAGCATAGTCTGGTCTCCTTTGGTGTACAAGCATAATAGTTGTGGCATGAGTTTCATCGGCCGGATGCTCTTCCTGTTGCCGAACCCTCTGTCTTTCTCCAGGCTTGGGACTGGCTGAGTCTTGTACTGGCTTGCACACTCCTCAGGCGACATTTTTAAACATACTTTTATTGGGTTACCTATATTAATTATATTGATTTCAGAAAATCATTAGAGCTGTTTGGTGGCTGATCTCGTTGGGAGGAATAGCACTTTGTGTTTATATCCCGTACGATGCCACAAAAGAAGGTGGAATTTTCTCAAGTTCATGGACGCCTATTCAAAGAGCAATATATGAGACTCTATGCAAATCAGGATGGGCTATCTGTCTTGGATGGATAATATTTGCAAGCAACACCAATTGTAGAGGTAAATATTGTCAGCAAGTTGCTGTACAACATTGTGACCAACCATAATACTAAATGTAATATATTCCATTGTCCTTGATTACATTTTTTTATTTTTTCCACTCCTATATGCTTATTTTGATGCACCATGTCCGTACTTGTCTGTGAAGTTGGCACACTGTGTGTATGTTCCGCTATTAATTTCAGGTCCAATCGGTGATGTGTTGAGTTGGCCAGGTTGGGCTCCGTTATCTAAACTGACATATGCTGCATATCTAATTCATCCGCTTGTTCAGTATCTTGACTGGAGAAACAGATTCACACTCATCTACTATGATGACCTCAGCATGGTAAGACTTGTAATTGGAATCATTTATTAAATTATCTTAATTTAGCATATTTTAATTACCTTGATTTTTTGCTTCACTAAATTGACAAAATAAAAGGAGTAAAAGTCCTGAGACAGTCTGCACAGGACTTAGGCGAATCAAATTTAAAGCACAAACCTACTTGATATTCATAGGTCTAGTTTATTGATTGCATTGGCAGCCATTTAACGCATTACTATTATTTATTGTTGTAGACTTTTGATGATATCTACACCGTGTTTATATCATACGCCATCGGAGCTGTACTCCATCTGCTGCTTGAGGCTCCAATGCTTGGACTCGAGAAAATAATCCTTCCAAGACGCAAGTGATTTCTACATGACATGAAACAACACTACTGATACAATGATTCTTTTTGCTTATCCAAATATTTAGTTTGAGTTTTTTTCTAGATAATACTTTCCAAAATGAACATCACAAATCCATCAAATGTCTAGTCTATCAGAATCCGACTGCCATTAAACTATGAAATATAATTATTAAACCAGATCACTGGCACCGGAATTATGCTCATAATCACAGCCATAAAAATCTGTTGGTAGCAATCTCAGTCCTGAAGAAAACACGTAAACAGATAAGGAATATGATATATGAGATCATGCTCGGTAATGTTATGCACAAAACATAGGTCTGATCAAAAAATGCACAGAACATAGGTGTGAAGAAGAAAACTGAACAAGGATGTCTCTATTTGTTTGGCCACTTGTAAAGAGACGGTATTGAGATAAAATAAAGGGTAATTACAAATAACAATACAATAACGAACAGTTCATCTGTGAGAAGCTTTCAGCCTGATGTACACTATGTCAGGGGTGCCCAACCTATGGCTCATGAGCCACCTCGGCTCATTTTGGCTTTTTTGGTGGCTCATTTTAATATTTGCAAATTTCACGCGCTTTTTGGCGCGATTTTAATGCATTCAATTCATGCATGTACAATGTACATTAAATGTATGTATATTGTATACAAATTCATTGTACTGGGTGCCTGCATTGTATATATATGTGTAGAGTTGTCTTCTTGCAGACTTGCCAACCTAAATTTTCCAAAATGCTTATGAAAATTTGCAAAATGCTTAAAATGCTTACAAAACTCCAGGGCGCCTCATATGACCAGAAATTACCTCAACAAAATCTTCGCGCTACGCGCATAATCTCACACAATGACTTTGCTTTGGTATTTTTGCCAGCACCTGTATGTGATACATAAATATCACTGACTGTTTCCATGTTGCCTACACGTGCACAACGTGGTCAGCTCATTTGGTTTGATTGATTTTTTAAATGGCTCATGTGAGAGAAAAGGTTGGACACCCCTGCACTATGTCAATACGGATGAGATAGCATATATCTAGTTTGAAAAGGAAACTATATACATTAGTGATCTAAAAGTTTCAACAATAAGCAATAATCACATCCCAAGATGCTGTTTTGGTTATATGACCTGTTTAAAAATGTGTAGAACAGATTTCATGAGAAAATACCAGCCTGCAAACATTAAATGAAGCTCGACACTGATAACAGTAGTTTACAATTTCTTGGAAGCAGGAAAGTTTTTGCAATTATTTCCCAATGTATCAAGAACACTCAAGACAACAGCTAAACAATAGGCAATATAAATGCAAATGTAAACAAAGCTATCACACCTTGATAACTATTCGATTTTTGTTTTCAATGAGATTCCACCCAATAAGAGATCATGCCTGCACTATCTTCACTCGATTGGCTGAGAGTAACAGTGAGAAAAGAGAATGTTCTAAATTGGTGATATCTTTATTTTTGAGTCTGCGTTAGACAGGTTTAAAAGGTGAAAATTCACTCCTTCTTTATTCATTCCTCTTCTTGAACTTCAACAAACCGGTATCATGGTTGTCCGCTTAATTGTCCTCTGCTGCTACGTCTACGGTGAGTAAAATCTAGTAGGATCGTAGAGATCATATGGAAGCAATTTAAATTGTCATAATGAACTGTAATATTGTGTTTTTAAGTTTGCAGGTAGGGTATTCGATTTATCTGTTGGTTTAAAAGCCAATTTAGATATCCTCATATCTCTTTCATAACTATTCTTAGTCAAGGGGTGATACTTGGAAAACTGAACCTTACTGTTTGCATTTCAGTTGCACTTGGAGCAACTTCAGAAAACACTGAGGTTTTCCGCTGCGATTTTGAAACCGACAAATGTTCTCTCAGAAGCATCAGTAGGTGTGTTGCATTTTGGAGAAGATTGAGCAGAACTGGAATGCAGAGAACTAAAAGTAAGATCGGAGATGATACCTCTAGGATGCCAGGTGAGATTTTAATGATTTGAGTGCTTAAATTATAATTAATTTGCCCACATGAGTTTTGTCTATGCCAGCAGTTGAACCCTATGTGTTCTCGTCGCAATGAAGCGACACAGATTACAGCAAATGTAGACTTCCTGTTCAAAATTTGGAAGTAAAGTGTGCCTATTTGAGGCATGGTTCATTATGACCAGTAATTCCTAGTAAAAGTCTCGCTTCATGGTAACACCTACAATTTCTCTTCATTACCATAATTCAGATATTTGTATTGGTGTTGGTATTTCAATACTAGTTGTCATTCAATTTCATGACCCTAATCACCTCTCCCATTATTTTCCCCATATTCAGCACATTCCTCTGTAGAGGATTTTAAGGGGGTTACCCTAAGGCTGCAATACCCGCCAATGCAACCACGCGCATTGCCTATCTATACTGAGTACGCCGACTCTCTATATATCCGGCATGATAAATGAGGGGAATATGGACAATCTAATGATCTAATTTATCCGGCAAAATAAATGGAAGGGAAGGGATATAGATAAAATGAATGACCTAATTTATCTGGCAAGATAAATGGGGAGATATGGATAAAATATTAACCATATTTATCTGGCAAAATAAATGGGAAGAGGGAATGGCTCTGGGTTATAACTATCCCTGCAATATAGCTGGGAGGATAACTGAACTCAAATTCAGGTCAATGGTTGCAGTGGTGCAACGGGACCTCTACCTACTACCCACAGGAGGCTACTGTCCAACAACAGAATACAATAATGCAACGTTATGTCAAGGCAGGGAGGTCTGCCATCAGGCAGAACTCAATAACTTATTTCAGTGGGTTTAATTCAGTATGGCACTTTATTGGTTATCTATAGACCAGTTTAAAATATAAGTGTGGCTGCTTCAGCTGCAAACTACTAACTGGTTTGATTACACTCGTGTTAAGTTATTAAAATATGTCGGGCATATGTAACATGTAGCCTGTCTCAACAAGCTTTGTTCGGTGGGGGGGGGGGGGGACAAAGCTTGGCAACTCTTGCACTGCTCATCATCATTTTAGTAACTTATCTAATGTTAACTTTTACAGACCCAACCACGGAAATTTTGCACAGTTATGGAATTTGCCATAGCTAGTATCATGTTACATTAGCCTGTCCCAAAAAGATTTGTTCGGTGGGGGGGGGGGGGACAAAGCTTGCATGGCTCGATGTCGAGCAGCAGATATTAAATATTGTTTTCTCTTGCAATCGGGTAGACAACTTCTTTATCAGACTTATCCTATACAAATTGATTTGTCTGATAAAGAAGTTGTCTAATGATTGCAAGAGAAGACAATATTTAATATCAGCTGCTTGACATCGAGCCATGCAAGCTTTGTCCCCCCCCCCCCCACCGAACAAATCTTGTTGGGACAGGCTAATGTAACATGATACTAGCTATGGCAAATTCCATAACTGTGCAAAATTTCCGTGGTTGGGTCTGTAAAAGTTAACATTAGATAAGTTACTAAAATGATGAGATGGGAAGAGAACTAACATGATACATGAATTCACCAACATGAGTTTAGTCTGTGCCAGCAGATGAACCCATATGTATGCCTGACTCAAGGAAGAGACACAGATTACAGCAAATGTGGACATCCTGTTCACATTTCGGAAGTAAAGTGTGTTTATTTGAGGCATGTTTGATTATGACTGCTTTAGTTCGTAGTAAATGATATAACTTCATGGTAATACCTATAATTTTTCTTAATTACCGTGATATAGGTATTGGTATTTACGTACTAGTTGTCTTCCCAATTCATGACAAAAATCATCTCTCCCATTATTGGCCCCGAATTAAACACTAGTCTAGCTTCACCTACGTCCAGCCATTCATGCGGTCTTCTCATAACAAAGTAACCTCTTCATTATCTAATGCTACTTGTGTTTATTTCACGTTTTTAATTTTACAGATGGGTATTTTGGTGTTTTTACTCCTAAACAATTTTGTGGAGGGTCTAGGGCAGACTACATTGTCCCTGTAGAATTGAATGGAGTGTTCTGTCTGCAGTTTGGGTACAGGATACTGGGAAGAGATGCTAGACCTCTGACAGTCGTAACCAAGCGTCCTACTGGAGACTCACAGATCATTTGGACTGGGAAGACCAATATTACTACACAATGGATATTTGCCAATACAACCATTGATATTAACCAGAGTAACACATCTAAGGTAAACTCATGATCCAATCAGGCAAACATGCCAGATTCCCTTTGTGAAAAAACATCATATAGGGCAACTATCCATGTGGCAATTCTGAGAACCTTGTTCGGGAGTTAACACTATGTCACTCGTATGACAGCGCAAAATCAAACTATTGATTCTCTTATTTTATATGCAAGTTTCGAGTTCGACCCTTTGGTTCCATTATTCAACTTGGTTATGGCACAAAGTAGGTAAATAAGCTCACAATCCTAAAAATCATACAAAAAGTCCAGGAAACGAATGCTAAAATTATGTATCGCTGGTTGATCAATCACTCATATGGTGCTAGAACTCACTGTACAAGACCCTATGATGGTCAAGTTTAGGCAATGTGACTCAAAAACTTAACATTCAACAAAAAACAATCGTAATCACTTAATTATTTCAGGTAGCATTCAGGGCAATTCGTGGGAAAACAAGCGATGGTGAAATAGCTCTCGATGATATTTCCATACTGCCTGGTGATTGTGAATCACCATGGATACCGGAGACAGATGATACGCTAAAGACAGCCTCTGGTAAGGAAAACTCACATTTGTACTAGGAAAACTCACAATTAAGTAAGAAAAACCCACAATTAGGTAAACAAAAATTTTAATTAGGGAAGGAAAACTCACAATCAGGTAAGAGTAAACCAAAATACTGTTGATGTTGCTGAAATTCTGTTTGAATTGTATGTTGTGTCGGTTAATATCTTAGGCTCATGTTTTCTAATGCTGTTTGTGTTGTTGTTTATGTTACCATGTCTGCTGGTTGTTAGCTTGCTATTGCTCCAGATATGATGTCATTTCTGGGACTCTGAGCTATTGTGTTGATAATATAGATCATGTTTACAAACAACGATCACATTTCGTTTCCAGGATTGGTAGATGATATTGACCACATCTTCTGTACATTTGACTCAAGCAATGACACAGGAATCTGGAACAAATACTGCAGTGGATGGACTGAGATAAAAGACAGAAAATATTTAAGTGATCACTATGGCTGGAGAAAAGGATCACATGCCAAAAATGGTGAGAGAGGTGTGATGATTGTTATCAATAATTGCAAGCGGTAATTTCTCAAAAGTTGCAAAGCTTTGAAGTGGTTTTGCCACAAACTTTAGAGAATGGGACAAATACCTGATAAGTTATCAAATAATGTAATTTCATGGAGAAAAAGCAACCTGGTTGCTGAAATAAAAATTTCATGAGCTATATATATATAGAAAATTATGAGGAGATTGCTTCTAATGTTTTTCTCACAAAGTTACTTTTTCTTCAACCAGGTCCAAACTCTGATCACACTACTGGTACAGGGAGCTTCCTCTATCTGAACACGGATCTGTTCTATCACCCTGGTCTTTTAGTCACAAGATTTACCTACAAATTTGTGAAAGAAGCTTGCGGACTTGTCTTCACAATGTTCTACTTTATAAGAGAGGCCAAACTTGGAAAACTAGCAGTTACTTATAGAGAAAATATTTATTATCGAGTGTATGCATTAAGGGAGAACTCATTGAAAAGTATGAGCTCAACACGGTGGACACAATTCAGTATGACTATTAACAACCCTGTCACTGAGGTATGTGGCTGTTTCATCTCCATGTTTGTCGTAATGTATAATCTGTCTTCTGCAATTCGTCTTTTGAAGAAGTCATAGAGAGAAGACTAGTCAAATTATGTTAACTGATGTGGTAGTCTCATATAGTCTCATAGTAAACATGTGGGTATCACACAAGATGATGCAAAAAATCGCATCAGGCAGAAGAGTGATGGAATCCTATGCTGTATTACATGCAAAGTCGTTATGGATCACTTATCATTGTTATGTTAGGCATTGAGATGGAAATGGTTATGCTCTTAACTCCCATTTACCATCAAACCCTGCTTTCAGAACCTTGGATATATTCTCCATTTCTATTTCAGCTGGCTGCACAACATTGATCTATAATATCCTGCTGTTCCCATGGTTAAAGTAAATTTGACTGAAAGTTTCATGAATTTATCGTGCTCATAATGGTGAGAAAATTTGGTCTTGAATTAGCTGAATTTTGGGATCTAGTTTGATGCAGCGGTTTCTTCCTATGTTTCAGATTGCTATTGTGGGATCTTTAGGAAACGGAGACAGAGGTGGCATTGCAATCGACGACATCACTATCACATCATCTCATTGCCCCGGTTCCATACCTTTGAAAACTACAAAATCGACAACACCTGTCTCTCTCCCCGAGCCTACATTCAAGAACTATCTTACTTCAAAAGAAATTTACTCTACAAATTCTGACACAATAAGATACTATCATTCTACTCTAAATGACCCTATGACCTCATCAAAACTCTCTTCTACTACGGTGTCTTATCCCTTGACCTTGAATTCGAGAGAACCAAATTCCGCTGTACAATATCATACACCCAATCACCACATGATGATGCCTTATTCCTCTCCGCCCTCCTCACCTTCTGTCTATGATAACTTCACCACAACAGAGTCATTGGGTGGAACTAATCACGAAACACCCTCAACCCCCAATATCATCAACAACGTGACAAAATTACCATATGCTACAGAATCTGCTCTAAACTTGTTTCACCAAGAACAGGATATAATTGGAACAGATGTGACGCTGCCAGCAGCTATAATAGGTATGATTGCAGCTATCCATTGCATGTCCTGTCTTCAATGATTAAACCTCACGTTTCGCCACACCAATTGGACTAAAGGCATTAAATTGGAAATATCTTAACAAAATTATAACTAGCACTACTATTGCTCTTGTTATTATTGTATCTGAGAATTGTCAAAAGCTTCGGACATCATATAAAGGATTCCAATACTTTCCCGTCAATATCATGAAAACTTAGAATACTGCCTTCTGCCACAAACCATCTCAACATATTTTTTCTCTTGTAGAGGGGACACCCTGGTTTGTATGGCTTATTACTGGGCTAGTAGCTATTTCGCTCTTGATTGTGCTCATCATAGCCTATAAGTTCGTCCTTGAAAGGTAAGTTGCATTTGTTTTTATTAATCACCATGAAATATCATGATCATTTTCAATTAAAATTTTGAAATGTCCTTATCTCACTAATGGTACAAAATAGACACCTAGGTATTGAAACAAGGCTGAACTAAAGTTAAGTTTTTATAATACAACTTTGGTGTAGGGCAATTGTTCGGTAGGGTCATTCAGTTAATACGTGTGCTGCTTGCTGATGCAAATCATCAATATCACTTTGCCTAAAATTATTCCTCTTTTGGCCTTTTAAATTCAATTAAATAGGACCAAAATCTTGAGGAGGTATACACATGAGGGTTTTGGGGCTGGAAATCGCCTTGCAGTGAATAGCAAGCTAGCTAACTGATTGCACCAATATCACCACCCCCAAAAATTAATGGGTTTATGGCGCTAATTAGCATGCCCGCTATTCACTACACAGAGTTGTGTTCTCTTGTCCCATAGCTCAGTCAACTTCATGGTAACCTTCTAAAACAAAGCCTACGTGTTAGGGTTGTTGGCCTTACATGGCCCATTGCTGGGACCCCTTGTAGTGAGTTTTTAGCTGACTTTCCAGGTTTTCAGCATGTCTTTCCATGCTGTCACATGTCTTTCCGTGAGTTAGTCATAGGAGGTTTGTAGTTCCATCAATGAGTTAGCGATTTAGAAGCGAGACCTCGTGTTTGTTTTGTTCACCTACCGAGTGAACGATCAGATTGAGAGTTTGACTGTATTCAACTGAACAACCCCAAGCTGCTATAGACTGATAATATTAGTATATTTCTTTACCTTTAGGAAACGACGTCAATGGGCTCCAACCAAGATATCCCTGTCACATGTCCTAGTGCTAGATGCTACTGAAAGTTAAAGGCAGATATAAGTATAGAGTATTATTTGTCTGCAGTAGCTAACATGATACAGAATTTGATAGTGATTGGAATAATTTTGGTTTGATAATAATTCAATTTTGAACCAAACAATTTGATATTACACCTTTTAGTTTTTTCTACTGTATATACGAGTATATGAAATATTGTGTATACAATATCAATTCCGCTGAGAATCATTTCATAGCGCTCATTGATTTAACTGTATTGTTGAGACTTTTATAATTCCTTTTGGTAATAAACCTCTCAATACCTAAATTTATTGTCAACTAGCTTTTTACTCATAATAAACGAGGAATTAAGAGCAATTCTACCAACTTGATGAAACTTCTTTTCTAACAAACTGTCTCATTATAAGCCAACCCACCCAACTAAGGCTGGGTCGGTGCATCGACTTTTCGAACTGAATCGCTAATTCGAATCGAACCAGTTCGAATGCATTCATGGGTCTCAACAACTAGGGTGATGGTCAAAATACCCGAGACCTTGTGCGCTACAGTCCACGATCCTAACCACTATGCTATGGATTTTATGTGACAATTTTGGAAATAGAGACTATACCACCATAAAACATAGCTATTAGTCATGCTTTTGCTGTGATTATTATGAATGGCTTACAACACTACATAAAGCTTTCTTCAGACATCTATAATTCAATAAATACCTGACAGAATTTGATGAAACTTGGTCTCAACATAGTTCATTATGTCTATATGATAATAATAATCATAATGAGTTTTTTTATATACCGCTTAATGTAAGCCACAATGGGTACTTCTAAGCGGTGAACATTGCATCATTACCGCCGCCCCGGTCACTGGGTCCAAGCACTCCATAGCCAATAGATATATTACAAACTGAATCAAACTTAATATGTACTATTAGCTAATTGCACTAGTGATTAGTGGATGAATATCCATCATTCTTTTAAATTGTGATATCTGAAGACAGTGTAGGAGTGCAATTATGTGGTTTGTCATTACGTTTTATATATGATCACTTCCGAACAATTTAAGTTTCATCAGTATTCCTTTGTTTGTGTTTGTACATGTACATGTATGCAACTCGTCTCGACTACATGTCCGCAGCTGCAGAGTTTTACATTTTCTGGTTGTGTTCATTTACAGCAAAATACAAGCTACCTCTGGCTGACAAAACAGACATACACTACACACACATAAAAATCACAATTATTGTTGCCTATGTAGCATAGGCGCAAAAGGAAACTAGAAAAAAAAATAAAGTCAACTTTAGAGTTTTTTTGTATTGTCTTATCTCATGAAAAGTAGCATCCATGACAGATAAGACGTAAATGTAGAATGGAATCGTCTTGTCTTTGCTGTGCTTGAACCCTGAACCTCGCTTCTGAATGTAAATCTAATTCTGTTTGTGGACAATGTCGAGACCTCTTTTATTTACCTTTCCCATAAGTGAAGTAAGTAGGCCCATCCCTTTGGTATCTGAAAGCAAACTAAATAAAGCTAAATCAGCTGATTCTATGGTATTGAATCAGAAATGGGCATAAATCGAATCGAAAATTGTCATAAACCGAATCGAAAATTATCAAAATCCATATCGAAAATAAGAATCGAATTGAATTGAACCTTGTGGGGTCCGAATCAAAGTCGTATCGAATCGAAAAAATTTTGTATCGACCCAGCCTTACACCCAACCCACGTCTGTCAATGCACAGTAGCCATGCAAAAGCCCATGCAAATATCTGCTAGATTCTTCAGTACATAGACAGCATGAATCTGAAAACCGTTGGGCTCAACCGTGTCATTTACCCTTGTCTTTTTTTACAGCGAGGTCAAAATTAAAATTTCTTTTTTTTTATCATTTACCCTTGTCTTTTCTTACGGTGACGTAAAGATTTGAATTTCTTTCTCATCATTTTCATTGTGTTGAGAATGACATGCACTGGTTCCGTTTGGCTCTGCTGCTCTTCATTATAATAAACAACATGCAATTTGTTAGTGTTGGAAAGTAAAAAGTTTGGCGGAATGTGTTGAAACTTGGCCACTTAGATATATATTTGGCCTCATTCAAATTCTAGAATATCAAACTCCTGGGACAATAAGGAGCAGAGTCGTGCCCATTTGTTACACATTTAACATATTACAATTGCTGCTGTTGCATGTTATGTCGCTTTGTTAGTGTATATATGTACCCTGCCTGCATTTCTGCCGCAGCAAATATAATCGAATAATTTCATACAAGTTTCAGGTACCACATGATTATGGCATCTGATGTTTGACTATAATCATATTATATTTAGCGTATTATGTCATTAGCCAGGCGATGGTCAGGCACCGGATGCTGTCTCAAGCTTCGTCACATTCTCATGTACATTCATGTTCTCCTTCCCGTGTACAGTGTATATAAAACTGAGTATTTTGTCTACAGTTTGGTATCAGTGTGATCTACCATCTCTAATGTTAAACTGCTATACTATTAATATCATTTGCAACTGCCTGACAATGTACCCAGTACTTCACCCTGCAGCAACACCACAACACAGAGAGGTTCCCTGAGTACTGACACCTGTGATGTAAGTATTATTTATTATTTCTGTATAACGAATCAATACATACACCCAGGACAAGGAATACTCCTTGAATATGCCATCTTAAAACGCAAACTTAAATTTGCAAATTTAAATTTGCAAATCATTATCAGAGATTTGGGACTTGATTTGCCCCTTGACAGGTTGGACTTGATTTTATTTGTTTACTGGAAATTCAATGATGATTTTGACTTGATTTGATTTGACCATCTTTCAGGTGATTTGGTGTGCTTTCAAATCGCTCAAAAAGTCATTTGCCTGCAACCTTACACCTTATGACCCATTCAGACATGGCATTGTCTTTTAGTTAAGAGTTGTGCCCATATCGATGCATGATAAGAAAACTCATTGCGTCCTTACTCAAATTTATTATGTTGTTAAGTTATATGATGAGGATTTGACTATCAGCACTAAGGAGTAGGCCACTTTGGGGACTGGTAGTTCAATGGAGAAATAGCATAAGAATATTATGAGGAATGCCTCTGCGGCACCTGACGTAAGTAGCCTGCAAGGTTGTGGTCTCATGTTATCATTGATACATGTCTATTGTGTGGCACTTGATAACCTTGAAATTCTCACAGCAATATTTTTATTCAAGAAGGAGGAAGGTTATAATCAGACCCATCTAAAATCAGAAATCTATTAATAGAATAAACATATTCATTGGTTGTGCCTCATATAACAATCACAGTTCCTTTTTCCTTATAAGCTCATGTCAGCCCTAATATTAGTTCCTGCTAAACGAAACTTGAACAGCATAAAAGTTGTGCAAATGGTGAGAAAAATTCTTGGAAGGAAGTAATTAATTTACATCAGCTATCTATCACTCACTAGGTAAACAGTCAACAATAGGCAATTTTGTCAAAAAGTTAACACTATCTGCGTTACTGAAAATATTATCTTGGTTTTAACTGCTACCCACCCTATCATAATGAGAACATCTCTACATATTCTAGATAGGCTGAACAAATCAGAAGGGCACACCTCAATAAAACACAGTTCTTAAACCTTTAAAAAGCAGGATGAGTTACTGAGCTGTTACAATCGTTCAACATTTGAAACAGATACCACCTAGCACAATGCTAGTCCGCGTAGCTGTCATATGCTACTGCATAATGGGTAAGAGATTATTTTTCTGTATTCTGGTTTTATTTATCAAAGGAGGTAGTTTGTTATTCCTCTAAAATCTTGTTTCTATTTAATCAAAAAATCATCACAAGGTTTATAATATTGGTGATATTTAGCAAGAAAAATATTATCATGTTCTTATGTTTCAGTTGTACTAGGGAAATCTTTGGCTCAACATGAAGTATTTCACTGCGATTTTGAGCAAAATGATTGTGCTCTTGAAAGCATCTCTCCACGCAATGAAAGGTACAATTGGAGGTCATATTGGAGAAGGAGGAGGGCAAGTGCTGGAAGTTCTGATCATACTACCAGCACAAAAGGTATATCTTTTATCCTTATTCAAACCTACAGTGTACTGTAGATTTGTCTTCACCTTGTGAATATCGTGTGAGCATTTTACCATGTCAAATATTGTTGTTTGGGTGTTGTTGTGCAGCCTCCGTATTAATCAAACGAGCCCCCTATGTACCTGCCTACCTAATACAGATCTTGTTAGTGAATCTTAAATTTTAATGTTTCAGGTGGATACTTTGCAGCCTTTGCACCACATCGTAGTTGCTGTGAAGGAGATGAGGCGGTGTATTACATACCCGTAGAACTGCACGGTATTTTCTGTGTCCAGTTTTGGTTTAAGGTTCTGGGAGAAGAAGCTGGCCCTCTCTCAGTGGTAACCCAAAATCCCACAGCAGAAGAACCACAAAATGCTAAGATAATCTGGCCAGGGAAAACTAACACAATTACGTCAGACTGGAGATTTGCTGCAACGACCGTTGATACCAGACTGATCGATGCTTCTCAGGTAAGGTCAAACAACAGTAAAAATAAAACAAATGTACATGTTATAATTTCCAGTTTATTCTTTAAATCAGAGAAAATGTAGGAAAAATTTAAAAAATACATCTGAGTCATGGGCTTATATTAACGTTTTATTACTGTTGAGACAAAATTTTACATAGCTGGATATACCACTCTGCCCATACCATTTTCATACATAGGCCTTACAACAGTACTTCCCCTAGAGTAAGAAGGAACGAGGTATATCAAATTCTGACTTTATATGAGTCAGGCATCATGATATTTTTTTTGGTCAAAACATTGATTCATAATGCAGCATTGCAATGCATCTAACAATTAGCTCTTGAAAACTTCAGTTTGAGTTTGAGTTCACTTTGAGAGCCTATTGCTATCGATCAGGTTTATTGTACAACCAAAAACTCAAATGGTCTTAAAAAGCCTTTCAAAAAACTTGCATCAATAGTAAATATTAAATACTAACTCCACAACCAGTTAGGTATGGGCACTGAGACATGAAGAAACTGGATTGCTAACATGTGTAATAAGAGCGATAACAACATTTCATTCAACACCAAATTTCATATTTTGGTTAATGTTTTAGGTCGGTTTCAAAGCAAGTCGAGGGAGAGGGAGAAATGCTGCGGGAATAGCTTTAGATGATATTTTTATTCTTTCTGGTTCTTGTGACTCACAATCATCATTGAAGACCAACAAACCGAAGTTGGGCCTGGGTAAGAAAATCCTTGTTATCTTGAAAGTTTAGTTAAAAAAAACTGCTGGTGAATACGTTGCTGTTTAATTTTGACGTTGATATGTAATATATATTATTACATAATATATATTATATATATTTACATGTTAATTGTCGAATTGGAGGGTCATTTTTAAACCACCATATTGTTGTATTTTTAGAATCGAACACGCAGACTGACCCTATTGAATGTACATTTGACTCTTTCAATGCGTCAAGTGTGCCTGACGATGTCTGCGGATGGCTTCAGCTGAAAATGGGTTGGATTTCTAGTTGGAGAATACAATCAAACTTGATGAATCCTGTTGATAAAGGTATAATAGATTCTATTCCACATACATAGCAAAGTGCCCATATGTACTATAAAGAAGGGGTAACAATTCTCATTGTGATTTTTGTTTAAAGCGATTCAAGATTCAGTGTATTGATAATACTTCGTTGACATATCATGTATTAACTTCTTATGATTTTCTCACTTTGGGTAGAAAGTACAGAGACCATGGGTTAAAAAAATTGCAAGGTTCAGTTACTCTCCACATTCCGAAGAATAGGCGGGAAAATAGTCGGTTCTTAGTGGCGAGTGGGCAATGTCTGCGCCAATTTGTTGTCAGTTTGTGAGCAGGTCGGAGAACACCTGGGGGTCCAACACGTCCCAGAATTCAGTTGACTTCTGTGGGATTCTAATCAACAACCTTCAACACTTTGCTATATGCTCTAACCAACTGAACCACCTCCTACTCCCTGTGTAACAGTTGTTTAGTATCATGACAGTTTAGTAATAAAGGATCCATTCCACTTTAGCGGCATATTGTTCCAAGAGCAGAGCCATTATCTATCATTCTCTAATTTGCCTTATTTGAAGTCTCTGCTAGAACTTCAAGAATATTATAATCATTGAGTTCACCCCATCAATATTACCTTATATTTTTCAGGGCCAAACTATGATCACACAACTGGAACTGGGAACTACCTGTATCTGAGTAAAGATCTTATGATGCATCAGTTCTCTGAATCTCTTGATGTGATGTTAGTCTATCCGTTTGCGAAGCCAACTTGCGGATTTGTCCTCACCATGTTCTACTACAAGATTGCAGACCAAGTAGGCAAACTCTCAGTTTCTACCGAAGGAGAATATTTTCCGGGAGTGCCAATAACACGGGAATATTCGCTGGAAAGAGTAAGCTCAAGTCGATGGACAAAGTGTGTTGTGACTACTGAATATCCAGTGACAGAGGTCTGTAGGTCACATTTATCTTGATAAGTTTTATGTGCCTAGTAGCTATACTGACTGTAAAATATCTTTATGCTATCGTATACATAGTGAAAGATGTCTAAACTTACAAAACCACTCAGATCATGTGAGCACATTGGGAATGCTATCAGAATATTGTGTCAAATAACCTTTCAAGATCCCCATATGATGTTCACAACCAGAAGAAGCTTGCTTCAGCGTGATTGATTCCACATAGCAATGCCAAGAACGGTCAGATTTTCAGCTTATCCATGCAACCAAATCAATTCCCTTTTATGTTGTTTCAGATTACCATCTTAGGATATTTTGAAGATGGTGACAGTAACGGAATTGCAATTGATGACGTCACCATCAAAACATCCCCATGCCACACCGATGAGCCAACAACTCCACTGCCCTCTAAGATAACTTCCATGAGTTCAAGTGAAAGTCAAACTGAGAAATTTTCCTTGAATTTCTCCACACAATCAGACCAAATTCCCAATCGAACCATGAATTCTTCAACGAAATCTACCCTGAGGTCCACTTACAATCTCCCCTTTTCAATTGAAAGCAATTCGTCAGTCACATCACATACAACCA
Organism: Membranipora membranacea; assembly: GCA_914767715.1. NCBI lineage: Eukaryota > Metazoa > Bryozoa > Gymnolaemata > Cheilostomatida > Membraniporidae > Membranipora > Membranipora membranacea. The sequence goes on from OU612073.1 coordinate 3,580,115, forward strand.
ACCTGTCTCAAAAATCTCCCAACTCTACTGTGACATCAAACAGTGTTTTGGAAATCCTCTTCTCCACCACTGGCTCTACAACTGATTCATCTGGAACCTCTTCTAAGTCTGCATATGACTTTTCTGGAAAGGTTAACCCATCTGATAAGTTGTCTGGCCCCAAATACACAGCCTATCGAAACGGGAAAGATGAACCCCTAATCCATATCACTACTGTGATTGGCACTGTAACACAGTCTGCATCTCATCATGAAGAACTGGATGTAGGGCCACCAGCTACAGTCTCACTAAGGCTGAAAGGTAAGTTAATCCATACATGCCGTGCTTCGTTTTTCAAACAGTCATATAACCGCTCACAACTACACTCCTCACAAACAGTTTAATCTGCACTTATAAAGGAACAATTCTGAGTTTAGTGTAGTCTGAGCCCCCAAGACTCTTGTCCCCGTCCCGATGGCTGCCTACCCCTTCCCATCCCGGTAGAGTGATTAGCTATTGAGGTATATTGTGCTTATGTTTCAAATCAAGTAATCCCAACAAATGTTATCGATTTGCTGTGATACCGTCTACCGTGTTTTTATTTGTCCAAGAATTATTGATTCAATTTATTTTAGATGAAGTGCCCTGGTTTACCTGGCTGATCACTGTACTGGCAGCTCTCTTGCTTGTCTTTGGTATCATCATCGTATCCAAATTTCTCAGAGAACGGTGAGACTTATCCCAAATATTACAGCCTTTTATGAGAGTTTTTTTCCACAGAAATTGCCCTGTCAATTGAAATCAACTGTATTGCCATTTTTGTTTTTTGTTTGGTCTTTCACCCACAATTAGAATTTGTGTAGGTTACCCTGTGCGAGTAAAGTTTCTAACATATTCATGATTTGTACTACTCACCCTTGTAACATCCATGATGTCTGAATCTTGAACATACTCAGTATCGAATGAGTAAAATGACAATGGCTGATGCCAAATTGAGAATCTCTGCTTATCATATTTTATCAGAAGATTATCACAGTTATTATGTTATTTTCTGATCTCTCGTTATAGGAAAAACTCACAGTGGCCCACGTCACATTTTACAGACTATTACGAATTGTATTTTTCTTTCCATCTTCAACTTTGCTGAAGTTGATTCATTTATTTTTTATTCTCCCTGGTAATGTAACAAAATATTATTAGTTTTAGAATAAATACATTTCATGTGTTACATGCATACAAAACATATAGTTCAGAGTTGATTGGTGATAAAAACATGGTGGTGTTATAAAATAATGGTATGTAGTACTTACAGTTTCGAATCAAATATCAATCGTATAACAATCTAAGCACAGGAGTGTTAAACCTAGTCATTTTTAGGAATGCAAGTAAAGTTTGGTTGGCCACAAATTTTCAATAAAGAGAATTGTCAATTCAATGTGTCCTCAGAATGTACTGTTTTAACAGTGTACGCAATCATATTCCGGACCACTATGGTATGAGTGTAATGCTTGAACATTTTATGTCCTGTCTGTTTGTTATGCACTACATATCAGGATAATTGTTAGGGCTTCACTGGCAGACAATATCATTACAATCTAATTCAAAGAAGGATGTATGCACACTATTTTATAGAGAATGAGCTAAGGTGGTCTTACTTTTTGCATATTGTATCAGTCTGCAGCTTCACTCTGGAATTAATACCAATGTTCACAGGCTGTGATCCGCATTCAAAAAGATCAGTGCACTAGCAGGCTACATACTACCGACTTGAAATGTGTGAGCTTTCACCAAACAGCAAATAGGAATATGACAGCTGTTTTCGAAGTAAGTTTGGGGATTGCCTTTCTCTGAACAAAGAGAAGACAACATACTAATAATATAGAAAAAGTTTGTACATTTCTTTAATTCTCTACACAATAGCATTTTTACTGCATCTATTTATCAAATCACCTGGAAATAGAGACAATTAAAAAAAAATACCAATGGTAAATCAAATCAAGTGAATTTCTTAAGATTATTATTGTCAAGGAGCGCTATTCCATTGAACATTTGGTGACTATATTATTGTTGTGATACGATTAGTAAACTCAATGGATGAATTTTTTGCTTAGAAACAGAAACATGAGAGCTTGGGGACTGGGGTATACATTTAGTTCTTCAAGTTTCACAATAGAGTTTTTATAATCGTCCACATCATAAAGCAGGCGAGAATAAGTTGTGAATATACTTTTGGTGTATTTCTGGTTTCTCTTTACCTTTGTATCATAATGTTTTTATGCCAAACACAAAAAAGATCCAATTTTGTAGCTGAAAGTTAGGTCATCTCTTGTATTCTAGAAATGTGCATGTCCAACAACCATTTCACAAGATGCATATATCCAGATGGCAAATTATCCACACTTAGGAGTTAGCATCTCCTGGCTGGGTGTGTTAGACTCTTGGCCAAGATAAACCAACCTCTTCATAATGCCTAGCTAACGGTGAGGTATTGTCATTGAAGATGCTAATGTCAATAGGTCATACATAGAGTTCGAGCTACATTAATGCAATACCTGCTACACAAGTGATCTGCTACATTGAGCCCAGAGTATATCTATTGTAGTATGGGGAGCGAGTAAGATGTGTAACAGGTTCCTGAAGGGGATGCAGGGGCTATCTACCACTAGCTATTTGGTTTCATAGTCATACTTTTGTTAAACTTTGGCTTGAAACTGCGCTAATAGAGTGATGGCCTGTGGTTTTGAGATGACAGAAGATTACCGTTTTGAGAGGTAGAGAGAAAGAGATTGTTTTTATTGCTTATCATCAATGATGAAGCAAATAATGGTGCCTGTAAGAAATCATTATCATTTAGGAGTTCTATACTAAAAGGTATGAAACTGTTTACAAAAAGAGTTGTGCGGCACTTGCAAATGTTTTCCTACCTGGAACATAATGTCTGTTAAAAATATGCTCTTCGCTATTTATAAAATTGACTTCAGTACTAAAACGTTGGTCTGAGATCAGAACAGGAATTTCACAGCTGTTAGTGGTAGAAAAAAGAGATAATTTGGGATTCAAGTCTGGCCAGGAGGGGGGGGGGGGTAACTGTCTTTTGTAAGGTGGGTGGGCTACTGTGTGTTTGTTTGGAGTATAAATATCCCCTTTGAATTTATGAAAGGAATGATAGCCAGCTTCAGCGGACAAGGATCTACACAAGCCACCGAAGCTCACAGGGCCGGTTTTGTAGAATGGGCAAATATGACCTATAGTGTGCAAAATAGAAAATGCTCAGTTTTGAAAGTCAGGTCTCCTCTTGTTATTACATAACCCTATTGGACCTATGCTATAGTCAGAGGGATAGAGTGCAAGGGAAAAACAAGGTCGCTCATTTTCCTTTCGTAGTTGCCTTTTGGTAAAATTTTGCTTACTCGCAAACCAAAAGGCAACATCGTTCTTATTTGAACCACACTAAAGTACGCAACATGTCATTATCTCTGTCTGGTTTCTTTTTATGGCTGGTATTAAAAATCTGTGGCTTATTGGCATGTAAGGCTCATAGTCTACAGCTAAACAGGGTTCAAGATTGCTTGTATTGACAAAACTTGTCAAGACAGGTAAGGTTCAAAGCTGCTGCTATTAAAAGGAAAATTTCTTTCCTACAGGCTTAAAAATTAAGATCAGGTTGAGACCTGGAGAACATGATTTGAAGTGAATAGTGCATTACAATCAAAACATTATTGTTACTGTTTGACGTAGTTTAAGGATGGAAATAGCCGTGTCAGGCATTATGTTACTGAGGGGAAAACACTTTCCCCACCAGTCCTCTAAAATCTTTCAAGGTTTCAAGGTCAAGGTTTCAAGGTCAAATATTCACCAAACTTATGCTAACTAGCTACCAATCAAAGATAGATATAAAATTGGGAGTTCAGTTCTGTTCAGTTCAGCTCAATTTAGTGCTGAAATTTGATTAACACTTGAAAATTTGAACTGACACTGTTTTTCTTCTTCTTGTTCAAGCACACAGATCAAACATTTACGGAAAGACAAGCAGACCAAATTCAGTACATAACACATTTCACACGGGCAAATGTAGATGCAACATTTTCCTGAGTGAACCGTTCAGACTCGGAACTATATATGTTTGTTGTAGATAGAGTCATGAGGATTTTTACAGTTTTCACATCGTGCCAGAACTCTTATACGATATTTCGTCAGAAGAATAATTTCGTCCTATTAGCCCTTACCTTAGTACATTAATACAGATGGGGTGGGTATGAGAAGCCCCGATAAAATAATCTAAATATCATATCAAGGATTTAAGGCTCTCTTGATCTAGTTCTACGTATTGACAGTTGTGTCAAATATCGATAATCATCTACACGATGTTTATGCCAGAAGAGCAATTGGCCACCAACCTCATTTATGAGTGTTCTTTGCGTCACAAACCAGTCAAAAAGTGATGTATCATCTTGAGCCCTTTTAATAATCCGTTCATGACAATTAATATGTCAAAATAATAATGATTGGTCGTAGACATCTGGAGACATATCCTTTACTATTGGTCTACCCTCAAGAGTATGAAGGAACACGGATAATATCAAGCTAAATGGTTGACAACAAGGCGCTAATGCATAAAAAAAAATCGTAGTAAATAAGATGATCCCTCCTCCACACATCTTGACACAAAATAAAATTTTATTCTGCTCCAATACTAATAGTTATATTTAATTGACGTCATGTTCAATAAATATAGTGAAATCTCATAATTACAAATCGATCAATCAATCCAAAAAACAACCATGCTGGGTTACAAGGATATGAAGGATAAGGATATAGATTGTCGATATAAATTTTCTTGTAATTAATTTTGTAGGGTTTTTATTGTAAAAAAGTTTTAAACAAGGTTGATTAAATAAAGGTTGGTTTAAAGGTTGATTAAAATTGGATGTCTTATTACACACCACATCCCGAAGCATGGGTGGCAAAATTGTAGTGCCTTAATGGTGAGACCGCAATAGCTGCGCCAATTTGCTCTCTGTTTGCAGGCAGTTCGGAGCACACCTGGGGGCCAACCAAACCCCAGTAGTCGATGGACTGCAGTGGGATTCGAACCCAAGACCTCCAACATGTGCATGCTAAAGGACGGCGCTCTAACCAACTAAGCCACCTCCTACTCCTACAAACTTACAGACTGTTTAGTAACACCATAAATATGATTTTCTGGTTGCTCTACTAGATCTAGTCACAAAACACCTAGATTCTACCTAAACGTGTGCTGTTTGTTTGTAGAATTTCCAACCTCACTACAGTTCACGCAGCTTGTAAATTGTTCTCTATGATTAGTAATATCATCAATCCGATATAAAGCCTCCTAACTGACAGTATAGACAGTTTGTAGTTGGTACACACCTGCTGTCAAGTCTGAATCAGCTGTCAGGCCTCAGAGATTGGTTTGGGGTCCCCCACTAGTTTATTAACGTGTGCACCACGCACCATAATGGTTATGCATTATCATCGCATCAGCAGCAGCAGTTACCACTGCTAACAGAGTACGACGAGCTCTGCACGCACAATGTACCACCGATAGGAGAGAGTGACTGGTAGACGAGTATCCTAGACCTTGAACAACAGCAGCCACAACAGCAAAGGAACAGATCATTCTCTCTCTATGGATTTTCTCCTCCTCTTTGTACCTTGTGAAATGTACATGTCTCACCGGTGGCTTACCTCTGCTGGTGTGAAACTATTAATGTTATAGGACATGACCTCAGAGTCAGTGTAAGAAAACGTTGTTGTTACTTTCAACACTGAGATTGTGATTACCTTCCTTGAGTAAGGACAGCGGAGTTTGAACTCACAAAAACCGATCTGAGATAAAAGACAGTTTTCTGAGCTCTGATTTAGGCCTCAATTCGGAGTTGTCCTCTCTCCTAACCCACGCCGCAAAGGAATAACGTGCTGAAAATAGGATTATCTTGAAAACTGCTTATAATAGGTTAAAAAATATTTTTGATTCAGAATCTGCAAACTCAGAAAACTGTCTATAAAAGTCCAAAATAACTTTTTGTTATGGACACCAGTCTTAGAGACGATCAGCATTCGATGTCATATTACTGTGAGTTTGTTTATGCACTGTCTCTGCACAATGACGCCACAATGACGTCACAATTACAGATCATGTCAGGAGTCCTTGAACACACAACATCTCTACCACTTGTTTTCTGTCTTTACTGCAGCTGGTATTTTATGTGAGCTATTTATTTATGCATAAATTCTATTTTCATAACCTTGCGGTCATTAAATATTATTTTATATCTTAACGAGTGGTGGAGACAAAACAAATCGATTAGAAATAAAGTTCTGGTTGGGTTAGGCGGGTAGGGGACACCGAACAGGAGTGACTGTAGTTTTCCTGAAATTTGTTGGACAAGTAAATCTCTGATCCTTGGAATCAATTTAGCCTTAGTTATTTATCCTTTTTGTAGAATTTGACTTGGCATGGTTTTTCTATTCTTTATATTTAAGATACTTAGGCTACAACAGTAAATTTGTGGTCTATCTGTCACAGATGCAAATGTCATACTGTTCCACAGTGTGTTATTTGTCAGACCACCGAATTCATAAACATTTAGTCTGTTCTTCCTCACTGGCCGAATTACCTGGCTCACCAAAACATTCTCTGTTACTGTTAAAGGATCAAACCCCGATCATACATGACAAGTTTGCTGGGCTGCACCATATCGGACCTGGGAAATCTTGTAAAAATCCAGTTGGAGCATATTGTGCAAGTTTTGTGCCCCAAAAGCAATTTGAAGAGTAAAATTGCGTGAAAAAGTCTAAACTTAGATTGGTTTTAATTGGTTGAAATCCAGACCTTATCTTGTTCTCATTGACAACCTGGTGCATTAAATACAAGCGAAACATACCTCAAAGCTCTTAGGTGCAGAAGTGGGGTGGTTATAGGGTCCTCTGTTATAATAAGGAAACTAGCCAAAATATATAGGGATACTTGTCATGTACAAACAACCTCAATGCCATCAAATATGTTGAGTCATTGTTCTCAAATTGATTTTGATTTGACATACAGTGATGCATTTAATTACTTTTCTTTATTATTTTTGCAGAATCATGCGTGATCTTAGCTTCAACGTGCTGAGGCAAAACCTGACTCTTGTGCATCAGTCCATGTTCAAATATTTGGCAAAGTATTAACGTCTAGTGTTTGACCAACCGCGAGGGGTATTGAGTGAAGTATTATTATATTAGATCAGCTCTCTATATGAGTTATTAGAAACCTTCAGTTGCTGGTCAGCTCTGGACTTTGAGGCACTGAGAATTTTTAAGAAGACATTTTATTACAAGAACAAGAATCTATCGATTGGTAAGTTTCTCATTTTGCAATTTTGAGTAAATGAATAGTTTTGTTGTATTTGTTGTTATTGTTAGTTTGTTGTAGTTGTTGTATATAAAGCTGCATATATCGCTTTATACATCGCGTGATATATCGCTTTTTAAAACTTTTCAATATTGTATTGGTGATCATGTCGATTCCGTGTCAAAATGCCATGGCCAAAATGCCATTGGGACAAAATGCCATTGCCATAATGCCATTGTCATAATGCCATGGCCATAATGCCATAGGTGAAAACACCACTGCACAATATACCAATGCCAAAATACCAGTTGTACAAAACGCCAGTTGTGTCAAAATACCAGTGGATATAAAGCCAGATGTGTCAAAATACCAGCGGATATAAAGCCAGATTGGACATAATACCATGCGGGACAACATACCATATCCCAAAATACCATTGCCAAAATGCCAAAATATATAACCAAAGGAGATCAAGCCACAGTGTATTTTTTTTAGTCACATTACAGCTGCGGGTTGCTTGATCATAGTAGGGGGTGGTTCAGTTGGTTAGAGCCATCTCCTTCACTGTTCAAGTCTCAAAGTTTCTTCGTTCAATTTCAATGATATCTGGGGTTTGTTGGGATCCACAAACTGAGAGCTAGTAACTTGTAATAAATATTTCCCAACCATTCTTTAGAATAATATGACAATAACTTTGGTCTTTGGATTATTACCAATTTTTTTTTGAAAGCCAAGTCTTGACTCATCGCTGCCCTAGAGACTCATGCTTACTAATGACATTGATAAGACTACGATGATTGAACATAGAGCAGGTTATCTCTGTGTTTATTAGTTGTATAAAAAGTTACAGTTACAACTAACAGGAAGGAAAAACTCTGTTCACCCAAAATGAACTTTCACAGTAGGCCATGGCCATAGTATTCAGCAAAGCCATTTAATAGGGGCTTGTGACTCACAGAATGTTCACAACTTGAATTTCATGTTGTAAATTTAGTATAAATGATGATGGATATGGATAAGTTTCTAACATCTCTTCTGACCATATACACATTCAACAAAATTTGTTTTCCTACTCGAGGGTATGAAAGCTATATAGTCTACAGAGCCGTTTCGTCAAAATGTGGTGTTACTATGCAGAGCTTTTGTTTCTCTTAAATAGTTATGTAATGTAACTTCTTTTGATTCCATTTAAAAAGAATGTTGAGAATTTTATATGTTCAACCCAAAAATTTACTGGCTTAATTACGATAAACCACCAAAGTTGCCTTCCACCTGTAATGGACTGCGTAAAATGCACAGGACACACAATTACGTCCCATTTACTATGGAAAATCTAACAATAATCATTCAGATAGCACAAGCATTTAAGCTGTAATACACAGCAAAGAACTTGTTATACAGAACCTTTGCCACAAAATTAAGAACTATTGGCGAATTAAAAAATGATTTTGTTACCCACCGGACTGAAAACATATTGACAAACTTTTAACAAACTATAACAAAACTTGTGTAAATTAAATTATGTAATATAACGAAATGTGTGACTATTGTAGTGTAGAACAAAATTCTCCTATACCGATATGTATGCCAAAATATAACCCACCAGTGTTGTGATGCGCAGGTCGGCGTACAGGAATCCTGAAAAAAATTTTGACTAAAGACTAAAGCAAGTTGAGTTGAAGCCAATATTTTTATATTCTTATTAGATCCCGAACCAGAATTTGTGAAACCAAAATAATTATTTTATATTATCTATTACTATTATTAAATCCGAACATAAAAATGTGCACCTTAGATTTAAACATTTCAGATCAACAATTCCTTACGGATGAACACAACTAAAATAAATTTATGTGTTATTATAAGAAATTATACAATAACAAAATTGTTACAGAAATATCTGACACCAACTTTCAATGGAAAACCAAGCTCATGCATTGATAATGCCAGCAACAAAATTAGTGCCAGAAAGCATCAACGTCCTACTATCAAGAAACCTTGGATGACTAAGCAGTTATTTACACTCACCAAAGAGGGTACTAAACTTCACAAAATAAGCAAAAAGCATTCAAAAACCATAGAGGAAATTTAAAAATCATTGTAACAAATTTGGTATTAGATGGGCGCAGTACAACTAACACAATCAATATTATAATGGAACAACTTTACGGCCATTTTATTTATGGAAGAATCACCCAGGGTTGAATTTTATATCTTTCAAAAGCTTTTGATACAATAAATCACAGCTTTCTAGTAAGTAAACAGATATTTTTTTCAGATATAATCCCCCTCATAGCGACTGTAGGAAAATTATCTTTTAAATAGAAAACAGTTTGTATTGGTAAATGAATTAAGTCAGTTTACTGCCTGTCATGATCGGTGCTCCCTAGGGTTCGGTTCTCGGCCAGCACTATTTATAATTTATAATGTTGACCTTTTAAATGTATAACCTGATCTAAATTGAAATTTTTTTGCTGACAATCCTAATAATTTTAGCACTGAACCTGAAATTACGAAGAGCAATTTACCTCTGATAAATGAATGGTGTATCACCAACTGTCTTGTCATAAACTATGAGAATACCTTTTTGAGACCTCGAACAACATTTTTAACCAGAAGATTAACAGCTCATATTCCGGAACTTTTTTAAAAGAAAGAGGAACAGCATAACTATCTATGAACATTTTAGAAGCCTGAAAAAGGAATTAGATTTAACCCTGATGATGATACAAGCACTCGGTCCAGCCATTGAGCAGAATCTAGAATTAGAGTTCTGGGGCCACGCAAGTGACGGCCAGATAGGACTCTGTGTGACATCAAGGGAATTAAACCAGGGGTCAAAGTTCTCATATTTTTGAAAAACTAAAAATCATGCCATTACAAATGCTTTGTGAATATAAAGTTTTGAAACTTTTATTTATTTCATACTCAATTCAAAATATTTTCAATATGATAACAAACCTTGAATACAACGCTTGATCCAACAAACTTGAATTTATGAAAACCAATAACAAGCGAGGAGAGAGGTCCTTGTTAAGAAATTGCATAGGCTTGTTCAAAAAGTTCATACCGGAGGTGTGGGTAGGGCCAGAGTGCAATCATGCTAGCCTTCATGACGCCGGTAATAGCATCAGAAAAGACCAGTCAAAACCCTTCAAGCCAAGACATAAAGTTGGTCAAATTTAGAGAGTCAATTAACTTGCCATAACCAACAGAGTTGGCGACTTGACGGCGCAATATTTGGTTGCAATTTCTGCAACACACACTAGCCTTCTGAACAATGGGGCCCAACTACCCCAAGAGGAAAAATTCAAATGTAGAAACTTTGAGACTTGAACAGTGAAGGAGATGGCTCTAACCAACTGAACCACCCCCTACTCTGATCGAGCAATCCGCAGCTGTAATGTGACTAAAAAAAAGTACAACGTGGCTTGATCTCCTTTGGTTATATATTTTGGCATTTTGGCAATGGTATTTTGGGATATGGTATGTTGTCCCGCATGGTATTATGTCCAATCTGGCTTTATATCCATTGGTATTTTGACACATCTGGCTTTATATCCACTGGTTTTTTGACACAACTGGCGTTTTGTACAACTGGTATTTTGGCATTGGTATATTGTGCAGTGGTGTTTTCACCTATGGCATTATGGCCATGGCATTATGACAATGGCATTATGGCAATGGCATTTTGTCCCAATGGCATTTTGGCCATGGCATTATGGCCGGGTACCGATCATGTCTAATAGTTATTTTCAGAGTTTAAACCTCCCAAATATTTGACGTTGAGTCGCAGTGACCTGTGGAAGTTTATTTTGGGGCAAAAAGTGCCCTTTTTAAATTGAGCCCTCTGTGCCTTGTTTTTGAGGTATTTGATTAGTTTATGCTTTCACCATATAGAGGAGGCATGGCACTAACTGGAGGAGTGATATTTTAGTGAAACTTTATGATTTTAGGCCTCCTGTCTTTGAGACTTGAAATCGATTTTTGCAATAGTTATAGGGCCATTTCTGACCCCTCATTACATGCGACCCCAATAATGCAGAAACTTTAATTTCCAACTTATTTTACCATTTGGGTCTTGTACTGTCACTTCCATCAATAATCTTACCACTTTACAGATCCTGGTTGTCACAACTGTGTGACAGATAATAACCCAACTTTTAACTAATTTAGTTCAAAATTTTCCAGTCAAAATTCACAAATTCAGAAAGATCAAAGTCAGATTTGTTGTCAGCATGGTGAACAGCAGGAGATTGTCTAGGTTTTGATCGAAGCGATTGTTGATTATGGCTTTACATCTTGAGATATTTGGATTTTTGTGGTTAGACCAGCTTTATTTGGTCCAAAACATGCACTCCACTCCAGCCAAAAGGCTGAAAATAGGTTAAAGAACATGTTATACACATTAGCTTCCATTAAACTAGAGAGCATTTCCGAGGTTGTGTCATTGGCGTTTGATGATAAATTCACTAGTTGAAAAGTTAAAATGTTAACAGTCACCCAAAAAAGGTGATCCATTGTTGTAAACAATGTGCTTTGCATGTAACACTGCATAGCTTTTCATCACGCTTTTGCATAACGTAATTTACTGCATCATTTTGCCCTCTGCTGCCTATATGTTTTCAATGTATTTTAGTTAATATACAATTAACCAAGTAAGAAACATGCAGTTTAAAAAAATGTGCAACATTAAACATAAGTCAGACTACTGGCAATGTGTCAGTGAAGGAATTTTTGAGATCGGACAAGTAGTTCCTGAGAAACTGAAAAGGCGATACATCACGTTAAAACTACATATTAGATTTTTCTGCTAGACTGTTTTGGGCAGAATTTTCTTGTCAGTGGGAGCAGCCAGAAATTTTACAATGACACAAAGCGTAAACCCGAGTTTCTAATAGTGATTGTTTATTATAGCGTATTTATCTGGCAAAACATCAATCTAAATAAATTGCAGTGTAAATGCGGTTATAATCAAGCTATATCCAGTCTAATGCTGCGGTAAGCTATATAGATTTTGATACAAACCATAATTGATAGGGAGATTGTGCCTAAGCCCTAAGCAATAGGCAATCAATATTATTAATTTGTATGTAATATACCTCTCTGGCATTTGGAAGTTTTATTTACAAACGCAAAATAATTTAGTCACAATTATCACATTTTAGATATCTGATGATGGTTAGGAGGTGTAGCCTTCTTGTGGCTGTGGTATGCTCTACATTACTATCAGGGAGTTATGGAACCGATGCCCAACAGGTGAGTAGCAGTTCAGGCTAATCATTTTCTACAAAAATAATATTCTGCCTATTGGAAAGAACTGCAATTTGATTGAAACATGTCACACCATGACAACTAGAAAATTAAAAACCTGTAAAACGAATCAGGGTTAAAACTTATAAGGGGAAAAAGATCTGTGTTTTCTACCGCTGCTAACTAATTAGGTTAGCATGCGGCAGGTGTTTGGCTGCTCGCCTTTGGGAGCTTGGTGTCCAGTGACAGGTGGCAGTCAGGTGCTGCTGTGTGTCTCCCCTCTCTGGACTTATGAACAGTTTGATGGGGCTGTCACAACTCTAGCCTCGAGCTATTTTACTAGCCCCTTGTTGCATTTTAGTAACCATTTTATATATGCACTCGTAAATTATAATGACATAAACTGATAAAAAATACTTGCGATCATCGGATTTTCTCGAATTTTTCTTAAATTTGTTTGTCACTACCATGGATTAAATTCTAAAAAATTCACGACTGAACGGATATCCATATCAAATAATATGATATAAAACTATTAAAAAACTATTAAAACTATCAAACTATCAAACTATAATATTTACTATTATGTTCATGACTGTTGTTGACGGCATGGGAAAGTGTCACCATACAGGAACTGCAGATGTGCATGGGTATTTATTAACAAATAAACCGTACTTAAGATGGTGTTTCAAGTTCACAAGATCAATGTTGCCTGTCATGACAGTAATACTCCTAAGAATTGTTTGGCAAATGGCAAAATAATTGATAGAGATTTGAAATCACATCTGGCCTTAGCGGAAGCTATCAGATATTTTAATTTTCTGTACCCAGTGGTCTTTTGCGGCCATTACGGATAAGATGGTCAACATGTCACATGCATAACACCCACAAACATAAAATGAATAAACGTAAATGCAGCAATAAGATAGATAAGCACTTCTTAACTAGTTTGCACCCACCATCTTTGCTATCCACCTGTGATTTGATATCCGATGCATAGCCAGAGTGTTACTTTTTAATCCCACGGCTTCATTTAACCAGAAATCTCGAATGTCTTGTTTGCCTTTGACGTCAGAGTTTAACAACTTAATGTAAGAAATAAATACAGCCACAATTTGACCTGAGTAGCTGTCCACTCAAGAAAGTGATTACATTATGATTAAACATAATAAAAAACCTAAGATTGCCTAGTAAATATATCCTGTTTACTCAAGGATATTGAGGGCGGATGTATTTTGAAATTCGATCTTGATCAAACAGGATTTGCAAAGTAATGTGTGCATGTTTGTGATCAGAAAAAATCTCACATGCAAAGCTGATTTGCCTGAGGGTGTGTAGATTAAATAATGCTAGGTCATGGTAACAAATAAATCACTAAATCGATCGGAATATTCTCAAGAGGATCTAAACCTAGGTCATTACCGAGGCCACTAGCGCTGCAGAAATCTCAAAAGTTCGTAAACAAACCCAAAAGAAATGCAAAGGTGTTAATAAAACAAGTGGAATGCAGATTAAAAGTTTACTGCATTTCAATCTTGCTTGCACTTTTCACCTTTTGACGGCAAAGACAAATAGACAAAGGTTCGTTTTGATAAAACATTATATTTATTATTTTCTAGATGGATGCAGCAGCCCCAGATGTGCCGTTCACATGGGCATTTGGGATGAATGAGACAGGAGCAGTGAGCAGCCCAATTCAGCCGATGCAATTATTTGATTTTGAAACTGATTCAGTATTGTCATTTCTTTGGAGCTCACTAAAACCTGAGTACAAAATGGCAGGAGCTAATGTTCTAAATATGATCAACACTCCTGGAAACGTCACAGAAATGATAATACAAGTTTCTTACAAGGTTAGTCAAATACCATCAGTGTTTTAAAAAAGTCATTATAAAAGAAGTCAGTCTATATAATCACAGGAGCCAAATACAAAACTCTGCGGAGTTATGCTACTACGCCAAAAGAGGGGACAACTCTGGTAATACTTGATGTGCAGCTTGTGCAATATTCTGGCACTATTATTAATGCATTAGTTTGTTGAGATTTGCCTTGATTATAATATCTGAGCTGCAATGATTTTGTAGACCTTCGGTTATAATCACACAGAAGATATTCTGCAGTCTGCTACAGTAAGGAAGCTGTTGGAGATACTGGACAAAGAAACTTTAGACTTATTGCAAGTATGTAATATTATTCCGATTTTCATGGCACTGATTATAATTATCACCATGGTTTCTTATCAGGCTTTCGTTTTAGCAACAAACCATCCAAACGCATTTTCAATGAGTCTGATTAGTCTTTTGGTAAATTGAAAGAAGTCATTTGGCATCTTTGCGGTAATACTTACTGTACGATTGAGCGCTAAGACAATTTTAAGATTAAAAACCGGACCACTAATGCTATTGGTAATTGATCATTGGAAATTTGCAAGTTGTTTGCTGTGACAACTGTGGGAAGGTTACTAACAACCGAATCGGCGATAAAACTACATTAATCTCTGCTGGTCAGCGTAATAATTATAATGGGAATTATAGAGAGAAATTTTTAGTTTGGACTTTATAATCATGTTATTCATTCATTTTTATAGGACATTGATTGGCAGTCAGCCAATTTCTCTGCTGTTCCTGAGAGTATCGCACGATGGAACATGACTGTTCTCGCCCACGAATTGATCTCTCCAATGGTGTTAGATATAGAAGAAATGTTACCTAAGAGCATCACAGATCAGATGACAGAACTCCTAACCAAACTGGAAAATGATCAGAGTATCTCTGATGATATCAAACAACGAATGATCAACTTGGTAAATATTAATCACTATGAGGTGTCTTAAACTCTGAGTATTGTCAGTTACAAGTTAATCAATGTCAACTTAATTCAAATTTATTGATTTGATATTCAGGTTAGATAAGGTCACTATGCTTCTACGCTACCCCACCAGCAGCTTTATTTCAGGTATGGGACCAGTTCTATTGCAAATGAAGAATGGATAGCATAAAAGTGATTGTTTTAAGTTTTTTTTACAAACATTATCCCAGTTTTTTGATCTTTTATTACAGACATGGCCGATAATGGATATGATAGCGATGAGAGGTGTGAAGTCGTATCTGATAGACACAATTGCCGGTGAATCAATCAATGTCGTCGACCAATCCCTCAGACAGCTCACACAGGTAACATAGGTCCCTTGTACAAGCTTCAAATTTATCCCAAAGTTTGAGTCTATATTCTTAGGGATATTAGCCTCAGATCTGATCAGCTGTTTGGAGGGGAGATACAACTCCACAGGCAATGAGAGCAAATACCTAGGCTGATTAGCCTAGTGAAAGCTATTATAGTCTGAAAATGTGAAGTATTCTCTCGTAAAGCAGTGAAGGCAATATCTGTAATTTTTCCTAAATAACTTTAATTCTACCAATCCTCCTCTTGTATGGATGATATTATTGGCCTCGTGTCACAGTTCTTAGACCACAGCACCCTAAGATTGGAATTGGTTTCAAATTGAGTTGATTAATATTTTTTTAATTTTAAGACTCTGACGCAAATGGATCCTAGCTGGTCACAAAAATCTAGCCTGGAGAAGATAACTACCATAGCCCTCATGTTTGACTATGATCAGCTGGATGAGGACATGAAGTCAGTAGCTCTACAGATGATGTATGATACGCTGCCTGCAGAGCAGCGGGCTCTCATAGCGACATTCCTACAGAACGTCGAAAATCTGCAGGAACAAGATCTACAGGACGTTTTTAGTCAGGTAAGATAAAGCCAAGTAGTTAATATTGTAGGGTTATGAATATTTTACTGCAGAGGGACCATCCTTAGCCTAGTAGCTATCACAGTTTATATGAAAAAAAGAATCACCCAATTTCTAAATTCCGGCTTTCGGCCTTTGCGGCGACACTATGTTTGGGTTGGAGCTTACACTTATTGGGAAAATGACCTGTAGGAAAAAAGTATGCGTCCAGCCAGGAATATAATTGCTGCAGGTACATCGCTTGTTTGCACAATTCATCATGAAATCATAAGATCATCCACCTGTTTAATCAGAATTACCCGGAGTTGGGGTTGCTCAGTAGGACACTAAATAGATCTTGTACCAACAATGACAATCAAAAATCCACAATTGCGTCAACAACATTAAGCCAACCCTGATCCTTTCTTCCGCAGTGAGCAGTAAGGATAAATTTATTGCAATATCATGCTGCACTGTGACACTAATTTGACACATAGTGACACTAATTTGACACATACTAAATTTGACGGGACTACAGTGCCGAATTCCATACTGTGGGGTTGAAAAGTTCACGCTTGGAGATGTACAGTTTCCATATTTATTCTGGTGAAAGATACGGTTCTGAGGACGTATATCTTGGTGTAGAACAAAAAATGGTCTATAACTCCTCGGTAAAACTCTGCTCTAACAACCACTGCTAGGGATGGAAATAAAGTAATTCCACAAACGATTGGAGCTCATCTAAACTGTCTTAGATCTTAGCCCAACCCCCACCAATCAAGAAAAGTAGTCATTTTGTTATTTGATTAACTCTGATACAAATATATGTTTATGTAAAAAGTTTCTGTTTTGCAGATGATGTCTCTGGCATACACACAGCTGCGTGAGGGACTCCTAATGTGTAACATGACAAACATCACACTGCCGGGGGAGACAAATCTAGATTTCACAGCTCTTAACTTTTTTTTGCAAGCTGTTGACTTCCATCAAGAGATCGAGGAAGGATTGTGGGATTCCATGATGGTATGTTCATAATAATTATCATCATTTCCTATCCACATCCTGTTTTCTGGCTGTTATCGAGTTTTTCACCCAACAATCACAGCCAAAATATTGGTTATTCAAATGCACAGAAGGGATTTCATAGAGCAGCGCAGAGCTAAAGCAAGAAAGCCAAAGGGCTTATATTTATGATATACCCGATATTATAACTGAACGTCTTTGGTGCATTGAAAAAAAAGCCTAGAATAGACTATTGCAGCTTTATCACCATATTTGTGCAAAGTAGCCAAACAATTATGTGTAAATAATTTTCACTTTACGGTCGAGGGTGAAGCGGGCTGACTGCTTACCTATTATTATGAGATCAGGGATGCGCGACAAGCATAGAGCACTAGCAGCGAATCAAATTTAGCATTTTCTTATTGATTTTGGTAATTTGAAAACTTTACTCTCAGATCATTCAGGCTAACAGGAGCACAGGTACCATATGGAGATCTGGTAATGACCTGCAGAAGCTGATCGGGTTAGGGATGAACTTTGATAGCTGCAATGTTAGTGATGCCATATTTGGTAACGTTCTGTCACTCATTACCACAGAATCGGAGATGACCTCACTCGTGATCCCGCTGACAGAAGAGGTACGTGGATTATTCCGATGAACAGAAAATATGATTACTTATCCAAAATATTTTGTGCAAATGGTGAGTAGCAAACAGCACTAGTTTTGTCAAGTCCAACACATAGGATCATATCATTTTCTACCGAGGTTCTACTTAACATAGGTTGATATCTTTTCGTCTTTCCAGAAACTTCTATCTATGAATATTAGCAGGGATGAAATAGATACCAGCTTACTGAATACTTCACTCAGCCTAATGACTATGACATGGAGAGAAAGTGTAAGTCTTTAATTTGTGTCCTCATGTATGAAGACCGGATAACTCCTAAAATGTGTTGACATTCCGAATGTTATCAAAGTGATTTTTGATGAAATTGTTCTAAACAGCAATAATATATTGATTGAATCTCATTAACAAGGCCTACGGCCACAGGGGATCCCTTCCTTGTTCCGTTGCTATGGTTACTGAAAACTGATTTTCATTTTTCAATATTCAATTTGCCAAATAAAAAAGTGTATAATTTTAATATCAATTTTACAGCTTGCTACTGCCATGACTATGAACACCAACTGGACATCCATGGACAATGCTGAGAAACTGATGGTAGTCATACAGAGTGCTAACTATGAGGTGATGGGACTAAGATGGTGGACAGCTATGATCGCTGAGGTCACTAGTCAGATACCTGCAGAACAGCAGGCAGCCATCAGTGGTGTGATGACTCTGATCTCTAATGGGCAGACAGCTGCTCTTACTGAGCAGCTGAACGATATGTGTGACATGGTAAGAAATCCAGGGCTGAGCTGGAGATTTCCAGGGGCCCACTCACTATCTACAGTCTACAAAGGGTCCGAATGGGTTTTCCTCTCAATCACTAGATTCAAAGATAACTAGCAACTGGAAGCAACAAATAGTTGAATGTTTGTTGATGCGGTTATGCATGACTGAGATGTTGCTTTTTAATATTCAAATAACGCTGTGAAGAACCTCATTATACAAAAGCTGGAGCTAGGTTTTAAGTAAGGTAGACAATAATAATGATTATATTTCACTTTTAAATGTTTACAAGGACCGGTTTCTGGTCAACGAACCATTTTTGATTGGTGATGTTTTTATTTTAACGATTTCATATCTCTTCAGGTTCACATGATGATTTTTAATACCACCTACCCTGAGAACATGAAGCCACTAAGAGATGCTGTGTACGCCGAGATAGCCGACCAACTTGTGGCCAATTACCAGGTATGTTTTACCAGAAGTGTAACGGCAGAAAATAAACTATCAATACTGAAGCCACTGATGTTTCAGAAATTCATAAGACTCAGGCCCAATGGTACAGGTCGGGCGCCCATATTAGTGTCATGGTGCCATAAGCTTCGCTTAATAGAAAACATTGGTGATAAAGCAAGGAAATCTCTTGGCCTATGAGTGAGCAAATGACACAGAATATATTACCTAAATAGCATTCAGGAAGATGGATTATGGTTTTCATGTGATGCCAGCAAATTCTGATGTTTCCGACTAGAAGTAAGAATTAGTTTTAGAAAATGCGCTAATGATGAATTCTTCATAATTTTTATTTTGATATTGTAGGAACTTTCTAGCAATAACAATACAGTAATGAACATGTACCTGTTGCTCTCTGGTCTTACCTATGACAGTCTCTCTGAGTCTGAGCAGGCTGTCTACCTGGTGATGTCTCTCAACTCTACAGAAATTTTGGAGGTAAGCCAGGGGACAGTGACAACTAATAAACTTAAGTTGATGATTTGTCATTTCAAGATTAAGTTTAATTTTAAGTTTCAAGTAAGTGATGTCACAAATTTGACGGAGGCTTTATTAGGAGCAATGAATAATTGTCAAAAAGCAAGGTCAAATGTAAATACTACAAATTTGGGAAAGGCAAGACAAGGTGCTCTAACATTTTGTAAGTTGTAAC